>CM074782.1:23525635-24272336 GCA_037355745.1 Pseudo-nitzschia multiseries | reverse complement strand
AGCGGAGGGAGGCGCGTCAGGAGTGGCTTCAGAAGGGAGATCCATTCATACAATGGGGTGTGAGCCTGGCGTCTGCCAGCCCCACAGTGGAGAGGGTGGGTGTCATTGGCTAGGTCGGCAATGGTTTCGTGATTTTTTTAGACGCAGAAGTTTGGGGGGCTGGGGGGGATTTCCACCCATAGGGTTGGTGAGGGGGATGCCAATGAGCGGAGCTTTGTCAGGCAAGAGGGGAACAGGACCGCTAGCTTCATGTGTCGTCAGGGTGCAACCAGACGTGGTAGAAGCCATCGGCGAGGTCAATCTTGGACATATACACTGGACCACCAAACCTGTTGTTGGCGCGGTGCAGTTTGGTGAGGAGTCGTGGGAGTGTCCGGCCAAACTACATGGCTTCGGCAGGGGCAAGTGGGATGGTGTCTTGGTTGACCTTTGAGTAGGTGTAATCAGATATCATTCGGGGGGCTTTTTCTTTTTTTCGCTTGCCGCGTTGTGGGACTAGGCCCAGAGGGCTCAGGCGGAGTGGGGGGGGAGTCCGGGAAGGTCTTGGATGAGGCTGGCGGGAGAACAGTCCATTGTTGCTTGTCCATCATGTCAGCATATTCCTCGCAGAGGAAGGCAATGCTGTGGTGGGAGGATTGGTGAGGACCCCGTTGGAGGGCAGCTGCAATCCGCATCACTCTTCCTTTTTTTCACCTAGGTTCTTTTTTTTTTGGTCCTAAGGGGGCCCGGACATGGTGGCGGGGGTGTGCCGTCCGTGCCATAGCGGTCAAGGAGGCGCCCTGCTGGATGGGGGATGGGTGGCTACATCAGGGTGGATGTCACCCGGGCCTCGGATGGTCCGGATGAAGTCCCCCTAGCTCGTGCTTTGATGGTAGGCAGTGGCAGCGTGGGCGACGTGTGCATCCAGCGGCCGGGAGGGTATAGGGGCCTAGAGGAAGGGGAAGGGATGCGGGGCTGGGACCGAGGCCTTGATGGGGGGAGGGACACGGGGCTTGGACCGAGGCCGTGGGGGAGGGGGGGATTGGACGCGGGGCTTGGACCGAGGCCTGGTGGGGGCTTGGCTCACCCATACCAACGCGGGGCTTGGACCGAGGCCGTGTGGGGTAGAGAGAGGGGAGGAGAGGGCAGCGACCAAGGCCTTCTTGTGGGGATAGAGAGGGAAAGGGAAGGAACTTGTGGGCTCGAGGGAGAGGGAAGGAACTGGAGTTTGGACTGGGGCCTTGGCATCGATGCAGACGTGGGGGGCCAGTCCCCCCCCCGAAACGGGGCCTTGGCATGGGCAAATTAAAAACGCACGCGTTTGGGGTTGGGGGTAGAGAGGGAGAGGGAAGGAACTTGGGTCTCGGACCGGGGCTTTGGGCATCGATGCAGACATAGGGGGCAAATCGAAAACGCACGCGTTTGGGCTTACCTAGTTCAGGGGTGATTTGTAATGGTGATGGATTAGAGGGATGATTAGATAGTCGTCATGAGGAATGATTAGATGGGGGAGTAAGATAGTCGTCGTTTAGGCAGGGCCCCCTTGGTGGTGTAGAGGGTAGGGTCAAGGCGCCAAGAGGGCGCTTTGCCAATTCTGTCAGACTCCAAAGGGCGGCTTGGCACCAAGTCCAGACTTGGTCCTGTTCACTGCTAGTGATGGCACCATGGTCATGGATGTTTCTGCAGTTGGAGAAGCAGTTACCCCAGAGGTGCCAGGCATGGCACCTGTCTCTGCCATCTGGGCGAGACAAGGGATTGGTACCTTTGTCTTTCATGGTAGCTATGACCTCCCTCAGTCAGGAGCGTTTGACTTTGTTGGCTACACTAGCCGCCTGTAGCCGGGGATTCAGGCTGGGGTTGGACACCCGGGCCTTGGTTGGGGCTGGGGGTAGTCTTGCCTGGCTTGGTGGGGCCTGCTGCAGGGGGAGTAGGGCTTGCAGTGGGGGCAGCCACGGCGGCTACGCGGCGCAGGTGCCTCAGGGCCGCCACATTGGTGACATTGGGGAGCCAGTAGAGGTTCTGGGTGATTTGGAAGGCTTGGAAGTCCTTCCCAAAGTCGGGGGAAGGGACAGTGAAGGTTGATTCCCATTGTTCCTCTAGACAACCTCGCACCCGGGGGGTGGGGGGGGGGGGGGGAGGAGGGGGAAGGGGATCAGGGGGGGGGGGGTGGAAGTAGTATACAACAATGGAGGGGGGTGATGAGCTCCCCCAGTTCATCAAGCAATTGCTTGGCGGAGGGCATTTGCTGGAGCCTTGAGCTTGGCCGAGTCCATTCTGGTAGCCCTGCACGACTGGGTGGTGCATGCCTAGAATGGTGGCCAGGACGGCCAGATAGCTTTCCAGTTGGGTGGTAGCTTCAGTCCAGTCAATTGGTAGGTAGGTCTTGGTCTTCTGGAGCTCCAGGGAATCTTTCAAGGTGAGGGAGTTGCCTTCAGTGGAGATCATGGTGTCGTAGGCAGCCACCGTGGCTGCTGCTTCCTGTTCCCTCTTCAAAGAGGCTGCTGATCCACTGGGGGAGTGAAGGCCAAAAGGGAGGATGCCATCCGCCACATCAAATGGGTCAGTCTCATGAAAGTTGCCATCCTGGAACTTCTTGAGTGCAGCAGTGGTGACCAAGGGCGCTTGGATGAGGAACTCTGCAGCGCATGTGGCCACTTGGCTCCTGGAAGATCATGTGGGGTCTTCTCGTGCCTTGCCTTTCTGGGCCCAGGCTTGGTAGATGGGGGGCAGGCCGGCTTCCTTGAGCTTGCCACATAGCAGCAGCAGGCGCTGGGTGTACAAGGGGCCCCAGGTGTTCTTGACAGTGGCTGGGGGGCGACGTTGGTCTAGGCCCTCACTGAGCTTGAGCTGTTGGTTGGCGAGGGCGGTAAGGGTAGCTGCCAGCGTCAGATCTACCCCGGCTGGCTGGCCGGGTGCCGGCTGCTGCCCCGGATGGGAGGGGTGCTTCAAGCCCGGGAGGTCCCGGTATAATACCTGATTTTGCATGTACAAGGTCAGGCCGGGCTCCCCTTGAAAGGGGGTGCCAGGTGTGGCAAGGTGGACACCTCCATCTGCTATGGTGGGGTTGGTGCCTGCAGCTCGGAGGGTATTCAGCAGGGGGGTGCAGGTAAGTGCCAGGTTGAGTGTGTCAAGGTAGGGGTGGATGATGTTCAAGGCTTGGATTGGGCTCAGGCCCTTGCCTAGGAGTAGGGGCACCAATTGAAAGGGGATGAAGCAGGCCTTGTAGGGGGTGATGACCTCCATGTGAGGATCATCGCCTAGCACCATGGGGATTATGTGGGAACTGGTGAGCATGCTTGATGATCGTCGTCGAGGTGGCGGTCGAGGGGACCAGCACCAGGGTCTTGGGCGCCTGCTCGAGCAGGGCAGCATCCACTAGCACTAGCTCTCCGGCATCGCCTTCGATGTCATCCAGGTAGCCAAAGGCCTTGCCCTTGTTGGTGCTTGGAGCTGTTAAGGGGCGGGTCCGGTACTTCCTGAGGCCATGCACCAGTTGGAGTCGAGCCCTCCCAAAAGGTGTCGGTCAGGAATATTCCTAGGGCGCCCACAGGTTCTGGTTCGTTCGAAGAGGTCCAAGAGCCGGCCTAGGAGTATGGGGGTGGCTCCTTTCCTCAGCAAAGTAGCCGTAGATGGTTGGTAGGCCAGGTCCCAGGCAGGTCCCGGGCAGGTCCCACTCCAAGGGGACTGGTGGTGGTCTGGTAATACTCAGTGTAGGTCAGCATGTTGTGGCTGGAGCCAGTTATTGGAGTAGTTGGTGTCGGAGTAGTCCTCGGAAGGGGTATTGGAATCTACGGGCTGCTTGGAGGTGCGTATTGTCCGCCGGTGTGCCGGATTGTCGGAGTAGTCCCAGGAAGGGGATGTCGATTGCCCCTTGGAGGTGCTTGGGCGGGTCGCTGACTGGAGGTGCGCCTTTGGCCGAGTCGATCGACTGGAGGTGCAGGGTAGACATTGATATGTCACCAGGAAGCAACTGGAGGTGCGAGAGCCTGGGAGGAGGTGCCGGATTAAAGAGGCGCGTTCGAGGTATCGGCCGGAGGTGATTGACTGGACTAGTCGGTGCCTTGGAGGAATCGACTGGAGGTGCAGGCCGGTTCAATCGATTTCGGCCGGTGTCCAAATCGATTGCGGACACTTGGAGGTGCGGTATCTTGGGTAATCAAGGCCGGGCCTGCTGTAAACAAGAGGGAGCCGTTGATGTGTGAGTATGGTTAAGAGACTGACTGCTGTACAGGTACACTAGGCAATACTAGGGGACCAGGACGGTACACTAGGCAAGGCTAGGGGACCAGGACAGATAGGCTTGTCGTACGGGTACAATATGATACTATTGGACCAGGGCGCGTTACCTATTTATTTACTTGTTCTACAATGTTGCTGATTGCTGATACAGTGAGATCTTTCTCGAAGTACGTGCGTTGTATACTCAAGGTTGTTCCCCGGTCTGCTGGTCTGTACTCGCTACCATTCCCCTCATCCGGTTTGCTACATCGATTCCTAATATGCATTTGCTGATGAGTCATGATAAATGTATTCATGGCTGGGACCGGATACTTTTGGAGTCATTACCCAATAAGTCAGTTTGGGCCCTGGAATTGCACCAAAAATACCCTCATGTTTGCCATTTGTAGAGTCAAACCACAACATTTTGGGCATTCTGTGGGGCAAAGTTGTTCCCAATATGCATTTGATGAGTCATGATAAATATATTTATGGCTGGGACCGGATACTTTTGGAGTCATTACCCAATAACTGCTCACTTTGTGCCCTTGAATTGCACCCAAAATACCCTCATGTTTGCCATTTGGAGAGTCAAACCACAACATTTTGGGCACTTGTGTGTGTGTGTGGGGGGGGGGGGTAGAAAAGGAAGAGGAAGGAACCCTCTGAAACCACCAAATTGATTTATTCTTTATTATTCTATATTGAAAACGCATGCGCCGCGCGCGCGTGCGCAATATTGTTTACTTAACGATCTCAACTTAATTAAGAAAGTCAAATCATTCTTTGTTGTTCTATTTTTACTGCATTACGTGACGTAGATCTCACAGGTTAAGTATCGATTTTTTTTTTTCGAACACATACACACACACAGCGAAAAGTATTTAAAACCCTCTCACACACACTACAGTGTATTTTTTTTTCTACCTCGCGAAAAAAAAAAATCTCTCACACACACACAAAAAAAAAAGAATACTTTTTCCCTTCATAATCTTACATCCAACCTATCTGAGAAGAGTGTTGTTTCTTGCAATCAACACTCTGTCCGAGAACGTGGGATCCAACCCTCTTTGTCACATTTGACGTGTTAGTAGCACAACGATCCGTTCTCAGATATTTCAGTTCGAAATAACAGCCTTGTACTGCAAAAGAAGTAGTTAGCATTGGACAAGAGGGGAATTGCTGGATAGATAGTAGTGTTCTTGGACTTGATCACCCAAACATATACGTCTTGAAAGCAATAAACCTGCATCCCTTGCCTCTATATCAACAGGAACAAGATACTGTTTTACGTGACATAGGAGTAAGAAGTCTTCAAATCTACGGCAGCAGCAAGAACAACCATTCTCGGAACATCGGAACGACGGAACAACGAATCGGATTGGGACAACTTTAAAACAAATCAGAACAAGCAACGGTACGAATGAGAGAGATAGAAGGCAACGACGTGAAATAGATAGACAATGATACTGCCTCTGGCATTGCTGATAATGTATTTCCTCCCTTCTGTTTTTCTTCTTATTTTCATAGGACCAGATTGGAACCAACGAATTGGAACAACAAAACGCCGCTGCTGGCTGCTGCTCCGAAACGCCACTGCTCGCTTTCTGCTGCTCAAAACGCCGCTCCAAAACGCTGCTGGCTGCTGGCTTCCTGCTGCTCCTCCAAAACGCCGCTCCAAAACGCTGCTCGAAACGCTGATGCTAGCTTCCTGCCGCTCTAAACCCTGCTTGAAACGCCGCTGCTCGCTGCTCGCTGCTCGCTGCTGGCTTCCTGCTGCTCAAAACGCCGCTCCAAAAGGTTCAATTGGATTGATTGGATAGTAGATATGGTGGGGGAATACAATTTACTCTCTCGCTGTTACACTTGGTCTTGGTCTTGCTAGTCGCTGTTGCTCTCGCTGTTGTTGCAAATCGATGTTGCTCGTGGTAGTCACTGTTGCTGTTCCTGTTGCTCTCGCTAGTCACTCTTGCTGTTGCTCTTGGTAGTCGTTCTTGGTAGTCGCTGTTGCTGTTGCTGTTGCTGTTGCTGTTGCTGTTGCTCTCGCTAGTCGCTGTTGCTAGCTGCTATAGCCGCTTCAAACGCCGCTGCTCGCTGCTGGCTTCCTGCTGTTTGAAACGCCGGTCAAAACGCCGCTGCTGGCTGCTGGGTTCCTGTTGCTCCAAAACGTTGCTGCTGCTTGGCTTCCTGCTGCTTGAAAGACCGCTCGAAAACGCCACTCGAAAGGCCGCTGCTCGCTGCTAGCTGCTGGCTTCCTGCTGCTCCAAAATGCTGCTGCTCGCTGCTGGCTTCCTGCTGTTCAAAACGCCGGTCGAAACGCCGCTGCTGGCTGCTGGCTTCTGCTCCAAAACGCCGCTGCTCGCTGCTGGCTTCCTGCTTCTTGAAAGGCCGCTCCAAAACGCCGCTCAAAAGGCCACTGCTCGCTGCTAGCTGCTGGCTTCCTGCTGCTCCAAAACGCTGCTGCTCGCTGATGGCTTCCTGCTGTTCAAAACGCCGGTCGAAACGCCGCTGCTGGCTGCTTGCTGCTGGCTTCCTGCTGCTCCAAAACGCCGCTTGAAACGCCGCTGCTGGGTTCGTGCTGGGTTCGTGCTGGCTTCCTGCTGCTCCAAAACGCCGCTCCAAAACGCCGCTGCTGGCTGCTGGCTTCCTGCTGCTCCAAAACGCCGCTTGAAACGCCGCTGCTGGCTTCGTGCTGGCTTCGTGCTGGCTTCCTTCTGCTCCAAAAACGGCGCTCCAAAACGCTGCTGCTGGCTGCTGGCTTCCTGCTGCTCCAAATAATAAATTCCTTTCCTGTCCAAAAGTACCAAAGCTACACGACAGCAGTTATTCTATTCGTACGAATCAATGAGTCCCGTATCAACCAAGTAATCAATTCCCATGGCATATCGATTCCCACGGCACATCAATTCCCATCGCGTATTGGCGGTGAGCAATCTCTTTTTTCTAATATTGCCCTTGTTCTTCAATGAGCAAATTTTGATTCTGAAAAGTATCACACGACCTACAGGAGCAATTCCTGATTTTATTGATAAACATATCATAGGATCTTCCTAAGGGAACAAGAGAAGAAAAACCGTTGTTTGAAGCTTCTCACGCAATATATATATATACATACAGATATATACGGTCAACGATCAATGCATGCACGGAAATAATCAGCAAGTAATCTCATCACTACGCAACAGCAGTTGCAACGTATTTCACCTCAATAAAGAGATATCTTGCATTTTTGGCAAGATTTCACTTTATCTCATACTTTTAACATTCAACTGGTTTATATCCCAAAATTCACACTAGTTGCTACCAACTACCTGTAATCTACATTACTAAGGTCTGTCTTGCTGTATCTGAACAAGTTCACAGTAAGAAGAGATCCGGCGTTTCCATAGTCTCGCCTGTAGTCCGATTATCCGTTGTTGAAAGTTTCCAACCACAATTGTCACGCGTAGTAGAGTACAATTGTTTGTCTACTAACACACTAACACAGCGTTGCTGTTCTTTGGAAGCCTTTGAATCAGACTCTCAGCAGACCGGATTCAGAAGGAAAATAATAGATTAACAGTCGCAAGCTCAAAGGTGGCTTGCACACAAAGAACAGGAAAGAAGGTGAACATAATCCCTACGCTGGCATATGCCAATCACAAATCGTTTACAAAGCAGTTCCCTTTCACCACGCGATTCCTCTGACAAATCGGACGCATCCCGATCAAACATGCCTGCCAATCCCGCCGGCGGTGGGACCAATGTTGGAGATGGCGACAACGTAAATGCAATCAGTCTTCCTAGCTTTGATGATCATATGAAGTTGATACTTGTATCCATATTCCGCGTCACAAAGGAAGAAGATAGTTTTCTGTGTGAAGCTCTCCTAGAAGGAGGATTACACGAGTGGTCAACTTTCCTCAATGCACTCTTCGAACATGGTTTTGCTCGCGAACTTACCTACATGGACACTGGTAGCGGACTACCAACCCAACTTCACCGATCCATCCAATGGACCATTGAAGCACTCGCAGACTTCACCAAGGATTTACGCAAGAGCAAAAATAATTGGAGGGATGTAGAATCATATTCGTACAACAGCTTCAGTGCCTTCTGTATGACACGTGCACTACGTCTTCAGAACGAATCTATCTTGAATCCTCCAGCTCCCCCTCCAGGAACAAACAAGAACAAGTCTCCTCAACAAGTGAAGTACAAATCTTGGTGCCAAAAATCACGTGATGAAAAGTCGTTCACGCCCCTCACGATGACTCAAGATTCAAACACTGGCTCATCGGCTTCAAGGCAAAGCTTGAGGCATACGGCATTGACACCAAAACATTCCTCAATGAAACCTGACCACCTGCTGCATTGCAAGGCTACACACGTGACCTTTTTGTCAAACAATGTGCTTTCTTCTGGGTTCTTATGTTGGAAGTTTTCAAAAGCGACCTATCTGCGTCATGCGTCCACAGCCATTCCATCACACGCAATGGACGGCAAGCATATTTTGATTTTGTGAACCTACACAGTGAATCAAAAGCCAAAGTGTACGACAACTTGACTCAATTGCAAGCGCTACTGAAGTTGAACCTCGACAATTGGAAGGAATCCAAAGTGAAGTTTATCACAAACTGGTTCGAAGAGTTGAACCACCTCAATAAGCTTTGTCCTCCCAACAAACCCCTTGAGTACCATACCGCGAAATCAGCATTATGTCAAGCCTGCTATTCCAGCTTTCAACTAAGCAAACAGTTTGCCAAGGTCAAGGACCCCAGTGGCCCGAATAGTACCGTCACAGATATAGTAGCTGAAGCCCCTGCTATCCACAAGCTCAAGATCACACTCCTACTTGAAGCGACCCACCTAGACTCTCAGTCCGCCATGTCTGCTCCAAAGTCTAAAGTACGTGCACATGTTCATGACTTCTCCTCAGATCAAGGGCACAATTCTAGCAAATATGCTCTCCCTATTGAATTTGAAGGTGACTATCAAGACTACGCAGTATTCAAGGCTGGACGTTCACCTGATCCTACCACACGCTTGCCTACTTGGATATGGAAGGCACTATCATGCCAAGATATGAAGAATTGGCTGAACTTTTCCCCCAAAGGCAAGAAAATAGTGGTCGCCTCATTGCGGTCTGAATTGCTCCCAGATGGCCAACCAGACCCCAACACCATTAAACCCATCACCCGGAAGGCATATACGCATGAACATTCCGTCACGCTCCTTGAAGATGACAACTCAAGCGGTGACAACCACACCAATGCTTCAGAGGATCTACATCCGGCTGTTGAAAATTACCGTCAAGGCGTCTTCCATGCATCACTTGGTGTCTATAAGTCTCAGACTTCCTCCTCCAAGGATCAACAACCCCTCAAGTCATCTGTGTCACCTGCTCACCCAGCCAGATTCCTTTCTGAGACTCTAACATCTGGTACAAAAGGGATGGTGACACTCTTGTATCCGTCAGAAAATCTTCTTATTCAGTTAATTTTCACCAATGGTACAAATCCGAGGACGACTTGACCTTACAACACGACAATCAAGTATCTGCATATACCTATCGTGCCCATAAGACTACTGTCTCCAACCCCGGATTCGCTATGGTCGACTGCGGTGCCAATGGTTGTATCATTGGTAATGATGCATGTCTCATCTCCAAAGATATCCTGCCTCGGTATGTCAATGTCACAGGCATCAACAATCACCAAGTGCAGAATACTCCCATTGCAACATGTGGAGCATATTCCGTCTCGAATAGAGGTCCCATTATCCTCATTTTCAACGAATGTGCATACACGGGAAGACACCCTTCTATCCTGTCTTCCGGGCAGATGGAAGCATATTTCTCTACTGTCAATGACACTTCCATCAAAGCAGGCGGTGGACAAGTAATCACCACCACTGATGGATACGCACTGCCCCTCAGTATTTGCCATGGATTGCCATATCTCACCATGCGCAAATATACCACTGATGAATTCAACACACTCCCACATGTCATCATGACATCGGATAAACACTGGGACCCATCCGTCCTCGATACCATCATCAGTGCTAAGGATGAAACCTTCCTTCAGAAGTATCCACCACAACCGTAGCAGCTTCCGTATCCAACATATGACGAATATGGAAACCCACGTTGTCTTGAAGGTTTAGATATCTCTGTATCCCCTGGTTCGTCCACGGTTACATCTCTCAGTCCGTATTCCAGTCAATGCACTCAATCAGCTTTTCTCCCTATCAATGATAACGGCATCAAGGATTGCTCCTTCTGGCTTACTCCTACCGATTATGACCATCAGGAATGTCTAGCTCGTTGTATTCCGTCCCCAATTTCTGATACGATTCTTGCTTTTCCCACGGCCTGTACTGCTGATGACACACCCCATGTCACAACCACGCCTCGTGAACGTTATCCTAACGAGCATGACTACCTATCTCTGAAACCCTTCTTTTGTTGGGTTTCTACAGATCGCATCAAGGCGACCTTCGAAAATTCAACGCAGTATGGATCCTTAGCGGTTAGCTCCAATGGTAACCTCTTCAAGCGCTTTCATTCCCCTCAACCGGCTATGAATGTTCGACCATTCAATGACGACATATTGTCTGATGTCGTGTACTCCGATGTCCCAGCAATCAATGGCGGTTCCAAACTTGCACAGAACTTCTTTGGTCGTAAATCCCATATCATACATGTTGAAGAGATGTGTACCACCGGTGATTTCCTATCATATTTTCAGAACTTCGTTCGAAAATGGGGCAGACCTCTTTGCCTCTTATGTGATCATGGCAACTACCAATCTAGCAAGCGGGTGATTGATTACCTCAAGATGTTATGGATTGGAATTTGGCAGAGTGAACCCTATCACCAACACCAGAATCAGTTTGAACATTGATATCAAACGTTTAAACGTATCGTCAACCACGTCATGGACCGCACCGGTACACCACCACATCTATGGTTGTTGTGTATGACATATGTCGCTGGGCTCCTCAATGTTATTTCTGATCCTACTCTATCAGATAAACAACCGGTCTTCATTGCCACTGGTACCCTTGGTGATATTAGCGCGTATACCAGTTTCTTTTGGTTTGAACCCGTTTATTTTAAGACCAATGACTCACCTTTTGGTACCCAGTCTACCGAACGCCTCGGTCATTTTGTTGGCATTGCCGAACATGCCGGCAATGTCATATGCTTCCAGATCTGGGATCCAGTCACTAACAAATTGCTTGACCGTTCTGGTGTTTGCTCCGCTCTTACACCTGAGTCACGCAACAAACAGGCTGGCCTCTTTACCGACGACGGCTTCGTCACATGGCGTAAAGCAAAGGATTCGGTACCTCGATTGTATGCAACTGGTGACACCCCTACACTCACAAAACATGGGGAGCATACGACTACAGATGCTCCTACCGAGAAGCCCAAACCACAGGACGTTCCAACTGCTCCTACTACTGCCAAATCCACTACAGATTCTGACACCATGACAAGCCTTGACAACCCTGTGGCACCTGAAGACAACAAGCCTCCAGCCACTACCGAGCACCAGGCTATGTCATCTCCTATTCAGCCACCTAAGGACAGGCAACCTCCAGCATCTGGTAATCAGGTTATTATACAACCACCCGCCCACCCCTTGTTACCAAGCTTTCTCTATAAGAAGGTCAATGACAGCCCAAGCTGGTCTCCTTCTCCACTCCCTAACAACTATGGGGAGAGTTTTGATGGCCCTCCTACGGCACACATCTTCAGCAAGACATCCGATGGCGTTCTCCTTACTGAAGATGATTTTGATCCACCGGAGCTAGCATACTTTGATGTTAGTGACGTCACAACTCCACACACCAACCCTGCTACTCATTCAGTAGACCCATCACAGGTAGTTGTTACCGATGAAGAAGGGAATGCGCAATTTGATGATGATGGTAAACCTCTTACCATCCCGACCATTCCAATTGCCGATCTACAGGGAAGATCTTTCCTTGTACTCAATCCTGATGGTACTTGGAAACGCCTTACCATCATCGATGTAGAAGACAGTCTTGAACGCAATAAAGATTTTGTCAAATTCAAGTGCAAGCACTCTGATGACGAACTTGACAATATCATTGCATACAACGATATCATGAACTCCATCCACCGTGATTCGACCCAAGAAGATGGCAAACTTTGGTCGTTTTGCCGCATCCTAGGACATCAAGGTCCATTGGATAATTAGCACCCTCAGTACAAAGGCTCCAAGAATAGCCTTTGGATTGAATGGGAAAATATGGAACAGACATATGAACCATTAGCCAACATTGCGGCCAATGATCCTGTTACCGTTGCCAAATATGGGAAAGACAACAACATGCTTGACCTCCCAGGTTGGAAACCTCTCAAACGAATCACCAATCTAGCACGACGCACCAAGAAACTTGATCGGCTCGTGCATCAAGCCAAACTTTGATCTTTCCATACCACCCCGCAATATCAATATGGATTCAAGGTACCCCGTAACCACGAAGAAGCCCTCAAATTTGACCAAGTTGCCATTACTCTTGAAATGGAACAGCTCAAGGAATACAATACCTTCATTGACAAAGGAATGTACAAGGCAAGCTCAATCCCAAACGGGTTTCAACAGATCAAGGTACACATGATATATGCAGTCAAACATGATGGCAGACACAAGGCTCGTCTTGTTGCAAACGGCAATGTTACTGAAGCCCCCGTCCACAGTGTGTACGCCGGTGTCGTATCACTCTGTGGTCTACGCATGTGCCTTTTCCTAGCTGAACTGAACAGTCTGGAAGCATGGGGTACAGATATAGGAAATGCTTATCTTGAAGCAGTAACCTGTGAGAAAGTCTGTATCAAGGCAGGTCCAGAATTTGGACCACTAGAAGGTCACCTCTTGATTATCTATAAGGCCCTATATGGACTCCGATCATCAGGAAAGTGCTTCGGTGATTTACTAGCAGCATGCCTCATCAAACTTGGCTTCAAAAGATCCCGCGCCGAACCGGAAATCTTTCTCAAACCTGGAATGAACAAACATGGGGAGCGTGTATATGAACTCATATGCACATATGTCGATGACCTATGTCTTTGCATGGCTGATCCCAATTTGTTTCTGAAGATCCTACAGTCAGAGCCATACAACTTCAAACTGAAGGGATCCGGACCTATGAACTTTCACCTAGGTTGTGGATTTGAACAAGATGAACATGGTGTTCTCTGCATGAACCCCAAAAAATTCATTGAGAAGATGGAAGCATCCTATGAACAAATGTTCGGATGCAAACCTAACACTAGGTTCCAATCACCCATTGCCAAGAACGATCATCCTGAATTGGACTCTTCAGCATTCCTTGAAGAAACTGGTATCCAGAAATACCAAAGCATGATCGGCTCACTCCAATGGATCATCGCCATTGGATGATTTGATGTCCAAACAGCCATAATGACGCTCTCAAGTTTTAGGGCCCAACCCCGAGAAGGAAATCTTGATCGTGCCAAACGTATCTACAGATATATCTCCAAGTTCAGACATTTTAAGATCAGGTTCCGTGTGGAACCCCAAGATTTTATATTGACTAAACCAGACACCATCAATTGGTCCAACGCCGTATATGGGGAGCATTCTGAAGAGCTACCCAACAATGCTCCTGCACCACTTGGAAAGACAGTAGTGCTGACACACTTCTATGATGCAAATCTCATGCATGGCATTCTCAGTGGGAAGGCTGTAACCAGCATCCTTCACTTTGCAAATAAGACTCCTATGATGTGGTTCTCAATGAAACAAGCTACTACGGAAACGGCCACATTTGGAGCCAAATTTGTCACAGGAAGAACTTGCATCGAGAAGATTGTTGACCTACGTCACTCATTCCGATACCTCGGAACACAAATCCACGATATCTCCTATTCATGGGGAGACAACGAGAAGATGATTCAGACGTCGACCTTTCCTTATGCGAGGTTGCATAAACGTCATCATATCCTATTGTATCACTATGTACAAAGCATGATAGCAAAAGGCTTCATTCTAATGCTGCACATTCCTGGTAAAGATAATTGTGCAGATATCCTCACCAAGCATTGGGGACACTCAGTTGTGTATCCACTGCTCAAGCCCATCTTCCACTTCTGTGGAAATACCGGCGGCCTCCTGCAAGATGATGGAAGCATCATGTAAACGTGATGACCTTTCACAAGGAAACATGGGGAGTATTAAATTCCTTTCGTGTCCAAAAGTACCAAAGCTACACGACAGCAGTTATTCTATTCGTACGAATCAATGAGTCCCGTATCAACCAAGTAATCGATTCCCATGGCATATCGATTCCCACGGCACATCAATTCCCATCGCGTATTGGCGGTGAGCAATCTCTTTTTTCTAATATTGCCCTTGTTCTTCAATGAGCAAATTTTGATTCTGAAAAGTATCACACGACCTACGGGAGCAATTCCTGATCTTAATGATAAACATATCATAGGATCTTCCTAAGGGAACAAGAGAAGAAAACCGTTGTTTGAAGCTTCTCACGCAATATATATATATATATATATATACATGCAGATAAACGATCAATGCATGCACGGAAATAATCAGCAAGTAATCTCATCACTACGCAACAGCAGTTGCAACGTATTTCACCTCAATAAAAGAGATATCTTGCATTTTGGCAAGATTTCACTTTATCTCATACTTTTAACATTCAACTGATTTATATCCCAAAATTCACACTAGTTGCTACCAACTACCTGTAATCTACATTACTAAGGTCTGTCTCGCTGTATCTGAACAAGTTCACAGTAAGAAGAGATCTGGCGTTTCCATAGTCTTGCCTGTAGTCCGATTATCCGTTGTTGAAAGTTTCCAACCACAATTGTCACGCGTAGAGTACAATTGTTTGTCTACTAACACACTAACACAGCGTTGCTGTTCTTTGGAAGCCTTTGAATCAGACTCTCAGCAGACTGGATTCAGAAGAAAAATAATACCAAAACGACGCTTCAAAACGCTGCTGCTGGCTGCTGGCTTCCTGCTGCTCAAAACGGCGCTCCAAAACGCCGCTTGATTGTCATTTGAATACCCTTCCCAATCAAAAACGAAGTAGAGTAACGTGCAGGTATTTGAGCTGGTGTCATTTTGTACTATTTGTATGGTGGTGAGGTCTGTTCTAGTGAAGGAGAAACAGAAGGGTCGTGGCAGGGTTGTCAAAATGGAAGTTAATGACATCGGTGATTTCTATGATCGGAATTCCTATCAAAATAAATAATGTCTTTGAGGGTTTTTTCTGCTGCTGTGTTTTCAGGGTCTTTTCACTTGTTCTTTTTTTGAAGAGATTTCAGTGTACGGAGCACACACATGTTCATTACCCGTAGACTTGTACATGGTTTTTGTACTGTGTATTTATTGTGGTATTTTGTACACAGTGTGTTACTAAGTGCAGTTAACAGCATGTGCGAAGATGAGAGAAAATCATGTGTGGGTAAGAAGTTTGACACAAAATATTGTTCATCACGGCAACTTTATGATATCCCTAACCCTGAAAATGTTATTGAATTGATTATTTTTATTCCACCAAGTCGAGAGTGAGTTTTAGGTGATGATCCAGATAGGGATCAATGAGATATTGTCTGGAAAGGAGAAGCGCGCGACACGCGAGGTATTTTAGTAGACACGCGACCTAAAAAGATAGGAAATTTTAAAAATAGGGTCAAGAATTTTTAAAATACCGCGCGATAGCCCGCGGGGGGTAGAGAAATAGTTCTCGGACGGGGTGATGTCTGCATGGTGTGATTTGCCGCGCATCGGGTTGCATGCATGCAGCTAGCCAAGGCATTATCCACTATCCGCTTGGCTTCCTGCTCATTGTTTGCGTATGTGGTCCTAACCGTGACTCTCAGAATGTCCCCCATGGTGTGGTGTAGCCTTTTGCATATCGCGTTCGCCTGTGGGTTCTTAACCGTTGTTGATACCGACTTGATTCCATGTTGGATCAGTAGCGTCTGAAATCCATGCCCTATGAACTCTCCTCCGTTGTCATGTACACATCGATTTGGTCGGGGGTACCGGGCTAGGCAGCTATTGGCGAACTGATTCGCTATGTGTTAGCTCAATTTGTTGTCAATCCTGATGATTTCGGCCAAGTTGGTGACTGGGTCTATGGTAGTCAATGCCTTGAATTCATATTCACGGTTGCCGGCTTGGATTTTCCACGATCCAATTAGATCCACACACACCTCGTTCCATGGTGCTACTGCTGCTTCTCTGGGTGGTAATAGTCCGTATCCTCTGCTTCCTTGTTTGTACTGGTGGCAGTTTATTGGGCAGATATATTGCTTGCAGCGTTGCTGTAGGTTCGGTGAATAGAATCTGGCTGATATTGTGTCGTACAATCGTCGTATGCCGTAGTGTCCCAGTACTACATGGTACCAGTGGATTACTTGCTGGATGAGGGTTGCCGGTACAACTATCTTCCAATTTGATTTGTTGTTTTTGTCGACTCTTGCTACTATCTGTTGCCCGTTGATGACCACTATTAGGAACTAGGCTGAGTCTTCCTGGTGTGCCGTACGCAGGTGGATGTCCTGATTTTGGTGGTTTTGGATGTTGGCGGTGGTGATTGGATTGGGCATTTCTTGTAGTGGTGGTAGGTTGAGTAGGCACTCGATCCATTCATTGTTTTCGTCGATGTTGGTGAACGTTTCATCGTTGATTATGATATCGTCCTTTGGTACTTGTAGTGTGTGGAAGTCTACCAGTGTGCCATTCCTTTTGTTGTTCTGCCAACTATCCCCACAGAGAGTGGCTCCATGCGAGGCAGTCTCAAAAAACAATTGGCAAGAACATTCTTTTTGCCCTTCGATATGGGTGAGATTGATGTCAAATTTGGACATGAATAGTTTCCAACGGAGTACCCGTTGGATGGAGAAGGTGTTGAACATCAGATTCTTGTGGTCTGTATCGACGTGTAGGACTCCTCCAAGGAGGATTTTGCGGTATTCTGTAAGTGTGAGAATGATGGCTAAGAGCTTCTTTTCCGTAGTCGTGTAGTTCTGTTGTGCCTTGGAGAGTTTTCGGCTGAAGTATGCAAAAACTTGGCCTTCTTGGATGATTACTGCTCCAAGCTGATAGTCTGAAGAGTCTGTGTAGATATGAAATGACTTGCTGTAGTCAGGTAGACGTTCATTGCATCTGCTGCTAAGATGGCTTTCATCTCCTTATAAGCCTGTTGCTTGGTCGCGTCCCAGGTGAATTTCTTTGCGCCTGTCATCTCTGTGAGTGGTGCTAGGACGTGCGCTCTTCTTGGCCAAAAGGATTTGTAGTAGTTTACAGCTCCTATGAGTGAGCAGACATGTGTGATGTTCTGTGGTGGCCCCATTCTCAGAACCACGTCTATCTTCTGTTTCTAAGGCTTTATTCCTTCCGGTGTCATCCAGTGGCCCAGGAAGTCGTTTCTTTGATGAGCCAGCAGCATTTGAGTGGATTGCATTTCATACCATTGCTGGAGAACCGGTCCAGTATTTGATCCAGCAGCGCTACTAAGTGATGGTCGAAAGATTCATTGGTCCAAATCCCCACATCATCAATGTAGCAAGTGTAGCCGAGTCCTTCCAATATTTTGGTCATGATGTGTTGGGATACATTGCCGCTGATCTTCACTCCCATAGGTAGCCTCTTGTATCTGAATAACCCATATGGCGTCATGATTGTGCGCAGCTTTTGGCTCTCTTCATCAAGTTGAAAACAGTAGTATTTCTTCGACAAGTCAATCTTCGTGAAATAGGTGTATCTCCTTCTTCTATTCATGATGTCCTGTATTCTCAGAAGAGGGAACGGCTTTCTATGGATTCTATTGTTGAGTTCTCTGAAATCTGAGACCCACCTGACTCTATTATCCTTCCTTGGTATGATGAAGGTTGGGAAGGCCCAATCTGATGGTCCGCATGGTTCCAGGACTCCGTCCGCTATCAGATTTGCTAGTTCTTTTCGAAATATTTCCTCTCTCTGATATGCCACGGGATAAGGCTTCATGTGGATTGGTTTGGCATCCTTTTTCAGTTCGATGTGTATTTTCTAATGTGGATATAGTCCCAACTCGCCGTTGAATACGATCTCATGTTTCTGAAGCATGTTTTGGAACTTCCTTTTCTGTTCTTCATTCATGTGGTTTTGTTGTCTTGCCACTTCCTTTGCCGTGATCCTCTGGTAGCTTCTTTCTAATATTTCAGTGGATGCATTTTTGAACAACTCAGCGTCCTCGGCTTCCTCCAGGCTGACTCAAGTCATTCTTGTTGTATCTCTCATAGGAATGGACACATCTATCCAGGTGACCGCGGGGTTATCGAATGATATGATGATATTGGCGGCTGATAGGAAATCTCTTCCCAGTATAACATCGTATCTGCAATGTGCCGAATCAAATATGGATGCTGAGATCCCCACTATTCTTCTACCATTCACAAACTTGGGCAATTGCAGCTCTTTCAGCTGTACCTCATGCGAGCTATCGAATTCTCTGTTGGTCGTTGTTGTCAACTGCTTGCGTCCGATGTGTCGGGGCTTTACCCCAAACGTCATGGACCTTTTGTTTGTCATTGTTTTTGTGCTACCGGAGTCAAGCAGCGCCATATATGGCCTGTCGGCTGCTACCCCTTGTATCTCTCTAATTTTCAGCAACACTGTAGGTGTTGCGTCACTCGCAGCGGTCCTTGGCCCTGATGGTGCTTCTGTGGCCTCTAGCCCATTATCAGTGGCCTTGAGCCCTGTTACTATTGTCTCTTTTGCGGCGTGAGGTTTTTCCTTGGCCTGTAGCTCTTTTTCAGTGGCCTGTAGCCCTGCCCTTGCGGTGGCCCTTGGCCCCGTTGCCGCGTCTACATCTGTTTTGGACGTCAATAGTCATTCATATTGACTTTGATTCCGTCCTGACTTGCTGCTGGGGTTCTGGTTGGTGAAATAACTAGCGTCGCTCGCTGTTATGTTCAAGAACGCATCCCGGCCATAGTTGCAATTGCTTTCATTATTGAAATCTCCTCTTCCTGATCCATTGCCTCTGCCTTGGTATCCTCCTCGGCCTCTGCCGCCAAATCCTCCTTGACCTCGGCCTCCGAATTGACCGCTCATATTCCCAGAGTGGGTGCTATTGTTCTTTGACCCCACATATTGCGGATAGGGTGACGTTTGGTTCTTTGGGTTTAGATAACATTGGTCCCAAGTATGGTTTCCTTGTGGATGTTTCCTGCACTTTTGTAAACCGTTTCCTCTGCCTCATCCGGCGCCTCTGCCTCCTCTTCCAGCGCCTCTTCCTCTTCCGAACCCATGCTGTCTATTCTTTCTTTCTTGCTTTCTTGTTTTGTCAGCGCTGTCCTTCTTCCTTGTCATGTAATTGCAGATCTGCAGAATAGAAACCTCTCTGAAGTTCACTGCCGTATCCATGTAGGCATCCTGCCAAGATCTAGGATGGGTCTTGAAGAACATCAGTTTCCTTTGTTGTTCCATTGAGTCCGCATCATCATCGCACGGTAACATGTCTATACAGTCTAAAATGGTATCAATCCTGCTAAAGTGATCATGTTCTGATACATCCATGGGTTTTGCCATATATTGATGCTCAAATGCTGCTATCATTGTTCCTTTGGCATCTGGGTCCGGTGTGATGGCGCTGATGTATTGTCGCACGGTTGCCTTGAATCCTTCCTTGGTGTGTTCTATTTTGCAGTTTACGATTGCTTCATTCCACCTCTTTCTTGGTCCCCTGGACAGACATTGTCCCCACTGGGTATGCCATCTGTTGATTGGTATTCCCAAGTCTTCGCACGTGTCCACAAACAACTCGTACGTATACAGAATTTCCTCTACCTCCAAATTCTGCACTCTTCTAATGTTCTTCTTGCCTGCTGACCTGTTTGTGGCTCTAGCATAATCGACCACGATCTTGTGGCTATCATGGTCTTCCGTGACATCAAAAGTTCATTTGTAGTGGATGCAAGGTTGGAATTACTAGGTATTCATTGTTCTTTCGTATCGCGTGCTATTTCCTTATCGAGTAGTCTTAATGTAATTACAGTGCATCGACTATTGGTAGGTTTTTAGAAAGATGATAAATGGATATTATGAAATTAATGAAAATGCATAAGTAAGATGTAAAATGTAAAGTGGTCTCCTTTGGAGGGTCATCGGAATTCTCTTCTCTGGTCATTTGGATTCCTTCAACTTATTCTCCCGTGATTCGATCGGTCACGAGGATTATCGTTACAATCAGAACGGTGATTAATCTCATTCGAGTACCGGTACGGTAGGTAATTTACTCGTACCGTACCTCCGTCCACCAGCACAAAAACAAACAATAAAAAACAATACGGTTTATTGTACGGTACCGTATGATGTGGAATTCAGCCCCGTACGACTGAATTCCCACGATTCATAAAAAAATCCGAAATCTGATGTCAGCATCACATGCCAAACCAGCCGGCCTTCAATATTGAAGTCTGGATGAAATACATATCTTAATTCCTCTATGTGCAAAGAATGCTGGATTCAGTTCAACGCCAATCCAACGCTTAGCAAATTAAAGACAAACTCAACACTCCCTCGGAGTACTAGTTTACAGAGCTTGATCACAATCTTAGTTTTAATTCAATTTCAACACACACATACATACCCACACATTGTATTACTACATTACCTTCAATTAGAAGCATACAACACTGTTTAAACTGTCAGATAACTGCTTTGACCTATCCATCGCTCGAGTAACAACTACTGACAAGCAACCAACTACTCCTATAGATTGTCCAGCAATGACAAGCTACTCGTCTGTTGTCCCTTTCAAGTTTGACTTTGACCAAGAGTCCCTTGAAAAGATAGAGTTCAAACACACAAATACCACCAACGGAGTCTCTGAGACTGTCAAGGTTAAAGTACCTCTGAACAGAGGAGACAGATTTGCAGTGAGATTCAAGGGTGTCAGAGAAGATTCCAATATTATTGATGTATACTTCAATATCTTTTGAAGGTGTGGAATGCCATGCTGACATTGATAAGGGTGACATATCTGAACCCTCTTTTTCTGTGGAAGATGTATTGGATCTTTAGTAGTGGATAATGGAGTTTCTTGGTGACCTTGTTGAGCTCCCAAAAGTTGCTAATGAGTCAACAGGAGCCATCTGGTTTGGGGACTACAAATGTTGGCATTCCCCATTCTGTTGCATAGCATCTTTCAAGAATGCCAAGCTTGACTTGTCGGTCAACTTCTGTCTTCAAAGCTTCCTGTTGGTGGAGTAGAATTGGATATGGTTGTTTGATGTGGTATGGTCTTGCATCTTGCTGGAGATCAATGTGGAAATCTTGATTTGGGAAAAGGCCTAATTTCTTGTCATTCAGACCTTCAAAAAGTTCTTCATTTTCAAGAAGAATCTTCGGCAAGCAAGATTTCTCATAGTTCAAGAGTTGTCCTTGTTTAGACACTAGCTTGTACAGGTCTATCTTTTCATACTTGGAGGTGCCATCAGCATATGTTGGTTGAGCAGATTGGTTGGTATAGCTTTCTATCAACAACAGAGTGAGGCTCTGCTGACATGACCTTGTGGAGCATGGACTTGTTATCAAAGTAGTTCCTTGGATGGAAATGCATGGTCTTTTCATACCATTCTAGGGTGCAAGCTTCAAAGGTCATCTTCATTCCAAGATCTCTCATGGTTCTTCTGCCAATGAGGAGATGATAGTTGATATTTTGGGTGACGACAAAACACTTGATCTTCAGGACTCTCATGGAGTAGGATAACTCTGGAAACATGATATTCTCCAGGATCACATAGTGATAACAAGTGGCTCTACCATTGGTTGTTTGTATTTGGATTGGTTGAGCAAGGGAGTGCTTCTTGGCTTCAGAAGGGATGGAGGATTCAACGATGAGGTTGTCTGCGGATCCAGAATCAAAGAGGGTTGTCAGATAGCATTTTCCTGATGCGCCATTGATGGAGTTGCAGACACTGACTGTGGTTGGAGCAAGATCGATGGCTTTGTTGGTGTTGCCTGTGTCGTTGCTAGGAGCAATATTCCTATTGTTGTTGAGGGAATCCAAGGTTTGTGTTTCAGGGAATCTTTGGAGGTTTCCATTGTAATACTCAGGGTCAATATCAATGTCAATGTGGAAGAGGTCTACCCAAGGCTCTGGTTGAGGTGTTTCTTCTGGTTCATTGATGAAGACAAACATGTGATGCTTTGGCTCATGTGAGTTGTTGCCATAGGATGAGTTGCTTGATCAATTGCTGTTGTTGCTGTTGGAATTTTGACCATTCACATGGGCATCATTGTTGTTGTTATTGTTATTTCTATTAGGTTGGTTTGGATTGTTGGCACTGAGATAGCACTGTCCCCAAGTGTGGTTTGCACCTGGGTGGATTTGGCAAAGCGAGGTCTCATCTACTCTCGTGGAGGGGTTGTTGCCTTGGCTGTTGTTGGAGCCTTGTTGTCAATTTTGACCACTGTTGTTGTTTGATTGGTTGTTGTTCCAATTGTTGCGGTGATTTCCATTTCAATTGTTTCCATTTCGATTGTTTTGATTGTTGTTGCTATTGTTGTTGCTGTTATTCCTGTTTTGGGAGGAATTATCTTGGCTGTTTTTCTTTATTTTCTTGTTTTCCTTGTTTTAGTATCTCTCCATCCTTGTCACAATCTGTGTAAGGGTATCTTCATAGAGAGAGTGGTGTTTTTCATAGGAGTCCTTCCATTCAATCGGCATGGATTCAAATATCAAACTCTTGAAGTCTTCATAGTTGATAGCTACATTTTCTGGTGGATGTCCTGGAAGCAGCCGTAGGATCACATGGTTGTGGAAGGTGACCATGGAAACAAACTGGTGTACAGTTATATTTGTGGTCTTTTTGATGTTGTTGAGGAGCCTTTTGTGGTATCGATATGCATCGGTGCTGTTGTTGAATTTGTAGGTGATGAAGTCATCAATAGTAGTTGGGAAGCTCTCCACAGTTTGGTTTGGTACGTTGGATGCTGATACATACGCATATCACCAGTTCCTAGTGACATAGTCTCTGAGGAGATCAGAATAAAGTTGTCATATTGCTTTGGTCCTGTTGTTAAGGAAAGAGTATTCTTTGCATGTGAGAATTCATTAATGGTAAAAAGGACTTGGACCCAGTATATAACCGAGCCAACTTGGTTGGGGTCGCGCTTGCTCTGGTGAACACACCAGAACTGGGGCAGGGGTTGGGGGTTGGGGGCTATTAAGAAGAGGGCAGTAGTAGGGCAGTAGTAGGGCACTGGGCTTTGCGCTGGGAATGCAATTGATATTTTTTGTGTTCATATGCTCTATATATATTGATAGTATCGTAATACCTAATTTTCAAAAGTGTATGGATGTACCTTTTAAAAGTGTAAAGTTGACCCTGTCCGACACATTGTATATATGTATGTCGTAAGCCTCTAAAAAGAGAACGTGTAATAGTAGTTTGATTTAGTGGGAGTTTAGAATTGTGGGAATAATAAATCTGAAGAAAGAAACATTTTTTTGGATACTTTTGTATTCAATCGTATTAGATTGGGCGTCCGAGAACTGTTTCTCTACCCCCCGCGGGCTCTCGCGCGGTATTTTAAAAATTCTTGACCCTATTTTTAAAATTTCCTATCTTTTTAGGTCGCGTGTCTACTAAAATACCTCGCGTGTCGCGCGCTTCTCCTTTCCAGACAATATCTCATTGATCCCTATCTGGATCATCACCTAAAACTCACTCTTGACTTGGGGAAATAAAAATAATCAATTAAATAACAATTTCAGGGTTAGGGATATCATAAAGTTGCCGTGATGAACAATATTTTATGTCAAACTTCTTATGCACAAATGATTTTCTCTCATCTTCGCAACATGCTGTTAACTGCACTTAGTAACACACTGTGTACAAAATACCACAATAAATACACAGTACGAAAACCATGTACAAGTCTACAGGTAATGAACATGTGTGTGCTCCCCAGCAGGAAGCCAGCAGCGGCGTTTTGGAGCGGCATTTTGGAGCAGCAGGAAGTCAGTGCCGTGATGAACAATATTTTATGTCAAACTTCTTATGCACGAATAATTTTCTCTCATCTTCGCAACATGCTGTTAACTGCACTTAGTAACACACTGTGTACAAAATACCACAATAAATACACAGTACGAAAACCATGTACAAGTCTACAGTTAATGAACATGTGTGTGCTCCCCAGCAGGAAGCCAGCAGCGGCGTTTTGGAGCAGGATTTTGGAGCAGCAGGAAGTCAGCACAAAGCCAGCAGCGGCGTTTCAAGCGGCGTTTTGGAGGAGCAGGAAGCCAGCAGCGACCAGCAACCAGCGGCCTTTTGAGCGGCGTTTTGGAGTGGCCTTTTGAGCAGCGGGAAGCCAGCAGCAAGCAGAGGCATTTTGGAGTAGCAGGAAGCCAGCAGCCAGCAGCGGCGTTTCGACCGGCGTTTTGAACAGCAGGAAGCCAGCAGCCAGCAGCAGCGTTTTGGAGCAGCAGGAAGCCAGCAGCAAGTAGCAAGCAGCGGCCTTTTGAGTGGCGTTTTGGAGCGGCCTTTCGAGCAGCAGGAAGCCAGCAGCGAGCAGAGGCATTTTGCAGCAGCAGGAAGCCAGCAGCCAGCAGCCAGCAGCCAGCAGCAGTGTTTCGACCGGCGTTTCGAACAGCAGAAAGCCAGCAGCGAGCAGCAGCGTTTTGGAGCAGCAGGAAGCCAGCAGCTAGCAGCGAGCAGCAGCCTTTTGAGCGACGGTTTGGAGCAGCCTTTCGAGCAGCAGGAAACCGAGCAACAGCAGCGTTCTGGAGCAGCAGGAACCCAGCAGCCAGCAGCGACGTTTTGCCCGGCGTTTTGAACAGCAGGAAGCCAGCAGCCAGCAGCGAGCAGCGGCGTTTTGGAGTAGCAGGAAGCCAGCAGCCAGCAGCAGCGTTTTGACCGGCTTTTCGAACAGCAGGAAGCCAGCAGCGAGCAGCAGCGTTTTGGAGCAGCAGGAAGCCAGCAGCTAGCAGCAACCAGCGGCCTTTCAAGCAGCAGGAAACCGAGCAGCAGCGGCGTTTTGGAGCAGCGGGAACCCAGCAGCCAGCAGCGGCGTCTTGACCGGCGTTTTGAACAGCAGGAAGCCAGCAGCAAGCAGCGAGCAGCGAGCAGCGGCGTTTTGGAGTAGCAGGAAGCCAGCAGCCAGCAGCAGTGTTCCGACTGGCGTTTCGAACAGCAGGAAGCCAGCAGCAAGCAGCGGCGTTTGAAGCGGCTATAGCGGCTAGCAACAGAGACTAGCAAGAGCAACAGCAATAGCAACTAGCGAGAGCAACAGCGACTACCAAGAGCGACTACCAAGAGCAACAGCAACAGCAATAGTGACTAGCAAAAGCAACAGGAACAGCAACAGCGACTACCAAGATCAACATCGATTTGCAACAACAGCAAGAGCAACAGCAACTAGCAAGACCAAGACCAAGTGTAACAGTGAGAGAGTAAATTATATTCCCCCACCACATCCACCATCCAATGAATCGAATTGAACCTTTTTGAGCGGCGTTTCGAGCAGCGTTTTGAGCAGCAGGAAGCCAGCAGCAAGAAGATCAATCAATTGCCCTTGCCGATGCCGATAGAGTTCTTGACATTCTTGGTGGAGCGCCGGTGGAGGAGGAGGAGCAATTCAATGCCGACAATTTGATGCCGGCGATTTGTTGCCAACGATTCGTTGCCAACAATTCATTGCCATTGTTGCCTAGTGATGTTGGTGGAGCGCCGGTGGAGGAGGAGGAGCTACGTTGGTGGAGCGCCGGTGGAGGAGGAGGAGGAGCGACTCCATGCCGACGCGCTGTGGCCGTTGTTGCCGACGTTGTTGCCAATTACTGCTGTTGTTGCTTTGATGGTTCCCGGTTGCTTTGATGGTTCCCGGTGGCTTTGATGGTTCCCGGTTGCTTTGATCGTTCCCGGTTGGTTCGATCGTACCGGGTTGCTTTGATCGTTCCCGGTTGGTTCGATTGTTCCTGGTGGCTTTGCCGACGATCCTATTCAAATAATATATGATAATTGAACAAAATGGGTGAGTATCTATTGATGTACTACATAGAGTAAATAATAACAACAGAATAATATAATGTACATGCCAATTGATTCGTAATTATCACCAACCGGGAAAATTCCCCGCACCTACAGGGAAGAATCGATGGTTGCTTCCAATTCGATGGTTGCTTTCGATTGGATGGTTGCTTCCGATAAGATGGTTGCTTCTGATTAGATGGTTGCTTCCGATTCGTTGCTTCTGATCCGGTCCTATGAAAATAAGAACAAGAAAAACAGAGAGGAAATACATTATCAGTAATGCCAGTGGAGTGGAAGACCAATCAATTGCCGTTGCTGATGCCGATGGAGTGGAAAACCAATCAATTGCCATTGCCGGTGCCATTGCCGATGCCTATCTCTCTCATTCTCACCTTTGCTTGTTCCGACGTTCCGACAATCGTCCCAATGAAATTGTTGTTGTTGTTGCTGCTGTAGATTTGCAGAATTCTTACTCCTCTGTCACGAAAAACAGTATCTTGTTCCTGTTGATATAGAGGCAAGGGACGATGCAGGTTTATTGCTTCTTTCAAGACATCTATGTTTGGGTTGCGAATCCGAACAACAATATCTATCCAGCAATTCCCCTTCTTGTCCAATGCTAACTACTTCTTTTCCAGTACAAGGCTGTTATTTCGGACTAAAATATCTGACAACAGATCCTCCGGCTCTGTTAAAGAGGTTTCGGATCAAACGTTCTCGGACGGAGTGTTGATTGCAAGAACCAACACCCTAGTCAAATAAGTTGGATGTAAGATTATGAAGTGATTTTATTTTATTTATTTTTCCGCAAAGTAGAAACACAATTACTGTGTGTGTGAGAGAGAGAGATTTTTTTTTCGCGAGTTAGAAAAAAAAAAAATACTTCGTACGGTACTTCGTAATCGATACCATCGAGGATACTTAAACTTATGTAGAATTCTACAGGTTTTTTGTAATAGTGTAGATTTCTACACGTTTTTTGTACTAGAAATTACCGGTACTGAATTCATGTAGGTTTCTACTCCAGTAGAAATATACACAATTTTGTACTAGACAATTCCCGGTAATGAATTTGCGTAGGTTTCTACTCCTGTAGAATTCTACACGTTTTTTGTAACAGACAACTACCGGTACTGAATTCACGTAGGTTTCTACTCCTGTATAATTCTACACAATTTTGTACTAGACAATTCCCAGTACTGAATTCCTATACGTCACATAAACGATGCTCGTGCTTTCGTAATATTCGTGCGATGTTTTAAAATATTCCGAAACATTTTGTTGCGCGCACAATAAATAATTCTCTACCTATTTTTGCACGCAACAATTTCAAGTAGGACTATTTTCCTATCCATATTTTCATCCCTCGTTTCATGGTTGCTTCCAAATTTTTCTATTCTACAATTTTGTTTCATGCTTACCCCGTTAATATTTACTCGCAATTGAATTTTTGTTATTTTCCACACGAAACTCATCTTTTGTAATAATATCCTCTATGTACACTGATATTGTTGTCGTAGCGTTGATACCATTTTCTGAACAAATATACGAGATTCTTGATAACCAGCAATGTATTCTGTTACGTCACTTTCACGTTACTCACACTATCTTTTTCGAATATCAAAATCCAACAACCATATTTTTGTACTAATAAGAAAATATTTTATCCGCATTTGCAATACTCTCCGACATTTTACAATATTCACGCTACGCTTATCAAATACGGAAATACAACAAACATATTTTGTAACAAATACGAAAGTATTTTATCAGCCTTTGAAATTATCTTGTTTATTGTATTATATTCGAACAGAAGACCCGGAACAATATTGTGCAAACCATAAAATAATAATGAACTAGCCGTTCTACTATTGATGTTGATATCATCAATTACTCTTGTTCGTTTTTATTGTATTCCATGAAAAATTTGTAGTCCTCATCATCTTTGCCTAGAATCTCAACCAAGGTACGTTTTCGCTTCCGTGTTTTTCCCTCTTTGTTCTCCTCCTTATCTTGTTGTTTACGATTGCCATTTTGCTTTTGGTACATTTTAAGTATTTCCGTCTCTAATTCTTTTGACTGTTGTTCCTCCCTTCGTTCTTCTAATTCACTTACTAGGTATTCGTAAAGATCTTGTCCCTCGTTACTCCACCCCTCCTTATTTCCAGACTTACCGTCAGTGAATTTTTTTCTCAACCTCGTGCCCTTTGTTGTGTTTAGCCACGAGTTGTAGTTGTTGTAAAGGAAAAGCAATGCAAAAGCTTCATCGCTTGGGGTGAAAATGTTACTGATTGTCATTCTGACTGATTTTCTTTTGAAGTCTGTCTGTTTTGGTGACACCGCTCCAAGAATTCTTTTCATGAAGTATTTAAATTCTGGTGAATTTTCCCGCCGATAGTCTTCGTGCAATTGGTACCTATTTTCTGAGTTAACGTCTTGTGTGTCCATGATTAGAACCGTTCCTGGGAAACTATCTGGTATCTGGTTGTTTCTTTTATTGTCTACGTGTCAGTGTTAATAGGACCAAAATGTTAGAATGGCTTATGAACGATTGCATGCCGGCAATCATTTTCTTGTTGGTTGCGTACCTTTGTAGTTTTTCCTGGCAAGAGTTTGAGCATTGTGCCTACACGCAGTCACTGCTCGGCAATAAATTCCACTCCACTTTTGGTCTTTTATATCGATCGTATTTGGTATTTCATTGTTATTTGCTTGTTTTACAATTTTGAATATCGTCGCCTTCACGAATGTAATCTCTGGCAGGAATTTAAATTTCCTGAATGCTTTTTCTTTGACATGTTTGACAATGTTGTTTTCCAAGTTATCGTTATCGGATTCTTTTGTTGTCTGTAGAATATTTCTGTTGCTACTGTTGGTGGTTCTATATGTTTGGCTATCGTTTGTGTTTGTTCGGTCACTTCCCGATACACTGCTGTTTGGGCTGTTTGTGTTATTGGTAACAAAGGTTCTACCTGTCACCGGACTGCAACTAGTACTCAGTTCCATCATTATTTTTTTGTTAACTCGTGCACCTCAACTTACCGCTTTTTCCTTTGATTGATTTGGCGCGCTAGTTTTATGATAATAATGTTGTTTGAAGGAATCGTTTGGTAATTTTTTTTCATTCCTACTGTACACACTGTAAGCTCTTGATTTACTGTCTCCAAGGAATAGCTGTATTTCAACTAATTGTACTATCTGTGAGTGTTGTTCTTGTACTGTCGCCTGCCTATCTTATTTTCAAGCGTGCCGTGATATTCTGGAATGTGGAGTCCTCAAAATTTTGGCGTGGACCCGAACATTTTGATGTTCCCTACCCTACCGTACTTACCGTACGGTACCATATCATTCCGTATTTATTTATTTACTTATTGTTTTTCAATTTTCTGCAACGGCGTTGCAGTAAATTCTATTTTTTGGGTGGTTGACACTCCCCCCTGAACTAATTATGGATTGGATCACAATTTGTAGGTTCAACGGAGGGAATTTTGTTGTTGTTGTTTTGTTGCTTTCTGATGGGTATTTTTTTTGAATGTATCGACTTTTTAAGGTGATATTTTACATAATTTCCGTTCTATTTTTTGCACTTAATTTGTACCGGTGATACCTTTGATATTGTCATGGGTTTTTTTTGTAATGGAATCCTTACAGAGTTGCAGAGTTAGTGTTTCACGCGTCCCCATGCTCCACAAGGAACGGGATAGTTGTTGTACTCCTCTAAATCTTCCGGCAAATTCCAACGTTTTTCATAAAGACTTAGCCATTTCTCAATTTTCCACTCGTTTTCGTCTTGTTCGCTCTTTTCCCCCCTGTTTGTCACTTCTTTTACTTTCTGTTTTTTCTTTTTTGACTGTTTTCTTGCTTTGTTCATGAACGAATCCCACTTATGTTTGGTACATTTTTTTCCGTGTTTTTGTTATTTATGTTCTCTTCTTTAATTGGCGGAAATATTTCTTGTGTTGAGTACCACTCGTTATCGTCTTTTGATCTGCAATACCATTCCAATCTGTCAGTTTCGATGATTGCCTCATTCGTCATTTTGCGCCAGTTGTTGAACCAAATGTACGTCATACAAGGACGGTTCCCAGGGTGGTAATGTATACATTCTTTTATGTGTTCTCTTGCCTCCGGCGTCAGATTACTCCATTTTTTTGCCGGGAAAGTACGACCGTCTTGTATCATTCTCTCTCGTTCTATTGATTTTACTTCCGGTCCAATACCCACGTTGCCGTAGCACTTAATGTCTTCCGATGTTTTCAATGCGGGATAACCACATGTAATGTATGCAAGAATGACTCCCATTGCCCATACATGGTCCATCCCGTCAGTGTTCCCTTCTTTGTAGTCGGGAAATACTTCCTCGGTTATGTACTTGAAGCATTGTTCCCAAATGTTCAAAGCTTCGTCCTCCTCGAAATGACCTTTTTTGCTGTTGAGTCTCTGTCGCACTTCTTCTATCTTCTGGCATCCACTAAGGAATGTGTTAACCAAGTGTCCGTTTTTGGCACACGAGGCATCAAATCCTGTTTCGAAATGATATAGAAACGGGTTTCCGTCGTTGTTTACGTCATCGTGGTTTAGCTCATGCATCTGTTTGTTGTAATCCTTGGACAAGACAGTACCCCGGGTTGGCACAACTGTTGTTTTGTGTGTCGGTTTAGGTCTTTTGTTTTTCATTTTCCTGTTATTTCCCATTTGTAATGCAGTCATGCACCTATTTGTACCACAGTACACCTAACGTTTGTACTCCAACGCCGAATCATAAAGTTGGTATTTGTTGTTTTCTCCAGGCGTTGTAACTTTCAGTTTTTGGTTGTGGCTGTTTTTCCCGAACACGCATAATTCTTACTATTGTTACGTACCGGCACCAACACTACGACGGTGTACGTAAATAGTCTGATTCAAAAACAGACAAGCTTTAAGTAGTGTAACTTTCCTCGTCTGCATGCGATTGGTTCTTGATATATCGTAGAGATGAACGTGTCCGGTGGATCGATACCTCCATAGAGATGTGTACAAGATGTATTCTTCGTACTTCCTTGGTACTATTTTTTTAATATTGTATTGGTACGATGCACATAAATTGTCTGATTCATAAACAGACTAGCATTAAGTAGTGTAACTTTCCCCGTTTGGATATGATTGGTTCTTGATATACCGGTAGAGGTGAACGTGTCCTTTGGATCGATTCCCCCGTAGATATGCGTCCAAGGTGTGTTCTACGTATTATTTTTGTATAAATTTTTTATTATTGTATTGGGACGGTGCACACCAATTATATGGTTCAAAAACTGACTAGCTTTATGTAGTGTAACTCTCCCCGCTCATGTATGATTGGTTATTGATATAGTGGTGAACGTGTCCAGTGGATCGATTCCTCCGTAGAGATGTGGTGTACCAAGGGTAGTCTCCGTAATTTTTGGTTATTATTTTTTGATTTTTGTATGAACAAGTAACCAAATTAGTGTTTCTCAGTTACATTTTGAGTGCCAAAGTGTGTTATTTTCTGAAATGTTTGGATGAATATTGCTAATACTATTGATTGGGGAGACTATGAAACAATATTGACAAGTCTCAGGCTGATATTTTAGTCATTATGAATTTTCTAATAATGTTTGTCCCTGGCCATGCATGTACCAAAATAGTGATTCCTACTCAGTTTTGAGTTCAAATGTGTGGCATTGACTGCAATTTCAGGATGAATAGTGTTCATACTATGGATGGGGTACACTACAAAACAAACTGGACAAGAAGCAGGCTGATACTTTAGTCAGTATGAATTTTAGAATAATTTATGTCCTTGGACATGCATGTACAAAAATAGTGAGTCCTAGTCCGTTTTAGAGTGCAAATGTGTGACATTGGCTGCAATTTCAGGATGAATAGTGTTCATACTATGGATGGGGTAGACTATGAAACAAACTGGACAAGAAACAGGCTGATAATTAGGTAAGTATGAATTTTAGAATAATGTTTTTCCCTGGACATGCATGTACCGAAATAGTGAGTCCTAGTCAGTTTTAGAGTGGAAATGTGTGGCATTGACTGCAATTTCAGGATGAATATTGCTCATACTATGGATGGGGTAGACTATGAAACAAACTGGACAAGAAACAGGCTGATACTTTAGTCAGTATGAATTTTAGAATAATGTTTGTCCCTGGACATGCATGTACCAAAATAGTGAGTCCTAGTCGGTTTTGAGTTCAAATGTGTGGCATTGACTGCAATTTCAGGATGAATAGTGTTCATACTATGGATGTGGTAGACTATGAAACAAACTGGACAAGAAACAGGCTGATACTTTAGTCAGTATGAATGTTAGAATATTTTTTGTCCCCCCTGGACATGCATGTACCAAAATAGTGAGTTCTAGTCAGTTTTGAGTTCAAATGTGTGGCATTGACTGCAATTTCAGGATGAATAGTGTTCATACTATGGATGGGGTAGACTATGAAACAAACCAGACAAGAAACAGGCTGATACTTTAGTTAGTATGAATTTTAGAATAATTTTTGTCCCCCCTGGACATGCATGTACCAAAATAGTAAGTCCTAGTCAGTTTTAGAGTGGAAATGTGTGACATAGGCTGCAATTTCAGGATGAATATTGCTCATTCTATGGATGGGGTAGACTATGAAACAATCAGGACAAGAAACAGGCTGATACTTTAGTTAGTATGAATTTTAGAATAATGTTTCTTGTCCCTGGACATGCATGTACCAAAATAGTGAGTCCTAGTCAGTTTTAGAGTGGAAATGTGTGGCATTGACTGCAATTTCAGGATGAATATTGCTCATACTATGGATGGGGTACACTGCGAAACAAACTGGACAAGTGTCTGGCTGATACTTTAGTTAGTATGAATTTTAGAATAATGTTTCTTGTCCCTGGACATGCATGTACCAAAATAGTGAGTCCTAGTCAGTTTTAGAGTGGAAATGTGTGGCGTTGACTGCAATTTCAGGATGAATATTGCTCATACTATGGATGGGGTACACTGCGAAACAAACTGGACAAGTGTCTGGCTGATACTTTAGTTAGTATGAATTTTAGAATAATGTTTCTTGTCCCTGGACATGCATGTACCAAAATAGTGAGTCCTAGTCAGTTTTTGAGTGCAAATGCGTGGCGTTGACTGCAATTTCAGGATGAATATTGCTCATACTATGGATGGGGTACACTGCGAAACAAACTGGACAAGTGTCAGGCTGATACTTTAGTCAGTATGAATGTTAGAATAATGTTTTTCCCTGGCCATACATGTACCAAAATAGTGAGTCCTAGTCAGTTTTGAGTGCAAATGTGTGGCATTGACTGCAATTTCAGGATGAATAGTGTTCATACTATGGATGGGGTAGACTATGAAACAAACCGGACAAGAAACAGGCTGATACTTTAGTCAGTATGAATTTTAGAATAATTTTTGTCCCCCCTGGACATGCATGTACCAAAATAGTGATTCCTAGTCAGTTTTAGAGTGCAAATGTGTGGCATTGGCTGCAATTTCATGATGAATATTGCTCATACTGCTAGTCATTTTGTTTGTGCAAAAGTGTGTCATTAGAGACAATCATTACAGGATGAATATTGGTCATCAAGACGCATACCATGGTTTTGTTCTTAATTATGAAACAGAATGGACCAGAAATCTATGACTTATACTTGAGTCAGTTTTAAAATTTAGTAGTCATAGTAATATTAGTTATGTTTATAGTGCGAATGTGTGTCATAGTAGGCTGCACTTTCAGGATCAATATTTCTCATACTATTGATGGAATACACTATGAATGAAACTGGATAAGTGACAAGCGGATGCTTGCATTGGGTGTAGCATAGTATGCCTCACTCATCCAATCTTTGACAATTTGGTGGAACTGGTGTACTCTGACCCTGTTTTGGTTGTGTCAGAAGATGACTCGGATACCTCCACATTTCCATCCGTCGGGTCACAAATCCCAACATCCTTGCTGTAGCATTTTACTAAATCCGATACTTTTTTAATGCGTCGAGGATTGGTTTCTTTCAGACCGGAAATCTTAAAGTATGGGCAAAATTTTTGATGCTCCTCCCCCACCTTACCTTTGTTGAAAATACAGTAATAACCCGGAACTCGTTCATATTGGTTGTAGGGGCCGAAACAGTACCTATAAACTTCTCCAATTAGAACTGGTCCGTTTTTTTTTAGTGTAACGAACTTGTTCGTGTACTTCGTAAAGAGGATACATTATCTCTGGATCCTGATCTTTCAACAGCACACATAACTTGAAACTATGTGTGGTTTCATCTCCATTGATCACGATAGGAAAATCTGGCAGGGTTACAACGGCGTTAAGAGGACTTTTTGCAACATCTATAATCATTTCTTCGCTTACATTTGAACCCTTTTTTTCACATGTTTTAGTCGTTGTGTCGGTCAAACCAGTATCCTTGGAATTACCCTTACTTGTGTGAATTCCTGATTCTTTAGATTTGTTGGGCTTATTTTTCGAACCCTTACCGGTAACTTTCGATCCACTAATCTTTCTTGTGTCAATTCCTGATTCTTTAGATTGGTTTGACTTGTTTTTCGAACCCTTACCGGTAACTTTCGATCCACTAATCTTACTTGTGTCAATTCCTGATTCTTTAGATTGGTTGGGCTTATTTTTCGAACCCTTACTGGTAACTGACGATCCACTAATGCTCTTTCTCCCCTCGTTGAGATTGTTCATCTTGCCAACATTGCAACCGTCAACGTCATCATCCCAGGGTGGGATGAATCCACGCTTGGAATCATTTGTCGTATTGAAAGTGAAAGTAACCCATCCTACCCGGTAGGTGTTATTTGATTTCTTGAACTCATTTATTTGAACCTTTGATGTTTTGAAGCAATCCCAAGTTAGAAAGTCTGATGGTTTGTAAAAAACAAAGTCACGACCCTGGAGGTGTTCGAACGCCAGATTCAATTCTCCCGTTCCCTTTCCATAATTGTTGACAACCTTATCGTCCAAAAATTGAACTACAAGGTTTGCCGAGGATAGATCATCCGACTTTTCCAACAAATATATTGCTAGTTTTTCTGTCAACAGGGTAAATATGGTACCCATTTCTGGAAGGTAGCTATACTGAATGAATTCTTCCACCCAAGTATGACGTTGGAGAACTTCCGGATCAATTACGAATATCTCACGGAACACGTATGGAATGTGTTCCATAAAAACTCGTTGGTGCACCTCTTGTTGTGAGTTAACATCGTATTGAAGGAATCTTGTAACATAAGTTTGATTCTTATGTTGTTCTTCTAATCCGGACAGTTCCAAAATACCAGTTACAAGTTCTTCTGGTTTATCGTCAAAATTGACATGGGCAAATTTGGTCTTACTCAGAACACATGCCGTCGGGAAAATGTACAATCAATCATTCCTTTGAAAATACGGAACACTTCCCTCCGTCGATTCGGTGACCATAGCTCCTTTTAGAAAATTCCTCTCGGTCAATACCAAATCTTCAATGGTTTCCATCACATGATCGTAACTGACAAATCCTTGGTTATTGGTTTTGAAGACTTTTGGTATCATTTTCTCACAAACATTGTCAATTGAACAATCAAAGGACAAGCCAACGCCGTCAACTCGAATCATTGATGCACATAGTACTTGAGAAATGAACAAATTACATGCTGTTTCCAACGAAACGACCACGTTCACCCCCAGCTTGGTCCCGTGGTGGACAAATTTTGTTATCAACCATTGATGCACCAAATATAGGATTCCTTTCGCCACCTTGAAATATGCCAGATCTATTTTTCCGGTGCCATGTTTGCATGGTGACAGGGTGACACGGTCCTCATCGATTTCGAAATGTATGTTGTAATAGTTGGAGACCGTGTGCTTGTAGTGGATGACGTAGTGGAAAACCAATTGAGAATTGAGTGGTAATAACACTTTACCCGTTTCCGGAATTTTTGTGTTCCCTTGTCGATGAAATCCTACTGGAACCCACTTCTCCCCCGAAAGTACCGTGGTGCCCAAGACGAAGGAATTGTTAATTAATTCGGGTAAGAAATAATGATAAAAATTTTCGTGTGTCAAAACTTTGATGTCGAGGTTACCCAGGTTGATGGTGGTAAAAATGCGTTTCGCCTTCCCTTGAAAGCGTAACCAAAAATCACGAATGACCTCCTGAAAAGCAGTTTTTCGTTCCGTTATATTCATCATCTTTTTGTTGGACACAATAAGATCCGTATCTTTTGTAGGTAAAAACTCGATCAGTTCTGTTGGTAAGGATTTTACGCATTCAATACGCTGCTTCTTGAAATGTTTGTCTAAGTCCACCTGATTGCAGCTATGAGTCATTGAAACACGTAGAGAGGTCTTTGCCATAAGGCAGTCCAAGAAGTTCTTCATTGCTCTGAGGTATGTTTTCAACTGACTGGGAGAACAATTGTTGCCTTTAGTATGGAAACACAAAGCCTTAGACGAAGTATCTGACCCGGGTGGATACTTGACATTCTTCATGTACCAAACCAAGATCTCACGGTACATTATCATGTACTTCTTCATTGTAACGTAGTTGACAACGTTGCGCCCATAGATAGCATCCACGTCTGATGTGTCGTTAACATTCCGCAACAGTGACTCGAACCTATTCCACTTGTTCGCCATGTCGTAGTCATTGAATCGCTCGGTTAATTGCTTCCTGCTCAAAAATCCCAACACTCCAGTCACCCCGTTGTCAATTTCAAACAAAAATAAATCCACCATGACATCTATTTGATGGGGAATAGGGCCTAAGTCACTTAAGGTGGTATCGGGTTTATTCTTCTTTCCCTTCCCCTTCTTCTTTTCCGCAGACTTAGTAGTAGACATGGACTTCCTGAAATCTGGTGTGGGTTTGGATTCAATAATTTTGGATACAAGGTAAACCTTCGTCATCAATGCAGTGAAACATGTTGTAACCTCCACACTGAGGTTCCTCACAAACTCCTCTGTTCCATATGACTCATCCTTCAAAGCCTTTCTAAGGTTACTAATTACCGCCTGTAGATGATCTCTTTGATCGGCATCATGTTTGTCAAGACTATTGGGAGGTGGGTCTTTCAATCTACCCTTCTTACAACTTGACGTTTTCTTATTTGAATTTGGATTGGCCCCACGCTTGCGAGCACTATTAGTCGTAGGTGCCATTGGCGATGTAAAATGTTATCAGTATTTGAGACAATCTTTTTATTGGTTGAAAACAATGAGAATCACTGTTGTGTGAATCTAGTTTACCCGAGTTACGAGCAAACATTGAATGAAAGAAGGATAGTACAAGTTGAAACTTCTTTCACAAGAGATCACCACTCACGTAGCAACGCGACAGTGGTAATCATCTCTCAAAAACCATTTCTCAAATAACCGATAAGGTATAAGGTGCCTGTAACCATGTCCTTGTTGTCGTAAAGACGTTCTACTACCACTAACCGGAGAAAGAGTTAAACAATATCATCACAATTATTTGACAAATAAAACCTGCAACGACCAACGCAAGGGCGGGGTTTTGTGTGTGAACCCCTTAAGATCAAAAAACCATTTTTTGTAATTGGAAACGCCGTTCCCGAAAAACGGAAAAAAGGGTTTTTTGGGTGGGATGAAAGGTGAGAAGAAGAAAAGAAAAAAAGGAACATTTTCCAATTTGGAAAATGGCCCCATCGCTGAATTGTTCCATTTTGTGTAGAAAAGTACAGTCCTATGAAACACCTAGTAGCGATAAATAGGAAAAAGGGCATTGGTTGTAACTCCGTTGGCAAAAAACAAATGGTCCGATCGCTGAATTGGTACAATTTGTGTAGAAAGGTACAGTCGTATGAAACATCTCACGCTAAATACTAAAAAGGGCTTTTGTTGCAACGCCGTTGCAAAAAAAGGAAATTGATCCGATCGATGAATTGGTGCATTTTGTGGTGTAGAAAGGTACTTTGGTATGAACTGTACTATCGTATGAACCATATCACGCTAAATACAAAAAGACAATTTGTTGCAACGCCGTTGCCAAAAAAAAAAAAATAATACTGTAGAAAGGTACTTTGGTATGAACTATACTATCGTATGAACCATATCACACTAAATACAAAAAGACCATTTGTTGCAACGCCGTTGCAAAAAAAAAATAACATAATGTTACTTACCAGAAAATGTATCGAACTGATGTCATTCTTACGTTCGAAGGTTGATACTTAGCATAACATCTATCGAACCGTTGTCATTCTTACGTTCGAAGTTGGATATAAGTAATTTGTACTTAGCTTACAGTCAAAGTTTGTTGCTCACCAACTTGGGTCACTTTTACTTGTTGAAAATTTGTATTCTTTCACTTACCGAAAAACCTCATTTTCCAACTTATCTGAGTAGAGTGTTGTTTCTTTCCAACAACACTCCGTCCGAGAACGTGGGATCCGACCCTCTTCGTCACATGCCACATGCGACTATGTCACGAGCACAACGGTCCGTTCTCAGATATTTCAGTCCGATATAACAGCCTTGTACTGCAAAAGAAGTAGAAAGCATTCGATTAGGGATTAGTTGCTGGAAAGATATTCTTGTTTGGACGGCCGCCTTACATAAACATCTTGAAAGCACAAAATCTGCATCAATTGCCTATATATCAACAGGAACAAGTCCCTGTTTTTCGTGACATAGGAATTACTACAAGTCTGCAAATCAACGGCAGCAGAAAGAACAAAGCCGGCAACAAGGTATCGGTGGCATCAGTAAAACAAATCAGAACACGCAACGGTACAAATGAGAGAGATCAACAACAATGATAATACTTCCTCCTTCATTCCTGATAATGTATTTCCTTACTTCTCTTTTTCTTCTCATTTTCATAGGACCGTATCGGAGCAACGGATTGGAAACAAGGGATTGGCAACACCAAAAAAAAGGATACAAGAAATCGACCGCGACACAGAATCGAAGTCAACACCTAATCGAAGGTAACAACAACAGCAACAACACAGCAACACCACCAATCAACAACAACAACAAAAGGAAGCAAAAGGTGTACGTTGGTAGCATGTAGATTATATTATTCTGTTGTTATTATTTACTGTACTACATCAATAGATACTCACCCATTCTGTTCAATTATCATACCAAATATTCGAATAAAATCGTTGACAACGTCAACAACTCGTTGGCAATTGGCAGCAGCGAGAGCAACAGCGGCAATCGGCAGCAACAGCGGCAGCGGCAAGCAGCAGCGAGAGCAACAGCGGCAATCGGCAGCAACAGCCACAGCGGCAGCGGCAGCAGCGAGAGCAACAGCGACAATCGGCAGCGACAGCCAGAGCGGCAGCGGCAGCAGCGACAGCAACAGCGGCAATTGGCAGCGACAGCGACAGCCAGAGCGGCAGCGGCAGCAGCGACAGCAACAGTGGCAATCGGCAGCGACAGCCGCGAGAGCAACAGCGGCAAGTGTCAAGCGAAAAGCAGCAAGCGGAAAGCAGCAAGAGCAACAGCGGCAAGCGAAAAGTGTCAAGCAAAAAGCGGCAGGCGGAAAGCGGCAAGTGGAAAGCGGCAAGCGAAAAGTGTCAAGCAAAAAGTGGCAAGCGAAAAGTGTCAAGCAAAAAGCGGCAAGCGAAAAGCGGCAAGTGGAAAGCGGCAAGCGGAAAGCGGCAAGTGGAAAGCGGCAAGCGGCAGCGAGTCCTCCTCCACGGGCGAAACAACTAACGGCAACGAATCATTGGCTTCGAATTGCTCCACCTACTCCAACCATGACGGGAAATCAGTTCTCGGACAGAGCTATGAAGCAAAAACGAGATAGGAAACATGAGAAAAAAAGGAAGCAGAGAATGTCATCGAACTTCCTTAGGATTGCAGCACCGGTGTCAACGAGCCATGAAACTTATACAAAGTTGTCCGACATAAAACCAATGAAGAAGGAAAGGAATAGGCGTAGTACTTGCAAAGATGGTGTCAGTACAATAGCGTTGAAAAACAAATACAGAACAACTGTGGTGAAAGGAAAATACATGGAGACAAATTGGGGTGGCAATATAGGAGGAAAGAAAAAGTATGAACCGGAACAGGCATTGTTGATCGATAAATTCGATACATTGGATAGTACAAACGATGAGCATATTGTTGTGTTTGACGATAATAATCCGTCGTTGCGCATTTTCGCAAAAGTTTCCAGAAAATTTGCCAAGCGACACCTTGCTACGAAGAATAATATCAAACTGTTAAGAAAGTTTGGTCCGGAAATTGTTGGATCCAAACCGACAGTTGCCAGAGGTCAGAAGCGCGGCAGTATCAACGATGATTATGCTATCATTGGAGTTAGACCAGAAAGATTGTCTTCCAACAATGGTGTGTACGTATTCAAAAGTCATGTGAAACCAAACATGAAACTGGAGCTGGAACAGACGACAGTGGGAATTGTGAAGCATATGCATCATAGTTTAACACACATCGAACCATTTGTTGAGGATGAAATGGAGGTGTTGTCTCAGATTCTGACTCGTACGCAGCTCAATGCCATTGGGAAACAGGCGTTAGCTTTTTCGATTGGTCGAAATTACCATTCTCGATGCCATGTTGATGATGATATGTATTATACTCGTTTAACAGTCATAGCTCCGTCGGGAGTGCATGCTGACGAAGTGATTTATTATTTTGTCTTCCCAATGTACCGTATCAAAGTGCCGTTGCGTTCTGGGGATACTCTGCTCTTTAATCCGTTAGTGTTTCATAGCTGTTCGAATCCCAAATACGAAGGGTGTTATATTATGAGCGCCTATGTATCGCGCAAAACTATACTAAGAAGTAATCCATTATAATAATAACTTGATACTCATGAAAAAAATGTATGACTGTACCGTACTAGTACTATCGTCCAAAATACTGGAAAAGGGCATTTTGTGCAACGCCGTTGCAGAAAATAGAAAAACGCAAAATACACATGAGAAGGGGGGTATGATTGTACCATACTAGTATACCATCCAAAATACGGGAAAAGAGCATTTGGTGCAACGCCGTTGCAGAAAATAGAAAAACGCAAAATACACATGATAAGGGGGGTATGACTGTACCGTACTAGTATACCATCCAAAATACGGGAAAAGGGCATTTGGTGCCACGCCGATGCAGAAAATAGAAAAACACAAAATACACAGGAAAAGGGGGGTACGACTGTACCGTACTAGTATACCATCCAAAATATGGGAAAAGGGCATTTGGTGAAACGCCGTTGCAGAAAATAGAAAAACGCAAAATACACATGATAAGGGGGGTATGACTGTACCGTACTAGTATACCATCCAAAATACGGGAAAATGGGCATTTGGGGCAACGCCGTTGCAGAAAATAGAAAAACGCAAAATACACATGAGAAGGGGGTATGATTGTACCATACTAGTATACCATCGAAAATACGGGAAAAGGGCATTTGGTGAAACGCCGTTGCAGAAAATAGAAAAACACAAAATACACATGAAAAGGTGGGTATGACTGTACCGTACTAGTATACCATCCAAAATACGGGAAAAGGGCATTGGGTGCAACGCCGTTGCAGAAAATAGAAAAACGCAAAATACACATGATAAGGGGGGTATGACTGTACCGTACTAGTATACCATCCAAAATACGGGAAAATGGGCATTTGGGGCAACGCCGTTGCAGAAAATAGAAAAACGCAAAATACACATGAGAAGGGGGTATGATTGTACCATACTAGTATACCATCGAAAATACGGGAAAAGGGCATTTGGTGAAACGCCGTTGCAGAAAATAGAAAAACACAAAATACACATGAAAAGGTGGGTAGGACTGTACCGTACTAGTATACCATCCAAAATACGGGAAAAGAGCATTTAGTGCAACGCCGTTGCAGATAATAGAAAAACGCAAAATACACATGAAAAGGTGGGTAGAATTGTACAGTGGTAGTATACCATCGAACATACGAAAAAAGTGATTTCCTGAAACAACATTGTTGAATATGAACAATTCTCTGCAACGGCGTTGCGGTATACTGGAAAAATGAAAAAAACGGAAAATCCATTTATGTACAAATATCTGATAATAAACTTGTTCATTCAAGTCATGTGCTGTTTTCACCATCTCGTACTATTGATTGTAAATCCTTCTTTTCCAGTGAAGCCATTGTCTCACGGAAATTAAACAACCATTGTTCACGATTCCCCAGCACAAAATATTGGTCAGGACTACCATGGTTTCTAACAACGGCAGCTTCGGACTCAATGGCGTTGCAGTCGAACAAATACAATTTGTTTTGCAACTCACCTTGCTTTACCAACGCATGATGGTGTTTTTTTCCTTTATCCCTCTTGCTCGGTATGGGGTCTGCAGAAACAAAGCAACGAGCGACGGCATAATAACCATCGTGCACTAATTCGAAACCACTAACGGAGCTACCCACGGGGAAAGGACCTTCGAGGTAAAGCAGGCACAGAATCTGACATGGATAAACTTTCAGTCCACGTCCATCAAGGAGGTCGAGTTGAAAATTAGCCCAATCGTACCATACATTGGACAATTGTCCAGAATCAGACTTAAACGATGGGTGGGCACGAAAGAATAATTTCATCTCGTGAGATTTGTCATACCTCTTGTGCTCCGTGGTTCCAAAAACCTTGCTGCTGCCCACAGCCGGTAGGACCACGTCACAACAAAATTTGAGAACATCAGATGGAAACCAGGGTAAACTTGAGTTTTTTTTTTCATCCCACTTCATGTAAGGGAGACCATTCATCACACCAATCCAAAACGAAGACCCAGCTGACCAACCACCCTCCTTAGGATGATTTGGTCCGGTTACGGGTCTATGTTTGAACAAATCAAATTCACGGTCAAGTCGATCAATAGTTCGATACTCCATCACTTGGTTGCAAGTTTGCTTGATAAGTGTGGACTTGTTTCGTTGAGTTCTCTTAGCAGGAGCCTTCACTTCAGTTTTATGATTGCTCTCACTCGCGGCAGAGTCCCACCCAGTTGGAGGACCAAATAATCTCATGTACTGTGATAAATGAAAATACATGTGATTCTTCACCAGATTGTTACCCTCTCCCTTACTTCGTTGAAGATTGTTATTTATACAGTTGATGAAAAGAACAACCATTTTGTCAACATTCAAAACACCTTTCTTGTCTTGTTTGAAAACCTCCTCAAACGTTCCAGCATACTTTAGGAACTGTTCCATACCCAACAACAACTCAATGGCGTAAATACGTCGGTCAATTTCGTCTTCACACTTTCTGCTCTTGTTCTCAAGATTGGAAGGAGTCTTTCGAGACAACAACAATTGACGACCTCCAGCAGACAGAAGTGACAGCATCTGAATATAAAGCATTCCAATGTACTGGTTACCCTCCTTCTTCGCTGTATGTATTGATTCTGAAAAATTGGTTCGTGGGAAGTCACGATCGGATTGCCTCTGGACAGCACCACCGTAGTAACTGGCTAACCTTTCCATCTCACCAAGAAGCCGCTGGTTATTGCCTAAAAAGTCCTCGCGGAACGTCTCTGCTGCACGCTCTGCGCAACCAAGTTGGTGCATATGGAGTCTCTCTCCGGGCAACGCTAGATGAATATTATGTGGGTTTTCCCCAAAATCAAGATCATAAAAAGCGTTGCCGTTATGTACGCCATGGTGAGAAATGTTTTTGAAATACTGTTCAACATTTACTCCTTCGTCAACCGTTGGAGCAGTAAAATCAGATATATTCCAGAGACAAATGGATTGGTACTCTTCCCCATTTTGGTGCTTAGACACTTGCATGTTACCAGTTTTAACTGAAACAGGAACCTTCAAAACATTCACACGAGCGTTAATACCAAGTGCTCTGGGACAATTGCAATGCCTACAGATCATCTTTGAATTTGATGTTTGATAATGTCCACAAAGTTGGTCGTGCTGGGGAGTATCACCTATGAAATAAGCAACCGCAAATTTCATTCGAACCGGCCATTTCTTCTTGTTCCACGGCAAATTAGACCATTCAATACCATCCGTTTGGTTGCAGGCATCTTTCAAAGATGAAAGAGCCAAACGAAGGCCAGAGTGAAGATTGTTCACATTGTCAATTGATTTGGCACCTTTATCACCTGGACATGTTGGGCGATAATATATAGCCTCCCACGCATCCGGCCGGGAGTTTCGAGTTAGGGTGTTGAATATGCCAAGAGTCATGTTCAGTGGGGTAAGAGTGGTTTGACCACTATTGTCAATTGCAATTCCATCCATGTAGAGAATAATAGGCACCAGAATTTCATTCGATCCAGATTTGCATCTCTTCTCCCAAGTGTTGATCCACCATTCACCGTGATGGAGCTCGTCAATATCAATATTCCCTTGAAGTTCTGGATAACGGATTGGTAAGGAGGGGTCTTCAGCATGGGGGAATGACAGATTATCTTCATTCACCAAAGTCACATTTGTTAATAGGGAATGAAGTGCTTTTTGGAAAGAGCGGACGTAGATTTGTTTGCGACTGGAAACATCAGCATTCTGTGATTTCTTAGAACACCAGTCAATAAGATGAGGTTCAAACCCATCACCTTTTATTTCAGGCACAGTTGCGGAAATCTCCTTCATAACACTTGCCCTGGTCTTTATGAGATTGCCTTTAGTCCATGAAAATAAATTAAGCCGCTCCGATTCAATAGCCCATTCATACAATTCCTTCTCGGCAACTAATGGTATGCTATGATTCCGCATGATTTTCATTAACTTGATCTTGACCTTCAATTCGTCAGATATGTTCCTCCCTACATTGGGTGTCGTAATTAATAGCGTGGTTGAAGCACGATGGGAATCGTCAACATCAATGTTGATGCCTTCTTCATCATTGACAATCGAAGAGTGGGGGGCCTCTATGATCTCACTTCCTTCTTCCTCATCGTCATTGCTAGGAAAGAAAAAATTGTCATCGGAGACAGAATAATTGTCATCGTCTATGTTTGATAATTCCTGACCAATCAAGGCACGCCCAATCGATTCGACAGAAGGGTCATACATAACTTGATTGTCGAGCACCTCAGGCAATGCGCCGTCACTACTCTGTGGACCGTTACGGGTGTTCGTTAGACCTAATTGTTGACTAACATCCTCAAGCTTCTTCCTCTTTTTTCTAATGAATAACGAAGATGCAAAATCTACTAGCCCCGAAGATCGCTTGAAATAAGAATAGCATGATGCGTCATTCAAAATATGGTCGAGAAGACCGGGAGAAACAATTACTCCTGTTTTCTTTCTTCGTCGCGCTGTAAACAAGGGGGGTTTCTTCTTCTTGGTAACCTTCTGCTTTCGGTAACCAGTAGTGATCGGAGGAGAGTCCCGGTAGCAACGTACACAATATACCTGATATTTAGGTATCGTCACCATTGTTAGTACGATAGCCAGTAATAACAATAGAAATGAGGAAACGATTGAGATTGAAAAATTGCGACCATGCACTGTTTGTTTCAGGCATAAAATTCAGTAACATGCCACTACTTCGGAAACAGATGCCAGTGGGATAGGAAAATGAAATGTGCATAAAAATATTATGAGGTCGACATTAATTTTAATAAATAGGGTGAAATTACAAAGGGGGACCAGTGGAGTTCGACCCAAATATGCGCGTGATTCTGAAATAACCCTGAATCTTGTTTGTGTGACGTAGGTTTCTACTCCTGTAGAATTCTACACGTTTTTTGTACTAGACAATTCCAGGTACTGAGTTCATGTAGGTTTCTACTCCTGTATAATTCTACACGTTTTTGTACTAGACAATTCCTGGTACTGAATTCGCGTAGGTTTCTACTCCTGTAGAATGATACACGATTTTGTACTAGACAATTCCCGGTACTGAATTCGCGTAGGTTTCTACTCCTGTAGAATTATAAACGATTTTGTACTAGACAATTCCCAGTACTGAATTTGTGTAGGTTTCTACTTCTGTAAAATTCTACATGTTTTTTGTACTAGACAATTCCCGGTACTGAATTCACGTAGGTTTCTACTCCTGTAGAATTCTACACAGTTTTGTACTAGACAATTCCCAGTACTGAATTCATGTAGGTTTCTACTCCCGTAGAATTCTATACAATTTTGTACTAGATAGTTCCTGGTATTGAATACGCGTAGGTTTCTACACCAGTAGATTTGTACACAATTTTCATACCAGATAGTTACTGGTATTGAATTTGCGTAGGTTTCTACGCCAGAAGATTCGTACACGCTTGTTGTACTAGATAGTTCCTGGTATTGAATCCGTGTAGGTTTCTACGCAAGTAGATTACTACACGCTTTTTATACCAGATTCATACTAGTATTGAATCCGCGTAGGTTTCTATGCCATTATATTTATACGCAATTTTGGTACTAGATACTTTCTGGTATTGAATTTACATAGCCTAATACTAGAGTAGATTTCTACACAGTTTTTGTACTAGATAATTTCTGGTAGTGAAGTTGCGTACCACTCTACACTTGACATAATCTACAGTAGTACATGGTAGTACCAGGGGTGTAATGTGTTTTTGAGGAGTCCACAATGCTTACGAATTCTTTACACCTTGCCCACCAGAGGGTATTTTTGGTGCAATTCCAGGGCACAAACTGACTTATTGGGTAATGACTCCAAAAGTACCCGGTCTAAGCCATGAATACATTTATCATGACTCAGCAAATGCCTATTGGGAATTGATGTAGCAAACCGGATGAGGGGAATGGTAGTGAAGTACAGACCAGCCGGGGAACCACCTTGAGTATACAGCGCACGTACTTCGAGAAAGATCTCACTGTATCAGCAATCAGAACATCGGTGCGTATGGAACATTCCCTGTAGGTACACCAGTAAAAATCTTACTGGGAATTCTGTAAGCATCGAATTCTGCAAGCAAATCTCTGCAAATACAGGCTAAGCGCAAGCAAATCTCTGCAAATACAGGCTAAGCGCTAACAAGCCTGTAGAGGATTCCCCCAGCAGAATACAAGCCCACAGCTCACTCTTTTGCTCCTAAACCGATTAGTAGTAGAATAAGTAAATAAATAGGTAACCCGTCCTGGTCCAATAGTCCTCCTAGACTATTGTACCCGTACGACAAGCCTATCTGTCCTGGTCCCCTAGCCTCTTGCCTAGTGTACCTGTACAGCAGTCTACCTGTTGGTCCCCTAGTTTTGCCTAGTGTCCCCGTACAGCAGTCAGTCTCTAACCTTACTACTCACCATCCTTGGCTCCCTATTGTTTACAGCACGGCCTTGATTAAGATAGCCCGTACCTCCAAGCATCCGCGAATAGATTCTGTTACTTCAGACGACCCGCTCCAATCCGGCGCCTCCGCATGCTCCTCGCACCTCCAGTTGATTGGTGACACCATGGGCACCTCCAAGCGTCCGCAAACCATTGGCACCCGCTCCAATCCGATCCCTCCACCAGTCTGCCCTCCAAGCGTCTCCTCGCACCTCCATACCGCACCTAGTGTCCATCTGGCCTTGATAGATACAGCATTCCAAGTGTCCGCAAATCGCTGCACCTCCTATCAATCTACTTGGCCCACGCGCAACAGCAGGCCCGGCGTTGATAGATACAGCACCTCCACGCGTCCGCGCCTTGATTGGTCACCAGTCTGCACCTCCCGCCGATCGACTCACATTGAAAGAGACTGGCAACTCCAACGTCTCTCTGCACCTCCAAGCACCTCCACGCACCTTCATCCCGATTCAAGCGTTCGCCAATCGATTTGGCTTGTTGGCTGCACCTCCAGTCGATCGATTCAGCCAAGCGCCCCTCATAGGTTGCACCTCCAGTTCATTCCGATCGGTTCACCAAGATACGGACTACTCCGACTCCTCCGCACCTCACCTCCAATCGTCTCCAGTCTATCGACGAGGACGCCAACTCCGACGCTTCCAGTCATCCCCAAGTTTCAGCTGCGACCGGCCCCAGCCACAATGCTGACCTACACTGAGTATTACCAGAGCACCCCCAGTCCCCTTGGAGTGGGACCTGCCCGGGACCTGGCCTACCAAACCATCTACGACTACTTTGCTGAGGAAACAGCCACCCCCATACTCCTAGGCCGGCTCTTGGACCTCTTCGAACCAGAACCTGTGGGCGCCCTAGGAATATTCCTGACCGACACCTTTGGAAGGGCGCGCCTCCGATTGGTGCACGGCCTCAGGAAGTACCCGGGGGCCTTCACCGCGCCAAGTACCAACAAGGGCAAGGCCTTTGGCTACCTGGATGACATCAAAGGCGATGCCGGCAAGCTAGTGCTAGTGGATGCTGCCCTGCTCGAGCAGGCGCCTGAGACCCTGGTGCTGTCCCTCGACCGCCACCTCGACGTCATCAAGCATGCTCACCATTCACTCATGATCCCCATGGTGCTAGGCGATGATCCTCACATGGAGGTCATCACCCCCTACAAGGCCTGCTTCATCCCCTTCCAATTGGTGCCCCTACTCCTAGGCAAGGGCCTTAGTCCAATCCAAGCCTTGCATATCATCTACCCCTACCTCGAAACACTCAACCTGGCACTCACCTGCACCCCCCTACTGAATACCCTCCGAGCTGCAGGTACCGACCCCACCATCGACGATGGAGGTGTCCACTTTGCCACACCCGGCACCCCCTTTCGAGGGGAGCCCGGCCTGACCTTGTACATGTGAAATCAGGTACTATACCGGGACCTCCCGGGCTTGAAGCACCCCTCCCATCCGGGGCAGCAGCCGGCACCCGGCCAGCCAGCCGGGGTAGATCCGACGCTGGCAGCTACCCTTACCGCCCTCGCCAACCAACAGCTCAAGCTCAGTGAGGGCCTAGACCAGCGCCGCCCCCCAGCCACTGTCAAGAACACCTGGGGCCCCTTGTACACCCAGCGCCTGCTACTGCTAGTATGTGGCAAGCTCGAGGAAGCCGACCTACCCTCCATCTACCAAGCCTGGGCCCAGAAAGGCAAGCACAAGAAGACCCACATGATCTTCCAGAGCCAAGTGGCCACCTGCGCCGCCGAGTTTCTCATCCAGGCACCCTTGGTCACCACGGCTGCACTCAAGAAGTTCCAAGATGGCAACTTTCATGGGACGGACCCCTTTGACGTGGCGGACGGCATCCTCCCACTGGCTTTCACTCCCCCTGGCGGATCAGCAGCCTCCTTGAAGAGGGAATAGGAGGCTGCCGCAACTGTGGCCGCCTATGACACCATGATCTCCACCGAAGGCAACTCCCTCACCCTGAAAGATTCCCTGGAGCTCCAGAAGACCAAAGCCTACCTACCCCTCAACTGGACTGAAGCTACCACCCAACTGGAGAGCTATCTGGCCGTCCTGGCCACCATTCTAGGCATGCATCACCCCGTCGTGCAGGGCTACCAGAATGGACTCGCCAAGCTCAAGCTCCAGCAAATGCCCCTCCGCCAAGCAATAATTGCCGATGAACTGGGCGAGCTCATCACCCCCTCCATTGTTGTCTACTACTTCCAAATCCGGGTGCGAGCTTGGCTAGAAGAACAATGGGGCTCCACCTTCACTGTCCCTTCCCCTGACTTTGGGAAGGACTTCCAAGCCTTCCAAATCACCCAGAACCTCTACTGGCTCCCCGATGTCACCAATGTGCCGGCTCTGAGACACCTACGCCGCATCGCCGCCGTGACTGCCCCTGCTGCAAGCCCAGGACCCACCAAGCCAGGCAAGACTACCCCCAGCCCCACCCAAGGCTCCGCCAGAGGTGCCCGAGTGTCCAACCCCAGCCTGGATCCCCGGCTACAAACGGCTGGGGTAGCCAACAAAGTCCAACGCGCCCGGCTGAGGGAAGTCATAGCTACCATGAAAGACAAGGGTACTCTTCCCTTGTCCCGCCCAGATGGCAGAGACAGGTGCCATTCCTGGCACCTTCGTGGAACCTGCTACACCAAATGCAGGAACATCCATGACCATGGTGCCATCACCAGCAGTGAACAGGACCAAGTCTGAACTTGGTGCCAAGCTGCTTTTGGTGTCTGACCGAATGGCAAGCGCCCCTTCGGCGCTTTGACCCTGCCCTCTCAATCACCGAGGGGGGCCCTGCCTTCCTCACGACGACTATCTACCCCCCCCCCATCTACTCCTTCCTCACGACGACTCCCTACTCCTCCATCTAATCCTCCCTCTAATCCATCACCATTACAAATCAACCCTGAACTAGGTAAGCCCCCACGCGTGCATTTTGGTTTGCCCCCTATGTCGTCCGCGTCCGCGCCCCAAGTTCCTTCCGAGCCCAGCCGGTCCGCGTCCGCGCCCCAAGTTCCTTCCTTCTCCCTCTCTACCCTGAATCGGCCTACCTCCATATCGATGCCAAGGCCCCGGTCCGAGCCCCGAGTTCCTTCCTCTTCCTTTTTTACCCCCCCACGCGGGCCACCCGATGGGGAGGAAGGCTGATGGTTTTGTTGACGGAACCGATGAGCCAGCCGAGGATAACCTTCTTGGTGGTCCAAGTGGCGTCCCCTTTGAGCATTTTCTTGAGGGAAGCAGGCTCCTGCCGGAAGGGGGTGTCCCCAGTATCAAGGGGCCGGAAGATGGTGTCAAGGGAGTGGAAGAGAACGCGCTTGATGGCGCGGCGTGTCCATTGGTTGCCTTGGGCAAGGCCGCAGAAGTCATCCACATAGACATCCCAGTAGCGAACCGGCGTCTTGCTGAGAGTGGTGCTACGAGGAGGGGGCAGGGGCGGCGTGGAGGCAGTAGCGGGAGGAGGAGGCGGCGGATGGATGGCCAGAGCAGGGGCCTCAATGGGAGGCGCGACGGGGGTGGTTTCAGAGGGTTCCTTCCTCTTCCTTTTCTACCCCCCCCCCCCCACACACACACACAGAATGCCCAAAATGTTGTGGTTTGACTCTCCAAATGGCAAACATGAGGGTATTTTGGGTGCAATTCAAGGGCACAAAGTGAGCAGTTATTGGGTAATGACTCCCAAAGTATCCAGTCCAAGCCATGAATACATTTATCATGACTCATCAAATGCATATTGGGAACAACTTTGTCACACAGAATGCCAGAAATGTTGTGGTTTGACTCTCCAAATGGCAAACATGAGGGTATTTTGGGTGCAATTCCAGGGCACAAACTAACTTATTGGGTAATGACTCCAAAAGTATCTGGTCCAAGCCATGAATACATTTATCATGACCCATCAAATGCATATTGGGAACAACTTTGTCACACAGAATGCTGGAAATGTTGTGGTTTGACTCTCCAAATGGCAAATATGAGGGTATTTTTGGTGCAATTCCAGGGCAGAAATTGAGTTATTGGGTAATGACTCCAAAAGTATCCGATCCAAGCCAGGAATACATTTATCATGGCTCATCAAATGCATATTGGGAACAACTTTGTCACACAGAATCCGGGAAATGTTGTGGTTTGACTCTCCAAATGGCAAACATGAGGGTATTTTGGGTTGAATTCCAGGTGACAAACTTACTTATTGGGTAATGACTCTAAAAGTATCCGGACCAAGCCATTAATACATTTATCATGACTCATCAAATGCATATTGGGAACAACTTTGTCACACAGAATGCTGGAAATGTTGGGGTTTGACTCTCCAAATGACAAGCATGAGGGTATTTTTGGTGCAAATACAGGGCACAAACAGTCTCATTTGGTAATGACTACCAAAGTTTTCGTACCAGGCCATGAATGCATATCACATGACTCATCAAATGCATGTTGGGAACAACTTTGCCCCACACAGTACAGAAAATGTTGTGGTTTGTAGATACAAATGGCACACAAGACAGTACGGTATGGTAGGTGCAGTCTATGAGATTCTACATGTGACTAGAGGATTGAAATACATAACCTTAGTGTTATCAAAAGTTTCCCTTTTGAAAAAATTATGGCGCGGGAGGGCTGGCTTGCACAGGTACATGATCTACTTCTACAAATATGTAAGGGCGCGCCCAAGCCAGACAACACACAGAAGAAGTTAGGGCAAACATCATAGTACAGAACCCACGGAAAAACTCTACACACAAAACATCGTACACATACTACACAAAACACCGTACACACACACACACACACACACACACACGAAACACAAAACACAAAACACAAAACACAAAACGCAAAACACAAAACACTGTACACACACACACACACACACACAAATTTAAAAACCGTAAACACAGGAAACACTGTACGCGCACAAGAAAGAACCCAAAAAAAATATTAGTACACACGCAAAACCACACAAAAAGAAACACATGATTCTTGATCGGCACCGTATTCACAAAATAAAATAAAATAATATGAATGCTATCGGAAAGACACGACAAAGCAAAAAATCAGAGGGGAAGACCCTTCAAAACAACAAAACCATCCGGCACGGTGATCATCAAACTATAGGGGACAACAATGGTAAGAAAAAAAAGAAGAGTTAAAACAAACACGGCAATTACTAACAAAGTGTATAACAGTAATACCACAACTATGAACGCAACAAAGGGCAACAGTAAAAAAAATGGTTCCGACAACACAATTTCTACTACTACAAACATGGAAGAACAAAAAACCATCAACCAGAGTAACAAAGCAGCACTGAGCATTACCAACAAAACCACCACTACAATAATGAACCAACAGAAAGAAGGAACAAAAACCAATGTGGTAGAGAAAACATCCAATGGAGAATGCTGCGATATAGAGGATGGTGAAACGTATCATGAAACAAATCACTGACATAGTGGAACAGGAAGTGGCAAAAACACTTACGACAACTGTAGGGGGAACCACATATAGGGGTGGGAAAGGTAGTAATGGTACATAAACAAACGGGGGCAACCATGCAGGGAGAGGGGAGTTACAATGCTGGCGGCACAAGAGAACGAGCAGTAAGTACAATTACAGACAAATATGGGCTTATAACAGACAACAATATGCTTAAGGCTTTGAGTGATATGACTGAAACACTGGACAAGCAGCTGAGAGATTACATCAAAAAACATTGGTACCATAACATGAAGTTCCCTATGGGTGATGAGGTAACGGCGCATGTAATACAAAAGGCTGTTGAATCAAATGCGGTTATGGTGCCACCAAATATTCCAATGGAGTCATTCTCTTTCTTTTACAGGAAACGAGTAGGGACAGTACTGACTGCATTGAGGCACAACTCACAAACATTAGCGAGAAAAAACTGGATAGGTAAATACAGGTTGGGGAATTGGTTGTTGAAGTTAGGAATTTTGGAATCTATTTTTGGTCCGACACAACTAGCATGCTGCCCGTTGATACTGATGATACTTCCGTACAGCCGATTACAGCAAAGGTCAAGTCCCTATCACCTTCCCTAGTACTGTTGCAGTTATTCAAGACACAGAAAATGAGGACACATGTATTTTAAACCCTTAATACAGGAAATACAACGACCCGGAAAATGAAGATTTTTGTTATTTTGTTACAAGAATCATGTCGGCAATCAATCCGACAAAATCCAATTTCAAACAACGGAAGGAGAAGCACGTGCTGAGTGATATATTTTCTGTAGCGGATGTTTCATTTGCATTGATAGTGATCTACAATGAGCATCATGTATGGGTGAACCAGCAGCAACGAAAGAGTGATGCTACGATTCCGCGACAAACAAAAATTCTGCGATTCAGACAGTGGAAGCAGAAATGGATGGATGGAGGAAGGATGAGAGTTGTTCAGTGATTTGTGCGGAAAAATTGGCGAGATGCAAAAACACCCAGAAACAGGAAGGGAATTGGAAGAAATGATGAGGGAGAAATTTCGGAACAAAAGTTCGACAGATTACACCAAGAAAAATAAGCATGGCGATGCAAATATTACTAGTAGCAGCTCCCGTAGTTGTAGTGGACCAAAAAAAAACAAAAAAAAAGGAAGTTCTATATTGATCCGGAAATAAGAGCATTGATGAATGCAAGTTTATCTATTGGTGAACTAATGTAGAAAATAACAGTACATACATAATGCAACACTACTACTAATTATGAACTTAATATTGAGAATATAAGAAATTATGGAGGATTCGTAATACGTTGCAATAGGAATAAATCAAGCATAATAGAATCTACATTTTAAAAAGGGAATATTGTAGTTGAGAAATAGAATTCACAATTAGGAGAGCAGAATTGAATTGTTATTTGGGAGATTAATATTTTGGACGAATTAATACTGACTCAAGATTTCTTTTCTATTCATGAATAGAAGTAAGTGTTGTTCGTACGGAATAATAATTGGGTTCTGCTATAGACTGAAATAAATTATTTTTATTCGAGAGTAGAGTAATGTGCATCACGTGCACAGAAATAGTGCTGAGTTAATTTATAGCCCGCCACTTGGTTGCGATGTACTCGCAAATTTCAGGGTGTCCAGAAATATTGCTGTGTTAAAATCACGCACAAAATTTGTGCGCGAGAAGTAAATTTGAACCCCGCGAAACAGTTCTCGGACGGGAGAAGCTTCTCATATACAAAAGTGACGTGTTCTCAGAATTGAAACGTGTGATTAAAGTTCTAATTCCGATCAATCATATTTGGAACGACGGTTGTATGTGTATAGTGAGAAGGAGAGACAGGATACGACACTCTTCTCCTTCTCGTAGAATGAGTCAAAGATTAGAGTGATAAGGCTTGATGTGACGAATGTTGATTCTTTCTTTGAGGTGTGGAGTTTTCCAGTAGGCAATGATGCCATTGGTGAAGATTTGGTCAATGGTGAATGGACCAATGTTCTTGGCATGAAGAGCATCTGCATTTTGTTTAGTGATCATGATTTGTTCATTGACGGCAAAGTCATGTTGTTTGCGATGAGAGTTTTCACGGAGGGCATCTTTGTTGATAATGTTTTGGCGTTTGTTTCGAATGATGTTGATATCAGTGATGATAGGGATGGGGAGAAACATTTCGCGGTTGAATACAAGGGCACCTGGAGAGATGCCAAAGGTCTTGTGAACAATGCACCAAAGAGCAAATTGAGTGGAGGCAAAGATGTTGTCGATAAGATCATGAGCTTGTTGTAGATCTTGAGGAGGATTGGTGTTTAGTTCAATGCGCATGGCTGATTTGATGGTGTCATGAGCACGTTCAAGAACAGCATTTGATTGTGGGTTCTTGGTTGTGGACATCTTGGGTTTGATACCGAGATATTCAAGGTGAAATTGAAAATCATGGCCAATGAAGTAAGGTCCTCTATCGAATTGACAATTGTTGGGTCGAGGGTATCGAGATAGCCAGGCATTGTTGAGTGCATGGACTGCCATTAGGCTGATAGGATTGACTTGAGGAGATCAAATGATTTCCAAGAGATTTGTTGACATATCCATGATGGTAAAACCATTGAATTGGATTGGTAGAGGATGACCAGGGAGCTCAATAGACCATGGACCAATTGCGTTGATGGCTATAGTGTCCCAGGGTACATGCGTTTCTTGTCGCGTGGCTAGTTGACCATGGTGGTGATGATCTGTCTTGTATCGTTGACAAGTATTGCAAGTACGGCAGAATTGATGAACTGCTTCCTTGAGGCCAGGAGAGTAGATGAATCAATTGATTGTGCTGGTGCGTCAATCAGATCCAGCATGTCCGAGGACATGGGGATACCATTTGATGGTGTTGGCTCTGAGGATAGCAGGGAGAACAATTTTGGTTTGGTTATTGTGGTTAGTAAATATGAATATATCTGTTCCATTGAAATTTTGAGTTGTATACTTTTTGTTTTGGGTAATACTTTCATCAGCAAGTTGTGCTTGTGCAAGGTGTGGAAGGGCTAGTGGGTATTCAGGGATTGTTTCCGGATAGTTGATGAAGAGATCGGAGAGATCGAGGGGAGGAGAATCTTCAAGGCCGTGTTCCTTGTTGTCTTCTTGCATGGGAAGTCGCGAGAGTGCGTCTGCAATGACATTTTCTTTGCCCTTGATGTATTTGAAAACCAGAGAGAATTCTTCAAGGAGCATTTGCCAGGTCATGATTTGATTGGAAGTGATAGTTTGACAAGTGAGATTGATATGGTCGGTCCATACAATGATTCCGGCGCCCCAGAGGATAGGTCAAAATTCTTTGAAGACTTTGACTACACAGAGCATTTCTTTGTTGATTGTAGGATACTTGAGTTGAGCCTTGGTTAGTTTTTGAGAATAACAGACAATGATTTGATTGTCTTGGACAATTACAGCGCCTAACTGATAATCAGACGCGTCAGTGTAGACATGAAATAGTTTGTTTGGATCAGGGTAACTGAGAAGAATATCTTCAGCTTTCATAGCTTTTGCACATGTAAAAGCTTCAATAAGTGCTGGGTTGGGCGTGAGCTTACCCTTTTGTTGGCCGGATAGAGCTGTGAGTGGAGCGAGAACTTCAGCGCGTCCGCGCCAAAAGTTTCTGTAAAAATTAACCATACCAATAAACGATCTTAGTTGGGTAATGGTCTTGGGGAAAGTAAGATTCAGGATGGGTTCTATCTTGATAGGATTAGGTCTAACACCATCGGAAGATATGATGTGTCCGAGCCATGGTGCAGAGCTTTTCAACCAGTGACATTTGGCTGGCTTGACTGAGAAGTTATGGGCCTTTAGTAGGTAAAGAACATCATTGACCGTCTTACAGTGAGCATTGAGTTCATCGGAGAAGATTCCAATATCATCAATGTAGACTTTGACTTGAGGGAGATGAAGAAACATTTGTTCCATACAAACCTGGGCCCAACATGGAGAGTTTAGGAAACCCATGGGTAGACAAAGAAGGCGAAATTTGCCAAAAGGAGTTACAAGGACACACTTCCAACTGGATTCTTCATTGAGTTTGAAGGTGTGAAATTGCATGCTGACGTCAATGAGCGTAAGGTATTTGAAACCTGGACGTTGGTGGAAGATATCTTGAATCTTTGGTAGTGGGTAGTGAAGTTTCTTGATGACCTTGTTGAGTTCACAAAAGTCACTGATTAGATGGCAGGAGCCATCTGGCTTGGGCACCACAAATGTAGGCATTCCCCATTCGGTGGCATAGCAACGTTCAAGAATACTAAGATTGACTTGTCGAAGGAGTTTGGTTTTGACGGCTTGTTGCTGGTGGATGGGAATGGAGTATGGTTGCTTGATATGAAAAGGAACTGCATCGGGTTGGAGGTCAATATGGAATCCTTTGTCCAGAAAGATTCCTAGTTCACAGTCGGTGAGACCTTCAAACAGCTTGTCATGTGGGCTGAGGATCTTGAGGAGACGCTCTTGTTTGTATGAACTGAGATGAGTTTGTTCAGAGACTAGTTTGGGTAAGTCAGTCTTCTCGTATTTGGTTGCTCCATCAACCTAAGCTTGTTGGTTGGCTTGGTTCATGTAGCATTCGGCAACAACGTATGGTTCATTGGACATGACTCTTTGGATGATAGTCTTGTCATGAAAGTAACTGGGAGGATGGAATGGCATTGTTTTCTCATACCAGGTCATGGTTGAGTTTTCAAAATCCATTTTGATTCCAATATCCTTCATAGTCTTTCAACCAAGGATGAAGTGGTAATTCATCTTGGTGTCGACTACATAGCACTTGACCTTGTTGATAAGGAGTGAGAAGGATAGCTTGGGAAGCATGAGGTTTTGAAGAGTTACATACTTGGAGCAGCTGGCTTTGCCATTGGTGGTAATCATGTTGACCAGAGTTTTGAGATCATGGAGGACAACTGTTGGTGGAAGCAATGATTGAAGAATGAGGTTGCCGGTTGATCCTGAATCAAAGAGTGTCTTGAAGTAGTATTTTCCTTGGTGTTCATTTACTTGATTGCAAGTAGTGATGGTGGTTGGAGCAAGGTCTTGAAGTTTGTTTGGCTTGGAGAGAGCAGTGAAGTTTTTGGTGTAGCCGTTAGGTGGGCTAGGAGATATGACATAAGAGTTGGTGAGTGGTTCCTTGTTAGGCTTGTTGTTGATATAGATCAATTCTTCTGTTGGAATCTCAACGCACGAATCGTTGTTGTATGATGGGAACCGTTGAATGTCTTTATCGTAATATTTGGAGTCGGCTTCAATGTCGACATGAAAGAGATCATGCCAAATTTCTTTTGGGGACTCGGAGTGTTCTTGAATAACAACGCACATGTGTTGTTCTGTATCAGGAGGAGTAGGTGGAGTGTTGTTGTTGTTATCTTTGGAACGATCGTTGACGTATGAGTCGTTGTTGTTGTTTTGATTGTTGTTGTTGTTGTTTCGATTGTTGTTGTTGTTGTTGTTGTTGTTGCAGCTGTTTCTGTTGGGATTGCTTGCGTTCTGGAAGCATTGCCCCCATGTGTGGTTTGATGCTGGGTGTATTGGACAAGGGTCCAAAGGTTGTAACCTTTGTTTGTTGTTGTTATTGTTGTTACGTTGGTTGTTGTTGTTGTTCGAATTGTTGTTTCAATTGCCATTGTTGTTGTTACGTTGGTTGTTGTTGTTGTTCGAATTGTTGTTTCGATTGCCATTGTTGTTGTTGTTGTTTCGGCAATTGTTGTAGCTGTTGTTGTTGCAATGGTTGTTGTTTTTGTTGTTGTTTTGGTTGTTGTTGTTGCTGTTGCTGTTGCTGTTGTTGTTGTTGTTGTTTTGTATGGATTTTTGGTGTAGTCTTTCCATTCTGGTGATGATTTGATGGAGATCATTGTCAAAGGGTGAATTGTGTTCTTCATAGGTGTGTCTCCATTGTTCAGGCATTGATTTGTAGATCAAACTCTTGAAGTCTTCGCCATCGATGATAGCAAGATTTGGGTCATCAGGAGCACCTGGAAGTAGAGGGAGAATGGCTTTGTTATGGTAAGATACCATTGAAACAAACTTGTGGACTGTCATGTTGGAAGTTTTCTTGATATTGAGAATGAATCGTTTGTGATTGCAGTAGGCATCAAAGTTGTTGGAGAACTTGAATTGGATGAATTGTCCTATGACAATATTGAAGTTGTCTTCTGTTTCTTCAAGTTCTTCGATTTGTTCAGTGAACCAAGCATTGTCGAAATAGTCATCAAGGATATCTGGGAACTTGTTGAAGAGTTTGGTGCCATCGTCCCAGTCGAGGATTCGTCTGGCCTTGTTGAATTCATGAATGGAGTGAATGATTTGCATATGAGTTGAAGAGGCTGAAATGATGGGGACTTTCACTTTGGTTGTTTCAGTGACACCATCTTCGACTCTTGAAGTTTTGTATTCCACTTTTTCAATCGTGTTCAGATCGAAGTCGAACTTGAAGGGGATAATATTGTAAGTAGTCATTGTGAATAATAATGTTGATAGTTAGTACGGGTGAGGAAAAGCGTTGATTAGGATGTAAAGTGTTGAATAATAATACTCAAGTAATAGTGAAGGATAAATATCGAATAGAAGCGTTTATTCGGCTGTTTAAACAGTGTCGTAAGCCTCTAAAAAGAGAACGTGTAATAGTAGTTTGATTTAGTAGGAGTTTAGAATTGTGGGAATGATAAATCTGAAGAAAGAAACATGTTTTTGGATATTTTTGTATTCAATCCTATTAGATTGGGAGAAGCTTCTCATATACAAAAGTGACGACGTGTGATTAAAGTTCAATGTATGTCGTATGCCTCTAGAAAAAGGTACTAAAGTAAGGTTTGAGTTATGTATTGGTTAAAAACTAAGATTGTGAGCTAGCTTTGTCAACTACTCCGAGGAGCCGTTGCGGCCAGCTTGTAACAGTAAACAGGTGTTGAATCGAAATTCAACGTATATTGCACATAGAGAAGCACATGGAGAATTTGGATATGTTCTTCATCCAGTGTTCAATATTGAAGACCGGCTTGCGTGGCATTGCATTTCAGATTTTCATGAATCGTGGGTAATTTCAATCGTGAGCGTTGGAATACCACACTCTTCTCCTTCTCGTAAAAGTTTGATTGGTGGCACAGAATTTTTGTTAGTCGTGTGCGACCAGTATTGCTTAGATAAGAAATTTTTAATTGGTGTGATACGGTTTCAGGTGTCGGATGTTCATATGTTGGATCACGTGATTTCTTAAGAGAAAGGAAACTTTACCATTGGTGTGGGCTTGCTGGATAGTATACGGGCCTTTGCATCTTGCATCAAAAGCTCCAGGAATTTGCTTTTCATTTTTCACCATAATTTGGTCTCCTACACGATAATCATGAATCTTTCTGTGGCTATTCTCTTTCATAGCATTCTTGTCTATTTGAACCTGGCGTTTGTTTCTGACCATGGCCAAGTCTGTAATTACAGGAATGGGTAGGAACATGTCTCTGTGGAATACAAGGGCTCTGGGCGTCATTCCGAAGGTCTTGTTGATGGTTGATCGAACGGCAAACTGAGCCAATGCAAAGACATTATCAATGATGTCAGTGGCTTCCTGAAGAGTTTGCGGAGGGTTGGTATTGAGCTCTGTTCTCATTGCAGACTTCATTGTATCATGGACTCTTTCAAGTACTGCATTGGATTGCGGATTGCAAACAGAGCAAACTTTGGCTTTGATTCCAAGATTGGCAAGGTGGAGTTGGAAGTCATTGCTCATGAAGTTGGTTCCTTGGTCGATGATGCAGTTAACTGGTTTTGGATATCTGGAGAGCCAGCTGTTGTCGAGGGCATGGACTGCCATGAGGCCAGTTGGATTTACTTGTGGGGCTCAAATGATTTCAAGGAGGTTGGTGCACATGTCCATGATGGTAAAGCCATTGAAGGAGACTGTTCCGCGTCCAGGGATCTTGATTTTCCAAGGGCCTACTCCATCAATTGCAATGGTGTCCCAAGGAACGTATTGGTGTTCTTTGGTAGGGAGTTGTCCATGGCTTTGGTGGCTATTCATGTATCGTTGGCACGTGTCGCAAGTTTTGCAGAAGGAATTGATTTGGTCCTTCAAGTTTGAGGCGTATACAAATTGGTTGATGGTTTGATACAATCTTTCTGAGCCGGCATGGCCAAGCACATGGTGGTAGTATTTGATTGTGGCTTGCACTCGGTTTGGAGGGAGTACAATTTTCTGTTGACCGTTGGAGTCTACAACTTTCAAGTCGGTGCCGTTGAAGTTTTCAGTTGTGTACCTAGGATTGGTAGAGATATCTACATTGGCTGCTTGAGCTTGGGCAAGTTGGTTGAAGGCTAAGGGATACATGGGAATGTCTTCTGGGTAGTTGAGAAACAATTCGGAAAGAGAGAGAAGGTCGGAGCTGGTTGAGTCAGTTTCAAGGTCCGCGTTATCATCCGTTGGATCGGTGTCGGGAGTGGGAGGACCGAAGAACTCCTTTTTCTTCTCGGGAGTGTCTTGCTGGAGTGGGAGCCTGGAGAGCGCGTCAGCAATGACATTGTCTTTGCCCTTGATGTACTTGAATACTGGAGAAAATTCTTCAAGGAGCATTCTCCAAGTCATAATCCAATGGCTTGTGAGGTTTTGGCGAGTTAAGTTGATGTGGTCTGTCCATACGATGATTTCAGCACCCCAAAGAATGGTGCGAAATTCCTTGAAGACTTCGACAATACAGAGCACCTCTTTATCAACCGTTGGGTATTTCCGTTGAGCCAAATTGAGTTTTCGCAAGAAGCAAAGGACGATTTTGCCATCTTGGAGGATGACAGCTCCAAGTTGGTAGTCAGAAGCATCAGTATAGACGTGGAAGGGCTTGTTTGGATCAGGAAAGGCAAGAAGGATATCGTTGGCAATGAGGGACTTGGCTTTGTTGAAAGCTTCAAGAAGTTCTGGAGTTGGAGAGATTTTGCCTTTGGCTCTTCCAGAGAGGTCGGTAAGGGGTGCAAGAACTTCAGCGCGCTTGGGATAGAAGTTGCGATAGAAGTTAATCATCCCAACAAAGGATCAAAGTTGGGTTGTTGTTGAGGGAAAAGAAAGTTTCAGGATCGGAGAAATCTTGTTTGGATTGGGTCTAATTCCATCACAAGAGATAATGTGGCCAAGCCAAGGTGCTTGCAATTGAAACCAGTGGCACTTGGAGGGCTTGACAGAGAAGTTGTGGAACTTCAGTAAGGAGAGGACAGAAGAGACTGATTTACAATGGGATTCGAGTGTGTCTGAGAAGATACCAATATCATCGATGTGTACTTCAATGTCCTTCAAGTGTAGGAGCATTTGTTCCATACAGCCTTGGGCCCAACTTGGAGAGTTGAGGAAGCCCATTGGCAATCAAAGCAGTCGAAACTTTCTGAATGGAGTAACAAGAACACAAAGCCAGGTGGAAGCTTCGTCAAGTTTGAAGGTGTGGAACTGCATGCTGACATCGATAAGGGTGACATATTTGAAGCCTCTTCTTCTGTGGAAGATATCTTGGAGCTTTGGAAGTGGGTAGTGAAGTTTCTTGGTGACTTTGTTGAGTTCTCTAAAGTCACTGATTAGTCAACAGGAGCCATCTGGTTTTGGCACTACAAAGGTTGGCATTCCCCATTCAGTTGCATAGCACCGTTCGAGGATACCAAGTTTCACTTGTCCATCGATTTCTTTCTTCACTGCTTCTTGTTGGTGCAGTGGAATAGAATAGGGTTGTTTTACATGATATGGAGTTGTGCCTTCCTGAAGATCAATGTGGAAGGTTTGATTAGGGAAAATACCTAATTCCTTGTCATTCAATCCTTCAAAAAGTTCTTCATTTTGGAGGAGTATTGGTAACAAGGCTTGTTTCTCATGGTAGGAGAGATGGTTTTGTTCTGTGACTAACTCGTGGAGGTCAGTTTTCTCATACTTGGTGGTTCCATCCACATACGATTGTTGGATAGATTGGTTGGAGTAACTTTCTGCAATGGCATGTGGTTCAGCAGACATGACCTTGTGGAGCAAGGACTTGTTGTCAAAGTATTTCCGAGGGTGGAAGTCCATGGTCTTCTCATACCATTCTATGGTGCAAGTTTTGAAGTCCATCTTCATTCCAAGGTCTCTCATGGTCTTCCTTCCAATAAGGAGGTGGTAGTTGATATTCTGAGAGACTACAAAGCACTTGATTTGTAGGACTTTCATCGAGTAGGATAGTTCTGGAAATACTGTGTTTTCCAAGTTTACATAGTGGTCGCAAGTGGTTTTGCCATTTGTTGTTTGCATTTGGATCGGTTGATCTAGGAGATACTTCTTGATTCCAGAGGGCATTGCTGATTCCACGATGAGATTGTCAGTTGATCCAGAATCAAAGAGAGTCTTCAAGTAGTACTTGCCAAGGGATCCATTGATGGAATTGCAGACACTTACTGTGGTTGGAGCAAGGTCGACATCCGCGTTGCTGGGAGCAACCTCTTGCCTGTTGTTGTCGGAATCGGTCTTTTCAGAAGGAAATCTTTGAAGATCCGAGTTGTAGTATTCCTCATCTATTTCCATATCTACATGGAAGAGGTCCGGCCAAGGGGCTGCAGGGATGGTGGTTTCTTCTGGTTCATTGATAAAGACACGCATGTGTTGTTCTGGTTCGTGGTAGTTACTGCCATGGGAAGAGGTAGAGGATTGATTGCTGTTGTTGGAACTGCGATCATTCACATGCGAGTCGGTGTTGTCTCTGTTGTTGGACTGGTTGGACTGGTTGGAGTTTGCGTCATACTTGTTGGTGTAGCATTGACCCCAAGTGTGGTTGGTACCAGGATGGATAGGACATGGTGAGTCATTGGAGATTCTAGTCAGGCCTTTGTTGTTGCCTTGATTGTTGTTGCGTTGATTGTTGTTGTTGTTGTTTTGATTGTTATTGTTGTTGTTGTTGTTGTTTTGGTTGCGATTGTTTCAATTGTTGCGGTTGTTGCGGTTGTTGTTGTTTCCATTCCGGTTGTTACGATTGTTGTTGGCATTGTTGTTGCTGTTGTTGGTGTTTTGAGATGGGTTATCTGATGATTTCTTCTTTCGATTTTGTGCATATTGATACCTTTCAAACCTCATCATCATTTCAGAGAGGGAATCCCTATGAGGAGAGTGCTGTTGCTGGTAGGTGTGATTCCAATCCTCAGGCATTGATTCAAACATTACATTCTTGAACTCTCGGTCCTTGATCTCTGCATCTTCTGGTGGGTGTCCCGGAAGTAGTGGAAGGATAACATGGTTGTGGAAGTTGACTTGTGCGACAAATTGGTGTACTGTCATGGTGGTTGTCTTCTTGATGTTGGTGAGGAATCTTCTGTGGTTTTGGTAGGCATCAATATTATTTTCCTTCTGAATCCGGTCCGTTGAAGGTCTGATTCAAAGGCTTCTGAAGAACAGCAACGCTGCGTTAGTGTGTTAGTAGACAAACGATTGTACTCTACGCGTGACAATTGTGATTGGATACTTTTGGCAACGGATAATCGGACTACAGGTGAGACTATGGAAACGCCAGATCTCTTCTTGCTGTGACTTGTTCAGACTGCAGCAAGACAGACCTTAGTAATGTAGATTACAAGTACTAGTTGGTAGCAACTAGTGTGAATTTTAGGATATAAATCAGTTGAATGTTAAAAGTATGAGATAAAGTGAAATCTTGCCGAAATGCAAGATATCTCTTTTATTGAAATGAATACGTTGCAACTGCTGTTGCGTAGTGATGAGATTACTCGCTGATTATTTCCGTACATGCATTGGTCGTTGACCGTATATATCTGTGTGTGTATATATATATATATATATATATATTGTGTGAGAACCACACGCCAACGGTCTTCTTCTCTTGTTCCGTTAGGAAGACTTCATGATATGTTTATCATTAAGATCAGGAACTGCTCCCGTAGCTCGTGTGATATTTTATGAAATCAGAGTTTGCTCACCGAAGAACGATGGCAATACTTTAAAACAGGGATTGCTCACCGTTGATGCGCGATGGGAATCGATGCACCGTGGGAATCGATATGCCGTGGGAATCGATTACTTTGGTTGATACGGGACTCATTGATTCGTACAAATAGGATATCTACCATCTGGTAGCTTTGGTACTTCTGGTCACAAAAGGAATTTAATACTCCCCATGTCTCCTTGTGAAAGGTCATCACGCTCTACATGATGCTTCCATCGTCTTGGAGAAGGTCGCCGGTATTCCCACAAAAGTGGAAAATGGGCTTGAGCAGTGGATACACAACTGAGTGTCCCCAATGCTTGGTGAGAATATCTGCACAGTTATCCTTACCTGGGATGTGCATCATTAAAATGAAACCTCTCACTATCATGCTCCATACGTAGTGAAACGATAGAATGTTGTGACGCTTATGCAGCCTTGCGTAAGGGAAGGTTGACGTTTGGATCATCTTTTCGTTGTCACCCCAAGAGTAGGAGATATCATGGACTCGTGTTCCGAGGTATCGGAATGAGTGGCGTAGATCAACGATTTGTTCGATGCAAGTTCTTCCTGCAACGAATTCAGCTCCAAAGGTGGCCCTTTCCGTAGTAGACTGTTTCTTTGAGAACCACATCATGGGAGTCTTGTTCGCGAAGTGAAGAATGCCGGTTACAGCCTTACCACTAAGAATATCATGCATGAGGTTGGCGTCATAGAAGTGTGTCAACACTACTGTCTTCCCAAGTGGTGCAGGAGCGTTGTCGGGTAGCTCTTCAGAATGCTCCCCATAGACGGTGTTGGACCAATCGATGGTGTCGGGTTTAGTCAATACAAAATATGGGGGTTCCACGCGGAATCTGATTTTAAAATGTCTAAACTTGGAGATATATCCATAGATACGTTTGGCACGTTCAAGATGCCCATCTCGTGGTTGGGCTCTGAAACTTGAGAGTGTCAACACGGCTGTTTGTATATCAAAACGGCCAATAGCGATGATCCATTGGAGTGAACCGATCATACTTTGGTATTTCTGTATACCAGTTTCTTCGAGAAAGGCTGAGGAGTCCAATTCAGGATGATCGTTCTCTGCAATGGGTGATTGGAACCTAGTGTTAGGTTTGCATCCGAACATTTGTTCATAAGACGCTTCCATCTTTTCGATGAACTTGATGGGATTCATACAGAGAACACCATGCGCATCGCGCTCAAATCCGCAACCTAGGTGAAAGTTCATAGGACCGGATCCTTTCAGTTTGAAGTTATATGGTGACGACTGTAATACCTTCAAGAAGAAATTGGGATCTGCCATGCAAAGGCATAGGTCATCAACATATGTGCATATAAGTTCATATACACGTTCACCATGCTTGTTCATTCCAGGCTTGAGGAATATTTCCGGTTCTGCGCGGGATCTTTCGAAGCCGAGTTCAATGAGACAAGCCGCAAGTAAATCACCAAAACACTTGCCCGAGGATCTGAGGCCATATAGGGCTTTGTAGATGATCAATAGGTGGCCTTCCAGCGATCCGAATTCGGGACCTGCCTTGATGCATACTTTCTCGCAGGTAACTGCTTCGAGGTAGGCATTACCTATGTCAGTACCCCATGCCTCGAGGTCGTTCAGTTCTGCTAGGAATAGGCACATACGTAGGCCACGGAAAGATACGACACCTGCATAAACACTGTGGATAGGGGCCTCAGTGAGATTGCCGTTAGCGACGAGACGAGCCTTGTGTCTACCGTCGTGTTTGACAGCATATATCATGTGTACCTTGATCTGTTGGAACCCGGGTGGGAATGAAACTTGTCTTGTATACGCCTTTATCAATGAATGTATTGTATTCATTGAGTTGTTCCATTTCCAGAGTGGTGGCGTCTTCCCATTTGTTGTTTCCGTTGACTTGATCAAATCGGAGGGCTTCTTCGTGGTTACGAGGTACTTTGAATCCGTATTGGTACTGTAGAGTGGTACGGAAAGAACGGAGTTTGGCTTGGTGCACGAGTCGGTCAAGTTTCTTGGTCCGTCGTGCTAGGTTGGTGATTCGCTTGAGGCGTTTCCAACCCGGGAGATGAAGCAAATTGTTGTCTTTCCCATATTTCGCAACGGTGACAGGGTCATCAGCCGCAATGTTGGCCAGAGGTTCATATGTGCGTTCCATATTTTCCCATTCAATCCAAAGGTTATATTTGGAACCTTTGTATTGGGGATGCTTGTTATCCAGCGGACCTTGGTGTCCTAGGATGCGGCGAAATGACCAAAGTTTTCCGTCTTCTTGGGTTGAATCACGATGGATGTAATTCATGACATCATTGTATGCAATGATATCATTAAGTTCGTCATCAGAGTGTTTGCACTTGAACTTGATGAAGTCTTTGTTGCGTTCAAGACTGTCTTCTACATCGACGATGGTAAGACGCTTCCGAGTGCCATCGGGGTTGGTTACAAGAAAGGATCATCCTTGTAGATCGGCGATTGGGACCGTAGGAATGGTAATTGGTGTACCATCATCGTCAAATTGTGCGTTGCCTTCTTCGTTGGTAACAACTACCTGTGATGGGTCTACTGAAGGAGTAGCGGGGTTGGTGTGTGGAGTTGTGACGTCACTAACATCAAAGTATGCTAGCTCCGGTGGATCAAAATCATCTTCAGTAAGGAGAACGCCATCGGAGGTCTTGCTGAAGATGTGTGTTGTAGGAGGACCATCAAAACTCTCCCCATAGTTGTTAGGGAGTGGAGAAGGTGACCAGCTTGGGCTGTCATCGACCTTCTTATATAGAAAGCTCGGTAACGAGGGGTGGGCGGGTGGTTGAAGAATAGCTTGACTACCAGATGCGGGAGGTGTTGTACCTGGTTGTTCATTGGGTACAGATGGCATGGTGTCATCGGCGGTGTCAGAATCAGCGGGTGAAACGCTAGGAGGGGGATTAACTGAGTTGCCCTGTTTTGTAGAATTGTCAATGGGGCTATTCTGAGTGGTATGCTCCCCATGTTTGAATGCTGGAGCGTCTCCAGTGGCGTATAAACGGGGCAAGGAATCCTTGGCTTTACGCCATTTGATGAAGCCATCATCAGTGAATAGGCCCGCGCGTTTGTTGCGTGACTCAGGCGTAAGAGCAGAGCGGACACCGGACCGGTCAAGTAACTTGTTGGTAACTGGATCCCAAATTCGGAAGCAGAGTCCATTGCCAACATGTTCTGCAATGCCGACGAAGTGACCGAGACGTTCGGTAGACTGGGTACCGAAAGGGGAGTCGTTGGTTTTGAAATAAACAGACTCAAACCAGAAGAAACTGGTGTATGCGCTGATGTCGCCAAGTGTACCGGTAGCAATGAAGACCGGTTGTTTGTCTGACAGAGTAGGATCAGAAATAACATTGAGGAGACCAGCGACGTATGTCATGCACAGTAGCCATAGATGTGGCGGTGTGCCTGTACGATCCATGACGCGATTGACAATGCGTTTGAACGTTTGATATCGCCGTTCGAATTGATTCTGGTGTTGGTGATAAGGTTCACTTTGCCAGAGTCCAATCCATAGCATTTTGAGATAATCGGTGACCTTCTTACTAGATTGGTAGTTACCGTGGTCGCAAAGGAGGCGAATGGGCCTGCCCCATTTTCGAACAAAGTTCTGGAAGCAAGATAGAAAATCGCCGGTGGTACGCATTTCTTCAACGTGTATAATATGTGACTTTCGCCCAAAGAAGATCTGAGCAATCTTGGAGCCGCCATCAATTGCTGGGACATCCGAATAGACAGCATCGGACATAACGTCGTCATTGAAGGGTCGAACGTTCATAGCCGGTTGGGGAGAATGGAAACGTTTGAAAATGTTTCCATCAGGGCTAACCGCTAATGAACCATATTGGGTTGAGTTTTCAAACGTGGCTTTGATGCGATCTGTGGAAACCCAACAAAAGAAAGGTTTCAAGGATAAGTAGTCATGTTCGTTGGGGTATCGCTCACGGGGCGTAGCTGCAATACGTGTAGTATCACTAGCAGTACAATCCGTTGGAAATGCAGTGACCGTCCCAGAGACTTCAGGTAAAGTGCAGCATGTGAGGCGTTCCTGGTGAATGTAGTCGGTAGAAGTAAGCCAGAATGAGCGATCGTTGGTTCCATGATCATCAATAGGGAGGAAGGGAGACCGAGTGGATTGGCTGGAATATGAACTGAGAGACGTGACCGTGGAAGAGCCAGGGGATACAGAGATATCCAACCCTTCAAGGCAACGTGGATTTCCGTATTCGTCGTACTCGGGATACGGGAGTTGCTGTGGCTGAGGAGGATATTTCTGGAGAAATTGTTCATCTTTTGCATTGATAGTGGTATCAAGGACAGATGGGTCCCAATGCTTATCTGATGTCATGATAACATGTGGGAGCGTATCAAACTCGATAGTCGTGTACTTTCGCATCGCAAGGTATGGTAAACCATGCCGGATGCTAAGGGGCAGTGCATATCCATCGGAGGTGGTGATTACCTGTCCACCGCCCGCTTTGATGGATGTGTCATCGACATTTGAAAAATAAGCTTCCATCTGGCCGGAGGACAAGATAGAAGGGTGTCGACCTGTATATGCACATTCATTAAAAATGAGGATGACGGGACCTCTGTTTGATATGGAATAAGCTCCGCATGTAGCAATGGGAATATTTTGTACCTGGTGATTGTTAATGCCTGTGACATTGACATATCGTGGTGGGATATCCTTGGAGATGAGGCATGCATCATTGCCGATGATGAAACCATTTGCGCCGCGATCGACCATGGCGAAACCAGGACTAGTAACCCTAGCTTTGTGTACACGGTATGTGTACAACGTTACTGGACTATCGTTAGGAAAGGTCAGATCATCGTCAGGATTATACCACTGGTGAAAGTTGGTAGAATAGGAGGATGTTCCTACAGGTATTTGGGTGTCACTGTCCTTTTTGTACCAAATGTCAGGGTTTTCAGAGAGGAATCGAGCGGGATGCGCGGGTGACATGGAAGACTTGAGAGGTCGTTGGTCCTTGGATGAAGAGGTTTTTGATTTGTATACACCTAATGATGCATGGAAAACACCTCTACGATCATTTTCTACAGCAGGATGGAGGTCTGCTGCGGAATTGGCATGTTCATCTTTGTTCCAAGTATCGTCTTCTAGGAATGATACAGAGTGTCCATGTTGATATGCCTTCCGGGTGATGGGCTTGACATTGTTGGGGTCAGGTTGATCCTTTGAGAGTAAGTCGTGTCGTAACGATGCGACCACAATTTTCTTGCCTTCCGGAGAAAAACTTAGCCAACTCTTCATGTCCTGACGTGACAGGGCCTTCCATATGTTTGTGGGCAGGCGCGTGGTAGGGTCAGGGGTACGTCCAGCCTTAAATACCGCATAGTCTTGATAATCTCCTTCAAATTCAATAGGGAGAGCATAGTCGTCATGGTTTTGACTTTGTTCAGATGAGAAGTCATGAACGTGTGCACGTACAGTCGACCGACGAGCCGACATCGCGGACTGGGAATCGAGTTGAGTTGCTTCGAGTAGAAGCGTGATTTTAAGTTTGTGAATAGCAGCTGCTTCAGCGACTGCATCTGTCACGGTGCTATTTGTCCCACCTGGATCCTTGACTTTGGCAAACTGTTCACTTAGCTGAAAGCTAGAATAGCATGCCTGACATAATGCTGATTTTGCAGTATGGTACTCAAGGGGCTTGTTGGGAGGACGAAGCTTGTTGAGGTGATTTAATTCATCAAACCAATGTGTGATGAATTTCACTTTGGATTCTTTCCAATTGCTGAGATTCAACTTTAGCAACGCTTGTAGTTGAGTCGAATTGTCATATACCTTGGCTTTCAATTCGCTGTGAAGGTTTACGAAATCAAAGTATGCTTGACGTCCATTACGTGTGGTAGAATGGCTGTGTACACACGATGCAGATAGATCACTTTTGAAGACTTCCAACATTAGTACCCAGAAGAAGGCACACTGTTTGACAAAAAGGTTACGTGTATAACCTTGAAGCGCAGCTGGAGGCCAGGTTTCATCAAGGAATGTTTCTGTGTCGATGTCGTATGCCTCGAGTTTAGCTTTGAAACCTACGAGCCAATGTTCGAATCTTGAGTCATTCGTGAGGGGCGTAAAAGACTTTTCATCCCGTGCTTTTCGGCACCAAGATTTGTACTTTACCTGCTGAGGTGTCTTTTTGTTACTTCCCGGCGGAGGAGGTGGAGGGTTCAGAACAGATTCGGTCTGCATGCGGAGGGCACGTTCCATGCGGAATGGTTGGAACTCCTTATACGTATATGATTTTACATCTTTCCATTCTTTCTTGTCTTCTTGTAGTTCAAGAGCGAACTCCGCAAGTGCCTCTCTGATCCTTTGGATGGATCGAGGGATATGCGTTGGTAGTCCTCCCTCAGTATAGGTAAGCTCGCGTGCAAAATCTGGTTCGATAAGTGCGTCGAGAAATGCATTCCACTCGCATAATCCGCCTTCCTTGAGAGCTAAACACAACTTGTTATTTGCCTCACTTGTTACGCGGAGTAGGGATACGAGTATCGTCTTCATATCAGTATCAAAACTGGGAAAATGGTTGGCAGTAGTAACTTCGACATCACCCGTGTTGTTCTCGCCCCCAAATATATTGGCGGGCATGGCCGGTATGTTCGGCATTTGTGACGGTTCCAATCCTTCGAAGGAATTGCGCGGTGAATGAGAATAAAATCTGCTTCGTGTACGATGTGCGACTGGCATGCGCCAGCGTAGGGATTGTATTCAATTTCGTTCCTGTTCCTTTTTGTGTGCAAGCTACCTTGGAGCTTGCCACTGTTAATCTATTATTTTCCTTCTGAATCCGGTCCGTTGAAGGTCTGATTCAAAGGCTTCTGAAGAACAGCAACGCTGCGTTAGTGTGTTAGTAGACGAACGATTGTACTCTACACGTGACAATTGTGATTGGATACTTTCGGCAACGGATAATCGGACTACAGGTGAGACTATGGAAACGCCAGATCTCTTCTTGCTGTGACTTGTTCAGACTGCAGCAAGACAGACCTTAGTATGTAGATTACAAGTAGTTGGTAGCAACTAGTGTGAATTTTAGGATATAAATCAGTTGAATGTTAAAAGTATGAGATAAAGTGAAATCTTGCCGAAATGCAAGATATCTCTTTTATTGAAATGAATACGTTGCAACTGCTGTTGCGTAGTGATGAGATTACTCGCTGATTATTTCCGTACATGCATTGGTCGTTGACCGTATATATCTGTGTGTATATATATATATATATATATATTGTGTGAGAACCACACGCCAATGGTCTTCTTCTCTTGTTCCGTTAGGAAGACTTCATGATATGTTTATCATTAAGATCAGGAACTGCTCCCGTAGCTCGTGTGATATTTTATGAAATCAGAGTTTGCTCACCGAAGAACGATGGCAATACTTTAAAACAGGGATTGCTCACCGTTGATGTGCGATGGGAATCGATGCACCGTGGGAATCGATATGCCGTGGGAATCGATTACTTTGGTTGATATGGGACTCATTGATTTGTACAAATAGGATATCTACCATCTGGTAGCTTTGGTACTTCTGGTCACGAAAGGAATTTAATAATCAAGGTTGTTGTCGAACTTGTAGTTGACAAATTCTTCCACTGTGATTTGGAAGTTATCCACAGTTCTCTGTGGAACATTGGTTGATACATAGCTATTCCACCAGCTACTGTTGGTGTAGTCTCTGAGGAGATCTACAAACTTGTCATAGATTCTTGGTCCTGTGGTTAGGTTGAGCATCTTCTTGGATCGAATGAACTCATTAATGGTAAAAAGGATTTGTAGTTTGGTTGATCCTGCAGTAATCAAGGGGATCTTGATCTTGGTTACTTCTTGAACTCCATTGACTTCTTGTGTGTTCTTGAATTCCACTTTGTCGATAGACTCTTGATCAAAGTCATACTTGAAGGGAATGATGGAGTAAGACATTGTTTCTCTTGTTACTGGACAATCTTTAGGATCAGTTGGTTGTTTATTAGATGTAGTGGTGATTTTTGTTCATGTAGTTGAAGTAGTCTTTACCGGTAGTTATAAGGTCGAAGCAGTTATTCGACTGTTTAAACAGTGTCGTATGCCTCTAGAAAAAGGTACTAAAGTAAGGTTTGAGTTATGTACTATTGGTTAAAAACTAAGATTGTGAGCTAGCTTTGTCAACTACTCCGAGGAGCCGTTGCGGCCAGCTTGTAACAGTAAACAGGCGTTGAATCAAAATTCAACGTATATTGCACATAGAGAAGCACATGGAGAATTTGGATATGTTCTTCATCCAGTGTTCAATATTGAAGACAGGCTTGCGTGGCATTGCATTTCAGATTTTCTTGAATCGTGGGTAATTTCAATCGTGAGCGTTGGAATACCACAATGTACGTATTCGTGACTCAACCTGAAATCGAGTATATTTTCCGCGCTTTTTTTTATTTTTAAAGCCCGACCCCTTCCAGCTCTTCCTCGGCCCTGTCACCTGGACCATTCCCCATTCCTTATTACGAAGAAAGATTACTTCGTACGGTACGAGTATCCATCATCCATCAGCCATCAGCCCGACTCCAAGAAAACTCTCGACCAAGATATCAATCAGGCACTGACACTCGACATCCTGCGGAACAGAAAGCCGAAGGTCACAATACAATAGTTTCGACGAGGTGGAAGTCAGTAATTCCATCCATTTATACATGCAACACCAGTGATATACCATGGCCAAAACCGCAGTGGACGGGCCGTGTTCCGCGGATTCGATTCAGAATCTCCCAGTTCCCTATGTATCTCTTCACGGAAATTACAAACCCAACAAGAATGGAGATACGATCGTCCTTGGAATCGAGGGGTCTGCCAATAAAGTAGGTGTAGGAGTTTTGAAGTATTCTCCGTCGAAACCAAAGGAAAACGATGAAAGCGGTAGTAGCACGGAAAATAGTGACGAAGAACCAGCATTTTATCACATCCTATCCAACCCACGGAAGACGTACATAGCACCGACAGGACAAGGCTTTCTCCCGAAACAAACTGCTACACATCATCAGAATCACATCGTGGGATTGGTTCGTGCAGCACTACTGGAAGCATTTCCAGATGAGGAGCATCCAGAAAAATTGATATCTGCCAGTGAGTGAAGAATTCGGCTGCAATGTGCCTCTTCGCAATTACCGGTTCCTTAGATTTCTTACAGTGTGCTGTATCTACTGCTGCTCAGTTTGTTTTACGAAAGGACCTGGTATGGGTGGGCCTCTACAATCTTGTGCGATCTGTGCTCGTACGTTGTCGTTGCTCTGGAATGTTCCACTGGTGGGCGTCAACCATTGTGTTGGGCACATCGAAATGGGACGACTGGCCACGGGGGCATCAAATCCAGTCGTCTTGTACGTGAGTGGAGGCAATACGCAGATTATAGCCTACTCAAGTCAACGATACCGCATTTTTGGAGAAACAATTGATATTGCGATAGGAAATTGCTTGGACCGATTCGCTAGGGTCATCGAACTATCGAATGATCCCTCGCCGGGCTACAACATCGAACAAGAGGCGAAGAAGGGCACGAAATACATCCCATTGCCATATGTGGTAAAAGGCATGGACGTTAGTTTTTCGGGTATTTTGACAAAGGTAGAAGAATTGGCAAAGACGGAACGAAAAGAAGACCTGTGCTTTTCTTTGCAAGAAACTCTGTTCGCTATGCTGATAGAGACAACGGAACGAGCGATGGCACACACCGGACAGAAGCAAGTACTGATTGTGGGAGGGGTGGGGTGCAACAAACGGTTACAGGAAATGATGGGTCAAATGGTCGAAGAACGAGGTGGCGGTGTGAGCGCTATGGATCACAGATATTGTATTGACAATGGAGCTATGATTGCTCAAGCTGGAATATTTGCACTTCAATTCGGAGTAACAACACCAATGGAGGACAGCTGGTGCACCCAACGATATAGAACGGACCAGATGAAAGCTATCTGGCGAGCTCCATAATCAGAAAGGCAATGCGTTCAAAACTGAATATGGCTTTTTTAATTTTTTTTAATCAAGGCCAGGATATCACGGGAGTAGACGGCCACGGAAGCCCCGGACGAGAGTAGCACTTCAGAGTGTCAACACCCAGTTCGTAGTCTTCAATCAGCTTCAGACCAGCCTGCTCGAGGGTTGCTGCCGAAATGTCGGATAGCAACGGATCTTTGAACGATATGGGAGCATACACCAAAATAGCACGATCCACCGTTTTGTCCTTCAAAAATTGTAGAGCAGTATTAGGCCCACCTTCTACCATAATATGGTGGATACCGAACTCTTTGTCGAGAATATCACAGATTTGTCGTGTGCATAGTCGTCGTTTACCCTCATCCGTGATAGGTTGAAGTCCTACGAAAGTTACATCCGGGAAATCTTCTTTGATGGTCTTTACAAAGTCAATTGTGCTAGTTGCTTCATGACTAGTTGAACTCTCCTCGCCGGTACTCAATTCGTCTGTCATGGCATGCACAACAATTGTTGGCAATCCATCTTGGAAAATTTTGAACTGATCCAGTTTCAGATCCAGATTTGGATCCAATACCACTCGAAAAGGTTGTTTCTGCATTTTTGGTGCAGATCCGCCGGAAACTTCCTCCCCAAGCGGAAGCAACGGAACTCTTCTCACTGTTAGGGTGCAATCGTCGACCTCAACAGTTGATCGGCCCACCAAAACAGCGTCTGAGACGCGTCGTAACCGGTGCACCATGTCCAAACTTTCTCCACATGTGAAACGTTCTGATTTCTCGCTGGACAAATCAGAAACTCCCCCCTGCGAATCAAATGCTATTTTTAAAGTGATCCCAGTTGTTGCACAAAAGACATTATCATTGTTATCGGAGGATAATTGCAAGAACGATGACGCCGATCCCACTGCCCAGGGAAAAGCCGAAGATGGTTCATTTGAAGTATTGCGCTTGGATAGGGCATCGTACCGGTGTATTTTGGATCTCGTAGTAAAAGTATGCGCAACCTTACAGATGCATACAGGTAGAATGAAAAGGGTTACGCGAAAATACATTTTCTGGAGGTCTTCGGTTTCGTACGGTATACCTTGTGGGCGGCTGAATACGGAAAGAGAGCTGTTGCTGCCTTAAATCTTACGATCTTAACTTCATGATGCCGTAATCGAAAACCATCGTACCGGTACGGGAAAACGTACCGTACGGTACCTTCGAATTATCCGTAAGATATCGGAATCACAATGAAGCAAGAAAGATCAGAAAAAGTGGAGAGCACATGCAAACCTGACACATGACAGGCGATGCGAACGGGAGGGGGGGAAAACATGCCGATACCTACGGTACGTACCCTACCATACTTTACGTACTCGTACTTACCTCACAGTACGTTACGGGTAATTAGGTTATGTATTAACTGTCGAGGTACCGGTACCGGTAGTGGGTGATTCCCGAAATACTTTTATGTACTACATAAACACGAAATTTTCTACTTAACCAGTCTTTTTCTTACAAATCTCACCTCGACTATGATTTGTAACGTTACACTTTTTTATAACGGAATTCCTGACTGAAATTATTTTTGGTCCCTAATAGGACCCCAACGGACTAATCACACATCCAATGGATCAGATCGCCAATTTTGGCTGATTACAGTACGAGTAGTATTAGTACGAAATATTGTCCAATGCACCACAACAACCAAATCGTATCACTAATAATGGTTTATCTGCTGTCGTTGCTGCTATGTAACAACGATGGAAGAGGAGATACATATTCTTCAGTCCGGACATAATGTTTATATCGTAATAAAGCAAGCAGCGATGGTGAAGACAGCAGGAAAAAGGTCGGGGGGGAAAACTACAGCAGAAGTGAAGTCATGGAACTTCTATACACCCTCAAAGCAATCCTTCCTGTTGGTCCCGAGGATTGGGCGCAAGTCAGCCAAATCCATAATGACAACTTCCCTGATACCAACCGAAGTGTTGAGAACCTCCGTAGGAAATACAATAGTCTATATCGAAAACAAATTCCTACTGGGGATCCAAATTGCCCCAAGGACGTAAAGTTGGCGAGGAGGGTTAAGTATTTGATTAAGTGCAAGGAAGGAGTTGGTGACAGACAAGAGCCATACGGAATGGAAACAGGATACCAGACCAACACGGAAGACGAAGAATACATAGCAAGTAGTGGTGAGGAGCAGGAGGAGGATGACGACTTTGACAATGTAACATTCCTCTGATACCACCACTTGGTCAACCTTCACAAACAATGACACAACAGTCAACAACCCAACAGTCAACAACCCAACAGTCAATGGAGCCAACCCAGCCAACACAACAGTCAACGGAGCCAACCCAGCCAACACAACAGTCAACAGAGCCAACCCAGCCAACACAACAGTCAACAGAGCCAACCCAGCCAACACAACCGCCGCTTTGTCAACCTTCCCAACCAACCCAAGAAGAACCAGAACTCAATACACCAACTGCCATAAACAATAGTACACCAACGACTCCCATAAACGTACCACCAAGAATTGTTGTTCTGCCCTCTCGGTCTCGGCCGGCTTCCTCTTCTTCTTCATCTCAACAGTTTCCTGCCGCGCGTGCTTCCCCTTCTCCCAACAGCACTCCGCGATCAAAGAGACAGTACCGCAGGAACGCCAACACCAGCACCAACAACAACAGCACCAACGGACGCCAGGAAATTCTTGATTTCTTGATAGAGAATTCCGAGCGTGAGAGGGAACAAAGAATAGAGTATTAACAGCTTGAAAGGGAACAAAGAATAGAGTATCAAGGTCTTGAAAGGGAACAAAGAGAGGCTGCCTTGGAATCACTGAAGGCCGCCATAGTAGATGTTGCCACCATATTCCTAAACGGGCTTCGTCCCAACTCAAATCTCAACTCCAACTTCAATCCCCCCCCAGCCCGGCGATCCCAACAACTCCAACTTGGTTCCCCCCCGGCCGGCAATGCCAGTGACTCCACTTAAGAGTCTGGTGGTTCCTGTTTAATAGCAGGAAGATCCGGAAAAATAGCAGGAACATCCGGTGTAGGTTCAGCAGGAGGATCCGGAAAAATAGCAGGAACATCCAGTGTAGGTTCAGAAAAATTGGAATCGAAATCAGAATCGCCAAACAAATCATTATCATTAGATGGGTTGGGAAAGGCGACTCCATTAATAACGACTGGTGCTGGATTGGTCGGCCAAAGAAGCTTACAAATCTCTTGAATCTCTTCTTGGTGTCAACAAAGCTTGCGCTGGTGGTAAAGAATCAGTTCCCTGTATTCTTGTTGGGTTGTGGCTTGGTCTTCTCTTTTCGCTTTGACTAAAAGAGAGCAAAAAAGATGTATTTTTTCTTCTTTGGAAAGTACCACCACCATTGCCAATTGTTGATTGTCGATTGGAAGATTGGAAGATTACGATTAGTAGTAGGTTCAGATTAGTAGATTAGTTAGTAGTGGTAACAAGTTGCTTTTGGTTTTGGAAGAAAACCAATTATGAGCTTTGCAACTTGCCAAGAAAATGAAATAATGAATTACTCGTAGAAATAATGAATTACTAGCAACTACTAGTAATATCTCATGCAATCGTAAAGTTGGTAGGAGTACATGAAAGTCGCAAATCAGTCGGAATCAAATCAATAGGAGCCAACAATTCACACGACAATTCCCATTTCGATTCCCATTTCCATGTATGGAAGAACTGATGGGATTAACCCGCCCGGCGCTGTGTTGAACCCCTCTTAAGGAGTTGAACCCCGCTTGAGGAGCCATGCGGTTTTTACGAACCCAAACACCAAAAGCGAAACTACTCCGGATCAGCAGATCAATCAAAACTACTCCAGATACACGTATAAACTACTCATATCTTTCCAGCAAGCTCTAAGCTCATAATTCCAAAAGTTACCAACAGCAAAAGCTATGTCCAAATCTACAGCAAAAGCTAGTACTACTAATTTGTAAATTAAAAAGCTACTAATTGTTATCTAAACTTTGCAATCTAATCAACCATCATAGTCGATGGCAATTGACCATGGTGGAGAACTGGCAATCCACTTTGGACCGATCCACCGATCAACCGTATCGACCATGGTCTCACTCAACAACAATCTACTCAACCAGAGAATCGATACTTGGAATCGACAATCTACTCAACCACGCAAAGCGAAATTCAAAGGCAAACTGCGAAGGCAAACTGCTCAACGGCTCAACGGTCAAAGAGGCCGGTGGCATCTTCCGGTAGGTTGTTGTCATAAGAGAAGTATCTGTCCTTCTTATGCATGAAAACATTCAAGATCTGGTTGTGGCCGACAGTACTGGTTTGGTAGTTGTACAGAAGCATCATTAAGTTCAAAATGACCTTCCTATCGCCAAATGACTCCAATAGGAGCCTGTCTTTCAATCGCGGAAACTGCCCCTGGATCATTCACATCCCCCACTCTGATAACTGTCGAAGGGATGTTGCTTCTCTGTTCAACAGAATAGCCTCTAGGGTATCCGGATCATTCTGGGAACTTTGGACAAGGCATTGGTGTCTCCCTGTGGCAACCTTAAACGCAGAGTCAACACAAACCATCGCTTGGAACTTGACGAACAGTTCTTCTATTTTATCATAAACACCATGATCGGTGATCGTGCTGTCATGCCAGGTACCGGGGCAGTTGTAACAGCAAATACGAATTCTCCCATCGGCAGCAAAGACAAAGACACTGTTGACATACGTGTCACAGACCCAGCTGTTGTAATACTGGCTCTGAATCAACCAATTGGAAGACTGCTGAGTTTTGACTTTGAGTCCATTGGCGGCACCCCAGACAGGGCGTTCTTTTAGTCTGGGATATTTGGCACCAATCGCGCTGATGTATTCCTCCAATTCTTCTTCAGTTGGAGGTCTAATCATTGCCTTTGGATGATACTGCAATACAAACAAAAGAACCTTTCTGGAGAACTTCAACCATTTGTACATAACAGTAGAGGTGAGTCCAAATGCCATAGACACAGATCTTACGACAGATCCTTGTGTTCTAAACCAATGAAGTACTAGACCAAGACAGCAAGTTACGTTTGCCTCACGCTTTCTTCCACACCATACTCCATTAGCATTAACCTTCCTTTTCTGAACAGCGTCGGTGTATCTATCAACTGTGTAACTATCAAATGTTGGTTCAAATAGACCGAGAAGCTCTCTAAAGACTGTGTGGTCCACACCACAGCAGTTGAGAAGAGCCTGTTCATTGCCAGAGTTGAATAAATAAAGAAAGGGAGACTCAGAATGACGGCGTAGGGCTATCCTTGGTGTTCTCCTATCTCTTCGACGCCTTTCTTCCGCAGCGTCATTGTCATCATCATCCTCCTCATCTTCTAGAAGATACAAGCAAACAAGCAACTCAAGTGACATAGTCAAAGGGTGGGCAACTATTTATGTTGTCGGTTGAGTACCTATCGCTGGTTGAGGCAAAACGTTGAGTCGCTGAAATGGTGAGTACCGTACCGTAGGTGAAAATGAAAAATTTGATCGTGAAGTCGCTGAAAAATCTGAACGTCACTGAAAAATCTGAACGGATTAAACCCACATGTACCCACATGTTTAATCGTATGAAGAAGACAAATTTGGCTAATATTATTGTCCAGGTCATCAGATTCCAGATTCTAAAATGAGATTTATGCACTTTCCCGCCAAAAAAAGTATGTACAAAATTTTCATTCCCAAAATACTAAAAACAGAAGTTTATGTACGTTACAAAAAAGTATTTCAGGAATCACCCAGTACTTGGGCCGCGAGTGAAACCCTTTTGCAATCTGGATGTGCACTGTGCAATCCAGTACTAAGTAAATTAATTTCTGAAGTAATGATTACGAGTACCTGTATGCACTCACAAGAGCGAGTGCAAGGAGCCGGAGTGTGGTGTGCATAATCATTACTTAAGAAATTAATTTACTTAGTACTGGATTGCACAGTGCACATCCAGATTGCAAAAGGGTTTCACCATGTAAGCTCCTGAGGCTGAAGTGGAGTGCAACGACACTGAGATCAAAGGAGGTCTACACAAGTAACACTCCTGAGGCCAACACTGAGGGCTTGCCCAAAGTGGAGATCAAAGGAGTGTTACTTGTTGGAGTGAGTATCCTCAACAGTTATATATGTAACTAGTCGAAGTAGCGCATATTTTCCTTGCATCCTGCGATGAACTACAAGCACTGCCAGCTACAATCTACTAGGGGAACAGTGTATTCTTGCTCCGGCGTCCGGACTACAAGCACTACCTGCTCTGATCTAGGGGAATGCTGTATCCACCGTCCAAACAACTACAAGCACCGCACGGCTTTGATCTAGGGTTTGAACAAGGATGACAACAACAACAACAACAACAACAACAATGATGACGACAATAACAATGACAATCTAAGGAACAGAGTATTCTTCTCGCCCCGGCGTCCGAGCTACAAGCACTGCCTGCTAAGATCTAGGGGAACGGTGTATCCATGGCGTCCAAACTACAAGCAGCGCCGTGGGTCGGGTCTAACAATGATGACGACAACAGCAACATACAACTAAAATGAATTATTTATTGCTCCTCCAAGCTACTAACGCAAAGCTGTTTGGCATTATCTACACCACCTTGTCATTGCAGACATTTTGGTACCGGTTTGGCCTCCAGATGTTTTCAGATTTGGTTTTTTTTTCGTTTCAATTTCCAGTGCAAGTTCCAAGTTTTGGTTGCAAGTTTCGGTTGCAAGTTTTGGTTGCAAGTTTCAAGTTTACTTTCCTGGGCCGGTTGCAAAAACAAAAAGAAACTGCCCAGTAGAGGTGCCGTCATAAAGATACGGAGGTGTTGAAACCAGATTTTATTTATTAAGAAAATTATATAAGGAGACCTCAAGGTTTCATAATCAGGTTCTTTTTTCAGCTGAGCTTGATCTCAAACCTGACGAGGTGCACATGTTAGGGTAAAAATTAAGTAGTGTTTCTTAGTGTTGAGCACTCCAATAATTTAAGAAGCTCATTAAAATCTCGCGCAGGATTGGAAGGAAAATACTCCCTGGTGCTGTTGATTGTACCGTAGATACTAGACGGTTGTCTTGGTAAAGGATGTTCTCGTTTGGGGTAGGCGTGCTGGTACTAATCTGTCCGGCTGTCTCCATCACATATTGTCCTTGTGCCATTAGGAAGTATCTTGCCCAGCAGATGAACGACATGTCATCCACTCCCAGCACCACTTCTGCTTCTGTTGAACTCTTTGTGTTGATCTTTTGCTTGGTGGAATTTGCGATAATGGCTCCTTCTTGTCCCATGGTTAACATACCCCCAGAATGGGTTCACATATCTGCGTGTACAGCAAATGCTGCATCAACGTACCAGTACAGGTTCCCTGTGCCATCATGTCCCAACACAAGTGGGAGGAATCGAGTCTCTTTCAAGTATGACATGACACGCTTTAACTTCTTCTGATCATCCACGTCGGGTCCCTTCACTCTGGTGCACAAGAAAGCTATTACGAAGTACGAAGTAATCTTACTTTGTAATTACGATTACGAATACTCGTGCTCACTTTACGCCCCAAACGTAATTACAGTAATCTTACGAGTAAGCTACGAGTACGAGTACAAGTACGTACGAAGTGTACTCGTATGAAATCACGAAATTACGACATTTTTTCTTTCATTTTTGGCACCTGGAAAATTGTCGTGTCCTCAAAATTATTTTCGTACCTACCGTACGTACCGGTACCGGTATTCTACGGTACAAGATGGAAGTCATCCTCAAAAAAAGTCTCTATCCACTACTTCATGCAGTACAAGTACCTACTCGTACCCGTCTACCGCCACGTGTATTCGAATACAGTGTGAAAAATAAATAATGATTGTGTGAGCTCGAGTAGTTACGCACACGAAAAAGCAATGCCACCCTTATGTATCATTGGTAAATGTTTTATTTTTAATTGTTTTTCAAGCATTAGATTTTCGAAAACAGAACTACGATTATGACCATTCACGAAGAGAACTGCCAAAGAAATCCTTGTGAACAAGAATGAAGAGTCGGAGAAGTTCAACGATTTCCACTGACTATTGGCCTCCAGTAATATGACCTCGTATCCAGTATCCAGCATTATAACTATTTTACGCATCTCAGCTACGAAGTATTTTGTTAAACAACCCTCACGATACTGCACAAGAACGAAGACCCGATACACAGTACGGGATCAGTCTGTACACTCAAACTCACTTCTTTCTTTGAAGTATCTACAGTAAATATGGCTGATCAATATTCAGAAGAGCAGATTGCTGAATTCAAGGAGGCTTTCTCCCTGTTCGATAAGGATGGTGATGGTGAGTGATCTTGATGGCGACTAACAAGAACACCAGTACGACATGTTTGTTTTGACGCAGCTGAGACGAATCAGCAGACCGCCATTAGTGTTCTTTGTGTGACCGAAGGTAGACGCTAAGTGTTGAATGAATCCGCATAGCTATTGTGATATTATATAACGTACTGTAAACGAATATCTGAACTAGTAAAAAATGTGGCCGTTTCACTCATATACTGTTTTGTTGGCTATTCTTCTCGACATGCAGGCACCATTGATAGTGAAGAGCTTGGGGGGATCCTGAGGTCTTTGGGAAACCAACCAACGGAAGAAGAAATTGAAGATATGATGCGCGAGGTAGGTCCTACTCTTTCCTTAGTTGCGTTGCTTGAGATGGGTCAAACTCCACATTTATGATATGGCAATGTATTTGTGGATATTGCACCGAGGAATCACCGAAAAATATTGTTATATCACTGCATTGACTTTTTCTCAAATCAAAAACACCATTAGGCTGACACAGATGGGAACGGAACGATTGACTTCGCTGAATTTGTGGAAATGATGCCAACACAAGAACGAGATGACGATGCCGAAGAAGAAATGTTGGAAGCTTTCCGAGTCTTCGATACGGACGGAAACGGATCAATCACAGCCGAGGAATTGCGGCAAATATTTATCAATCTAGGGGAAAAACTGACAGATGAAGAAATTTCCGACATGATAAACGAGGCAGATAAAGACGGCGACGGAGAAATCAATTACACGGAGTTTGTGAATATGATGTTCAGCGGCTAGAAAATTAACGAGCTCCATGCTGGTTACGAAAATTCATTGGGAAAGAAACTAATGGCACCTTTTCCGAATAGCTCTGAGAACGTTTTGGGCAAGATTCCGCATCTTATTGTTCCCTAATTAAAGGAGATCAGGAAAATTCTCATTGCTACATAATTTAAGGTGCCAAACATAATTTGGCATGGAACCATTCAATGCAGACACATACTACAAACTCTGTCTCTACTGAGCCTTGGGATCTGCATGCGATCAGAGAACGAAAGTGCAACAAATTTGCTAACATTATTTGACGAGGGAATAATACCACCTCTAATTACAACACCAAACTCATTCCCATTGTCGTAATCAATGTTTCCATTTTCCAGCTATTATATGATTTCCTCATAGTTGATTCACATTTTGCAGTCAGTAGTTCCTCAGAGGATTCCAATCTTTTCGAGTTCTTCTTTCCCAATTCGCACGATTTCGGCTAACCAAATGATCTGAAGAAGACTCAAGATCGACAGAGAGACGAAGGTGAAACGGAACCAAGCCCGGTGTCCAGGCAATTCGAGTCTGGGGTTGGACCCACCGAGGAGATTCCATGCATCCCGGCAATAGTAGTAACTCACGGTAGACCACATCACTACTCGGCAAAGGACAAACATAGCAGCAAACAACCCTCCCAGAACAACCTTGACCATCGGGAAGGCATCAGCAAGTCCCACGACCCCGAATTCATCATCAAAGTTCGCCAGCAAACAGAGCACTTTTTGAAACATAGATCCAATGCAAGTATGAGTGCCTTTGATCGGAAAAGAAAACACTAGAAACAGGAGTATCTAATGTTCGGAAACTAATTTGCCGCAACTTACCACCGGTGGAAATTTCAGAAAATCCGAAGTAAAATAGAGCATAAAAATGTGCATTTCCTTGGACCGCTCCCCACTGTGAAAGAAACGTAAAATGTCAGGAGTTGGTGAGGAATTTCCGCTCTGTTGTCTTCAACCAATATTATTTCCAAGAGATTCAGCGAACTCACCGTCGTAAATAGCGTGAGGACGTGATGGATGACAAAAATAATACCATCGTTCCACACAAGTGTATCATAGGTATTCTTGATCTGATAGGCGAGGAAAAAGAGACTGACTCGCTGTCCCTCGGGTTGATAAGTAAACATTCGCCCTTCGTAGGCTTCCGGCATCGCATTTTTTCGTCCCCCAATCGTGGCGTCGATCAGGTCTTGTACGACATGTCGCGCTTTCCACCCCAGAATGGCGACCGTGAAGCAACTAAACGCATCAACACCGATATGGCGTGCCAAAATATTTCGACTGGTCTCGTTCTCCAATATGGGGTGCATGTCCTTTGCGAACCAAAATGAATTCAAAAGGGAAAAAATGTCAATCGAAACGAAACGAAATAGATTTCACGTATTCTGCGCCACAAAACTCGGAACGAATGGGGTTTACCTTGATGGAAGTGAAAACCTGACGCAAGGACATTTCGATCGCTACCAGAATGAAAACGAGTGCTGCTACCGTGCACCACTGAGCTTTAGAATTCGGAATCCCACCATGGCCCTTGAATGATTCGACAGAAAACAGGAAGAGGCCTTTGTCTTTCTCGGCGTTGGTTGTCGATTTGCTCGGAATTTTCGTTGGTCCACACATTATACTAGATTCTTTTCCAAATTTATGTTTTCCTATCAACGTTTTGCTAAGCACAGAACTACGAGATCAAAAATAGTTCTGTATGTATGACTTGGATCTAACCGCTGTGTCCAGTTTCTGTAACAATTGAAACACATCCCTCTGTGGTTTCGGAAACGGAACCCATTCGCCACTGCTTTTGCTCCACATTAGCATTTTTTTACCGTTCTGAATTGTTTGAGATTTTTCATCGGCCCTGGTTTTTGCTGTGTGACGACATCATGCCAATGTCGAACGGAACACGTAGGCTAGAAAGGGGGAAAGATCTTTGAAGATATCAAAAGGGGGTATGGTACTTCCGATGTTGGCATCAAAAACACGAACCGAACACGAACCGGACCAACAACGAGCCAACCAGCAACCAACCAGCCAACAACATCGGAAATTAGGGGAGTTGTTTTTCATTCAAATTAACGTTAGCCTTAATCTTTAAAACACGCACGTTTCGTCCTTGAGGGATGGGGGACGGAGTCTGAAGGGGTGGGAATATTAAAAACACCCTATTGTGACAGTTTTAAACTCCTACCGGTAGTCTTTGTAAAAATTCTAGCATTGAAAACCCTTAAACACAGGATGCACATTTTATTTACAGAAATGAGATGCATCCTCTAAAAACAATAGTACTATTTGCGTCATTTTGATGACGTGAAGTCATCTTTGGGGTTGTGCGGAACCAAAAGATATAAGCTGTATTTGAATCAGGAATCAGTTACTAGTGATCTAAAAAATACGACCAGTACATCTGGTACTTTGTACAAGTTCCACAAGATTAGGATGTTGTGCATATATCCTTAAAACAATTTTCTCATACTGGTAAAACTTCTAAACAGGTGTTTTAAACTCAAGAAACATCTGTATGACTCAAACAAGTGTGGGACTCAAGCAAGCAAATGTATATACTATGAACAAGCAAGCATGCGTGCTAAAAATTAAGTGTGGTATGTACAAACAAAAAAGCAATGGTAAATACATACGTCTGAGAACTGTTTCTCTACCCCCCGCGGGGTATCGCTCGGTATTTTTTAAATTCTCGACCCTATTTTTAAAATTTCCTATCTTTTTAGGTCGCGTGTCTACTAAAAAACCTCGCGCGTCGCACACCTTTACTTTCCAGACAATATCTCATCGATCCCTATCTGGATCATCACCTAAAACTCACTCTTGACTTGGTGGAATAAAAATAATCAGTTAAATAACAATTTCAGGGTTAGGGATATCATAAAGTTGCCGTGATGAACAATATTTTGTGTCAAACTTCTTACCCACACATGATTTTCTCTCATCTTCGCAACATGCTGTTAACTGCACTTAGTAACACGCTGTGTACATTATAAAAATACCACAATAAATACACAGTACAAAAACCATGTACAAGTCTACGAGTAATGAACATGTGTGTGATCTGTACACTGAAATCTCTTCAAAAAAAGAACAAGTGAAAAGACCCTGCAAACACAGCAGAAAAACCCTCGAAGACATGATTTATTTTTGATAGGAATTCCAATCATTGAAATCACTTTCTCCTTTGATATAACAGACCATGAAGGTTCGCCACTGTACAAATACAAAATGACACCAACTCAAATACCTACAGGTCACTCTACTTCGTTTTTGACCGGGAAGGGTATTCAAATGGCAAAGATGAATCCGAATGACAAAGATACGAAAAAAACAAGCCAACGATGTTTCCTACCCCGATCCATCTCTTTCCCCTTGGATAGAGGAGAGAATGGAGGCAGACATGTACAAACCCTACCAGATTTGAATGCCAGCATGTTACATTACAGATTTGCTGACCAGGAATGGCAATTGAACGGCTATCCAATGGCTATTCAGATGGCTATTCAGATGGTAAATTACAACCATGATGACCCTTCTGTTTCTCCTTCCATAGAACAGACCATGAAGGTTCACCACCGTACAAATAGTACAAAATTACACCAGCTCAAATACCAACACAATACTCTACTTCGTTTTTGATTGGGAAGGGTATTGGAACGGAAATTCTACAGAAAATAATGAGTGACAAAGATACAAAAAAATTGAGCCGATGTGGAGCGGGAATGGTAGTTACAAAAAAACTAGCCAACGCCGACCCTAATCTGACCTAGCAGCAATAGCGACTAGCGAGAGCAAAAGCAACAGCAACAGCAAAGAGCGAGAGCAACAGCAACAGCAACAACAACTAGCGAGAGCAACAGCAACAGCAACAGCGGCTAGCGAGAGCAACAGCAACAGCGACCAGCGAGAGCAACAGCAACAGCAAGAACAGCAACAGCAACAGCAACAGCAACAGCAATAGCGACTAGCGACTAGCGAAAGCAACAGCAGCAGCAGCAGCAGCAGCGAGAGCGACTAGCGAGATCAACACCAGCGACTAGCGAGAGCAACAGCAAATCCGCTCCTACTCATCCAACAGATTTGTCTCCTCCTCCTACAACAACAACAACAACAACAACAACAACGGGGATTCGTCTCCTCCTCCTCCAACAACAACAACAACAACAACAACGGCAATTGGTCCCCTCCTCCAACAACAACAACAACAACAACAACAACGGGGATTCGTCGCCTCCTCCAACAACAACGACAATTCGTCTCCTCCATCCAGCAGCGAATCCGCTCCCCTCATCCAACAGAGCAGCAATTCGTCTCCTCCTCCTCTAACAACAACAACAGGTATTTGTCTCATCCTCCAACAACAACAACAGCAATTCGTCTCCTCCTCCAACAACAACAACGGGGATTCGTTTCCTCCTCCAACAACAAGAACGGCGATTCGTCTCCTCCAACAACAACAATGGGGATTCGTCTCCTCCTCCAACAAGAACGGCGATTCGTCTCCTCCATCCAGCAGCGAATCCGCTCCCCTCATCCAACAGAGCAGCAATTCGTCTCCTCCTCCTCCAACAACAACAACGGGGATTTGTCTCATCCTCCAACAACAACAACAACGGCAATTCGTTTCCTCCTCCAACAACAACAACAACGGGGATTCGTTTCCTCCTCCAACAACAACAGCAATTCGTCTCCTCCAACAACAACAACAGGGATTTGTTTCCTCCTCCAACAACAACGGCGATTCGTCTCCTCCATCCAGGAGTTGCTGACGTTGGTGGAGCGCCAGTGGAGGAGGAGGAGCGATTTGATGCCGACGATTCGTTGCCGACGATTCGTTGTTGTTGTTGCCTAGCAACGTCAGTGGAGCGCCAGTGGAGGAGGAGGAGCGATTCGGGTGGAGCGCCAGTGGAGGAGGAGGAGCGATTCGATGCCGACGATTTGTTGCCGTTGTTGCCTAGGGGTATTGCTGCTGCTGCTGTTGTTGTTGCTGTTGCCGGCGTTGGTGGAGCGCCGGTGGAGGAGGAGGAGCGATTCGATGCCAACAATTCGTTGATTTGTTGCCAGATGAATCCCACTGATCGATTCGTTGCCGTTCCTATTCGAATACATGATAATTGAACAAAATGGGTGAGTATCTATTGATGTACTACATAGAGTAAATAATAAAAACAGAATAATATAATGTACATGCCAATCGATTCGTAATTATCACCAACCGGGAAAATTCCCCGCACCTCGATCTGCACTCAATCGTTGTTCCGACAATCGTTGTTTCCCACACCTCGATCTTCCGACAATCGTTGTTCCCCGCACCTATCCGTTGTTCTGTTCCGATCCTTTGTTCCGATACGTACATATGAAAATAAGAAGAAAAAATAGAAGTGAGAAAATACAACATCATCAGCAATGCAACAGGCGGGCATCATTGTCTATCTCTCTCATTTGTACCGTTGCTTGTTCGGATTCATTTTACCGTTGTTCCGATCCGATTCGTTGTTCAGAGAATCGTTGTATTTGTTGTCGTTGTTCTTTCTGCTGCTGCCGTAGATTTGAAGACTTCTTACTCCTACGTCACGAAAAACAGTATCTTGTTCCTGTTGATATAGATGCAATGGGAGGTTTGTTGCTTTCAAGACGCATATGTTTGTGGGCCAATTCAAACAACAATATCTATCCAGCCATTCCCCTCTTCTCCAATGCTAACTACTACTTCTTTTGCAGTACAAGGCTGTTATTTCGGACTGAAATATCTGAGAACGGATTGTTGTGCTCGGTGAAGAGGGTTGGATCCCACGTTCTCGGATGGAGTGTTGATTGCAAGAACCAACACTCTACTCAAATAAGTTGGATGTAAGAAGGCAGATTATGAAGTGATTGTTTTTTTTTGTCGTGAGGTAGAAAAAGTGATTTTTTTTGTTTGTCGTGAGGTAAGAAAAGAATATTACTGTTTGTGTGGGAGAGAGTTTGTTTTTCTCGAGGTAGAAAAAAAATTATCGATCGATCGATACGACGATTTGTAGTAGAGGATACTTCAACTTCTGTAGAATTCTACACGTTTTTTGTACTAGTGTAGATTTCTACACGTTTTTTGTACTAGATAATTTCCGGTATTGAATCCGCATAGATTTCTACGCCTGTAGATTTGTACACACTTTTTGTACTAGATACATACTAGTATTGAATCAGTGTAGGTTTCTACGCGAGTAGATTTCTACACACTTTTTGTACTAGATACATACTAATATTGAATCAGTGTAGGTTTCTACGTGAGTAGATTACTACACACTTTTTGTACTAGATACATACTAGTATTGAATCCGAGTAGGTCTCTACGCCTGTAGATTCGTACACGCTTTTTGTACTAGATACATACTAGTATTGAATCCTTGTAGGTTTCTACGTGAGTAGATTCGTACACGGTTTTTGTACTAGATACATACCAGTATTGAATCCTTGTAGGTTTCTATGCCTGTAGATTTGTACACGCTTTTTGTACTAGATACATACTAGTATTGAATCCGCGTAGGTTTCTACGCCTGTAGATTCGTACACGCTTTTTGTACTAGATACATACTAGTATTGAATCCTTGTAGGTTTCTACCCAAGTATCTTACACGCTATTTGTACTAGATACATACTAGTATTGAATCCTTGGAGGTTTCTACGCCAGTTGATTCATACAAGCTTTTTGTAATAGATAGTTCCTAGTATTGAATCCGTGTAGGTTTCTATGCAAGTAGATTCCTACACGCTTTTTGTACTAGATACATACTAGTATTGTATTTACATAGCCTACTACTAGAGTAGATTTCTACACGAATTTTGGACTAGATAATTTCTGGTAGTGTGTACCGTAAAGTATTTGTGAGGAGTCCACAATGCTTACAAATTCTTTACACCTTGCCCACCAGAGGGTATTTTGAGTGCAATTCTAGGGCACAAACTGACTTATTGGGTAATGACTCCAAAAATATCCGATCCAAGCCAGGAATACATTTATCATGACTCATCAAATGCATATTGGGAACAACTTTGCCCCACAGAATGCCCAAAATGTGGTGGTTTGTCTATCCAAATGGCAAACATGAGGGTATTTTGTGTGCAATTCCAGGGCACAAACTTACTTATTGGGTAATGACTCCAAAAATATCCGGTCCAAGCCAGGAATACATTTATCATGACTCATCAAATGCATATTGGGAACAACTTTGTCACACAGAATGCTGGAAATATTGTGGTTTGAATCTCCAAATGGCAAATATGAGGATATTTTGTGTGCAATTCCAAGGCACAAACTGACTTATTGGGTAATGACTCCAAAAGTATACGGTCCAAGCCATGAATACATTCATCATGACTCATCAATTGCATATTGGGAACAACTTTGCCACACAGAATGACAAAAATGTTGGGGTTTGTCTCTCCAAATGGCAAACATGAGGGTATTTTGGGTGCAATTCCAGGGCACAAACTAACTTATTGGGTAATGACTCCAAAAGTTTCCGGTCCAAGCCACGAATACATTTATCATGACTCATCAGATGCATATTGGGAACAACTTTTACAAACCAAATGCTAGAAATATTGTCGTTTCACTCTCCAAATGGCAAACATGAGGTTTTTTTTGGTGCAATTACAGGGCACAAACTAACTGATTGGGTAATGACTCCAAAAGTATACGGTCCAAGCCAGGAATACATTCATCATGACTCATCAAATGCATATTGGGAACAGCTTTGCCCCACAGAATGCCGGAAATATGGGGGCTTGTCTATCCAAATGGCAAACATGAGGGTATTTTGGGTGCAATTCAAGGGCACAAACTTACTTATTGGGTAATGACTCCAAAAATATCCGGTCCAAGCCATGAATACATTCATCATGACCCATCAAATGCATATTGGGAACAACTTTGTCACACAAAATGCCCAAAATGTTGTGGTTTGAATCTCCAAATGGCAAACATGAGGGTATTTTTGGTGCAATTACAGGGCACAAACTAACTTATTGGGTAATGACTCCAAAAATATCCGGTCCAAGCCAGGAATACATTCATCATGACTCATCAAATGCATATTGGGAACAACTTTGCCCCACAGAATGCCCAAAATGTTGTGGTTTGACTCTCCAAATGGCAAACATGAGGGTATTTTTGGTGCAATTACAGGGCACAAACTGACTTATTAGGTAATGACTCCCAAAGTGTCCGTACAGGGCCATGAATACATTTATCTTGACTCATCAAATGCATATTGGGAACAACTTTGTCACACAAAATCCCGGAAATGTTGTGGTTTGGTGTCTCTCCAAATGGCAAACATGAGAGTATTTTTGGTAAAATTCCAGAGCACAAATTGACTTATTGGGTAATGACTCCCAAAGTATCTGGTCTGGGCCTTGAATATATTTATCATGACTCATCAAATTCATATTGGGAACTATTTTTACAAACAGAATGCTGGAAATGTTGGGGTTTGTCTCTCCAAACGGCACAAATGAGGGTATTTTTGTTGAAATTCCAGGGCACAAACTGACTTATTGGGTAATGACTCACAAAGTATCCGGTCCTGGCCATGGATATATTTGTCATTACTCATCTGATGCATATCGGGAACAACTTTTACAAACAGAATGCTGAAAATGTTGTGGTTTGTCTCTCCAAATGGCACAAACGAGGGTATATTTGGTGCAAATCCAGGGCACAAACTGACTTATTGGGTAATGACTCCCAAACTATCTGGTCCTAGCCATGAATAATTATTTCATGACTCGTCAAATGCATATTGGGAACAGCTTTGCCCCACGGAATGCTGGAAATGTTGTGATCTATCTCTCCAAATGGCACACAAGAGACAATTTTGGGTGTAAACCCAGGGCACAAACTGCCTTAGTGGGTAATGACTCCCAAAGTATCAGGTCCAGGCCATGAATAATTTTTTCATTACTCATCTGATGCATATTGGGAACAACATTTACACTCACAATACAGAAAATGTTGTGGTTTGTCTCTCCAAATGGCAGACAAGAGAGTATTTTTGGTACAAATCCGGCTCACACTGACTGAGTGGGTAATGGCTCATCCCAAAGTATCAGGTCAATTCAATTTATTTTTCCGGTACATTTCATCTTATCCATAATTGGAATAACACTAATAATCCAATCACCAAACATGTCGTCACACAAACGAGATTCAGGGTTATTTCAGAATCACGCGCATATTTGGGTCGAACTCCACTGGTCCCCCTTTGTAATTTCATCCTATTTATTAAAATTAATGGCGAACTCCTAATATTTTTATGCACATTTCATTTTCCTACCCCTCTGGCATCTGTTTCCGAAGTAGTGGCATGTTACTGAATTTTATGCCTGAAACAAACAGTGCATGGTCGCAATTTTTCAATCTCAATCGTTTCCTCATTTCTATTGTTATTACTGGCTATCGTACTAACGATGGTGACGATACCTAAATATCAGGTATATTGTTTACGTTGCTACCGGGACTCTCCTCTGATCACTACTGGTTACGGAAAGCAGAAGGTTACCAAGAAGAAGAAACCCCCCTTGTTTACAGCGCGACGAAGAAAGAAAACGGGAGTAGTTGTTTCTCCCGGTCTTCGGGACCATATTGTGAATGACGCATCATGCTATTCTTATTTCACGCAATCTTCGGGGATAGTAGATTTTGCATCTTGCGTATTCATTAGAAAAAAGAGGAAGAAGCTTGAGGATGTTAGTCAACAATTAGGTCTAACGAACACCCGTAACGGTCCACAGAGTAGTGACGGCGCATTACCAGAGGTGCTTGACAATCAAGTTATGTATGACCCTTCTGTCGAATCGATTGGGCGTGCCTTGATTGGTCAGGAATTATCAAACATAGACGATGACAATGATTCTGTCTCCGATGACAATTTTTTCTTTCCTAACAATGACGATGAGGAAGAAGGAAGTGAGATCATAGAGGCCCCCCACTCTTTGATTGTCAATGATGAAGAAGGCATCAACATTGATGTTGACGATTCCCATCGTGCTTCAAACACGCTATTAATTACGACACCCAATGTAGGGAGGAACATATCTGACGAATTGAAGGTCAAGATCAAGTTAATGAAAATCATGCGGAATCATAGCATACCCTTAGTTGCCGAGAAGGAATTGTATGAATGGGCTATTGAATCGGAGCGGCTTAATTTATTTTCATGGACTAAAGGCAATCTCATAAAGACCAGGGCAAGTGTTATGAAGGAGATTTCCGCAACTGTGCCTGAAATAAAAGGCGATGGGTTTGAACCTCATCTTATTGACTGGTGTTCTAAGAAATCACAGAATGCTGATGTTTCCAGTCGCAAACAAATCTACGTCCGGTCGTTCCAAAAAGCACTTCATTCCCTATTAACAAATGTGACTTTGGTGAAGGAAGATAATCTGTCATTCCCCCATGCTGAAGACCCCACCTTACCAGTCCGTTATCCATTACTTCAAGGGAATATTGATATTGACGAACTGCATCACGGTGAATGGTGGATCAACACTTGGGAGAAGAGATGCAAATCTGGATCGAATGAAATTCTGGTTCCTATTATTCTCTACATGGATGGAATTGCAATTGACAATAGTTGTCAAACCACTCTTACCCCACTGAACATGACTCTTGGCATATTCAACACCCTAACTCGAAACTCCCGGCCGGATGCGTGGGAGGCTATATACTATCACCCAACATGTCCCGGTGATAAAGGTGCCGAATCAATTGACAATGTGAACAATCTTCACTCTGGCCTTCGTTTGGCTCTTTCATCTTTGAAAGATGCCTGCAACCTAACGGATGGTATTGAATGGTCTAATTTGCCGTGGAACAAGAAGAAATGGTCGGTTCGAATGAAATTTGCGGTTGCTTATTTCATAGGTGATACTCCCCAGCACGACCAACTTTGTGGTCATTATCAAACGTCGAATTCAAAGATGATCTGTAGGCATTGCAATTGTCCCAGAGCACTTGGTATTAACGCTCGTGTGAATGTTTTGAAGGTTCCTGTTTCACTTAAAAGTGGTAACATGCAAGTGTCTAAGCACCAAAATGGGGATGAGTACCAATCCATTCGGCTCTGGAATATATCTGATTTTACTGCTCCAATGGTTGGCGAAGGAGTGAATGTTGAACAGTATTTCAAAAACATTTCTCACCATGGTGTACATAACGGCAATGCTTTATGATCTTGATTTTGGGGAAAACCCACATAATATTCATCTAGCGTCTCCCGGAGAGAGACTGCATATGCACCAACTTGGTTGCGCAAAGCGTGCAGCAGAGACGTTCCGCGAGGACTTTTTAGGCAATAACCAGCGGCTTCTTGGTGAGATGGAAAGGTTAGCCAGTTACTACGGTGGTGCTGTCCAGAGGCAATCCGATCGTGACTTCCCACGAACCAATTTTTCAGAATCAATACATACAGCGAAGAAGGAGGGTAACCAGTACATTGGAATGCTTTATATTCAGATGCTGTCACTTCTGTCTGCTGGAGGTCGTCAATTGTTGTTGTCTCGAAAGACTCCTTCCAATCTCGAGAACAAGAGCAGAAAGTGTGAAGAGGAAATTGACCGACGTATTTACGCCATTGAGTTGTTGTTGGGTATGGAAGAGTTCCTAAAGTATGCTGGAACGTTCGACGAGGTTTTCAAACAAGACAAGAAAGGTGTTTTGAATGTGGACAAAATGGTTGTTCTTTTCATTAACTGTATAAATAACAATCTTCAACGAAGTAAGGGAGAGGGTAACAATCTTGTGAAGAATCACATGTATTTTCATTTATCACAGTACATGAGATTATTTGGTCCTCCAACTGGGTGGGACTCTGCCGCGAGTGAGAGCAATCATAAAACTGAAGTGAAGGCTCCTGCTAAGAGAACTCAACGAAACAAGTCCACACTTATCAAGCAAACTTGCAACCGAGTGATGGAGTATCGAACTATTGATCGACTTGACCGTGAATTTGATTTGTTCGAACATAGACCCGTAACCGGACCAAATCATCCTAAGGAGGGTGGTTGGTCAGGTGGGTCTTCGTTTTGGATTGGTGTGATGAATGGTCTCCCTTACATGAAGTGGGATGAAAAAAAAAACTCAAGTTTACCCTGGTTTCCATCTGATGTTCTCAAATTTTGTTGTGACGTGGTCCTACCGGCTGTGGGCAGCAGCAAGGTTTTTGGAACCACGGAGCACAAGAGGTATGACCAATCTCGCGAGATGAAATTATTGTTTCGTGCCCACCCATCGTTTAAGTCTGATTCTGGACAATTGTCCAATGTATGGTACGATTGGGCTAATTTTCAACTCGACCTCCTTGATGGACGTGGACTGAAAGTTTATCCATGTCAGATTCTGTGCCTGCTTTACCTCGAAGGTCCTTTCCCCGTGGGTAGCTCCGTTAGTGGTTTCGAATTAGTGCACGATGGTTATTATGCCGTCGCTCGTTGCTTTGTTTCTGCAGACCCCATACCGAGCAAGAGGGACAAAGGAAAAAAACACCATCATGCGTTGGTAAAGCTAGGTGAGCTTCGGAACAAATTGTATTTGTTCGACTGCAACGCCATTGAGTCCGAAGCTGCCGTTGTTAGAAACCATGGTAGTCCTGACCAATATTTTGTGCTGGGTAATCGTGAACAATGGTTGTTTAATTTCCGCGAGACAATGGCTTCACTGGAAAAGAAGGATTTACAATCAATAGTACGAGATGGTGAAAACAGCACATGACTTCAATGAACAAGTTTATTATCTTTTCCCGTGTTTTGGATTGTATACTAGTATGGTACAATCTTACCCCCCTTCTCAGATGTATTTTGCGTTTTTTTTATTTTCTGTAACGGCGTTGCACCAAATGCCCTTTTCCCGTGTTTTGGATGGTATACTAGTATAATACAATCATACCCCCTTATCATGTGTATTTTGCGTTTTTCTATTATCTGCAACTGCGTTGCACCAAATGCCCTTTTCCCGTGTTTTGGATGCTGGTTTTCCTGTATATTTTGTGTTTTTCTATTTTCTGCAACGGCGTTGCACAAAATGCCGTTTTTCCCGTATTTTGGATGGTATACTAGTACAGTACAATCATACCCACCTTTTCATGTGTAATTTGCGTTTATCTATTTTCTGCAACGGCGTTGCACCAAATGCCCTTTTCCCGTTTTTTGGATTGTATACTAGTATGGTACAATCATACCCCCCTTCTCATGTTTATTTACCGTTTTTCTATATTCTGCAACGGCGTTGCACCAAACGCCCTTTTCCCGTTTTTTGGATTGTATACTAGTATGGTACAATCATACCCCCCTTCTCATGTTTATTTAGCGTTTTTCTATATTCTGCAACGGCGTTGCACAAAATGCCCTTTTCCTGTATTTTCGACGGTATAGTACTAGTACGGTACAGTCATAAATTTTTTGTCATGAGTATCAAGTTATTATTATAATGGATTACTTCTTAGTATAGTTTTGCGCGATACATAGGCGCTCATAATATAACACCCTTCGTATTTGGGATTCGAACAGCTATGAAACACTAACGGATTAAAGAGCAGAGTATCCCCAGAACACAACGGCACTTTGATGCGGTACGTTGGGAAGACAAAATAATAAATCACTTCGTCAGCATGCACTCCCGACGGAGCTATGACTGTTAAACGAGTATAATACATGTCATCATCAACATGGCATCGAGAATGGTAATTTCGACCAATCGAAAAAGCTAATGCCTGTTTCCCAATGGCATTGAGCTGCGTACGAGTCAGAATCTGAGACAACACCTCCATTTCATCCTCAACAAATGGTTCGATGTGTGTTAAACTATGATGCATATGCTTCACAATTCTCACTGTCGTGTGTTCCAGCTCCAGTTTCATGTTTGGTTTCACATGACTTTTGAACACGTACTCACCATTGTTGGAAGACAATCTTTCTGGTCTAACTCCAATGATAGCATAATCATCGTTGATACTGCCGCGCTTCTGACCTCTGGCAACTGTCGGTTTGGATCCAACAATTTCCGGAGCAAACTTTCTTAACAGTTTGATATTATTCTTCGTAGCAAGGTGTCGCTTGGCAAATTTTCTGGAAACTTTTGCGAAAATGCGCAACGACGGATTATTCTCGTCAAACGCAACAATATGCTCGTCGTTTCTACTATCCAATCTATCGAATTTATCTATCAACAAAGCCTGTTCCGGTTGATACTTTTTCTTTCCTCTTATTTTGCCACCCCAGTTTGTCTCCATGTATTTTCCTTTGACCACATTTGTTCTGTCTTTGTTTTTCAACGCTATTGTACTGACACAATCATTGCAAGTACTACGCCTATTTGTCGTTTCCTTCTTCATTGGTTTTATGTCGGACAACTTTGTATAAGTTTTATGGCTCGTTGACACCGGTGCTGCAATCCTAAGAAAGTTCGATGACATTCTCTGCTTTCTTCTTTTCTCATGTTTCCTATCTCTTTTTTGCTTCATAGCCCGGTCCGAGAACTGATTTCTTGTCATGGTTGGAGTACGTGTAGCAATTTGAAGCCAATGATTCGTTGCCGTTAGTTGTTTCGCCCGTGCGCTTGTTCCTTGACACTTTTCGCTTGCCGCTTTTTGCTTGACACTTTTCGCTTGCCGCTTTCCACTTGCCGCTTTCCGCTTGCCGCTTTTTGTCGCTGCCGATTGCCGCTGTTTCTCTCGCTGCTGCTTGCCGCTACCGCTGTGGCTGTCGCCGCCGCTTGCCGCTGTTGTTCTCGCTGCTGCTTGGCGCTGCCGCTGCCACTGTGGCTGCCGATTGCCGCTTTGTTGCTCTCGCTGCTGCTTGGCGCTGTGGCTGTCGCTGCCGATTGCTTGCCGCTGCCGCTGTGTCTGTCGCTGCCGATTGCCGCTGTTGCTCTCGCTTCTGCTTGGCGCTGCCGCTGTGTCTGTCGCTGCCGATTGCCGCTGTTGCTCTCGCTGCTGCTTGGCGCTGCCGCTGTGGCTGTCGCTGCCGATTGCCGCTGTTGCTCTCGCTGCTGCTTGGCGCTGCCGCTGTGGCTGTCGCTGCCGCTGTGGCTGCCGCTGTTGCTCTCGCTGCTGCTTGGCGCTGTGGCTGTCGCTGCCGATTGCCGCTGTTGCTCTCGCTGCTGCCAATTGCCGCTGTTGCTATCTGCGGTTCAACGAGTTGTTGACGTTGTCAACGACTTTATTGGAATATTTGGTATGATAATTGAACAAAATGGGTGAGTATCTATTGATGTAGTACAGTAAATAATAACAACAGAATAATATAATCTACATGCTACCAACGTACACCGTTTGCTTCCTTTCGTTGTTGTTGTTGATTGGTGGTGTTGCTGTGTTGTTGCCGTTGTTGTTACCTTCGATTCTGTGTTGACTTCGATTCAGTGTCGCGTTCGATTTGTTGTATCCTTTGCACCTATAGGAAAGATTTGCCACACCAGGAAAGATTGGTTCTACCGATTCGTTGTTTCCAATCCCTTACGGTCCTATGAAAATGAGAAGAAAAAGAGAAGGAAGAAAATACATTATCAGGAATGCCAGAAGAAGTAAGATCATTGTCTTTCTCCTCTCTCATTCTTACCGTTGCGATTGCCAATTTCTAATCTGTTGTTTCCAATCTGTTATTCCGTTCCGGTCCTATGAAATAAGGAAGAAAAACATAAGTGAGGAAATACATTATCAGTAATGCCGGTCGAGGAAGTATTATCATTGTTGTCTATCTCATTCGTACCGTTGCTTGTTCTGATTCGTTTTACCGTTGATGTCACCGATACGTTGTTATTCGTTGTCGTTGTTCTTTCTGCTGCCGTTGATTTGCAGACTTGTAGTAATTCCTATGTCACGAAAAACAGGGACTTGTTCCTGTTGATATATAGGCAATTGATGCAGATTTTGTGCTTTCAAGATGTTTATGTAAGGCGGCCGTCCAAACAAGAATATCTTTCCAGCAACTAATCCCTAATCGAATGCTTTCTACTTCTTTTGCAGTACAAGGCTGTTATATCGGACTGAAATATCTGAGAACGGATCGTTGTGCTCGTGACATCGTCGCCCTAAGGCATGTGACGAAGAGGGTCGGATCCCACGTTCTCGGACAGAGTGTTGTTGGAAAGAAACAACACTCTACTCAGATAAGTTGGAAATTGATGTTTGTCGGAAAGTGAAAAAAAGTGACCGAAGTTAGTGAGCAACATACTTTCATTGTAAGCTAACTACTCCGTACAAAGTACTGTTCGTGTCCGATAGATCAAGTATCAACATTCGAACGTAAGAATGACACCACCAGTTCCATACATTTTCTGCTAAGTAAACAAATTCGAACGTAAGAATGATATTGGTCCGTTAAGTATTATGTTTTTTTTTTTTTTTTGCAACGGTGTTGCAACAAATGGTCTTTTTGGTATTTAGCGTGATATGGTTCATACGTAGTTAGCGTCATGGTTCATACGATAGTACTGGTCATACCAAAGTACCTTTGTACCCCACAAAATGCACCAAATAATCGATCGGACCATTTTTTTTTTGACAACGGCGTTGCAACAAAAGCCCTTTTTAGTATTTAGCGTGAAAAGTTTCATACGACTGTACGTTTCTACACAAATTGCACCAATTCAGCGATCGGATCATTTGTTTTTTGGCAACGGAGTTACACCAACCAATGCCCTTTTCCCTATTTAGCGCTACTAGGTGTTCATACGACTGTACTTTTGTACACACAATGGAACAATTCAGCGATGGGGCCATTTTCCAAATTGGAAAATGTTCCTTTTTATCTTTTCTTCTTCTCACCTTTCATTCCACCCAAAAAACCCTTTTTTCCGTTTTTCGGGAACGGCGGTTCCAGTTACAAAAAATGGTTTTTTGATCCCAACGGATTCACAGACAAATCCCCGCCCTTGCATTCGTCGTTGCAGGTTTTATTTGTCCAATTATTGTGACGATATTGTTTAACTCTTTCTCAGGTTAGTGGTAGAACGTCTTTACGAGAACAAGGACACGTTTACGGGCACCTTCTACGTTTTCGATTTTTTGAGAAATGGTTTTTGAGACATGATTACCACTGTCGCGTCGCTACGTGAGTGGTGATATCTGGTGAAAGAAGTTTCAAGTTGTACTACTGTCCTTCTTTCATTCAATGTTTGCTCGTAACTCGGGTAAACTAGATTCACACAACAGTGATTCTCATTGTTTTCAAACAATAAAAAGATTGTCTCAAATACTGATAACATTTTACATTGCCAATGACACCTACGACTAATAGTGCTCGCAAGCGCGGTGCCAACCCAAATTCAAATGAGAAAACGCCTACGACTAATAGTGCTCGCAAGCGCGGTGCCAACCCAAATTCAAATGAGAAAACGCCTACGACTAATAGTGCTCGCAAGCGCGGTGCCAACCCAAATTCAAATGAGAAAACGACAAGTTGTAAGAAGGGTAGATTGAAAGACCCACCAACCAATAGTCTTGACAAACATGATACCGATCAAAGAGATCATCGACAGGCAGTAATTAATAACCTTACAAAGGCTTTGAAGGGTGAGTCATATGGAACAGAGGAGTTTGTGAGGAACCTCAGTCTTGAGGTTACAACATGTTTCACTGCATTGTTGACGAGGGTTTACCTTGTATCAAAAATTATTGAATCCGAACCTACACCAGATTTCAGGAAGTCAATGTCTACTACTAACTCTGCGGAAAAGAAGAAGGGGAAGGGAAAGAAGAAAAAACCCGATACAACCTTAAGTGACTTAGGGCCAATTCCCCATCAAATAAACGTCATGGTGGATTTATTTTTGTTTGAAATTGACAACGGTATGACTGGAGTGTTGAAATTGTTGAGCAGGAAGCAATTAACCGATCGATTCAATGACTACGACATGGCGAACAAGTGGGATAGGTTCGAGTCACTGTTGAAGAATGTTAACGACACATCAGGCGTGGATGCTATTTATGGGCGCAACGTCGTCAACTACGTTACAATGAAGAAGTACATGATAATGTACCGTGAGATATTGGTTTGGTACATGAAGAATGTGAAGTATCCACCTGGGTCGGATATTTTGTCTGAGGATTTGTGTTTCCATACCAAAGGCGACAATTGTTCTCCCAGTCAGTTGAAAGGATACGTCAAATCAATGAGGAACTTCTTGGACTGCCTTATGGCAAAGACCTCTCTACGTGTTTCAATGACTCATAGCTGCAATCAGGTGGACTTAGACAAACATTTCAAGAAGCAGCGTATTGAATGCTTAAAATCCTTACCAACAGAAAACATCGAGTTTAAAGAACTTATTGTGTCAAACAATAAGTTGATGAAGATAACGGAACGAGAGACTGCTTTTCAGGAGCTCATTCGTGAACATTGGTTACGCTTTCAAGGGAAGGCGAAAACCATTTGTACCATCATCGACATGAGACACGTCGACATCAAAGTTTTGACACACGAAGGTTTTTATCAGTATTACTTACCCGAATTAATTAACAATTCATTCGTCTTGGGCACAACGGTACTTTCTGGGGAGAAGTGGGTTCCAGTAGGATTTCATCGAAAAGGGGACACGCAAATTCCGGAAACGGGAAAAGTGTTATTACCACTCAATACTCAATTGGTTTTCCACTACGTCATCAACTACAAGCACACGGTCACAAAATATTACAACATACATTTCGATATCGATGAGGACCTTGTCACCCTGTCGCCATGCAAACATGGAACCGGAAAAATAGATCTGGCATATTTCAAGGTGCCGAAAGGAATCCTATATTTGGTGCATCAATGGCTTATAACAAAATTTGTCCAAAACGGGAACAAGATTGGGGTAAACGTGGTCGATTCGTTGGAAACAGCATGTAATTTGTTCATTTCTCAAGTACTATGTGCATCAATGATTCGAGTCGACGGCGTTGGTTCGTCCTTTGATTGTTCAATTGACAATGTTTGTGAGAAAATGATACCAAAAGTCTTCAAAACCAATAACCAATCATTTGTCAGTTACGATCATGTGATGGAAACCATTGAAGATTTGGTATTGACCGAGAGGAATTTTCTAAAAGGAGCTATGGTCACCGAATCGACGGAGGGAAGTGTTCCGTATTTTCAAAGGAATGATCGATTGTACATTTTCCCGACGGAATGTGTTCTGAGTAAGACAAAATTTGCCCATGTCAATTTTGACGATAAACCAGAAGAACTTGTAACAGGTATTTTGGAACTGTCCGGATTGGAAGAACAACATAAGAATCAAACTTGTGTTACAAGATTCCTTCAATACGATGTTAACTCACAACAAGAGGTGCACCAACGAGTTTTTATGGAACACATTCCATACGTGTTCCGTGAGATATTCGTAATTGATCCAGAAGTTCTCCAACGTCATACTTGGGTGGAAGAATTCATTCAGTATAGCTACCTTCCAGAAATGGGTACCATATTTACCCCGTTGACAGAAAAACTAGCAATATATTTGTTGGAAAAGTCGGATGATCTATCATCGGCTAACCTTGTAGTTCAATTTTTGGACGATAAGGTTGTCAACAATTATGGAAAGGGAACGGGAGAATTGAATCTGGCATTCGAACACCTCCAGGGTCGTGACTTTGTTTTTTACGAACCATCGGACTTTCTAACTTGGGATTGCTTCAAAAGATCCAAGGTTCAAATAAATGAGTTCAACAAATCAAATAACACATACCGGGTAGGATGGGTTACTTTCAATCTCAATACGACAAATGATTCCAAGCGTGGATTCATCCCACCCTGGGATGATAACGTTGACGGTGGCAATGTTGGCAAGACGAACAATATCAACGATGGGAGAAAGAACATCAGTGGATCGAAAGTAACCAGTAACGGTTCGAAAAATAAGCCAAACGAATCTAAACAATCGGGAATTGACACAAGTAAGGGTAATTCCAAGGATACTGGTTTGACTGACACAACGACTAAAAGCTGTGAAAAAAAGGGTTCAAATGTAAGCGAAGAAATGATTATAGATGTTGCGAAAAATCATCTTAACGCCACTGTAACACTGCCAGTTTATCCTATCATGATCAACGAGAAGGAAACCAAACGTGAATTCCAATGTTCTGTGCTGTTGAAAGATCAGGATCCAGAGATATTGTTTCCTATTTACGAAGTAAACGAACAAGTTCGTTATACTCCAGAAAAAAAACGGACCAGTTGAAATTGGAGAAGTTTATAGGTACGTTTTCGGAGACTACGACCAATATGATCGAGTGGCGGGTTATATATGTACTTTCCACAAACGTAAGGTGGGGGAGAAACGACAATTTTGCCCATACTTTCAGATTTCCGGCATGAAAGAAACCAATCCTCGACGCATTAAAAGAGTATCGGATTTAGTAAAATGTTTCAGCAAGGATGTTGGGATTAGTGACCCGACGGATGGAAGTGAGGAGGTATCCGATTCATCTTCTGACACAACCACAACCGTGTCAGAGTACAGCACCAGTTCCACCAAATCATCCAAGATTGGATGAGTGAGGCATACTATGTTACACCAAATGCAAGCATCCGTTTGTAACTTATCCATTATCCTTCATAGTTCTTTATTCAATCAATATTATGCGAAATATTGATCATGAAATTGCAGCCTAATTCGCACAATCATAAACATACTAACTAATATTACTAGGACTAATAAATTTTAAAACTGACTCAAGTATAAGTAGAAGATTTCTGGTCAATTCTGTTTCATGTAGCCAATGCCACACATTTGCACTCGAAAACTGCCTAGGAATCACTATTTGGGTACATGCAGCAATGCCAGAGGGGACTAAAATTGTTCTAAATCTCATCCTGAAATTGCAGTCAATGGCACTCATTTGCACTCTAAAACTGACTAGGACTCAGTATTTTGGTACATGCAGGTCCAGGGACAAACATTATTCTAAAATTCATACAGACTAAAGTATCAACCTGTTTCTTGTCCGGTTTGTTTCATAGTCTCCCCAATCCATAGTATGAGCAATATTCATCCTGAAATTGCAGTCAATGCCACACATTTGCACTCAAAACTGACTAGGACTCACTATTTTGGTACATGCATGTCCAGGGACAAACATTATTCTAAAATTCATACTAACTAAAGTATCAGCCTGTTTCTTGTCCGGTTTGTTTCATAGTCTCCCCAATCCATAGTATGAGCAATATTCATCCTGAAATTGCAGTCAATGCCACACATTTGCACTCAAAACTGACTAGGACTCAATATTTTGGTACATGCATGTCCAGGGACAAACATTATTCTAAAATTCACACTGACTAAAGTATCAACCTGTTTCTTGTCCAGTTTGTTTCATAGTCTCCCCAATCCATAGTATGAGCAATATTCATCCTGAAATTGCAGTCAATGCCACACATTTGCACTCAAAACTGACTAGGACTCAGTATTTTGGTACATGCATGTCCAGGGACAAACATTATTCAAAAATTCACACTGACTAAAGTATCAACCTGTTTCTTGTCCAGTTTGTTTCATAGTCTCCCCAATCCATAGTATGAGCAATATTCATCCTGAAATTGCAGTCAATGCCACACATTTGCACTCAAAACTGACTAGGACTCAGTATTTTGGTACATGCATGTCCAGGGACAAACATTATTCTAAAATTCATACTAACTAAAGTATCAGCCTGTTTCTTGTCCGGTTTGTTTCATAGTCTCCCCAATCCATAGTATGAGCAATATTCATCCTGAAATTGCAGTCAATGCCACACATTTGCACTCAAAACTGACTAGGACTCAATATTTTGGTACATGCATGTCCAGGGACAAACATTATTCTAAAATTCACACTGACTAAAGTATCAACCTGTTTCTTGTCCAGTTTGTTTCATAGTCTACCCCATCCATTGTATGAGCAATATTCACCCTGAAATTGCAGTATATGCCACACATTTGCACTCTAAAACTGACTAGGACTCACTATTTTGGTACATGCATGTCCAGGGACAAACATTATTCTAAAATTCACACTGACTAAAGTATCAACCTGTTTCTTGTCCAGTTTGTTTCATAGTCTCCCCAATCCTTAGTATGAGCAATATTCATCCTGAAATTGCAGTCAATGCCACACATTTGCACTCAAAACTGACTAGGACTCAGTATTTTGGTACATGCATGTCCAGGGACAAACATTATTCAAAAATTCACACTGACTAAAGTATCAACCTGTTTCTTGTCCAGTTTGTTTCATAGTCTCCCCAATCCATAGTATGAGCAATATTCATCCTGAAATTGCAATCAATGCCACACATTTGCACTCAAAACTGACTAGGACTCAGTATTTTGGTACATGCATGTCCAGGGACAAACATTATTCTAAAATTCATACTGACTAAAGTATCAGCCTGCTTCTTGTCCAGTTTGTTTCAGCACAGTGTACCCCATCCATAGTATGAACACTATTCATCCTGAAATTGCAGTCAATGCAACACATTTCCACTCTAAAAATAAGTACTAGGACTCACTATTTTGGTACATGCATGGCCAGGGACAAACATTATTAGAAAATTCATAATGACTAAAATATAAGGCTGTGACTTCTCAATATGGTTTCATAGTCTCCCCAATCCATAGTATGAGCAATATTCATCCAAACATTTCAGAAAATAACACACTTTGACACTCAAAAAGTAAATGAGAAACACTAATTTGGTTACTTGTTCATACAAAAATCAAAAAACTAATAACCAAAATTTACGGAGACTACCCTTGGTACACCAGATCTCAACGGAGGAATCGATCCACTGGACACGTTCACCACTATATCAACAACCAATTATACGTGATCGGGAAAAGTTACACTACATAAAGCTAGTCAGTTTTTGAACCACATAATTGGTGTGCACCGTCCCAATACTACAATAATAAAAAAATTATACAAAAGTAATACGTAGGACACACCTCGGACAGATGTCTACGGGGGAATCGATCCAATGGACACGTTCACCTCTACCGGTATATCAAGAACCAATCTTATCCAAAGGGGAAAAGTTACACTACTTAACGCTAGTCTGTTTATGAGTCAGACAATTTATGTGCGTCGTACCAATACCATATTAAAAAAATAGTACCAAGGAAGTACGAAGAATACATCTTGTACACATCTCTATGGAGGTATCGATCCACCGGACACGTTCATCTCAACGATATATCAAGAACCAATCGCATGCAGATGAGGAAAGTTACATTACTTAAAGAAGCTTGTCTGTTTTTGAATCAGACTATTTGCGTGCACCGTCGTAGTGTTGGTACGGGTACGTAAAAATAGTAAGAATTATGCGTGAACGGGAAAAAGCAGCCACAACCAAAAACTGCAAGTTACAACGCCTGGAGAAAACAACAAATACCAACTTTATGATGCGGCGTGGGAGTACGAACGTTAGGTGTACTGTGGTACAAATAGGTGCATGACTGCGTTACAAATGGGAAATAACAGGAAAATGAAAAGCAAAACACCGAAACCGACACACAGAACAACAGTTGTGCCAACCCGGGGTACTGTCTTCTCCAAGGATTACAACAAACAGATGCACGAGCTAAACCACGATGATGTAAACAACGACGGAAACCCGTTTCTATATCATTTCGAAACAGGATTTGATGCCTTGTGTGCCAAAAACGGACACTTGGTTAACACAATCCTTAGTGGATGCCAGAAGATAGAAGAAGTGCGACAAAGACTAAACAGCAAAAAAGGACATTTCGAGGAGGACGAAGCTTTGAACATTTGGGAACAATGCTTCAAGTACATAACCGAGGAAGTATTTCCCGACTACAAAGAAGGGAACACTGACGGGATGGACCATGTATGGGCAATGGGAGTCATTCTTGCATACATTACATGTGGTTATCCCGCATTGAAAACATCGGAAGACATTAAGTGCTACGACAACGTGGGTATTGGACCGGAAGTAAAATCAATAGAACGAGAGAGAATGATACAAGACGGTCGTACTTTCCCGGCAAAAAAATGGAGTAATCTGACACCGGAGGCAAGAGAACACATAAAAGACTGTATACATTACCACCCTGGGAACCGTCCTTGTATGACGTACATTTGGTTCAACAACTGGCGCAAAATGACGAATGAGGCAATCATCGAAACTGACAGATTGGAATGGTATTGCAGATCAAAAGACGATAACGAGTGGTACTCAACACAAGAAATATTGCCGCCAATTAAAGAAGAGAACATAAATAACAAAAACACGGAAAAAAAATGTACCAAACATAAGTGGGATTCCTTCATGAACAAAGCAAGAAAACAGTCAAAAAAGAAAAAACGGAAGGTAAAAGAAGTGACAAACAGGGGGGGAAAGAGCGAACAAGACGAAAACGAGTGGAAAATTGAGAAATGGCTAAGTCTTTACGAAAAACGTTGGAATTTGCCGGAAGATTTAGAGGAATATAACAACTATCCCGTTCCTTGTGGAGCATGGGGACGCGTGAAACACTAACTCTGCAACTCGGTAAGGATTCCATTACAAAAAAAACAATGACAATATCGAAGGTATCGCCGGTACAAATTAAGTGCAAAAAATAGAACGGAAATTATGTAAAATATCACCTAAAAAAAATATACATTCAAAAAAATACTCATCAGAAAGCAACAAAACAACAACAACAAAATTCCCTCCGTTGAACCTACAAATTGTGATCCAATCCATAATTAATTAAGGGGGGAGTGTCAACCACCCAAAATATAGAATTTACTGCAACGCCGTTGCAGAAAATTGAAAAACAATAAGTAGATAAATAAATATGGAATGATATGGTACCGTAGGGTAAGTACGGTAGGGTAGGGAAGAACAAAATGTTCGGGTCTGCGCCAAAATTTTGAGGACTCCACATTCCAGAATATCACGGCACGCTCGAAAATAAGATAGGCAGGCGACAGTACAAGAACAACACTCACAGATAGTACAATTAGTTGAAATACAGCTATTCCTTGGAGACAGTAAATCAAGAGCTTACAGTGTGTACAGTAGGAATGAAAAAAAAATACCAAACGATTCCTACAAACAACATTATTATCATAAAAATAGCGCGCCAAATCAATCAAAGGTAAAAACGGTAAGTTGATGTGCACAAGTTAACAAAAAAATTATGGTGGAACTGAGTACTATTTGCAGTCCGGTGACAGGTAGAACCATTGTTACCCATAACACAAACAGCCCAAACAGCAGTGTATCGGGAAGTGACCGAACAAACACAAACGATAGCCAAACATATACAACCACCAACAGTAGCAACAGAAATATTCTACTGACAACAAAACAATACGATAACGATAACTTGGAAAACAACATTGTCAAACACGTCAAAGAAAAAGCATTCAGGAAATTTAAATTCCCGCCAGAGATTACATTCGTTAAGGCGACGATATTCAAAATTGTAAAACAAGCGAATAACAATGAAATACCAAATACAATCGATATAAAAGACCAAAAGTGGAGTGGAATTTATTGCCGAGCAGTGACTGCGTGTAGGCACAATGCTCAAACTCTTGCCAGGAAAAACTACAAAGGTACGCAACCAACAAGAAAATGACTGCCGGCATGCAATCGTTCATAATCCATTCTAACATTTTGGTCGTATTAACACTGACACGTAGACGATAAAAGAAACAACCAGATACCAGATAGTTTCCCAGGAACGGTTCTAATCACGGACACACAAGACGTTAACTCAGAAAATAGGTACCAATTGCACGAAGACTATCGGCGGAAAAATTCACCAGAATTCAAATACTTCATGAAAAGAATTCTTGGAGCTGTGTCACCAAAACAGACAGACTTCAAAAGAAAATCAGTCAGAATGACAATCAGTACCATTTTCACACCAAGCGATGAAGCTTTTGCATTGCTTTTCCTTTACAACGACTACGACTCGTGGATAAACACAACAAAGGGCACGAGGTTGAGAAAAAAATTCACTGACGGTAAGTCTGGAAATAAGGAGGGGTGGAGTAACGAGGGACAAGATCTTTACGAATACCTAGTAAGCGAATTAGAAGAACGAAGGGAGGAACAACAGTCAAAAGAATTAGAGACGGAAATACTTAAAATGTACCAAAAGCAAAATAGCAATCGTAAACAACAAGATAAGGAGGAGAACAAAGAGGGAAAAACACGGAAGCGAAAACGTACCTTGGTTGAGATTCTTGGCGAAGATGATGAGGACTACAAATTTTTCATGGAATACAATAAAAACGAACAAGAGTAATGGATGATATCAACATCAATAGTAGAACGGCTAGTTCATTATTATTTTATGGTTTGCACAATATTGTTCCGGGTCTTCTGTTCGAATATAATACAATAAACAAGATAATTTCAAAGGCTGATAAAATACTTTCGTATTTGTTACAAAATATGTTTGTTGTATTTCCGTATTTGATAAGCGTAGCGTGAATATTGTAAAATGTCGGAGAGTATTGCAAATGCGGATAAAATATTTTCTTATTAGTACAAAAATATGGTTGTTGGATTTTGATATTCGAAAAAGATAGTGTGAGTAACGTGAAAGTGACGTAACAGAATACATTGCTGGTTATCAAGAAGCTCGTATATTTGTTCAGAAAATGGTATCAACGCTACGACAATATCAGTGTACATAGAGGATATTATTACAAAAGATGAGTTTCGTGTGGAAAATAACAAAAATTCAATGGCGAGTAAATATTAACGGGGTAAGCATGAAACAAAATTGTAGAATAGAAAAATTTGGAAGCAACCATGAAACAAGGGGTGAAAATATGGATAGGAAAATAGTCCTACTTGAAATTGTTGCGTGCAAAAATAGGTAGAGAATTATTTATTGTGCGCGCAACAAAATGTTTCGGAATATTTTAAAATATCGCACGAATTTTACGAAAGCACGAGCATCGTTTATGTGACGGTAGTTTAATGAGTGTCAAATAAAATTAATTCATGAGTTGTTTAATCAAAATGGAAGTGCTGTTTTTGGATTGTTCTCAGACAAAAATATAAGTGTGCAGGCATTACTAGTTGTAGATGATACTACATGCAAAAATAAAAGGTACACCATTGGGTACTTTGCAAAAAGTGTACGTAGGTACCGGTAGGTACTGTGCTGACCCAGGACAGTGTCGAACGACCGACTGGCTATCAGATTCTACAGATGAGTAGGGAATTTAAGTACATAACCTTCGTGTAATCAAAATTTCCATTTTGAAAAAAATATGGCGCGGGAGGGGTGGCTTGCACTGGTACATGCTTTACTTATATAGAAAATAAAGGCCACACACAAGCCAGACACATGGAAGAAGTCAGGGTACACAGCATACACAACACACCCAAAACCACACACACATGAAAAACTGAAGAGACATGAAAAACTGAGCACACACACGAAACTGCACATACACAAAACCAAAAAAAAACATACTTCTTGGTTGGCACGGTATTTTTTTTAATAGCACAGAAAATGAATGTTGTGCGACAGTCACGGACAACAGAACAATGGAACAACAAAGAAACACTAGTGAGCGTAACAGGGGGACAAGGGAACAACAAAATGGAACAACAACAACGGAATGCAAGTGAGTGACAACAATGACGGCAATTTGTTGGAGATTCTATTTGTTTCTGATCTTTCTTTCTTTTATTTTTATCGGACCGAACAACAGAGCGAAACAACAAACGAAATGGAACAACGGAGCAACAATGGAACGCAAGTAAGTGACAACAATGACGGCAATTTGTTGGAGATTATATTTGTTTCTGATTTTTCTTTCTTTTATTTTTATTGAATGGAACAACAGAGCAGAATAGCAAATGAAACGGAGCAACGGAACAACAACGGAACACAAGTGAGTGACAACGACAACAATTTGTTGGAGATTCTATTTTTTCTGATCCTTCTTTCTTTTATTTTTATTTTTCACAGCAAAAATGGAACAATGAAACAATGGAACAAAACAACGACACAATGTAGTGAAACAACAAACATGGAGCAACAAAAATGGAGCAACAAAAATGGAGCAACAAAAATGGACTAACGCAAACGGAGAAACGCAAACAAAACAACAAAAACAGAGCAACAATGGAACATGGTCAAAACGGAATGCCAAAATGGAACAACAAAACAAAGTAGCGGCAGCAGCAAGCAACGAGAGCAACAGCGTGGGCACAGTAGTAGAAACAGCGGCAAAAGCTAGAGTAATAAACACAACTCCAACCCATGAGTGATGAATGTTGATCCAGCAACAACAGCATCGATGAATGCCCATTTATCCCTTCAATTAATGTAGAAAATAACAGTACATACATAATACAAAACTACTACTAATTATGAACTTAATATTGAGAATATAAGAAATTATGGAGGATTCGTAATACGTTGCAATAGGAATAAATCAAGCATAATAGAATCTACATTTTAAAAAGGGAATATTGTAGTCGAGAAATAGAATTCACAATTAGGAGAGCAGAATCGAATTGTTATTTGGGAGATTAATATTTTGGAATTAATACTGACTCAAGATTTCTTTTTTATTCGTGAATAGAAGTAAGTGTTGTTCATGCGGAATAATAATTGGGTTCTGCTAGAGACTGAAATAAATTATTTTTATTCGAGAGTAGAGTAATGTGCATCAGGCACACAGAAATAGTGCTGAGTTAATCTATAGCCCGCCACTTACTCGCGAATTTCAGGGTGTCCAGAAATATTGCCGTGCTAAAATAACGCACAAAATTTGTGCGCGAGAAGTAAATTTGAATCCCGCGAAACAGTTCTCGGACGTAAATATGAGCAACCTTATGACTCAAGAAAGTGTACAGCCCAAGGGTACTACTACATCATAGGTAGGCAACTCAAACAAGCACACCGTCACTTAAACAATGCTCATGCTTGCAACAAATTCGTGCGATGTATTTTAAAAGATTTGAAATGTTTGCTGCGCGCATGAAAAACAATTATCTATGTATTTTTGCATGCAACAATTTCAAGGAGGACTATTTTTGCAACCAAAGTTTCAGCCCCAGTATTATGGTTGCTTCACGGCTTTTCTATTTTACAACTTTGTTTCATGCTTACCCCAATAATAATTTATTCTAAATTTGATTTTTGTTTTCTCCTTACAAAACTCTTCTTTTGTTATAATATCCTCTATGTTCAATGATATTGTCATAGCGTTATTGTGAGCTTCTTCACAAATGTATTCATTTCTTGAAAACCGGCAATCTATTATGTTATGTCCATTTCACAATACTCACACTACTAATACTGAATACCAAAAGCCAGCAAACACATTTTTGTACAAAGAAGAAAGTATTTTATCGGCATTTGCAATAATCTTCGTTATACTATTCAATTTTAATAGAAGAGAAGGAAATATATTGTGTAAACCATAAAATAATAATTGACTAGCCGTGGTACTATGATGTTGTTGCTATCACCATTTACTTTGGTAAACTTTTGATGTATTTGATATAAAATTTGTAGTCCTTGTCATCCTTGTTGCCAAGAGTCTCAATCATGACACATTCTTGTGCCTTCTGTCTTTACTCCTCCTTTTTACTTCCTTTGTCCTTGTCATATTATAGTGTATGTTTGCCATTTTGCTGTTGGTACATTTTAAGTAGTTCTATCTCTAAATCTTTCAACTGTTGTTCCTCCCTTTGTTTTTATATTTCACGTAGAACGTATTTGTAAAGAATATGTCCCTGGGTACTCCACCCCTCCTTATTACCAGACTTACTGTCAGTTAATTTCTTTCTCTTTCTCGTGCCCTTTGTTGTGTGTAGCCATGGGTCATAGTCATCGTAAAGCAAAAGCAATGCAAATGCTTCATCACTTGGGGTGAAAATGTTACTGATTGTTGTTCTGAATGATTTTCTTTTGAAGTCTGTTTGTTTTGGTGACACCGCTCCAAGAATTATTTCCATGAAGTATTGGAATTCTGGTGAATTTTTCTGTCAATAGTCTGTGTGCAATTGGTACCCATTTTCAGGGTTCATGTTTCCGGTGTCCGTGATTAGAACCATTCCTGGGAAACTATCTCACCAGAGAACTGTTTCACCGGGTTCAAATCAACTTATTGCGCACAACTTTTCTGTGTGATTTTAACACAGCAAAATTTCTCAACACCCTGAAATTCTTGAGTCCATTGCGACCTTTGTGTAAGGGTATACGTAAACTCGGCACTATATCTGTGCATGTGATGCACATCACTATAATCATGATTAAAAATAATTTATATCAGTTTCTAGCAGAACCAAATTATTATTCCGTACCCACAACAATTAATTGTATTCAGGAATGAAAGAGACTTGTTGACTCAGTATTACTTCCAAATTATTTTGCTTCAGAATAACAATTAGACTCTGCTCTCCTAATTGTGAAGTCTTTTTCTGGACTATGATATTCCTTTTTTTAAATGTAAATTCTATTATGTTTGATTTAATCCTATTGCAATGTATTATTATTCCTCCAATATTTCTAATATTCTCAATATTTAGATCTCAATTACTAGTAGTTTTTGTATTATGTATGTACTGTTGTTTCCTACAGTAATTCAAGTAATAAATTGGCATTCATTGAGGCTGTTATTACCAAATCAACATTTGTCACCCGTGAGTCAGAGTGGTGTGTATTACTCCAGCTTTCGTCAATCTCACTGCTACTGTGCCCATGCTGTTGCACTCGTTGCTTGCTGCTGTGGCTACTTCGTTTTGTTGCTCTGTTGTGTTGCTCTGTTCCATTCTTCCGTTCTGTTGTTCCATTTTGGCGTTCTGTTTTGGCATTCCATTTTTGTTGCTCCATTTTTGTTGTTCTGTTGTTCCATTTGCATTGTTCTGTTTGTGTTGTTCAATTTTTGTTGTTTCATTCCATTGTTTCATTGTTTTGTTGTTTTGTTGTTTCATTGTTTCATTGTTTTGTTGTTTCGTTGTTTCGTTGTTTCGTTGTTTTGTTGTTTTGTTGTTTTGTTGTTTTGTTGTTTTGTTACATTGTTTTGTTACATTGTTTTGTTGTTCAGTTTTGGTTGTGAAAAATAAAAATAACAGAAAGAAAGATCAGAAAAAAAAGAATCTCCAACAAATTGTCATCATTGTCACTCACTTGCGTTCTGTTGTTCTGTTCTGTTGTTCTGTTCTGTTGTTCCATTCTGCCATTCCATTGTTCTGTTCTTGTTTGTTTGTTGTTCCATTTTGAGTGTCGTCCTTTCCTTCGTTGGTTCATTTCATTGATGTTCCATTTCAATAAAAATAATAATAAAAAGAAGAAAAGAAAGATCAGAAACAAATAGAATCTCCAACAAATTGCCGTAATTGTCACTTGCTTGCGTTCTGTTGTTCTGTTCTGTTCTGTTGTTCCATTCTGTTCCGTTCCATTGTGCATATAGTATGCCGATGGTGGGGATTTGTTGCACAACACCATTTTTTTTAATACTGTGCCAACCAAGAAGCATGTGTTTCTTTTTGTGTGGTTCCATGTGTGTACAGTTGTGTGTGTGTGTGTGTGTGTGTAGTTTTGTGTATGCTGTGTGTGCTGTGCACCCTGACTTCTTCAGTGTGTCTGGCTTGTGCGCTGCCTTTATTTTCTATAAGTAAAGCATGTACCAGTGCAAGCCACCCCTCCCGCACAATGATTTTTTCGAAGAGGAAATTGTGATTACACAGAGTTTATGTATTCAAACCTCCAACCCCTCTATAGAGTCTGGTAGCCAGTGGTTTGAAATTCTCCTGGGTCAGCACAGTACCTACCTACATACACTTTTTGCAGAGTACCCAACTATGTACTTCGTACCTTTTTTCGTGCACCAGTATCAGCTACCGTACAACTAGTAATACCCGATCACTTTTTTTTTCTGAGAATAATCCAAATATAGCACTTCCATTTTGATTAAACAACTTATGAATCATTTTCATTTGACTCTCATTAAACCACATTTTTGGTGATTGGAATAAACCACATTTTTGGTGATTGGAATAAATATTCTTCCTATTATGGATAAGATGAAATGTGCCAGAAAAATAAATTGAATTTACCTGATCCTTGGGAGTCATTACCCATTCAGTTGGTGTTTGCCCTGGATTTGTACCAAAAGTACTCTCTTGTGTGCCATTTGGTGACACAAACAACAACATTTTCTGTATTGTGTGTGGTAATGTTGTTCCCAATATGCATCAGATGAGTCACGAAAAACTTATTCATGGCCTGGACCTGATACTTTGGGAGTCATTGTGGAATCAGTCATTTTTGTGCCCTGAATTTGTACCAAAAAATACCCTCTTGTGTGCCATTTGGAGAGACAAACCAAAACATTTCCAGCATTCTGTGTGACAATGTTGTTCCCAATATGCATCAGATGAGTCCTGAAAAATATTAATGCCCTTTATCTGATACTGTGTGAGTCATTACCCAATAATTCATCTTGTGCCCTGCATTTGACCCAAAAATAATATCTTGTGTTTCATTTGGAGAGACAAACCACAACATTTTCTGTATTGTCTGTGGCGATATTGTTTCCAATATGCATCAGATGAGTGCTGAAAAAAATATTCATGGCCTTGACCTCATACTACTTTGGAAGTCATTACCTAATCAGTCATTTTGTGCCCTTGGTTTGCACCAAAAATACTCAATTGTGTGCCATTTTATTAAATTCCTTTTGTGACCAGAAGTACCAAAGCTACCAGATGGTAGATATCCTATTTGTACAAATCAATGAGTCCCGTATCAACCAAAGTAATCGATTCCCACGGCATATCGATTCCCACGGTGCATCGATTCCCATCGCGCATCGACGGTGAGCAATCTCTGTTTTATAGTATTGCCATTGTTCTGAGCAAACTCTGATTTCATAAAATATCACACGAGCTACGGGAGCAATTCCTGATCATAATGATAAACATATCGTGAAGTCTTCCTAACGGAACAAGAGAAGAAAACCGTTGGCGCGTGATTCTCACAGAATATATATATATATACATACAGATATATACGGTCAACGACCAATGCATGCACGGAAATAATCAGCAAGTAATCTCATCACTACGCAACAGCAGTTGCAACGTATTCATCTCAATAAAAGAGATATCTTGCATTTCGGCAAGATTTCACTTTATCTCATACTTTTAACATTCAACTGATTTATATCCCAAAATTCACACTAGTTGCTACCAACTACCTGTAATCTACATTACTAAGGTCTGTCTCGCTGTATCTGAATAAGTTCACAGTAAGAAGAGATCTGGCGTTTCCATAGTCTTGCCTGTAGTCCGATTATCCGTTGCTGAACGTATCCAATCACAATTGTCACGCGTAGAGTACAATCGCTCGTCTACTAACACACTAACGCAGGTTGCTGTTCTTCAGAAGCCTTTGAATCAGACTCCCAACGGACCGGATTCAGAAGGAAAATAATAGATTAACAGTTGCAAGCTCCAAGGTGGCTTGCACACAAAAAGGAACAGGAACGAAATTGAATACAATCCCTACGCTGGCATATGCCAATCGCACATCGTACACGCAGCAGTTCTCATTCACCGCGCGATTCCTTCGACGGATCAGGATCATCACAAATGCCAAACATGCCCGCCAATCTATTTGGAGGCGGGAACAGCATGGGTGATGCCGAAGCCGCTGCTATCAACCATTTCCCTAGTTTTGATACTGATATGAAGCTGATACTTATATCTCTATTTTGCGTAACAAGAGAAGCAGATAACACCCTGTGTTTAGCTCTCAAGGAAGGAGGATTATGCGAGTGGACGGCCTTTCTCGACGCACTTATCAAACCGAATTTTGCCCGCGAGATTACCTACACTCAAGGAGGATTACCAACCCATCTCCATTGATCCATCCAACGGATCATAGAAGCACTTGCGGAGTTCTCTATCGACCTACAAGAAGACGAGAAAGAATGGAAAGATGTAAAGTCATATCCGTATGAAGACTTCCGAACATTTCTTTTGGAACGTGCCATCCGTATGCAGACCGAATCTGCTCTGAACCCTCCACCTCCTCCGCCAGGAAGTAATAAAAAGACACCTCAACAGGTAAAGTACGAATCTTGGTGCCAAAAAGCACGGGATGAAAAGTCTTTTACGCCCCTCACGAATGACTCAAGATTTGAACATTGGCTCGTAGGTTTCAAAGCCAAACTCAAGGCATATGACATCAACACAGAAACATTCCTTGATGAAACCTGGCCTCCAGCTGCGCTACAAGGTTATACACGTGACCTCTTCGTTAAACAGTGTGCCTTCTTCTGGGTACTAATGTTGGAAGTCTTCAAAAGTGATCTATCCGCGTCGTGTGTACACAGCCATTCTACCACACGTAATGGGCGTCAAGCGTACTTTGATTTCGTAAACCTCCACAGCGAATTGAAAGCCAAGGTATATGACAACTCGACTCAACTACAGGCGCTGCTAAAGTTGAATCTCAGCAATTGGAAAGAATCCAAAGTGAAATTCATCACACATTGGTTTGATGAATTAAATCACCTCAACAAGCTTCATCCTCCCAACAAGCCCCTTGAGTACCATACTGCAAAATCAGCATTATGTCAGGCATGCTATTCTAGCTTTCAGCTAAGTGAACAGTTTGCCAAAGTCAAGGATCCAGGTGGGACAAATAGCACCGTGACAGATGCAGTCGCTGAAGCAGCTGCTATTCACAAACTTAAAATCACGCTCCTACTTGAAGCAACTTGACTTGATTCCCAGTCCGCGATGTCGGCTCCTAAGTCAACAGTACGTGCACATGTTCACGATTTCTCATCTGGACAAAGTCAAAACCATGACGACTATGCTCTCCCTATCGAATTCGAAGGTGACTATCAAGACTATGCGGTATTCAAGGCTGGACGTGCTCCTGACCCTACCACGCGCCTGCCCACAAACATATGGAAGGCCCTGTCACGTCAGGACATGAAAAGTTGGCTAAACTTTTCTCCGGAAGGCAAGAAAATAGTGGTCGCATCGTTACGACACGATTTGCTCTCAAATGATCAACCTGACCCTAACAGTGTCAAGCCCATCACCCGGAAAGCATACCAACATGGACATTCTGTCTCATTCCTAGAAGATGATACCTCGAACAAAGATGAACGTGTCAATTCCGCAGCAGACCTACATCCCGCTGTAGAAAATGATCGTAGAGGCGTTTTCCATGCATCATTGGGTGTATACAAGTCTAAAACCTCTTCCTCCAAGGACCAAAGACCTCTCAAGTCTTCTGTGTCACCCGCGCATCCCGCTCAATTCCTCTCTGAAAACCCTGACATTTGGTACAAAAAGGACGGTGACACCCAAATACCTGTGGGAACATCCTCTTATTCCGCCAATTTCCACCAATGATATAATCCTGACGATGATCTGACCTTTTCACACGATAGTCAAGTAACATCGTACACATATCGTGCACACAAAGCTACGATCACTAATCCCGGTTTCGCCATGGTTGATCGCCGTGAAAATGGTTGCATCATTGGCAATGATGCATGCCTCATCTCCAAGGATATCCCACCACGTTATGTCAATGTCACAGGCATTAACAATCACCAGGTACAAAATATTCCCATTGCTACATGCGGAGCTTATTCTATATCAAATAGAGGTCCCGTCATCCTCATTTTCAATGAATGTGCATATACGGGCCGACACCCTTCTATCTTGTCCTCCGGCCAGATGGAAGCTTATTTTTCAAATGTCGATGACACATCCATCAAAGCGGGCGGTGGACAGGTAATCACCACCTCCAATGGATATGCACTGCCCCTTAGCATTCGGCATGGGTTACCATACCTTGCAATGCGAAAGTACACGACTATTGAGTTTGACACGCTCCCACATGTTATCATGACATCAGATAAGCATTGGGACCCATCCGTTCTCGATACCACAATCAGTGCAAAAGATGAACAATTTCTCCAGAAATATCCTCCTCAGCCGCAGCAACTTCCATATACCCATTACGACGAATACGGAAACCCACGTTGCCTTGAAGGATTGGATATCTCTGTGTCCCCTGGCTCTTCCATGGTCACGTCTCTCAGTTCGTATTCCAGCCACTCCACTTGGTCTCCTTTCCTCCCTATTGATGATCATAGAACCAGCGATCGCTCATTCTGGCTTACTCCTACCGACTACGTTCACCAGGAACGCCTCGCATGCTGTACTTTCCCTCAAATCTCTGGGACACTCACTGCGTTTCCAACGGACTGTACTGCTAGTGATACTACACGTATTGCAGCTACGCCCCGTGAGCGATACCCTAACGAACATGACTACTTATCCTTGAAACCTTTCTTTTGTTGGGTTTCCACCGATTGCATCAAAGCTACGTTTGAAAACTCAATGCAATACAGTTCGATGGCGATTAGTCCTGATGAAAACATTTTCAAACGTTTCCATTCTCCCCAACCGGCTATGAACGTTCGACCCTTCAATGACGACGTTCTGTCCGATGCTGTCTATTCAGATGTACCAGCAATTGATGGCGGCTCCAAGATTGCTCAGATCTTCTTCGGCCGAAAGTCACATATCATACATGTTGAGGAAATGTGTACCACCGGCGATTTTCTATCATGTTTCCAGAACTTTGTTCAAAAATGGGGCAGGCCCATTCGCCTCCTTTGCGACCACGGTAACTACCAATCTAGTAAGAAAGTCACCGACTACCTGAAAATGTTATGGATTGGACTCTGGCAAAGTGAACCTTACCACCAACACCAGAATCAGTTTGAACGGTGATACCAAACGTTCAAATGCATTGTCAATCGCGTCATGGATCGTACAGGCACACCACCACACCTATGGCTACTGTGCATGACATACGTTGCCGGACTCCTCAATGTTATTTCTGATCCTACTCTGTCAGACAAACAACTGGTCTTCATTGCTACCGGTACACTTGGTGACATCAGCGCATACACCAGTTTCTTCTGGTTCGAACCTGTTTACTTCAAGACCAATGACTCCCCTTTTGGTACCCAGTCTACCGAACGTCTCGGTCACTTCGTCGACATTGCCGAACATGTTGGCAATAGCCTTTGTTTCCGAATCTGGGATCCAGTCACCAACAAGTTACTCGACCGGTCCGGTGTACGCTCTGCTCTTACGCCTGAGTCTTGCAACAAACGCGCGGGCCTATTCACTGATGATGGCTTCATCAAATGGCGTAAAGCCAAGGATTCCTTGCCCCGATTATACGCCACTGGAGACGCTCCAACATTCAAACATGGGGAGCATATCACTAAGAGTAGCACCATTGAAGATTCTACAACACAGGGCAAATCCTTTACTCCCCCTCCTGGCGTCTCACCTGCTAATTCCGACTCCGCCGATGACACCACGCCCTCTGTACCCAACGAATAACCCGGTACAGCACCTCCCGCATCTGGTAATCCAGCTATTCTTCAACCACCCGCCCACCCCTCATTACCAAGCTTTCTTTATAAGAAGGTCGATGACAGCCCAAGCTGGTCCCCTTCTCCACTCCCTAACAACTATGGGGAGAGTTTTGATGGTCCTCCTACAACACACATCTTCAGCAAGACCTCCGATGGCGTTCTCCTTACTGAAGATGATTTTGATCCACCGGAGCTAGCATACTTTGATGTTAGTGACGTCACAACTCCACACACCAACCCCGCTACTCCTTCAGTAGACCCATCACAGGTAGTTGTTACCAACGAAGAAGGCAACGCACAATTTGACGATGATGGTACACCAATTACCATTCCTACGGTCCCGATTGCCGATCTACAAGGACGATCCTTTCTTGTAACCAACCCCGATGGCACTCGGAAGCGTCTTACCATCGTCGATGTAGAAGACAGTCTTGAACACAACAAAGACTTCATTAAGTTCAAGTGCAAACACTCTGATGACGAAATTAACGATATCATTGCATACAATGATGTCATGAATTACATCCATCGTGATTCAACCCAAGAAGACGGAAAACTTTGGTCATTTCGCCGCATCCTAGGACACCAAGGTCCGCTGGATAACAAGCATCCTCAATACAAGGGTTCCAAGTATAACCTTTGGATTGAATGGGAAAATATGGAACGCACATATGAACCTCTAGCAAATATTGCGGCTGATGACCCTGTCACCGTTGCAAAATATGGAAAAGACAACAATTTGCTTGACCTCCCGGGTTGGAAACGCCTCAAGCGAATCACCAACCTAGCACAACGAACCAAGAAACGTGACCGACTCGTGCATCAAGCCAAACTTCGTTCTTTCCGTACCACTCCACAGTACCAATATGGATTCAAAGTACCTTGTAACCACGAAGAAGCCATCCAATTTGATCAAGCCAACGGAACCTCAAAATGGGCAGACGCCACCACTCTGGAAATGGAACAGCTCAATGAATATAATACATTCATTGATAAAGGCGTGTACAAGACAAGCTCCATCCCACCCGGGTTCCAACAGATCAAGGTACACATGATATATGCTGTCAAGCATGACGGTAGACACAAGGCTCATCTCGTTGCAAACGGTAATCTCACTGAGGCCCCTATCCACAGTGTTTATGCAGGTGTCGTATCTCTCCGCGGTCTACGTATGTGTCTATTCCTAGCTGAACTGAACAGTCTAGAAGCATGGGGTACCGACATAGGTAATGCCTACCTGGAAGCAGTTACCTGTGAGAAAGTCTGCATCAAGGCAGGTCCCAAATTCGGATCGCTGGAAGGTCATCTATTGATCATCTACAAAGCCCTATATGGCCTCAGATCCTCGGGCAAGTGTTTTGGTGATTTACTCGCGGCTTGTCTCATTGAACTCGGCTTCAAAAGATCCCGCGCGGAACCGGAAATATTCCTCAAGCCTGGAATGAACAAGCATGGGGAACGTGTATATGAACTTATATGCACACATGTCGATGACCTATGTCTTTGCATGGCAGATCCCAATTCCTTCTTGGAAATATTACAGTCGTCACCGTATAACTTCAAACTGAAGGGATCCGGACCTATGAACTTTCACCTAGGTTGCGGATTTGAGTGCGACGCACATGGTGTTCTCTGTATGAATCCCATCAAGTTCATCAAAAAGATGGAAGCGTCTTATGAACAAATGTTCGGATGCAAACCTAACACCAAGTTCCAGTCACCCATTGCAGAAAACGATCATCCCAAATTGGACTCCTCAGCCTTTCTCGAAGAAACTGGTATACAGAAATACCAAAGTATGATCGGTTCACTCCAATGGATCATCGCTATTGGGCGTTTCGATGTCCAAACAGCCGTGTTGACACTCTCGAGTTTCAGAGCTCAACCACGAGATGGGCATCTCGAACGTGCCAAACGTATCTATGGATATATCTCCAAGTTTAGACATTTTAAAATCAGATTCCGCGTGGAACCCCCAGATTTTATATTGACTAAACCCGATACCATCGATTGGTCCAACACCGTCTATGGGGAGCATTCTGAGGAGCTACCCGACGACGCTCCTGCACCACTCGGGAAGACAGTAGTGTTGACACACTTCTATGACGCCAACCTCATGCATGATATTCTCAGTGGTAAGGCTGTAACCGGCATCCTTCACTTCGCGAACAAAACTCCCATGATGTGGTTCTCTAAGAAACAGTCTACTACGGAAAGGGCCACCTTTGGAGCTGAATTCGTTGCAGGAAGAACTTGCATCGAACAAATCGTTGATCTACGCCACTCATTCCGATACCTCGGAACACGAGTCCATGATATCTCCTACTCTTGGGGTGACAATGAAAAGATGATTCAAACGTCAACATTCCCTTACGCAAGGCTGCATAAGCGTCACAACATCCTATCGTTTCACTACGTACGGAGCATGATAGCGAGAGGTTTCATTTTAATGATGCACATCCCAGGTAAGGATAACTGTGTAGACATTCTCACCAAGCATTGGGGACACTCAGTTGTGTATCCATTGCTCAAGCCCATTTTCCACTTTTGTGGGAATACCGGCGACCTTCTCCAAGACGATGGAAGCATCATGTAGAGCGTGATGACCTTTCACAAGGAGACATGGGGAGTATTAAATTCCTTTTGTGACCAGAAGTACCAAAGCTACCAGATGGTAGATATCCTATTTGTACAAATCAATGAGTCCCGTATCAACTTAAGTAATCGATTCCCACGGCATATCGATTCCCACGGTGCATCGATTCCCATCGCGCATCGACGGTGAGCAATCTCTGTTTTATAGTATTGCCATTGTTCTGAGCAAACTCTGATTTCATAAAATATCACACGAGCTACGGGAGCAATTCCTGATCATAATGATAAACATATCGTGAAGTCTTCCTAACGGAACAAGAGAAGAAAACCGTTGGCGCGTGATTCTCACACAATATATATATATATACATACAGATATATACGGTCAACGACCAATGCATGCACGGAAATAATCAGCGAGTAATCTCATCACTACGCAACAGCAGTTGCAACGTATTCATTTCAATAAAAGAGATATCTTGCATTTCGGCAAGATTTCACTTTATCTCATACTTTTAACATTCAACTGATTTATATCCCAAAATTCACACTAGTTGCTACCAACTACCTGTAATCTACATTACTAAGGTCTGTCTCGCTGTATCTGAATAAGTTCACAGTAAGAAGAGATCTGGCGTTTCCATAGTCTTGCCTGTAGTCCGATTATCCGTTGCAGAAAGTATCCAACCACAATTGCCACGCGTAGAGTACAATCGCTCGTCTACTAACACACTAACGCAGGTTGCTGTTCTTCAGAAGCCTTTGAATCAGACTCCCAACGGACCGGATTCAGAAGGAAAATAATACATTTGGAGAGAGAAACCACAAGATTTTCTGCAGTTTAAGTGGCAACATTGCTCATACTATGGATGGGGTAGACTATGGAAGAAAAATGACAAGAAACAAGTTTATACTTTAGTCATCATGAATTTTGGATTCATTTTGGACCATGGATATGGACCAAAATAAGGGGTCCAAGTAGCAAGTTTTTGAGTACAAATGTGTGGCATTGGCTGCAATCTCATCATCAATATTGCCCATACTATGGATGGGGTAGACTATGAAAGAAAAATGACAAGAAACAAGCTGATACTTTAGGCATTATAAATTTTGGAATCATTTTGGACCTTGTTCGTGCACCCTAGTACATACTGTAGGTTGGTATGTACGTAGGAAAAACGTATGTACATTCAGTACGCAAATTCAGTACGAAAAATCTAGTAATAAAATGGAGTACTAGAAACACACATATGTACATTTGGTATGAAAATACTCTACGAAAAATCTAGTGCTAAAATGGAGTAGAAACACAAGTATGTACATTTGGTACGAAAATTCAGTACAAAAAATCTAGTACTAAAATGGAGTAGAAACATATGTATGTACATTTTGTATGAAAATTCAGTACAAAAAATCTAGGACCAAAATGGAATAAACACATGTATGTACATTTGATACAAAAATACAGTATGAAAATTACAGCTTAAGTATGTTTTAATTACCATTCTGAAGTAGCGGCTTAATTAATAAAGAAATAAAGTATTTTATCAGCCTTTGAAATTACCTCGTTTATTGTATTATATTCAAAAAGAAGACCTGGAACAATATTGTGCAAACCATAAAATAATAATGAACTAGCCGTTTTACTATTGATGTTGATATCACCAATTACTCTTGTTCGTTTTTATTGTATTCGATGAAAAATTTGTAGTCCTCATCATCTTCGCCTAGAATCTCAACCAAGGTACGTTTTCGCTTCCGTTTTTTTCCTCTTCGTCCTCCTCCTTATCTTGTTGTTTACGATTGCCATTTTGATTTTGGTACATTTTAAGTATTTCCGTCTCTAATTCTTTTGACTGTTGTTCCTCCCTTCGTTCTTCTAATTCACTTACTAGGTATTCGTAAAGATCTTGTCCCTCATTACTCCGTCCCTCCTTATTTCCTGACTTACCGTCAGTGAATTTTTTTATCAGCCTTGTGCCCTTTGTTGTGTTTAGCCACGAGTTGTAGCCGTTGTAAAGGAAAAGCAATGCAAAAGCTTCATCGCTTGGGGTGAAAATGTTACTGACTGTCATTCTGACTGATTTTCTTTTGAAGTCTGTCTATTTTGGTGACGCCGCTCCAAGAATTCTTTTCATGAAGTACTTGAATTCTGGTGAACTTTTCCGTCGATAGTCTTCGTGCAATTGGTACCTATTTTCTGAGTTCCCGTCTTGGGTGTCCGTGATTAGAACCATTCCTGGGAAACTATCTGGTATCTGGTTGTTCCTTTTATCGTCTACGTGTCAGTGTTAATACGGCCAAAATGTTAGAAAGGATTATGAAAGAGTGCATGCCGGCAATCATTTTATTGTTGGTTGCTTACCTTTGTAGTTTTTCCTGGCAAGAGTTTGAGCATTGTGCTTACATGTAGTGATTGTTTGACAGAAAATTCCACTCCACGTTTGATCCTTGATATTGATCGCATTTGGTATTTCATTGTTATTCCCTAGTTTTACAATTCTCACAATCGTTCACTGTATGAATTGTTCGCGGGACGGGAATTCCATTTTCCTGAACGATGTTTCTTTGACATAACGGGTAATGATGTTTTGTTTCATGTTATAGTCATTGGTCTATTTTGTTGTAAGTAGAGTATTGCTGTTGATACTGTTGGGGGTTCTATCTGTTTGGCTATCATTTGTGCTTGTTTGGTCACTTCCTGATACACTGCTCGCCGGGCTGTTTGTTGTATGTATAACAACGGTGGTACCCTGCACCAAGCTGCAACTATGTTCTACAATTATTTCTTTGTTAAATCATGAGCAGAAACTTACCATTTTTGCATTTGATTGTTTTGGCGCGCTAGTTTTACAATAATAGTGCTGTTTTGGAGCAAGCGTTTGGAATGTTTTTTGCATTCATACTGTTGTAAATAGCCCATGGTAAAATTATTATGTTCTGTAAGTGCTTAATTTACTGCGTCCCGGGGAGTGCTGTATTGAAGAAACTTCTGAAACAGCAGCAAGAACAAACAAAGTACTTGCTGTTCCTACCCAAGTACTAGGAACTGTTTCTGATGATTTTTCCGATGCAGCGCAAAAACCGGATACAGAAGTTGGTAATCCAAAAGCAAACGCCCAACAAAGGAAACCTCCACATATTTATCCAAAAGCGATACCTTCTCTTTCAGAAGAAGATTTGGATTATTGACAGCATCTTAGGTCTGTGGCAAATAATCTTGGATCGGCACTGAATGGTCAGCAGGTGTATGCAAATATGGAGTTTGTGAAGGCCTTAAGTTCAGATGTTTCAACCTCTTTTACTCAATTGATGACACAGGTTTACATTGTATCCAAAGTCATTCAATCAGAACCCAGGCCCAATTTTGGGAAGAAGTCGTCTACTCCATCTCCGACAAAGAGAAAGAAAAAGAAGAAAAAAGAGAGTTCGTTGAGTACGTTCGGCCCTATACCTTGTCAAATAGACGTGATGGTCAATTTTTATATTTGTACAAAATTGACAACGGTGTCGCTGAAGAGTTGGGATTATTGAGTAGGAATGAAATAAGCAATCAATTCAAGGACTATGAAATGAAAAAGAAATGGAACAACTTCCAGTCTCTGCTACAGCATGTTCATGGTAAAAGAGAGATTGGTGACACAAAAACACGTTTGTATGGTCGTAATGTGGTCAACTACATAAGAATAAAGAAGTACATGATACTGTACCGGGAGATCCTTGTTTGGTACATGGAGAATGTCGACTATCCCTCAGCGCCTGAAAAAACGGACCAGGGTTTGTGGTTCTATACCAAACGTGACAACGGCTCTTCACACGACTCATGAACGTATGTCGCTGTCATGAAACAATTCTTGGATGACCTTATTGCCAATTTGGCACTCTGGGTTTCAATGAGTCAAAGCTACAATCAGACTACCTTAGACAAATATTTCAAGTCAAAGTGAGTTGAATGCTTAGAATCCCTACCCAGAGACATGCTTAAGTTTGTTCCTCAGAATGAGTGCAAAGATTATGTGTGCAACAAATTGATGAATTCTACCGAACCAAGAACTGCATTTTGTCAGGCAATTCGGTTCTTGTGGGTAAAATTTCAAGGAGAGTGAAAAATAAATTTTCCAACACTATCTCTGTGTCACCTCAACATAACACTTTTGTCGCATGAAGATTTCTACAGTTACTTCTTACCCAAATTATTTCAGAATTTGTTCATCTTGGGAACCATGGTAGTTTGTGGGGAGAAGCTGGTGAAACGAGGATTTCATCAAGAAGGGGGCAACATGCCCAGCACCGGTCAAGTGTTATTACCAATCCATTTGCCATCAGTCTTCCATTCTGTCCTCCACTACAAGGACCTTGTTATGAAGTTGTATCACATTTATTTTGATTTTGATAAGAACATGGTTACTCTATCGCCTTCCAAAATTAGCAAAGGCAACATTTATCTGGCACCCGCGACCGTTAAAGAAGGAATCATATATTTGGTGAAAGAGTGGTTGATCAGGAAAATGATAGATTGGGGGAAAGAACTTGTGGCAAAGGAAATTCCTCATTTCATAGGGCATATAATTTGTGCATTTCTCAAGCATTATGTGCCTCTATGTTTGCAAAGAATATTGCTCTGGTTGGTTTCTTTGACAATATTTGCAAGTTAATTCTTCAAAAGGTTTTAAATCTACCTCACACCAGGTCTTTTGGTTTGGAAGATGCAATTGAAACAATTGAAGATTTGGTATTGACAGAGCAAAGATATCTGGGTCAGTCACAGCTCAAGGATAAAGAATACAAAGGGTTTCAACGTGATGATCGTTTGTACATTCACCCTCCCCCGGGGGTGGGGTTGCAAAAGTAATGTGCCCATGTCACATTTGAAGAGAAAACAGGAGCACTAGTAAAAGGTTTGTTGGAACTCCCCGGTATTGGTTGTATCCATACATCTGTTACACAGTTTCTTCAATATGACGTGGAGTCCCAACAAGAGTTGCACCAACAAATTTTTATGGAACACATTCCATATGTGTTCCGTGAGATATTTGTTACTGACACAGAAGTGCTCTGCATTCACAGTAGGGTGGAAATACTCAGTCACTACAGTTATCTGTCAGAAAGTGGGAAAATATTCACCCTGTTGACAGAAAGTCTTGCAGAAACACTGGTGGAATTGTTGGATGAACTATTCATGGCAAAGCTTGAAGCTGTATTTCTCTCCTGAACTGACGTCCAAAATACCGATGAGCATTTTGGCAAGGATGGTAACGAGGTATATTTGAGTGATGTGTTCAAACACCTCAATGGTATGAACTTTAAATATCACACATTGTTGGACTTCGAGACTTAGGATTGCTTCCAAAACACCAAGGCTGATTTACAAAAGTTCAAGGAAGCCCAAACGTCACAAACCACTCTGTATGAGACATATTTGGCAGGATGGGTTATGTTCACTTGCAAACCTAGAGAATTTTTGTACCGTGGCTTCATCCCCCTATGGTTGATTCGGTATAGAGTGAAGGACAAATCCCCTCCCCGTGATGGCAATTCAGGTGATGACGGTGACAATATAAGCAACCAAAGTCAGGACAAGGGAAATAATGGTGATGACAGAAATGTCACAAATGGGTCATTGGATAACAATGGTGGTTTGAAACCTGCGGCCAGCAATTTGAATGAATCTGGAAATAGTGGTGACAATGCCAGCGACCCGAGGCAGGACAAGAAGGGCAATCAGAGTGATGTGGGCAACGTCACAGGTGGATCACTGGATAAAGACAGTGGTTTGGAACCCACCACCAACAATTGAAATGAATCTGGAAATAACGGTGACAACGTCAGCGGCCCGAGTCAGGACTAGGGCAACAAGTGTGATGAGGAATACATCACAGATGGATCATTGGATAACGATGGCAACAAAAAACCCACCACCAAGAATTGGAATGAATCTGGAAATACTGCCAAAACCAAACTGTGGGTGCAAAGTCATCGGCCATAAAAAAATCTTGAACTGTCTCCCAAAGATCGGTGGAACAAATCAGAAGAAAGTGTTCAATCATTGAATTATAGTCTGGATGTAACCGTGTCCAAATTTCCTTTGAAAGTTGGATGTGACTTTGCATTGCATGACATAAAAGTGGTGTTAAAAGATCCAGATCCAGAGATCTTATATCCTATTTACCAAATCAGTCAGAAAGTCATTTACGTTGGTGATCTAAATCAAATCAGATTGGTTGATGGATATGTTTCCAAACAATACAAAGATTATAATGAATACCCAGGTTACAAACTTTTTTCCAAGATGTTGATGGCAGGGGTACATTTCGGGGGCTCCCTTTTTTTGAAGTGTCACATGTGAATGAACAAGATTGTCCCATGAAAAGAATATCAGATTTAGTGCAGTGTTGCAGAAAGAAACATGGGAAGTGTAGTGAGGCGCAGCGCAAAAAAGAATGGAAGTTGTTAGAAGATGATGATTCTGAGCCCTCCTCTGACTCAGACCAAGTCTCTGTATATGATCCAAGCAGCAACAACCACAGTGATTCAGAAGAAGACTCAACTGGCACGACTGGCAACGAGAAAGGCTCGGAATATGATCAGGGCGGCGGCAGCGATAGTGAAGGGGAAGAAGATAATGAGTGTTAATAACATTTATCACTCCGTCACATGAAATAAATGTAGGAACATAAAAGTATAATAGTAATAATATGTGGTAGCAGCCATTTCTTCGTATCAAAAATGAAATTATTGTTACTGACAATCAAGTCAAAACAGTAGTACCCTTAGTACTACTAGTACAACTACTATTCTTCTTCTTATAAGCATAACTTCTTACTACAATTACTAACAATTTGTGTATTCTTACAACCATCATAAATTCTTCTTACTAAAAATAATTTGCGTATACTACCTATTAAAAAAAAAAACTGTGTGCAATTTTTTGTGCTTGTTATTATTGTTCAACAACTAGTAGGAAATATTCCTACTTTTCATGTATGCATAAGAAAACACACTATGAAAAAAGAATGACACGAAAGAACCCAACAATATTTTGCATGTCAGCAACTAATCAGTTCTGGATTTATTTCAGTGTAAACCTTATACATTACCTGCAATTTTACCATGAACATTGATCATACTATGGATGGGATGGACAATGGAAGAAAATTGGTGTGGAAATCACTCTTGGTTAAGATGTTACGGATTTTTAGTTCCCCATTCAGGACCCTGGACATGGTCAGAAATGATGGGTAGCTACTAGTTCGTTTTTGAGTGTAAACATAGTACATTACCTAAAATTTCATACTATGGATGGGATGGACAATGGAACAAAAATGGTGTGAAAATCACTCTTGGCTTAGGTGTTATAAATTTTTAATTCATTCAGAAGCCTGGACATCATGGTCACAAATAATGGCTAGGTACTAGTCAGTTTTTCAGTGTAAATAGAGTACATTCTTTGAAATTTCGCCATGAACATTGTTCATACTATGGATGGGATGGACTATGGAGGAAAAATTGTATGAAAATCACTGATACTCTAGGTGTTATGAATTTTTAATTCATCAAGGATTCTGAATATGACTAGGAGCAAAAAAGGTACAGGGAGTACGTAGGGTAGTATGTACGTGATAGTCTGTCCTTTTTCTACCAACGATGGAGGACTTGATCCACTGGCCACAGCGTCACAAATATTAACCATTTGTCCCCACTCAATGAAAGTTACGCTATTTAAATTCTGGCTGTGTTTGAATCATGTAATTGCTATGTCCTGTGGTGCTGCCGTTGTGTACAAGTACTTGTACTCGGTGTGTTCGGGAAGAAGTATTCACTGCCCAAAAGTGAACATACATGGCAGGCAAGTTCCACCAACTTTATGATTCTGGGTTTGATTTTGACAATTACTTCTACTTGCCAAACATTTGAACTTAGAAATAACAGGAAGATGGAAAAGAAACCAGAATCAGCGTACAAGAGGATGCTTTTGCTGCTCTGGTTTCCTTTTCTTTCCACGGAGCACACAAAACAAATGAACGAGCTTAATCACAGAGACCTAAACAATGACCTAAACCTGTTTTTATATCATTTTGAAACTGGGTTTGATGTGTTCTGTGCCCAAAATGGACACTTGGTACGCACAATCCTTGAGGGATGCAAGTAGATTGAGAATGTGAGAACAAGACTCAACAGCAAAAAAGGAAAATTTGACAAAGATGAAGCTTTGGAGATTTGGGAAGAATGCTTCAAGTACGACAGCGAGGAACTATTTCCCAACTATGAGGAAGGCAACACTGACTGTATTGATCATGTGTGGGCTATGGTTCTCATTCTATTGTACCTTTAATGCGGTTATCCTGCATTGAAAGGAACAAAGGACATAAAGTGCTGCAACAAAGTGGGTATTGAACCAGAAGTACAATCCGGAGAACAAGAGAGACTGGAACGACGGGGTTGAAATCAACTTATCATGCACAAATTTTGTGCGTGATTTTAACATGGCAAAATTTCTCAACACCCTGAAATTCTTGAGTCCATTGCGGCCTTTGTGTAAGGGTATACGTAAACTCAGCACTATTTCTGTGCATGTGATGCACATCACTCTAATCATGATTAAAAATAATTTATATCAGTCTCTAGCAGAACCAAATTATTATTCCGTACCCACAACAATTAATTGTATTCAGGAATGAAAAAGACTTGTTGACTCAGTATTACTTCCAAATTATTTTGCTTCAGAATAACAATTAGACTCTGCTCTCCTAATTGTGAAGTCTTTTTCTGGACTATAATATTCCTTTTCTTAAATGTAAATTCTAATAATAATCACCGAAGGTGGATCTAGACCACTCAGTCTGTATCCAGACTTTAACGTTGCCTCAATCAAAGATAGTTTAAGCCCCAAGTTGTAGAACGACAAATTTGTCAAACGGATTGTGAAAGCAAGCAGGGAGGGTACAAAGAGCAAACTGATGAATGATGCCCTAAGCAGAAGCCTAACAGGAGGCAGCTGCCTACAATCATACAGTAGGAAGGGTATACACATAGGAGGAGGAGCACCGCATGACTCCACAGCAGGTGGGCTGGTCCTACAGTATGTGGGATGGAAGTCCCTACGTAGAGTTCAGTTAGTGGGGGGTACAGGGGTCATGGTCTTGGAGGAAGAAAAACAAGGCAGGCTGTACACTGGAGGGGTCCTATGTAGGATGGGGAACCATAAAAGAACAGCACTTAGGGGGCACAGGGGCCATGGTCTTGGAGGAAGAAGAACAAGGCGGGCTGTGCACTGGAGGAGTCCTATGTAGGCTGGAGAACCATGAAAGAACAACACTTAATGGGGACAGGGGCAATGGTCTTGGAGGAAGAAGAACATGTCAGGCGGTACACTGGAAGGGTCCTATGTAGAAACGGGCTCTAATGGAAACCACTTAGGAACCAAGGGGCTGCAGATGTGAAAACAGATGCCAGCTGTAGGGCACACCTGTAAGGTATATGTAGGAAGTAAGGCCTTAATCAAAAACACTTAAAGATCAGGGGGTTCTAAGTGAATTCACACTTATAGGTCAGCAGAGGAACAGAAGGGAACTCAAAGTTCAGCCCACGAGGCCTCTACACTTGCAGGGAAAGAGACTGGAAGAACCGAAGGGTTATAGTATAAAGTATATTGCAACCTCAACTTGCAAATACTTATGGGTCAGGACTTAGGAACCTTCTAGAAGGGATGGTTATGTGTGTGTTCATCAACTTCAGCTTGAAAAGACTTGAGGAAACCAGAACGTTAAGTAAAAAGCACTTAAGGAGCTTAGAAACAGTTCAAAAGAATCTTGAGGAATGAAGAACGTTCTTGAGTGTAACAAAGTAGAGCTTTCAGTGAAGGTACTTAAGAGCCTTGGGGGAGAAGCTTGGCAACAAATCAAAGTGTTATTGCTTTGGAAAACAGAGCAAAGAATTAGCTTTGTGGGTTTAGTACCGGGCTACTTGATTGAGTGTAGGTAGAAGTGATACTGGATTCAGTGTAGGAAATTAGTGTTGGTTTTCAAGCTCAACGAACAACCACCAAGGACAACGACAATAGTTAATAGGAGACCAAAGGGACCAGGGAAGGCAACAAGTGACCAAGCTGATAGCAAAATCGAAATGGCCAGGTCTTGGTTAGTACCTGTAGGTCCTGGTTTTGTTTGTGGCGGTGTAGAAGGGAGCAAGCTATGGCAGGGGAAATTTTTGTAGAAATCTACGTGATTTTAGTACTGGAACATTGGAACTTTGGACAAAGTTGCGCCAGGCAAAATTGTCTTTTTTAAAATTTTAAATGTAAATTCTATTATGTTTGATTTTATCTTATTGCAACATATTATTATTCCTCCAATATTTCTAATATTCTCAATATTTAGATCTCAATTACTAATAGTTTTTCTATTATGTATGTACTGTTATTTCCTACATCAATTCAAGTGGTAAATTGGCATTCATCGATGCTGTTATTGCCGGATCAATATAGACAGTCATTTTCTTTTTCTTTCTGGGTCCACTACAACTACTGGAGCTACTACTAGTATTATCTACTTCACCACGCTTATTGGTGTATCGTGTCAAACTTTTGTTCCTAAATCTCTCCCTCATCATTTCCTCCAATTTCCTTCCTGTATCTGGCTGATTGCAGAGTTTGACAACTTTGTTGCACAAATCATTGAACAACTCTTGCTTTTCCTCCATCCACCCATTTCTGCTTTCACAATCTGAATTGCAGTTTTCTTTCTTCTTGCGGAATGGTGGCATCACTTTTTTGCTGCTGCTGGTTCACCCATACATGATGCTCATTGTAGATCACTATCAATGCAAATGCTTCATCCGCTACAGAAAATATATCACTCATCACGTTCCTCTCTTTCCGTTGTTTGAAATTGGAGTTTGCCGGATTGATTGCCAACATGATTCTTGTAACAAAATAATAAAAATCTTCATTTTCAGCATCGTTGCATTTCCTTTATTTAGGATTAAAAATACCTGTATCCTCATTTTCTGTGTCTTCAATAACTCTAACAGTACCAGGGAAGGTGACATGGACTCTACCTTTGCTGCAATTGGCTGTACGGAAGTATCATCAGTGTCAACAGGTGGCATGTTAGTGGCGTCAAACCAAAAATAGATTCCAAAATGCCTTATTTTAACAACAAATTCACCATCATGTATTTACCTACTATCCAGTTTTTTCTTGCCAAGGTTTGTGAGTTGTGCCAGCAATTGTACTCACTTTATCTGGTGCGTCGTCGGCATTGCAACTCCCATCTCCCTGCATGGTTGCCTTTGTATTTTGATGTACCAATACTACCGTTCCTGCACCCGTGTGTTGTTCCCTCTGCTGTTATTGTAGCTGTTTGGCCACTCCCTGTGCCAATATGTCATATGGGATTTCTTTCATGACACAGCTCACAATATCCTCAATATTGCAGCCCTCTCCGTTGGATGTTTTCTCTACCATATTGGTTGTTGTCCCTTCTTTCTGTTGGTTCGTTACTGTAGTGGTGGATGTTTTGGTAATGCTCAGTGCTTCTTCATCACTCTGGTTGGTGGTGGTGTGCTCTTCCATGTTTGGAGCGGTAGTAGTGTTGTCGGTATCATCTTTTTTACTGTTGCCCTTGGCTGCATTAATAGTTGTGGTATAACTGTCACACATTTTGTTCGTAATTGCCGTGTTTGTTTTTACTCTTCTTTTCTTACCGTTGTTGTCCCCTGTAGTTTGATGATCACCAGGGCGGATGGTTTTGTTGTTTTGAAGGGTTTTCCCCTCTGATTTCTTGCTTATTTCTTTTTTCTTTTTTGTAAATACGATGCCAACCAAGAAGCACGTGTTTCTTTTTGTGTGGTTTTGTATGTGTACAGTTTTTTGTGTTTTGTGTGCGTGTACGGTGTTTTGTCTGTGTATACGTTGTTTTGTGTGTGTACAGTTTTCCATGTGTTCTGTACTATGCTGTGCATCCTAACTTCTTCCTTGTGCTGTCTGGCTTGTGTGTGGTCTTCATTTTTTTATATACGTAGAGCAGGTACCTCCTGTGCAAGCCACCCCTCCCGCACCGTTAATTTTTTCAAAGGGGAAATTATACATTCTCGTAGTAGACTGCACCAAACATACTCTCTTGCGTGCCATTTTTAGAGACCAACCACAACATTTTTTGTATAGTGAGTGTAAATATTGTTCCCAATATGCATAAGATGAATCATGAAAACAATATTCATGGTCTTGGATTGATACTTTTGAAGTCATTATCCAATCAGTTAGTTTTGGGCACTGGATTTGCACCAAAAGTATTCTCTTGTGTGCCATTTGGAGAGACAAACCACGACATTTTCATCATTGTGCGTGGCAATTTTGTTCCCAATATGCATCAGATAAGTCATGAAAAAATTATTCATGGCCTTGACCTGATACTTTGAGAGTCATTACCCCATAGTAAGTTTGTGCCCTTGATTTGCACCAAAAATAATCTCTTCTGTTACATTTGGAGAGACCAACCACAACATTTTCTGCATTGTGTGTGGAAATATTGTTCCCACTAAGCATCAGAGGAGTCATGAAAAAATTATCCATTGCCTTGACCTGATACTTTGGTAGTCATTACCCAATCAATCATTTCCTGCCCCGGATTGGCACCAAAAATAATCTCTTGTGTGTCATTTGGATAGACAAACTGCAACATTTTCATCATTGTGTGTGGCAATTTTGTTCCCAATATGCATCAGATGAGTCCTGATAAAAATTATTAATGTCCTTTACCTGGTACTGTGTGAGTCATTACCCAATACGTCAGTTTGTGCCCTGGATTTGCACCAAAAATAATCTCTTGTGTGTGATTTGAAGAAACAAACCACGACATTTTTATCATTGTGTGTGGCAATGTTATTCCCAATATGCATCAGATGAGTCATGAAAACATTATTCATGGCCTTGACCTGATACTTTGGGAGTCATTACCCAATAAATCAGTTTGTGCCCTGGATTTGCACCAAAAATAGTCTCGTGTGTGCCATTTAGAGAGACAAACCTCAACATTTCCAGCATTCTGTGGGGCAAAGTTGCTCCCAATATGCATTTGATGAGTCATGAAAAACTTATTCATGGCCTGGACCTGATACTACTTTGGGAGTCATTACCCAATAAGTCATTTTGTGCCCTTGATTTGCACCAAAAACAATCTCTTGTGTGTCATTTGGAGAGACAAACCACAACATTATCTGCAGTTTGAGTGGGAATGTTGTTCACTCTATGGATGGGGTAAGCTGATCTTTTAGACATTATGAATTTTGGATTGACCAAAATAAGGGGTCCAGCACCAAAATTCAGTACAAAGACACATATGCACATTCGGTACGGGATATGACTAGGGGTGTTGCTGCAACCTCATTGCACAATTCCGAAAAATTCCTTAACTTATTGAAAGTACCCCCAAAACAACAAAAATCACATTTCCTGCAACGTCATTGCAGAAAATGGAAAAAACGACAAATACGTGAATCAACGAACATCAAGACATGTGATTATGATTAGGGGGGTTGCTGCAACCCCATTGCACAATTTCAAAACATTCCTGAAGTTTTTAAAAGTATTCCCCAAACAACAAAAAGGGTATTTCCTGCAACACTGTTGCAGAAAATGGAAAAACAACAAATATGAGAATCAATGAACATGAAGACATGCCATTGCAATTAGGGGGGTTGCTTCAACTCCATTGTCTTAGTTGGAAACATTCCTGAAGTTATTGAAAGTACACCCAAAACAATGAAAAGGTCATTAATGAAAAATAAGTGAATTGATGAACATCAAGACATGCGATTGTAATCAGGGGGGTTGCTTCAGCCCCATTGAAGGAGTTCCCATAAGAACAAAAAGGGAAATTATTGCAATGCCGTTGCAGAAAATGGAAAAACAACAAGTGCGTTTGACCCCATTAGACAAGTTGGAAGATTTTCTTGGCTTATTGAATGTTCCCCAACTAAACTGTAAAATGGAAAAACGAAAAGTAGGTGAATTGATGAATATCAAAGTATGACTTTTAAAAAATATGGAATTATTCCTAAAATTAATGTACTCTTTTCACCATCTTTGACTATCAATTCTAATTTCCTGTGCTCAAACCCAGCCATTGTGTCATGGAAATTAAACAACCATTGTTCACCGTTTCTAAGGACAAAGCATTGTTGGTCTTGGCTACCATGGTTTCTGATGATGGCAACTTCAGACTCAATGGCATTGCAGTCAATGAAATATAATTTGTTGCGCAACTCCCCTTGCTTAACCAAGACATGGTAGTGTTTTTTTCCTCTCTTCCTCTTGCTCAATATTGGGTCAACAGAAACAAAGCAACAAGCAACAACATAGTAACCATTGTGCGCTAATTTAAAACTGCTGGTGGAACTTCCTGGGAGGAAAGGATCTTCAAGGTAAAGCAAGCAAAGAATCTGACATGGATAAACTTGCAGCACACATCCGTTTAGGAGGTCTAGTTGAAAATTTTCCCAGTCGTACGATATGTTTCACACTTGTCCAGAATCAGACTTAAATGATGGATGGACCCAAAATAGTAACTGCCATACCTCTAGTGCTCCATGGATCCACAAAGCGTGCTGGTGCCCACAGCCGGAATGACAACATTGCAACAAAATTTCAGAACATCCGATGGAAACCAGGGTACACTTTTGTTTTTGTTCTCATCCCACTTCATGTAAGGCAAACCATCCATAACAACAATCAAAAACTTAGACCCAGCTGACCAACCACCCTCTGTGGGATGATTTGGTCCTGCCATGGATTTATGTTCAAACAAATCAAATTCACGGTCAAGCTAATCAATAGTACAATAATTCATCAATTGCTTGCAGGTTTGCTTGATTAGTGTGGATTTGGTTCATTGGGTTCTCTTAGCAGGAGCCTTCACTTCAGTTTTATGATTGCTCTCAGTCGCAGCAGAGTCCCATCCAGTTAGAGGACCAAAGAATCTCATGTACTGTGATAAATGAAAATACATGTGATTCTTCACCAGATTGTTCCCCTCTCCCTTACTTTGTTGCAGATTGTTATTTATACAGTTAATGAAAAGAACAACCATTTTGTCAAGATTCAAAAAACCTTTCTTGTCTTGTTTGAAAACCTGATCAAATGTTCCAGCGTATTTGAGGAACTCTACCATACCCGACAACAACTCAATGGCGTCAATATGTCTGTCAATTTCTTCCTCACACTTTCTGCTCTTGTTCTCAAGATTGGATGGCATCTTTTCAGACAACAACAATTGACAACCTCCAGCAGACAAAAGTGTGAGCATCTGAATATAGCATGCCAATGTACTGGTTTCCCTCCTTCTTGGCTGTATGTATTGATTCCAAAAAATTGGTTTGTGGGAAGTCACGATCGGATTGCCTCTGAACAGCACGACCATAGTAACTGGCTATCCTGTCCATGTCACCAAGTAGGCACATGTTATTTCCTAAAAATTCCTCACAGAACATCTCTGCTGCACGCTTTGCGCAACCAAGTTGGTGCATATGGAGTCTCTCTCCTGGTGATGCTAGATGAATATTATGTGAGTTTTTCTCCAAAATCAAGATCATAAAAAGCGTTGCCGTTATGTACACCGTGGTGAGAGATGTTTTTGAAATACTGTTCAACATTCACTCCTTTGTCAACCGTTGGAGCAGTAAAATTGGATATATTCCATAGCTGAACGGATTGATACTACCATTTTGGTGCTTAGACACCTGCATGTTCCCACTTTTAACTGAAACAGGAACCTCCAGAACATTCACATGAGTGTTAATACCAAGTGCTCTTGGACAATTGCAATGCCTACAGATCATCTTTGTATTTGAAGTTTGATAATGTCCACAAAGTTGGTCATGCTGGGGAGTATCAACTATGAAATAAGCGGCTGCAAATTTCATTGGAACAGACCATTTTTTTTGTTCCACAACAAATTAGACCATTTGATACCATCCATTTGGTTGCAGGCATCTTTCAAAGATGAAAGAGCCAAACAAAGGCCAGAGTGAAGATTGTTCACATTGTTGATCAATTTGTCACCTTTATCACATGTACCTGTTGGGTAAAAATATAGAGTCTCCCAGGCATCCAGCCAGGAGGTACGAGTTAAAGTGTTGAATATGCCAAGAGTCATGTTCAGTGGGGTAAGAGTGGTTTGACCGCTATTGTCAATTTCAATTCCATCCATATAGAGAATAATGGGCACCAAAATTTCATCGGAATCAGTTTTGCATCTCTTCTCCCAAGTATTGATCCACCATTCACCATGGTGGAGTTCGTCTATATCATTAATACCTTGTAGTTCTTGATAACGCACTGGTAAGGTTGGGTCTTCAGCATGGGGGAAAGACAGATGTTCTTCCGTTACCAACTTGATGTTCATTAATAGGGAATGAAGTGATTTTTGGAATGACTGAATGTAGATTTGTTTACAACCAGCAACGTCAGCACAAATTGATTTCTTATAACACCAGTCAACAAGATGAGGTTCAAAGCCATCACCTTCTATTTCAGGCACAGTTGCATAAATGTCCTTCATGACACTTGACCAGGTCTTTATGAAATTGCCTTTAGTCAATGAAAATAAATTAAGCCACTCGGATTCAATAGCCCATTCATACAATTCCTTCTCTGCAACTAATGGTATGCTTTGATTCTGCATGATTTTCATTAACTTGTTCTTCACCTTCAGTTCGTCTGATATGACCCTTCCAACATTGGGTGTTGTAATTGCCATGTTTGAATCACGATGGGAATCATCAACATCAATGTTGTTGCCTTCACTACTGACACTCAAAGAGTGGGGGGCCTCTGTGCTGTCAATTCCTTCTTCCTCATTGTCATCATTAGGAGAAAAAAAATATCATCAGAAACAGAGTCATCCTCATCCTCATTGTTTACTAATTCCCAACCAACCAAAGCACGCTCCATCAGTTCAACAGAAGGGTCGTACATAACTTGATTGTCAAGCACCTCTGGTAATACGCCACTACTCAGTGGACCATTACAGGTGTTTGTTAGACCTAATTGTTCACTAGCATCATCTAGTATCTTCTTTGATTTTCTAATGAATAAGGAAGATGCAAAATCATCTACCCCCAAACACCGGTAGTAATAAGAATAACATGTACCCGGATTACATGAAATTTGGTCCAGAAGACCAGGAGAAACAACTACCCCTGTATTCTTTCTTCGTCTTGCTGTAAACAAGGGGGGTTTCTTCTTCTTGGTAAGCTTCTTCTTTCAGTAACCAGTACTAGTGATCGAAGGAGAGTCCTGGTAGCAACATTTACAATAAACCTGATTTTTGGGAGTGCAGACAATCGTTACTAACATAGTATGATAGCCAGTAATAACAATAAAAACGAGGAACCGATTGAGATTGAGACATTGCGACCATGCACTATTTGTTTCAGGCATCAAATTCAGTAACATGCCACTAATTCGGAAACAGATGCCAGTGGAGTAGGAAAATGTATGGTGCATAAAAATATTATGTGTTTGACATTAATTTCAATAAATAGGGTGAGATTACAAAGGGGGACCAGTGGAGTTTGGCCCAAAAATGCGCGTGATTCCCAAAGAACCCCGAATCTCGCTTGTATGACTTTTCATTAGTCTCTTTGATCACCACCACTCCCAGTTGAAGCTTTAGTAGAGTAACATGCTTGCATTTGATTTTGGTAGAGGTTTTACAAATTGGCCTTCATCCTCTCATATGTTGGTGGTGAACAAGAAGGGTCTGTTGTCAACTTGTTTTTTTGATCATTTTAATTTTGTTATTTGTCATCCGATTGCCATTTGATTGCCATTCTGAGTCAAAAAATAGTAGACTAGCATGCTGGCATTTGAACCTGGTAGGGTTTGTACAGCATGTCGGCCTCCATTCTCTCTTCTATTCAAGGGGTAAGAAATGGGTTGGAGTAGGGTGCGTCGTTGGCTCATTTTTTTGTATCTTTGTCATTCATATTTGTGTTATTTGCTGTAGCATTGCCGTTCAAATACCTGAAAGAGAGAAGTAGAGTAAAGTGTAGGTATTTGAGTTGGTATCATTATTTTGTCCTTTTGCACTGAAAGGTGTATAAATCAGATTGGAATCCCAATAATTTCCTCGCATAATAGTACTTTACTCAAGCAAGCGTATGATCAAGCTCAGCTTGGATGAGTCATTTAGCATGGCTCTGAGGAGCTACACTCTAAGGAGCCAGTTGAAGAGGAGGAGGAACACTTGTTGGAGTAGCACCAGTTGGGGTAGTAGGGTTTGGTGGAGAACTATTCAGCAGATCAAGTCTGAGAGAATCAAGGGTCTGAGGAGCAACAATCTGAGAATCAAGGCTCAGAGGAGCAAGGCTTGGAGGATCAAGACTTTGAGTCACAAGGCTCAGAGGATCAAGGATCAGAGTAGCAAGCCTTAGAGGAACAAGATTAGGAGGGTCATGGCTTGGGGAGGATCAAGGCTTGGAGGATCAAAATTCAAAGGAAGTAGGCTTAGCAATGCTCAGAGGATCAACACTCAGAGGATTGATGCTATATGTAGCAAGGTTCAGAGTATGATGTACTAAGACTCAGAGGAGAAATGCTACTAGGATCAAGGTTTGGAGAAACAACGTCTGGCTGATCAAGGCTCAGAGGGGCAAGGCTCAGATGGACGAGGCTCAGAGGGGCAGGCTCGGATGGACAATGGTCAAACTAGCACCAGCTGGATCAGTATGGCTAAAATGAGATTTATTTGGAGAATCAAAGTCTGGAGTAGCAAGGTTCTAAGTAACAGGGTTCTGATGATCCAGTCTTGGAAGAGCAAGGCTCTGACAATCCAGTCTTGGAGGAGCAAGGCTCTGATGATCCAGTCTTGGAGGAGCAATGCTCAATCTATTCCATTTGTCAAAATGTTTGTTTTGTCCATACTTGAGTATCATGACTCACAGTAGCACGACCTGGGGGAGGAGGAAAGCTTCTTGGAGGAGCAACAAGGCTCTGAGGATCAAGGCTCAGCAAAGCTCAGGGGAGCAAGGCTTAGAGAGTCAAAGCTCCAACAAGTATCAATGCTTTGATGAGCAAGGTTCAGAGGATTAAGGCTTGGAGGATCAAGGCTTGGAGGAACAATGCTTAATCTAACTCAATTTGGTCAATTATTGATTTTGTACATACTTTAGCACAACTCTGGAGAAGGATGAAAGTTTGGAAAACCAACAAGGTTCAGATAATCAAGGCTAAGCAAAGCTAAGGGGAGCATGGCTCATAGGATCAAAACTCCAAGTGGTAATGCGTGGATGAACAAGATTCAGAGGATCAAGGATCAGGGGAGAGAGGATAAATGCATGGAGTGTTATGGTTTGGAGTATCATGGTTTGGAGGATGAAGGCTTGGAGGATCAAGACTTGGAGGATCAATGCATGGAGGAGTAAGATTTGGAGGAGCAAATAGCTGTAGTAGCAAGGCTTAGAGTAGCAAGATTTGGAGTAGCAAGGCTTGAAAGTGCAAGATTTGGAGTAGCAAGAAGTAAGCAGGACTCAGTAGAGGAGTTAGCATGGCTCAGAAGAGATAGCTACCATAGTGCAGCTTGGAGAAGTTAGTTACCATGGCTTGAAGGGGCTAGCTAGGACTTGGAGGGATAGTTAGTATGGGTCAAGAAACTAGTGCTCTTCAAGGAGTTAGTTCTGAATGAATACGCAAGGTGTGGAGAAGGAGTTAGCACTGATAGGAAGACTTAGCATGGCTCAGCAGTAGAGCTAGCACAGCTCAGAGGAGTTGCCTAACACAGCTTCAAGGGGTGAGTTATCATGTTATCATAGCTTGACGAGCTAGCTTACACAACCTGGACAGGTGAGTTAGCCTGGATCCAAGGAACTGTTCTTCAAAGATTCAACTACAGATGATTTAATTTGGTGTATAGTAGGAGATAGCACTGATAGGAAGAGTTAGTAGCATGGCTCAACAGAGAAGATTTTTAGCAGAGCTTGGAAAAATTAGCAAGCACAGTATGAACACCAGTGATGGCAGACCAGTACATAGTGATTCCTGCAAAACCCTAGAATGACGAAAGTAATTGTGTCACTGTTTGCATTGATGTAAGAGAAAAATGGTGAAAAGAATTTCAGTTCAGCAGATGATATCTCTTGCCAAGTTTGTGTGTATGTGTGTGTGTGTTAGCCATGAAACAGCATGGAGCTGTAGGCATAAGGACATCAATGCATTGAAGTTGGTTTGAAAGGACAACCAATACCAACCACAACTTGCCAGCCAGTCATTGATTGGTCAAAGTTCACCACAAAAATGGAGTTGGACTCGTAATGGAGTTTTGCACCTTCACTGCGCAAAAACGTATAGGAGGACTTGCTTCCAGGGACAGTAACTAATGATTACCATTGCAGTAATGTCAGTATTCAAATAGCAAGTCATTTGCTGTCCCTTGTTTATCAGCAAGCATTCATTGCACTTGTTGTAACCAGACTGCTTGTTGGATATTGACTCTTATCCTAATCCTCCTACAGGTATGTTTGGATGCATGGTAACATTCTAGGGTCAGCAGAGGAGATGCTGTACCATAGTAGGACTCTTTTTATGAAAGACAATTCCAGAGAATATTGTGCAGATTGGATTAGCACATTCAAGAAACCTTACCAACATCAGACGATACTACTTCAAGGATGCAAAATGACCAGTTTCCATCTTCTGTTGCTGCTGGTCTGGTATTGTGTCCACCACCGTTGATGACATTCATTCATAGCCATCCAAATTGTAGGATAGCATTGGTTCCCTAAGATTAGTAAAGAAAAGCAAAGATGTACTAACCATAAGTTCTTCTGGTTTTGGATTTGAGATTGCTTAAGGTACCAATACTGTGGTCCGTACTATGTAGCCTTCCCAATATCATGATATCTTTGCGATTCCGACATTTTACCAGGTGTCTATCTGTACGAGTATAGGTGTTAATGACAAAGAGACAAAGTAGGCCTACATAGAATTTGTACCAAAGCAAGATGTTCAACATAACACTCATGATCTAAATTGGTCTCATGATTGATTCACACCTTTTTTGGACAACATTTTTTCTCTCTTAACCGTACAAACCTCTATTGCTTTTGAACCTCTACCGTATTGCTTTTGAACCTCTATTGCTTGCATTACGCCGTCACTTCTTTGCTACCTACTCCATCTAATTGCAACTAATTTAACAGCACTGAATAACAAATAAACATTAAAGAACTAATTGAATTACACTGCTGTAGCATCGCTTGTTGTTGTTACCGCGTAGGGCGGCAGATGGAGGGGGGGGAGGACAATTTTTGCCCTTCTTTGTTGCCTTCTTGTTGCTGTTGTTCCAGCTTGTTTCTCCTAAAGGAATCGGTCAATTGATCCGAAACTTGCAGGCCTTGTTGATCTTGGTGTAAGGAAGTTAACCCCAAGTAGCGGGCGCCTCTAATGCTATGGTTAAGGAATGGTTTGGTTGAGACCACTTGGTAGTGTGATGGGTGTGTTAATGGAGTTTTTTATTTTTCATGATTTTCTTGACTGAAAGAATCCTCATAAAGTTCGAAGGGGTTCCCGCGGGCACAACCCCAGCAAATTGGGTATCTATGGATAGCTCTTGCTCTTGCCTTTTCTGTCGTGATGATTGCTTTAGCCAGAAGTTCCAGCTGGAGTGTTATACCAATAAGACTAACAGGACCCAAATCGATGGGTGTACGAGGGGGAGGGAAAAAAGCTGTCTCAAAATGGTCGCCCCCATTCACACCTATACTCGTACCGTAATATCACTGTAAGTTCGTTTTGCAAGGTTCGGACAAACTGTGCCCTCTTTCATTGTTGGAAGTCTGAATATATACGGTACGAGTTTAGTTGCTAATGCCACTCGGTTTTAAAAGACTGGTTATGAGCCTACTCATTTTGCTGCTCTACCAACAACCTAGCTATTTGGTCTATCCTTGCTAACTACCTTGATATAGCTTGAACACTAATACATACCTCGCGCCCGAATTGGTTGGGTTCTTAGCTATCCATAGATACCCAATAAGCTGGTTCTCTGCCTGCCTGACCTTTTCTAGTAGTGGGTTTCTCACGAGGCAAAAAAAAACTTGAAAATCTCCCATTTTCATTACCATGGATAGGGACCTGTCCCCCCCCTTGTATCTCATAAACCAAGAACTCCAAAAAGTTGGTAGGATAGGCAAACGATTCTAGACAACAATACTAACAAGGCCTGCAAGTTGGGGGCCGATTGCTAGAGTAAATTAGGAAAAAACGGAGCAGCGAAACAGGCGACTCAAATTCGGATTTTCACCTATACAGAAAACGCCCCCTCCAAACCCAAGGGACAGCAGATATCTCCATACTGAAGACACCGACGGCAACAATATTGCAGGCATCCCTTCATTATATCAAGAAGGACAAGGCCTGCAAGTTTCGAATCGATTGATTGAGTGGATTGGAAGTATCTAACTGGCAAAGCTTTGGACACACGAGGTCCATTTTGAAGGGAAACAAGGAAAAAAAACGGTGAATATTAATATCTCCATACTGAAGTCACCGCGGGCAACGATATTGCAGGGATCCCTTCATTATACTAAGAAGGACAAGGCCTGCAAGTTTCGAATCGATTGATTGAGCAGATTAGAAGAATCAAACCGGTGAAGCAGAAGGGAGAAATTTGGTTATATTTCAAGGAAGCAACCCAAATAACAGTGACAGCAGATATCTCCATCCCGAGGTCACCGCTGCCAACGATATTGCACAGACCTCTTCATTACATCTATAAGGAGACGCTCTCCAAGTTTCGGATTGATTGATTGAGAGGAATAGAAGAATCAAACCGGTGAAGCAGATTGAGAAAAATTGGTTGTATTTCAAAGAAACACCCCAAATAACAGTGACAGCAGATATCTCCATACTGAGGTCGCCGCTGCCAACGATATTGCACAGACCTCTTCATTACATCTATAAGGAGACGCCCTCCAAGTTTCGGATTGATTGATTGAGAGGAATAGTAGAAGAATCGAACCGGTGAAGCAGATTGGGAAAAATTGGTTGTATTTCAAAGAAACACCCCAAATAACAGTGACAGCAGATATCTCTGGAACGAAGGCACCAACAGCAACGATATTGCAGGGTACTCTTCATTACATATAGAAGAACACGCCGCCCAAGTTTCGAATCGATTGATTAAGCGGATCAGAAAAAAACGAATCAACATGGATGGGAAAGATGATGGGCAAAATGTGGATAAAAAATGGGCTTCCAAACCCCCGCCCAAGAACCCCCCAAAGGCAACAACAGTCGTGGCACTTGGGTCTGTAGCAAATGGACACCCACTTCACTGTGATCGAACCAAGGTAGCAGGTTACATCCTTCTAGTAGTGATAGGGCAATGGAACAAGTCCTACACAGCAATGGATGCTATGAAAGCATTGGATTTTCCAGAGGAGGAATGCAAGAACAAGTCTATGCAAAAGAGGGTGAGGAGGCAGAAGATTAAACAGATGAAGGATTCGCCACCTCTTTTCATTGAAACAGTAGTGAATGGGACATCGTCGATATCTCCATTAATCCACCCTGGGAATGGAGAGCCTCAAGGGGCGGCGGCAGTGGCAATGGGGAGTGTAATCGTGGCCTCCAGCAGCAGCAACCCCCATAAGAGGAAGCCAACTGCAAATGCTACAGCCAGCGCCGCTACAGCCAGCGCCGCTACAGCCAGCGCCGCTACAGCCACCAACGCCGCTACAGCCACCAATGACGCTACACTAATAGCTGTAACAGCCGGTGTTGCTACAGCCGGTGTTGCTACAGCCGGAGCTGCTACAGCAGCAGCTCCTTTGAAAAAGAAACCAAGGAGAAACCATAGCCAACTCCTATATGATCAGGCGACCATGCATAATAGCAATGGGCGGCAGCAGCAGTCTTATGAGACTGCATTTGTGATGTATACAGACAAGAAGGAACAGGTGGAGCAGCATGGTGGGAAAATAGGAGGACAGTCTATATGTGATGCTGTTAACCGCATGAATAACACAAACATCTCCTTGGATACGTTAAAGTGGCGTGTGAATAATGGAGTAAAAACGCCGCTCCGGCGTGGGCGCCCACCAACTCTAACACCAGCTATAGAGGAAGCCTTGGCTACAGCTATGGAAACATACATACTCCTTACTTCAGCAGAGATGTTGGAGAAGCCCAACCGTAAAGATATGCTTTGGCGGCTCAAAGAATGTGTGAAAAATGGTCCGTGCTTTCTAAAGAATTTTGAATCGCTCTTCTACAGAATGCAATCTAAGTATGCCCATACTATTGAAGTGAGTACACAGAACACACAGTTGGAAGAGAGAAGAGCTGTGTGGGCTACCCTTAACAATATAAACGACTGGTTTATTAACTTGAAAGATTTGTTGACTACAAAAGGATTCGCCCATTTGCCTACACCGGAAGAAAAACGAAACGGGCACGAAGGAGAGCTTGTGTTTCTTCCAGGCCAGCTACATCGCATTCTGAACGTGGACGAGACTGGCCTCACATTGGATGGAACAGGCTCAAAAAGTGGCGGCAGGCCTGTGACGGAATACGCCCCTGCTAACAAGAGTCTACCCTGTGGTGCAACACGAACACACAAGAGCAGCTCAAGGTGTACCCTTGTTGCTGGAAGTACGGCAAGTGGAGATCCAATCCCATTTCATTTACAACTGAAGAGTCTAGCACAAGAGGGCAAGAGAAAGATTTCAACAGCATTCACAAACCCACTTGACAGGGCTGGATGTGTTACTGGTACTTTGGGGTTTGCCGCCAAATGTCAAATGCCACATACCGCAAATTGCAATCCTACAGCAGGAATGGATGGTATTGAATTTCGAAAATATGTGGAGACCAGCATCGTATCACTGTTCCCAGATGCCCAACCTGCAAAGGGGAAGTGGGTCTTGTTGATTGTTGACTCAGGTCCAGGACGGTTGAACCCTAAGCTACTAGATTTTCTAAGCAGGAAGGGGTTCATTTTGCTTCCGGGAGTTCCAAACACAACACACATCACACAGGTTACGGACCAGAACTTTGGTATTTTCAAGAACGTTTATCGTGATAACCGTAAGAAACTGCATGCCAGCCGCAGTGCAGAGGGAAAGACTGTCAAAATGGCGGATCTACCATCACTAGTATTTGGATACCACAAAAATTGGACCTTGAAATTGCAGTCGGCATATGAGGAGGCGTTTTCTCCAGCCGCATCGAAGGCATGCTGGAGGAAGATTGGTGTTAGCCCATTCACACGGAACTGTCTAGGAAATCGAAATGTCGTTCACCAGTTGATGATGTTACCAGATGGCAGTATTGACTTGGACGCAGATCCCGTTACCATGCAATTGCTGGATCTCGAATTCCGAAATGATAATGCTATTGCAACACTTAAGGAGCATGGGTTTGCAGGCGAGGTTTTTCTAAAACTAGCCCCACGCAACTACGGAAAGAACCCCGCAAAAGCAACTCTACCAAACACAGGAGCTCGCCAAGACCAAATCCAAGAAGCAAAGAACACACCAGGCCCCAAGTATGCGGTATTGAACGGAGGAGCCTATAACTGTACGGATCAGATCATTGTAAACGAGAGGATTTTCCGTGGAGGAATAATCAAAGCGATGGAGGGCACGAAATCTAAGGCTGCGGCATACGGCAAAAAGAAAGAAGCAGCTCAACCCCTAATCGACAAATGTGATGGTGACTTTATGGATCTCCCTGTATCTGAATTGAGGAAGTTGTTTGAGTGGAAGCTACAAGAGAAGAGCACACGCCTAAACAAGGATGATATGGTGGGTGCTCTTATGGAGGCAGAGGAGGATCCACCAGTTGGTGAAGTGAAATGGAATGCAGTTGATGAAGCTGAAATGAAAAGACTGATTGAAGAGGATATCGAGATTAAAGATACAGAGCTAGGAAAAGCAATGGCAAAGGATATCAAGGAGATGCTCTCCATGACAAAAAGTATTACTCCACAGAGAATGGAAATTGCTGAAGCACATCTTACCCAAGAGGAATTGGAACATCTCAGGGCAGTGAGGATGCAGTGGCCTTGCCAAGGCTAGTACGGTTGCTTGTAGCCACATCTGCGCGTTATTCTCCAAGAACCCCGAATCTTGTTTATGTTAGGGCCTCTTCTTGTTCTTGTTTGTGACAGCCATTCTGCCGTGCTTGTTGCTCCTCGTTAGACGCCGAGTTTCGCTCTTGCGTTTCGCTTCGTCGTCGATGACAATACGGTGCTTGCTACCACCGTACGGTGCTTGGTACAGTGTAATTCAATTAGTTTAATGGTTTATTTGTTATTCATCACTTGCTAGTTGCTGTTAAAGGAGTTTTAGATTGGTTGCAATTAGATGGATTACCAAGCAAAAAAGTGACAAAAGAAAATAAGCAGAGGAAAAAAAATCGTCTCGGAGATTTCGTCCGATTCGTCCGAAATTGGTTCGAAATCCGGGTTCCTTAGAATATCCGGGTCCCCTGTGGACAGGTTAAGATTTAGTTGCTAATGATACGCGCTGACGCTCTGTAGATTTTGGTACATTTTCTACGTGTCCGAGTGGCATTAGCAACTAAACTCGTACCTCGCAAGTTCCGTTAGAACGCAGATCTTCTTGGGCCGTGAGGGGGTTGCGTGCGCAAGGAGAAAAAATTGCACTGTGAGGAGGCTGAAGGAAACTCATTAGCGTGGAGTCTGTTGGTTGAGCACCATAGATTTGGTCGCGAAGTAGATTATGGTCGCGCAGAGGAGATCAGCAAAGTACCGGTAGATTATGGACAACCGACGTAATTAAGCAAAGTAGATTATTCCAGAGGTAAGATTACTACCGGTAGTCCCGGTGCGACAACAATATTTTCAGTACGTATGTGTTACCAAAGTACCGGTACTTCTATTTTTTTACTCCAAACATGCATAAGAAATCCCAGTTCTCTCTTCTTGAAAGATCACTCAATAGTTAATAAAAAATATACAGAAATGAATAGATTTTTGGCGCACCCAACGGACGATTATTTTTATCAACTGACAAATTTGGAGCTTGGAATCTTAATAAGAACCAGCAACTGTCTGTTTAATCACTACCCGTTGGGTGACTGAAATGTTTGATTTTATGATTCCGTTTATTCGGTTAATAAAATCTAGCAATCGAGCCTCCCTCGACTGCCATTCAGTAATGAATAAATTAAAAGATTTATTCACTTTGGTTTGAAAATTTATTTATTTTATCGGTAGGATGGTGGGAATCACTCATCTGTCGCAGTTAAAATAGTATGTGCTCACCACTGCTCCAAGATACTTTTTGACAGTCTTATGGCAGTTTTCAGACCACTAAGTGTTAAAAAAAAAGTGTAGTCAATGCTTTCATGGAATTACTTAAGATTACCGTACAGTCTGGGAGGGTTTGAAAATTTATTTATTTTATCGGTAGGATGGTGGGAATCACTCATCTGTCGCAGTTAAAATAGTATGTGCTCACCACTGCTCCAAGATACTTTTTGACAGTCTTATGGCAATTTTCAGACCACTAAGTGTTAAAAAAAAAGTGTAGTCAATGCTTTCATGGAATTACTTAAGATTACGATAACGGTATGATACCGTACAGTCTGGGAGGAACCCCTGCTTCTCATTCTTCAATATTACCTGATCGCGCACGACCGACCTGGCTTTTCCAATACTCAACTCTACTTTTACTTATTTATTGTCACGGATCGCAGAAATGACTCTCGGCACAGGTCTTTCCTAAACGTCCCATCGCATTGTAGCAGCTGCCGGAAGAAAAATTGAATGAAGTCATGATACAGTACAAGTACGTATCCAGTAAGTGTGTATTCCGCCGGAGAAAACAATTATAAGGACTTCGTACCTCGTATTCGATATATCGAAAGCGAGGGGTCCTACCCACGTGACGCAGACCAGATCTGTACCTCCATTTTTGTCTTTTTGGACCCAGATTCCGAAATCTGGGTCCTACCCAGATTTTTGTGTGGAATCCGAAAGCAAAACTTCCAATGAAACCTAAAGTCCAGTTTTTGAATCGAACCTTAAGTCCACAGGAATCAACAATCTACACTTTGGCTCAACGGCTCAACAGCTCAACAGTTCAACGTGCGCAGCTACTCAAACATGCCGGTGGCATCTTCCTTCTTGGCTCCTTGGCATAAGAGGAGTATCCATCCATTTGATGTATCAAAACATTCAGGATCTGGTTGTGGCCAATGGTACTTGTTTGGTAATTGTGCAGAAGAATCGCCAAGTTCATGATGATCTTCCCATCTCCAAATGTCTCCAACAGTAGTTTGTCTTTCAATCAGGGGAACTGTCTCTGAATCATTTGCATTCCCCACTCTGACAACTGGCAAAAGCTTGTTGCTTCTCGATTCAACAGAATAGCCTCTGGGGTAACCGGATCAGTCTGCGAACTTTGGACAAGGCAGTGGTGTCTCCCTGTGTAAACCTTGAATACAGAGTCAACGCAAATCATTGCACGGTACTTGACAAACATTTCTTCTATTTTATCATAAATACCATGATCCACGATTGTGCTGTTGTGTCAGGTACCAGGGCAGTTGTAAGTGCAAATACAAATTCTCCCATTGGCTGCAAAAACAAAGACACTGTTTATGTACGTGTCACAGACCCAGCTATTGTACTAAAAGCAACTCTGTGTTGTAACTCTAAAAATCGACCGAAAGCTATAGGATAATTGAAATTTAAAGAGAAGTGAGCATGTCGTGAGATTGCTCTGTTACTGTTCTATTTCATGTAGTGGACCGGTATCCCTATGTTATTTGTGTTGTATGTAAGGATATCTAAACCGGTCATAGATCATGTGCAATTCATTGTAAGACAGAGAACACATGATATGACCTAAATGTCTGGATACTTGAAGTCATTTTTATCTCTGGAGGAGTATAAGTAACTTTTCAAGTGTAGAATGAATATAACCACCGTAGAACGTACGTAAGTACGATACGTGTATTTTTGACCGACAACACTCTGAACCAACCAATTAGAAGACTGCTGAATTTTGATTTTGAATCCATCAGCTGCACCTCAGATGCAGTATTCATGTAGTCTGGGGTATTTTACACCAATTGCGGCAATGTATTCCTCCACTTCTTCTTCAGTTGGAGGTCTAACCATTGCCTTTGGATGCTTCTGCAATACAAACAAAAGAACCTTTCTGGAGAACTTCACCCATTTGTACACAACAGTAGAGGTCAGTCCAAACACCATTGACACAGATCTTGTGACGGATCGTTGTGTTTGAAACCAATGAAGTACTACTAGACCAAGACAGCAAGTTGCATTTGACTCATGCTTTCTTCCACTCCATACTCCATTCACATTGACCTTCCACTTACGAATAGCGTTGGTATCTCTATTGATCATGTAACTATTGAATATGGGTTCAAATAGACCTAGAAGCTCTCCAAAGACCTTGTGGCCGGCACCGCAGCAGTTGAGAAGAGACTGTTCATTGCCTGAGTTGAATAGATAAAGAAAGGGGGACTCAGAATGACAACGAAGGGCTATCCTTGGTGTTCTCCTATCTCTTCAACACCTTTCTTGCACAGCGTCATCATCATCATCACCATCATCACCATTGTCTTGTAAGAGATACAAGCAAACAAGCAACTCAAGTGGCATAGTCAACGGATCATCAGGAGTGAAATGATAATTTATGCTGTCGGTTGAGTTTCGGACTATCAGTTGAGCCGCTTGAAAAATCTGATTGTATTAAACCCATATTTGTAATCGTATCAAGATGACAAATTTGGCTAATATTATTGTCCATACGAAGAATTCCTTATTCCGAAGAAAATGAGATTTTAGATGCTGGCTCCCAAAATCTGGGTCTGTTAATTTTCATTCCCCCAAATACAAAAAAGACACAGATCTGGGTAAGACCCAGAAAGTATTTCGAGAATGATCCAATACCCGGTAAGATTACTACCGTATCTCACTTCGTTGCATGCATCTACGCCTGTTCCACTCCGACCGTGGAGACTGGTAAAACCCCTCGCACACGAATTTGGACCGAACTGAGAACACGGTGAGGTCGGATTCGACACGCTATGACGCATGCGTTTTCTTTAATTCTTAGAACTATTTAAGATTTACTTTTGCTACCGGTAGGTCTGGATAGAAACAGAAACAAATTTCTCATTCGATGGTTTAGAAAATCGTAGTTGAAAATATCTGGTTTCGTTATTTCGATCGAAACAGCAAACAAAGTATCATTGATGGTTCCGTTTTTGGTTTCATTCCGACAGAGATATAAGTAGGGTACGGACAATTTATCCATCTCTCTTCCTGCACCCTATTCGGACAAGGATTCTCATCTTTATTTAAGACCCTCGCAAGGAATCCAAAGTCGTTGTTCATCTATTCATATCACATCTTTCATTTGTACCGGGAAAAAGCGAATTCATACTGGACCCGTATGCTTCTGTGCCTCCTGACCATTCCGACCTCGTATCGTGGACCGCCACAGCGACCACACACCAATGCGAAAAACACGCAAATTTTTGAATTGCTGAGCAAAAGTCTCGCACAAAAGTCAATGTTCCGGAAATCGCTAAAAGTTCAATTCACAGACAACATCAGTGAGTGAGCATTGAACCGGGCAACGGACGAGCTAGCTTTGTTGTCGATAAGCTATAAACCAAGAAGATAACATCCAGGTACAACGAGTAATTACTCTACAATGACACAGTTCATGAACAACACCATGTCGTCGGTTTTGGCAGCAACGGATCTTCCCGTGACGGATGCACCATCTGTACTATCAACTCTTGCGCCACAAATCGTTGAGGAATCCCCCAGCTACCTCCAAGAAAACATGCTGTGGATGGGCTTGTGGTTCAGCGCATTGTTGGCCTTTCTTGCCTATCCCTTTTGCTCGTCGAAACGACGAAGACAAGCCTTTGCACAAGGATGCCGAGAACGGCGATGGGTGAGCGCCGACCCCGATGACGATTTGCCGGTTCCGCCCAGACCTTCCGGGCGACAGCAACAACGCCAAGAAACACGGCGCCGTTTTCAGATCAACCAGACACAAGAAGACGGAATCCGGCAGCAGTATCTTTCGTTGCTGATGCAAAATTACACAATTGTGAGTACAGTAGCTACAGCTACGGTTTGTTCGTGTCTTCGCCCATACATTTGGTACGGTACGGTACAGGTATGGTGATTCAATCAAATCAAATCAAATCAAATCAAATCAAATAATACTGTGTTCACAGTTTGAAGGGTGTGTGCTCCAAATTCTTACAAGGTTTTGCTATTCTATGTACTACTTCTACATCAGGCTCTGAGAAAGTGTGATATCTACGATGACCAGAAAACGGAAGAATCGTCGACAGCTTCGATCGAGGAACAGAGCCAGGACGCAAAGCATGACATTGAGAGTCAGTGTGATGCTACCATTAACTCTTCTTCCATGGAATCGGGTGGTACTGCTAACCCTGTGGTGGAGAACAACCACGGCACCGACTTGGAGGTGTCTGCGGACACTATGGTCAGAGAGAACCGGTGCGATAGCGATGATAGCGAAAACCTGCTGGAATGTGCATTCCAGAAGCACCAAACGGTGTGTGTTCCGCTTGCCGGACAGGCCGTCACGAAGGAAACCGACCCGAAAGAGGGAGCTCCCTGCAGCAATGCCACTACCGATGCTCGGGGTTTGAACCGGCGCATCGTTTCCAACGGATGTGCCATTTGTTTGTGCCCATTCGACGAGAACGAAGAAATCACGTGGTCTTCGAATCCCGATTGTTGCCATGTCTTCCACAACGATTGCATAGTAAATTGGTACCTCGCCTACGGGAGGAAGGCCCAGAGACGACGCCTGCGCAACAACCCGAACATGTCCGATGATGAAGCCCTGGACTTTATTTGCGATTTTCCAATCTTGTGCCCTTGCTGCAGGCAAGAATTCTGTGTGGAAGGGACGTGCCACTCTACGTCCTGCGAGCAGGACGAAGAGATCGGTGGTGCGCGGTAAATTCAGCTGGAATCAAAAGGAAAGAAACCAAAAGTTTCGGACGCGTTCCTTATGTATGGTGCATTGAATTGCGAGTCAGTTCTTTCGAGAGACCAATCGCTGACGGATCTATGGAAGCACTTTAACTTTCGTCCCGGGAATATATTCCGTTCGTGTCGATGGTGGTAAATTATCCCGGGTCCCATTCTCGTCGTGGATTCTTCCGGTGGCACATCGGCGGTATCATGGAGACGATTAGACCTACATGTTTTGTATGACCATTTCTGTCTCACTTCCAACTTTTAAGTTCAATAAACTGATACATGTAGGCCAATAGGTTTATTATGTACAACACTATCCCTTAATCGTGCTGAAAAAAACGTCTATGCGTGCAAACTTTTTTTGATTTTTGTTTGTTTGGACCTGATGACACCATCGTGGTCAGAGTTCTTGCGAGTGGAGTCATTAAAAGGGCATCAATCTCAACTAAAGTAACAATCTATCACTCATACGGGCGTGAAATAACACAGAGCAGGGGGGTATAGTACGTAGTTGGGTATTTTTGGCTAATTTTGACAGAAATCTGGCGGTTTTCTTACATTGGGTCTGTTGTGTTTCGCAATTTTTTGAGTTTTGTCACCAAAACCTAGAAAACACCAAAGACTGCAACAAAATCCCACGCCGGTCCCACACAAATATCAAGGGGTGGTGAATTTGAAGCAATACTTGCTGTCGTTGAGGTTGAGGTTGAGGTTGCAATCGAATCACAATTTTCAAATACACAGCAACAGCATCGGCGGGCCCTTTTGCAATTTTGGCACTCGGCCCGCAATCCCTGGCGTCTGTCTGGGCCTAGAAAACAACAAAGACTGCAGCAAAATCCTGTGTCCGTCCCAAGCAAATAGCAAGGGGTGTCAAATTTGGCGCAATACTTGCTGTCGCCGGTGCCTGGGTCATCAAATGGGGGAACAGAATGCTGTCTTTTGCAATTTTGGCACTCCTGCACTCCCCATCATCTGGCTGGGCCAAGAAAAAAACAAAAAATGCAGCAGAATCCAACCACACAAATAGCAAGGGGTGGTGAATTTGAAGCAATACTTGCCAATGTTGGCACCGGGGTCATCGAACGGGACCGGTGGACAACAACAACAACAACAACAATAACAACAACAACGATGATGACAGCAATGACAACAACAACAACAACAACAACAACAACAACAGCACCGCCGGCATCATCAACATCACCACCATCGTCATTGCCGTTACTTAGTCTTCTGTTTCTTTGCTTCCTTTTTGTAGTTGTCCTTCACCAGGTGAACTTGCTGCATTGTTGTTGTTGTTGTTGTTGTTCATTTGTCCCCGGTCCAAATCACCAAAATAGGCCGTATCTCCTTGATATCTGGAGGAATCAGTTCCTTCTTTTTGTGGCTCGTAGGTATCTAATAGTAGAATGGGGTCGACACCTTGGTTTGTTGTAATAAGATTGTATTCATTGGTCTTTTAGAGCAGCAGTAGGAATCCATGAATCCACATCCCACATGATCTGTGCCACTTGTACTATCCCTACAACCTTGATTTCTGCAGGAATCAGTTCGCTCTTTTTATGGAGTGCTGACATCTAATAGAATACGAGGTTCAATGCATTGATTTTTGGGTGGCACTTTGTATCAAGCTGCTGGAGAGAGATCCCTACCATTTATGGCATTTTGTGCCATTTGGAATGGCGCTGAAGTGCAAGATCAGTCTGTAAATCCTTGATTTTTTGCCAAATTGATCAGGAATTGCTGTGGATGATAGCGCTTCAGTAGAGGAAGCCACCGATGTGCTTGAATCCTGGATTGGTGAAGTGTAGCTGCCGGTTGTAATTTATTTCCATGATGATATGGAATTTTGGAGTTTGTATGGGTGCTCCCAAAATACTGAGTGTAATGGAGCTTTGGCTGCCAATAGCTCAGCCAAAATTTCAAGTAGGGACCTGGAAGAAAGTGTTTTCTAATACAGTTTTTTTAACGAGGAATAAGAATATCAAGTCGGACTTGAAATCTGGCAGAGTTAAGACTTTTGTTTGGCACATCAAAAATGAGCAATTTGTACGTCGGTGTGCGTACAGAACAATTAAAGAATAAGTAACTTTTCATGTGTAGAATGTAGGTAAGTACTAGTGCAGTATGTGTATTTTCAACCAACAACAGGCCCTGGGAGGAGTTTGGGGGACTGTTGTTTGGAATCCCATAGTATTAGATCCCCATATAAAATTTGATGCAAAGGAAGTATAGTAAACATATTATATGGCAAAGGAAGTTCAGCAAGCATAACTGACCGATTAGTAGGAATATTGAAAAATATTAGGAATCTTGTCAGCCCCAACACTTTGAGTATTTGCAATGGGAATCTGAAAGAGGATCACTGCTCAGAGCTTAAATCAAAGAGTTACTGCTTGCTCTGGAATGCTGCATCATTGTTGTTCTCTACAGTGTGGACGATTACTATTAGCAGGATCATGAACAGTGCAACAAGGCAGGCGACTATTGTTGATTTCTGTGTGGTGCATCATTATCCTCATTGAGACCAATAATAAGCAAGAATACTAACAACAAGGATGCAGTACTAGCCTAGTAGTAGTAATCTTACGCATGATGAACCCAATTGTTGACAATTGTAAAGGTTGTTGAAAGGTCGTCCTCATGTGTGACAATTTTCAGCTCACCTTTTGTTCAATGCAAGGTCAAATTTGGACGAGACCCAGATGATAGTTGTGTCTTTCGTGCTCTAGCAAGAGTTATCCAATCACAATCAAACTTCTACTTCGTAGCTTCCTTCTCCTTGGTAAGAAGATTCTCTCTTCTACCGGTACCGGTAGATTTCGACCCTTTTTCGAACGAATCTTGTACTTGTTCCGTGGTACTGTACTAGTAATCGTAAGATTACTAGTATGAGTATCGCAGTGGCTCGTACCGGTAGGAGTATCTATCCATACGAGTACGAGTATTCGTAAGATTACGAAGCCGCGTACGAGTACCGTACCGGTACCGTACTGCAATTTTTCGCCATTCATTCTTCCCGTATTGTTGTATGAATTTCTTCCGGAACTTCCCTTTCCATCCACTCTTTTTTCTTCCTCCCGTCGCCCATCACATCATCATGACTCAATAATACGAGATCCATACCACGAGAAACAGCTGCTTACGGCAACAATAATACAAGTAATAATTGTTCTATTTTCGTCTCCAGGCTGTCACAATATTATCACGAATAGAAAGGACTCGTAATTTTACCGTACGAAAGGATACAACACAGGAAACAACATGACCAAGTCGCACTGCCAGTGGCTCCTCGCCCTAATTCTCTGCTGCCTCTGCCTCGAGTCGTCGGTATGCTTTTTGACATCGAGGGGAAACAGAAACTCGCTGTCGTCTCGGGCGCCCACCGCCGACAAGATCTTTCTGTTCGTCGAAAATGGAGCCAGCGACCAGGGTGGCGGCGGAATGGCAAAAACGAACGGACTGGAAAAATACTCCAAGGACGTCATCGAATCGAGCAAAAATAATGAATGGGGGATTCCGTCGAGCGAAACCCTCGATCCGTTCTGTGCGAGCCCGCAGGAGCAACTCGAAAACGGGGGAAGGATAACGCTGGTCGGATCGGGTCCGGGAGATCCCGACCTGCTCACCGTCAAGGCCTACAAGCTCCTGCAGGATCCCGATGCCCTCGTGATTGCGGACCGACTCGTCAGCCAGGAAATCCTGGATTTGGTCGGCGGAGAAATCAAGGTGGCCCGAAAGCTGCCCGGTTGCGCCGAAAACGCACAAGCCGAGATTTATTGGTGGACCTACCAGGGTTTGGCGGCCGGAAAGCACGTCATCCGACTCAAGATCGGGGATCCGTTCGTCTTTGGACGGGGTGGAGAAGAAGTCCTCCAGTTTCGAAAATTCGGAGTCGAATCCAAGGTCGTACCGGTGCGTTGTCTGTTTTGTCGTCGTCGTCGTCGTCGTCGTCGTCGTTTTCCCCCCGCGAAACTGTTTCGTTGTGAGCCTATGAAATCCTATCTCACCTCACTTAATTGCCTGAATATATATTTTGCGGAATTGTTGGAATGAAAATAAAATCAAACAATAATAGGGTGTTTCGGCGGCATTTTCTGCTCCCTTGCTTGCGAACATTCCGGTCACGCACAGAGGATTTTCGAATCAAGTCGTCATGTGCACGGGTTACGGAAGGGAAGGAACCTCGCCCGATTTGATCCAATACCACGAGGAGCAAACAATAGTATTTTTGATGGCGGTTGGCAGGCTGCGTGTATTGTGCGAGCGGCTCATCAACCTAGCCGGATACCCAAAGAACACGCCGGTGGGTATCATCGAACGAGCCGGGTGCCCGAACCAGCGAACGGTCATCGGTGACATGCAAACAATAGCGGACATTGCCGAGAAGCACAACATCCAGGCACCCAGCACGATTGTCGTTGGCAAGGTCGTCAACGTGTTGTTGGAAAAGGACGAAAGCGGAATGGTGACCCAGGGATTGCTTCAAAACGCCACGGCGATTTCCGTTTGAGCGGTCCCGTTCGGTAGATCACCGCGGGAACCCACACCCATGAGCAACCACCAGCCAACAACAACAACAACAACAACAACGGCAACCGCACAACACCCAAGGACATTGGTTGGTTTCGCGCTTTGAATTTTTTGCACAACATTTTATAGAACAAACAATAAAACCATTCATAGTAAGGCCTCCTTCAATTTTTCCAAATTATTTTCCAAAATGAGATGACTCGAGTTGGTTTGCTACGAAACGAGGGTGATGCGTGGAAGGCTGTATTAGTTTGCTGCATGCTAAACTCATTCTCTGCTTTTGACATTTGCAATGAAGTACACGGCAGCTACCGGTAGCTACAGGTCCCCTCATTCCTTGCATATCTTACTAATGGACATAGCTAGTAAATGAATGGTTAGTTGTCGAAAAGAGTAATGGTGTTACCTAAATTACTTTTACTACGATTCAATGTGCTTGACCAATTTGAACTATATGGTTTTTCAATTTCCCCTTTTTTCACAGGGTTTGTTGGAAGTTCCTGCGTTTCACAGTATTCTTTTCGACATGTCTCCGTTGAATCCTAGATTTCTCAGCAGCCAAGGCGATCGTCCGTTGTAGTTAACAATATTGTATCGTCTGTGATGAGTTCTCCTCTAAATCTCGATGGTTCCAAACTCTAAGTGTTTTTCCCCTGTTTATCGAACTTCGAGTCCCTTTTCTTGCAACGACTTCAATTTTGGTTCGGGAGGCACTTTTCCAACACAGGCTTTGATTCGTTGGCCTCCAACACTCAGGGTGCAGCTGTTGCAATCTCCTTTTCGGCAGCTGTATCGGGGCTTGATGCCGAGACCGGCAGCGGCATTCTTCATGGGCGATCCAGGCTTGAAGTTTTTCTTTTTCCCGTTGTGGGTCAACAACGTCATGTGCAGGGCCGATGTTCGATGGCACGAGCCGAGCGATGCTGCCGACTGGAATGCGTACACATTGGCTGTGACGGAGAGAAGAGCGATGATCAGGGACAAAAAGGTCTTCATCGTAATATTTATTGCAGTCGATCTGTAGTATTTAAATGTAAGGGATCCGTAGTCTGTGGCGATAATCTGTCGACTTAGCATAATGCTTTCTCGTTATTGATTGTGTACCGTAATACGGTAGCGTTGATAGAAGATGATGGGTTTCGTAGAAAATCAGGAATTAGGAATGCTGACGAGGATGTGTGACGACATCTGATCGATGGATAACATGATTATTGTTATGAAAAAGAAACGGGGGGCGTAAACAATTTGTTTTTGAGATCCCCCATTTGTGTCCGGGTTTTTGGACGTATCTGATTGATATTATTTTGATCGAGTTGCTCGAAAACAAAGAAAATCAGTCGAACGGGTCAATTTTTCAAGAGCTTTCAACAAACGTCATTCGTTCAAACACGTACGGATTCACGGGGGGTATGTGTACTGTTTGGTCTTTTTGCACGCGTCTTGCGCGTCTCCTCGCTGTAAGAGTTTACTCTCGTACGTCCCAACTTGAACTGCTGACGATCTTCCGTGAACTTTTTTCAGACGTTTGTGTTCTCGGAAGTGATGTCGTTCGCACGTTTTACCGGGCGGGATTTCGCTGGCTTTTTAGCGTTCTCAACCAAGCAAATACGTTTCTTGTTAACTTTCACAAAATTAGATCTGTTACGTCTTATTAGTTAAATTTAGTACTGTACAATGAGATTCTTTTGTCTTGCGGCCCTTTTGGCAACTGCCTCTGCTTTCACTACCCAAGGAGGTGCTTTCACCGCTAGCGCCCCTGCTGTCGGCGGAGCTTTCCAAGATGTTGTCGCCGCTCCTAGCTCCCACGCTAACCGACGGGCAACCATTGTGATGGACGGAAAGGCCAACGGTACGTTTTGACGATTGCGCGTACGTCACAATCGGAACACCACAAATCGACTTCGCATCGAGGTATTCAAACGACGATGATAAGTGACAAGAACGAAAGCTACAGAGAAGTACGATAATGTTACGGAATCACTTTAAAAAGTGTCCTTCCGGAGTTCAATCACGATCAGCTGGATGACTTCTTGATGTACGGACAGCGGCGTAGTGCAAAAGAGGGAAAACATCAATTAGCGAACGCTGCCCGAGGTCGCGATAAGGCCAGGCCGGGAATGAAGGCCACGATGAACAACGGAATACCGCTTTCGAACTGAGTGCATCTGAATTAATCCCTCATCCCGTTGTTTACCTCTCTTCTTGAACGTTTATTTTACAGCCATCCGTGACCGCATTACCTCCGTCAAGAACACAAAGAAGATCACCATGGCCATGAAGCTTGTTGCTGCCGCCAAGGTCCGACGTGCGCAAGACGCAGTTCTTGCCACCCGTCCTTTCTCTGAGACCCTTCAATCTGTCTTCGGAGGTTTGATTGCCCGTCTCGGCAGTGAGGCTATTGATCTTCCTCTCTTGACCCAGCGTGAAGTCAAGAAGGTCACTTTGACTGTCGTCACCGGAGACCGTGGTCTTTGTGGAGGTTACAACTCCTTCATGATCCGAAAGGCCGAAGCCCGATACAATGAACTCAAAGCGCAGGGAATCGATGTCGATATGGTTATCATCGGACAAAAGGGAATTGCCTACTTCGAACGTCGTGCTTACCCTATCCGAAAGACTTTCCAGTGTGGACAGAACCCCAACGCCAAGGAGGCCCTTGCTATCTCTGAGGAATTGTTGAACACTTTCCTTGCTGGTGAAACCGATGCTATTGAATTGCTTTACACAAAGTTTGTTTCCCTTATTGCTTCCACTCCTTCCGTCCGAACATTGGTTCCTTTCTCTGCCTCTGACATCACCCAACAAGGCGACGAGGTCTTCCAATTGACTTCTGAATCTGGAGACTTCTCTGTCGAGCGCACTGAACTTGACGTTGCCGAACCCCAAGAATTCCCTAACGACATGATCTTCGAACAAGACCCTCTCCAAATCGTCAACTCCATCCTTCCTCTTTACCTCAATGGACAAGTTCTCCGAACTCTTCAAGAATCCGTCGCCTCCGAACTCGCCGCCCGTATGCAATCGATGCAATCTGCCAGTGACAACGCTGGAGAACTCGCTGATAAATTGTCTTTGGAATACAACCGTGCTCGTCAAGCTGCCGTCACCCAAGAAATTCTTGAGATCGTTTCCGGTTCCGCTGCTCTCAATTAAAAAACTTGATTTTGTCTACAAAAACTATCTTTTTTCGAAATGGGTTAAACTGATAGACTACTAATGTATATTTGCTGGAGATAGGAAACAACAGTTGTGCGTAGTACACTTTATTAGGGGTAACTGAAAACGATGCCGAAGCTACTGGGGGACAAAAGGGAAAGGCTGAAATGCACAACTTGCATCCAGGAACGATAGTTATTCGTTCTTGCAGACACACCTCGATTGTTAAATAATTATGACAATACCTGTTACCCACCAGAAATACTTACCGCATTTCAAACGTTGGACCATAGTACCAGGACTGAAGGCGAAAAACAGTAGGATTCTGACAGGCAACTTGACTGCGAAGGATGAATAGTTGCTTGTACAGCAAGGGTAGATACGGAGTTCTTTGGTAGATGGGTTAGCAGCGAATTGTGAACAGCAGATTCAATAAACCTGTGAAAAAACTATGTTTCATATTCAAATAATGGCACTTTGGTGCGGTAGTAGTTTCAAATGGAGATGGTGAACTGTTATTGCATGAACAAAACTTTCACACACACCAGATAAATGTAGAAGGAGAACTTTTACCAACCGACTTGGTTTCAATTGCCCTTTTCTTCTTATTTCCCAGCAGATCAAACAGGGTAGACATTGCCTTGCTTAGTAGAAAGCATCACTCTTGCAATATCAGGGTAACAGTATTATTGTTGTTCTTGCTTGGTTCTTCTTTGCTCCCAGGACCCAGTCATACTAAAGGGAAGAGTGACTCACATCGCTTTCACCAAATCAAGTGAAGCTTAGTAATGGTAGCATCAGGTATTCAATAGTGCTAGTAGTAGTTTCACCAACTTTTTCTACTACTAATATTGTGTACAAATGTAGAAAACGCAGCAGGGCTGCGTTGCTTACTACTACGAACGTAGTAACAATACTAAGTGTAGTGGCTGTGCACAAACATAATTATTGCTGCCCCTAGTCAACACTACTGTATTTGCACAAAACAATACTGTATCATCATTGGTTACGAACGGAAAGCTACCAGCCAAGATGAATGTGGATCCATCTGTCTTCCAGAAAACGACAGTTCCGTTACTGTACGAAAAACAGCTGGTGGTGCCATACTATCAACGACCCCTACCGGCAGGAAGCGACGACATCGACAAAATACAGCATCATAATGCGAAGTACGTACTGTACGACTATGATTTTGATGGGAATCAAGACTCCTTTGACTGAATAAATCGTTACTATGACGTCATTCTTCTTTGTTTGACGCCTCCTCCGATTCGCCCATCGCAAGTTTCACGACCGTGATGGAAGATTCGTTCCTTTTCTTCTACCGTATACGGTAGGACCGTTATCCCAGGGACGAATAAACCCCCCCTCCCCCCCTTGTTCGCATTCGTTAGCAAGCAGTACGTACTAGGTAACAATTCTTCAACAGCAATTCCGATCTACCGGTACCGTAGAGTAATTATTCACCGAAAACGTCTCTATTAATATCGTCAATCATGAAGATCGCCACCCCCCTTCTCGTTCTCGTCGCTTCTATCCAGGGCGCATCCGCCTTCAGTGCCTACCTCGAGCAACTCAATGGAGCTCCCGTTGTCAATGGAGGAGCCGCAGTGGCAATAGCTCCCCCGGTTCCCGCCGCCCCGGCGCAATCCATCATCGGCCCCTCCGCCGACATGCTTTCCCTCATTAGCAAGCAGGTGTCCGTCGAGCTCATGGCTTCGCAGCAGTACATGGCCGCTTCCATCTGGTTCCGCTCCCGCAACATGGACGGCATGGCAGCCTGGATGCTCGACGAGTCCGACGAGGAGAGAGGCCACGGCAAGCAGATCCTCGAGTTTGCCATGAAGAACCACTACCAGGTGGTCATCGAACCCCTCGCTGCACCCCAGGCCGAGTGGAACAGTGCGACCGACGTGTGGGCCACGATCCTGGCGCTGGAAGAGAACAACACACAGAATTTGCTCCGCATCGCCCAAGCGGCAGACGCCTGCGGACAGTACGGTGTCAAGGCCTTCCTCGATCCGTTCCACGTCGAACAAATCGAGGCCGAGGACAAGGTCGGTGGGATCCTGGCCAAGGTGCAGGGCGCCTCGGATACGCTACTCTGGGAGATCGATCATTTGCTCGGACAGGAAGTCGAGAGCGAGTCTCATCATTAATTATTATTAAACACGATGACTTCATACTATTATTATTTGCTCTAATACTTTCTACAACAACAAAGCCTTCTCACGTTCACACTCTAAGTTTAAATGAGTTACGATAATAAAATTTTACATCACGGAAACAGATCTTTTTGACATGGTCAAGGGATTCATTATTCGCCTTTGCGATGGGGCGGGAGTTTCTCGAGCATAGTCTATGCGAAACCACGGATCTTTACAGAATGGGTGTATGCATGCGCGTATCCGTACGATCTTACCCGTGCAATGCCGGTGTGCGGAAAAGGACTCACTGTCTGCGGCAGTCCCCATTCCCACGGCATCCAAACTCGTCTTTTTGCTTCGTCTCTAGCTATGATGGCTCCGTGTGGTACTTTGGAAAGGACAAAACAAACAATCGGTTCGAAGGTAAGTGATTTTCAGTTCCGCCGGGGAGTCGGTCTTATTGAATCATCGCGGGCGAACTCACTGCGTGTAGTATTCCTTCGATTCGATAGGCGTTCGTTTTGTTGCGGATCGATGCGATGTGATGTGATGTGGTGCGATGCGATGCGATGCAATGCAATTTCGGTTCCATCCTTTGGAGGACAGGAAGGGTGGATGGGTGGGTGGATGGATGGATTGGTGGATGGATGGAAACCGAAGTTACCCCCCGGACTTACCGTGTGTGTCCTAAACATACGTGGGATTGGAAACGTGGTGTTGTTCCAAGTGTACGGGAATGGTGCCTACCGTGTCGCGCACGGATGGTTCCAACGGCAGAGAGGCGGGAATCACGCTCGTGCCTCCCGTTGCGGTAGCTCTCCCTGCGTGATGATTCGCGGCAGCGAGGGGAGGACACGCAAGAGGCACCACCACCACCCCCGGAGTAGCGTTGTTGCGGTTGTGGTTGTGGTTGGTGCTGTGCGCAGCAGCAGCAGCAGCCACAACACGAGCAGTTGCGGTTGTTGTTCTTGCTTCCGACGACAACGTCGAACTACTACTGCCGTTGACGTCCAGCCACTCGTGGTGCTTCAAACAGGCCTTGGCGATTTTGGTTTTGTGGCCCGTTTTCCCGCAAAACGGACACACCACGTCCTTGTTGCTCACCGTTTTGGTCTTTTTCTTGGTGGTGCTCTCGTTGTTTCTCGTCGAGTCGTTGTTGTTGTTGTTATCGCAGTCGTTGTTGTTGTTGTTGTTGTTATTGTTATCGCAGTCGTTATTGTCGTTACCTGCGAGCCACTTTAGCTCTTTTGTTTCCCGCAATGCTTGCGAACTATCGTAGGTGTACGGAGACACAACACGCGAGAACGAACGAGCGAACGAGCGAACGCACAAACGGTACAAAGGCGGTTGACAAAAGTGGTTGTCAGAAACAACGAATGAACAAACAAACAAACAAACGAATGAACGAACGAAACGAACGAACGAACGAACGAACGAAGAAATCACTCGCAATGGAGTTCACTGTACCGTAGAGCATGCGAGCAACATCTGCGCCGTGCCTGCCTGCCTGCCTACGAGCACGACGAGTGCATGCGGTAGATCGATCGGAAGATACAAGTAAGTACTACACTCACGTCTTTTTTCGCTGCCTTGTCGTCCGTGACCACGTAATACTTCCCCCCGCGACTGCCGTCGATGTCGAGGAAGCGCCCCCCGCGATCCTGGATGTGCCTGACAATGTCGCGGACAAAATTTCGTTTTCCGTTTTCGTTGCTTCACGTCGATCTTGCGGTAGTCCGCCTTTCGTTCCCCGATGACCGTTCGGTAGCGCTTGTTTCCGATAAAGTTGTTGCTTTCTCCTGCGGTTCAATGCAATGCAATGCAGTGCAGTGCAATGCACGGTACGGAATCGGCACAATTCGTTGTTTTGTTTGGTTTTGTTTTGTTTTGTTTTGTTTGTTTTGTTTTGGGACAAGAGAGGCCAGCAACGCAGGGAACCATCAAACAAGCAACAATCATTATGAGTCGACCGTGTATGTGTTGTTGTGCCGTAGAAACGGTTTGGTTTGCTTTGGTGCAGAGCATTGTATTGTATTGTATTGTAATGCATTGCATTGCATCGTATTGTATTGTATTGTATTGTATTGTACTTACCCCCTCGTCCGCACAGAACGTCCCAGTTGCCAACCGTTTCTCCGGGTGACAGCCATTGCCAAAAATCGGGTGGTTCGTCGATCCTCGGTGTTGTTGCTTGTGGCTGTGGTTGCTGTTGCGGTTGACTTGTTGTTGGAACCGGTGCGTGGTCGTTTTTTCTTTGGATTGCTGGTGGTAGTGGTATTGTTTTGAATGGTGGTTGGAATGGTGGTGGTGGTCGAAGCCTCCAACGGCGGTGGTGGCTTCGTCCCGATTCCGATGCCGATTCCGGCATCGGTGGGGAGCATCGGAATGTCGCTGGTCGCCACGAGTTCCACGAGTGGTGTAGTTGCGGTTGCGGTTGCGGTTGCGGTTGCGGTTACCGGTGAATGTCGTTGCTGTTGCCTGTTGCCGTTGCTGCTGCTCCTGTTGATGCGCCACGGGCAGATGCGGTGGTCCTTGTTGCGGTGGTGCTGGCTGCGGCTCGTGATTCCCGGGCGACATATCAACAGCAGCCACAGCACCGGGACCCACCGGCGCAACCGCAAGCGCAACCGCCGCCACCCGTGCCACGGCCGATGTCGACGTCGCCGTCGAAGTCGAACCCGGGGTCAAATCGTGGCCGAGGCTCAGGAGGGCCGCCGTGGCTGCCTTGGGCCCCCCGTTGTTCGACGAATCTCCTTCGCGATCGTGATCGTGAGCGCGTGAGGACGACGACGACGACGACGACGCGCCCTCGGGTTCCACGGGGGCACCGGTATTGTTGTTCTGGGTGGTGGTTTTCACTCCCGCGAGGGCGTTTTTGTGTTGCAACTGCAGCTGCAACTGCATCGCTCGGTCGTTTGGTTTCGTTTTGGTTTTTGTTTTGGTTTTCGTTTCTCTCGGATTGTGCCTACCGTACCCCTCTCTGCTCGGTTTGGTCTCGTTTCGTCACGCGCCCGATGGCATGCGAATCGATAGGATGGATACTGTTGTACGAATTCCCGTCTCTGTGTTGGTTGCAGTGTTGTAGATCACAATGCTCTGCTACGCCTTGCTATTCCCGGAATACCAGTTTCGGTTTCCTCGAACGATGTTCTGTTCTACTTTGGATTATTGTTTTCTAAAACAAATGAGAACCGAGGATCGAGGATCGTAAGAATATTGTGGATACTTCCGTACTCGTACGTACCGGTACCAGCCGCTAAGAATACCTTTACCGGGTAATACTCGTACCGGTACAGTGTGCTTTATGGTACGAGTAATCTTACGCGTACTGTATTGCTCAGTACGGGAATGTTGCTACGAGGTTCGTACCTTGTACTCTTTCTATTATCCATGTCTCGAGTCTTGAGTGGTGTAAGATTACCGTAATTACGAGCATTGGATGACCAACCACACGAAACCATCAAAGGCCCTTTCAATCAATCAAGATCAAAAAATCGTTTTTGGTACGGAGTATCATCTTTTGACAAATCGGTAGGCGACTCCGCGTCCACTAAAACACAACTTGAGATTATGCGGTCCGAGTACGAGTACAAGTATGTATTCCTCGTACTCGTGCGTTCCGACACACACACGTGTCGGGATGATTGATTCTGAGATCCTCTATTTTTTGAATATCGGTAAGATTTATCGTACCGTAGGTTCATCGTTCGTACCGTACTGTAACATACAAGTAAATATGTGTAATAAAATTTACTGTACGGTACGAGTACGAACCGTATGAGAGATTTTTCTTTTCTTTTCATCATTGACATTCTGCGTTCTGGCCGGTTGAAGGCGTTCACGTCCGTCCTGCGCTACGATAGATAGAAAGATTACGAGTACCGGTACGAGTACGAGTACCGGTACGCCTTCATACGGTACTACAGGTAATACGAGAATTACTTCTACCAGTATGGATGGATACGAGTACTTGTACCGCATTATCTGTTGTAATCAGCAGTAGGCTTAGTACTACGAAACCTTAAAGAGTGCAATCAACTCTGTTAGTTAGATACAAATAATTAAACTATGATTGTGTGTGGTTGACTGTTGATTGTTGTTGTTTCCTGGACACATTTGTCCGGATGGCGATTGGATACCCGACAACAATCTGACGCATGATGGATGGATGGCTGATATTGATCCATTGGTGCATGGGTGATATTGTGGGGTGTCGTAGTCACATCCTTGATATTGCGGGTGTCACCCCACTTTCAATCCCGTGTGTATGGTTGTACTAATAGTATGTATATGTAATGGGTGGCGCGTTAATGTCGTGGCATGCGCGCTCGGACGGCGCCCTTCCAACACACTCCTGCTACACGCCGGTGACACACTGTCATTGGTGGATAGATTTTATGGGGTGTCGTGCTTGCGTGCCGCATACTGTTGTTTGTATTGTAGGAATTCCACGTTGGTGACACCCATAATGATGTTTCGAAATTTTCGAAACAGTGACCCTTGTAGGGGCTTGGTGAAATGGTCAGCGAGCATGTCGCCCGTTGGGCAGTACTGGATTTCAATTTCTCCTTTCTTTACTCGGTCAGTGATAAGAAAATAGCGAATATTGATATGCCTGGTGCATTTAGTACTGGAGGACTTTCCGTTCATCTCCAGCCGAATCGCGCTTGTATTGTCTTGGTTAAGTATGTTGGTACTCCCGAGGGTATTTCTTGTGTGGCTGGGAACAGTCTCGTGAGCCGCATACCCTTGCCACTGTAGGAAGTAGTAGCACCACAAATTGTATGGCAGTGTGTCATCCACACCCACCAACTCTGCTTCTGTTGAACTCTTTGTGCTGAGTTTCTGCTTGGTTGACAGTGAGAGGATGGCGCCTTGGCCAAAGGTGAGTACACCTCCTGTGTGGCTCTTCATATCTGAGTGCACGGCAAAGGATGCGTCAACATACCAGTAGGCATTGCCCGTGTCGTCCCACCCTAGTACAAGTGGGAGAAAGATGGTCTCCCCCACATATCCCATTACTCTTCGCAATTTCTTCCAATCATCGTGGTCTGGGTCGGAAACTCGTGTACAGAGGAACGCAATAGCAGTCTGTATGTCGGGGCGTGCTCTTTTGCTTGCAAAGAGAAGTTGTGCCACGTGTCTGTGGAAGGTCTCAGCGTCCGCTGTGCTGAGCTTGTTGCCTTCTGGGTTGACTTTGAACAGGTGGTCGGAAGCCGGTGTTGGAATTGTCCTTGCCTCGATAAGATCAGGTGGAAGGTCGTCCATGATCCCTTCAAGGTAGTCAAACATACTGAACTTTACCTTCCCAGGCTCACTGTAGTCGATAGTCATTCCCACATAGTCGTGGATTAGTCCTCGAGTAATCGTGAGAGGTGATTCCACGCCGAACACCTTGTTGAGATCATCTAATACTGTGGTCACCACTTCTGGGTCCTTGTGAGAGATCTTGAGGTCATCCACATGCCACACGATGGTGCATTGCTGCCCATTGATGATCTTGTTGGCCGTGCAGGTGTCGTATGGATTAAGCTCAAAACCCCGCGCGATGAGTTGACCGGATAGCCGTTCCCAGAACAGCAGAGCGGCACAAAGGGTCCCGTATATTGCCTTGTCGGCTCTTGTATAGAGGGTCTTGCCCCTCCGACTGTCCATCTTGTACTTGTTGTAGAGATCTGGATCGATCCGTCTTAGTAGCTCAGCCATTGGGCCATCGAATCGGATATGGACAACTTCATCGTCCGGCATTGGTGTCTGCAGGAATGCCCCGGGTATGTCAGCTGTAGCCACGTCCCGTCCTTCGATTGCGTCAATAAGACAAGTAAGCATTAAACCATGTAGTGAAACGGTGGGTGAGTAGGTGTCCTCTCTGGATATGAAATCGCGTTGGGACCGGCCATCAGCACATCCGCGTGCCTTGATCTTTCCACATCGCTTGCGCTTCAGAAACATCAGATAAGGGAGAGAGCGTTTCACTTCCTCCCGGGTCATGTCTCTAATGTGTACAGGATGAACGACCTTGCGGGTGTGTAGTTGTTCCAGCTCGGCCGTAACGGCCTCCACACCAGCGGACCCAAATAGCTTCAGTCCGGCCTTTACTCCATACTGTTTGGTTACTAAAGAGGCATCGATGTTATTATAGGACGCTATGGCATTGGATATGAACATATACTTATCCTGGTCGTTTGCGATCTGTGAAACAGCTTTCTGGAACCCACCGTTAAAGATGGTCGAGTGTGTACACGAGAGATTTTGGTGGTGAATGTTTGGCTGATACCCCTCTGCTGATCCAAACTTGTTGTGTGCGCGAGTAAGTCGTGGTCGGAGGGTCATGCGGAGCGGGGGGTTACCATCGTCATGTGGTCCATTGTCGTTGTTGCTTTCACTGTTATCGATGTCTGAGTTCTGGTTGTTGCAGATAATGGAGAGATCTGTGGGTTCCGATTCCTCTCCATTTTCGGGATTTGGCGTGTCCACGGTGGGATTTGGCGTGTCCACGGCGCGGCCGGTGCTCACAATGCTTTGAGCATCAGCATTGTTTTCCGCATAAGAGTCGGAATCAGTCGTGTCGTCCGCGGCGGCCGACTCAACGGACCGGTCCTCAACGGACGCATTGTTCACTTCGGGCCCGTTGCTCCCCTCATCATTACTGGGATTGGTTCCCCCATCGATATCACTCACAGCATTCGGTTCTTCACCGAATAGGGGTGGATCAGCGTGGCTGTTGTTGTCGTCATTGTTGGGCATCTCCAGATTGTTCAAATTGTTTTCCACTTGATCACGTTGGAGGTCCTGAAGCTCTTCTGCATCCACCATGCCGGGTGGGTCTGCCTCGTCTTCCTCAACCGGATAGTCATCGGGGGAGAACGAGTAGTCTGAGGCGCCATCGTCGGATCCAACAGATTCGGTGTCGAGATCAAGAATGGTGGTCCCACCATCATGGTTACCAAAGGTAAGACCGACAGGTGCCCCTTGCTCGGCGGCGATGGCCTCAACACGATTGATCACTGTGTTTGTCATGTGGGCAGGGGTTGCTGTCCGGCGACGGATCCGCCGACCTGTGCTGAGATCAAAGAGGTAGAGCGCCCCGCTGCGATCCCCGGTAGGGCGGCTCTCTGGCCCTTGGGTTCATTGAGTTGTCGCTAGCATCATCGTGTGCAAGTACGTAGTCGCCAAACTGAAACTTGCAGTGTTTTGTCGCGTCCAAACGTACTCCTGTCATGAGTTGGCGAGGGGAAATAGTGTTGGACACACCTACTCGATTGCACCAGTTATTCAACCAGAAGATGCCCGCGGAGACCATGTCGATGGTGACGCGGCGAGGTAAGCGTTTGAATGGGATGGAGGAGAACATGCACCAGATGCGTTCCTTGCACGTGCGATTATCACGTTCCACATATGGCTCATGTTGATTGCGTCCAACTCCCTTGAATTGTATAGGTGGGTCCCTGGACAAAAGTGGCTCCTCCAGGCAGTTGAACTCATTGTCCCCGGAGATCATGGCCACATTGAAGCCTCGAACTGCATAGAGTCCTATCACGGCCCCCAGTGTTCGGTAGATGGTCGTTTGGGACGCGTCTTCAATGGCACTGACTGTGCGGAAGTATATGTGTCGCGAAACACTCCGGAAGAACTTGATTCCATTGACAGTGAAGATGTCGATGCTGAGAGACACATTCCTGTATCGGGTGAGAATGTCCAATGGAACTGGGTCAATGTCCTCTCGAACATGTGAGGGTTGCTGGCGGATGGCCTTGCCTTTGACCACATTGGTGTTGGTCCCAAAGATGTCCTCAGCAATCTTTATGTCGCGCCGTGTCACGGGGCAATTCAGTAGAAGATTGTTGTCAATGATATTGAGATAGTCTTTGGTGCTGGGGAAGCCAAGGGCGTCCTGCAATTTTCTGGCCTTCATGGCGCAACGCACATCAAGGTCGGAGTACAGCTTCTTCTGTCCTTCCACGGATGTGATGGCCAGTATGGTTCCATTGGTCTCCCTCAGGTCACAATAGTATAGTCCATTGTTGGCTCGGTCAAATCGTCGAGTGGATCCATCGGGCTTGTGTACAAAGAAAGACTGCGTGATGGCGGTATCGAGCGTGATCCGATAGCGGTCCGACACAGAACTGAGTGACAGGATGTTGGCCATCCCCCCTTCTTGATACCAGACAGTGCCGAATCCTGGAAGATCCCCGACTTGTGGGACGGTAACAATGCCCGCGTTGCAGTGAATTCGGACTTTCCGACCTTCTGGATGTACTCGGATGTCGCGAAGCAGGTCTGGGTTGCTGATGCAGTTGCACGTAGCCTGACTGTCCAGCAGGATCCAGTATGGGTCGATGCTTCCCGGAGCTTGTGAAAACACATACTCCGATTTCATGTCATAACTAGTATTGCTTGTCCTAGCGCCGGAAACGGCCCCCAATGCACTCCTGGGCTTCTCCCGGGGGCATCGGGTGTTAGGCCACTCCACACTCCTGGATTTTTGCGAGGTTCCAGGATTGTGGCCACTAGTGCTTTCGTATTGTGTTTGAGTAGTCTCACCGAGCTGGAAGAAACAGAGCTCCTTGTCAAAGGCTCCATCCTCAACCCCGGCCATGAGGATCTGGTGGGCCTCGGTAACCTTGGGATCGGGTGTTGCGGCGGCGGCGGCCACTAGGGCTGTCTCGTTGGTGGTGGTGGCTCGTTTGTCACTCTTGTCTGTGTTGTTGTTTCCCCCTCCGCCCCCACGCCCGCTGTTGTTACCTTGGCTTGGGGTGGTTGCCCGGTTGGGCGACTTGTATTGGTTCATTAGTTCAAGCGCTTTGGGTTGTGATGTAGGGTATACGTCGGACCCAAGGCTGTAGTTGTCTTTCAGGACGCCCGATAGATTACGGTGCGTCTTGGTGTTGCTTCCGTTTACGATCACTACTGATAGGAGCATGTCCTCCATTAGTGCATCCACTTTGGTTCTTTGGGTGTCCTCCATGGCGACGTAGTTATCGTAGGTCGTTCCGGGGAAGTGCTTGTTCAGAGTGAGCTTAATCATATCCCTTGACCGGATGGTGATTCCGGCTGTTGTCATGACATCAAATCGGGCTTTCACCTCCTCGGCGTGTGTGGCTGCACTCTTGTTGCTGTCTTGCTTGCAGGAGAAGAACTTGCAGATTTTGTTTGTGGCATCCACCATTGGGTGGACCTTGGTGGCACTATCGCGATAGCAGTACTCGCGTAACACTTTGAGCATGTTAAGGGTGTCTTGTTCGTCCTCGATCGAGGTCCAGGACTCGCTGGTCTTTAGGTGTTGCTTTACCTCTGGGCTGAGCTGTCCTTCAGCTGTCGAGAATAGTGCCTTCAGATCCTCCACATATTGGTCGTACTTCTTTGCGGATCTCTCTCCTTTCTTTATCCACAGCTCCTCGAGGAGCCGTTTCTTGTCGGGATTGATGACCTCCTCCCCTCTAGTCCCTAGCACCGTGTAGTCGGCCGGGCTTGGCATGGTCGGCAGGAAGTCATCTTCAGTGCTGAGTGCTCGCATGTTGATAAGGGTGGTCTTGACCTTGGAGTTCTTTTTTCCACCCACTATCTTGAGTCCCTCGTAGAGTTTGTCGTATTGCACTGACTTTGACCCATCAACCACGATTCCCTTAAGTTCATCTTGGTCTAGGCCGGTGAACCTGCGCTCACCGCTTGTGGGGTGGGTAGTCCCACCATTGTTGTTGCCCTTGCGGTTTCGATTTCTGGATCGGTTGTTGCCGTGTCCCCCTTGTTGTGGGTTGTTGTTGCCTCCGATGGAGGCCGGGGTGTTGGCATTCCTGTTGGATGTGTTGAGTTGCTCCATGACGTTGCTGGAGAATTGCTGGAGGATTGAGGGATCGGCTGCGACAGCAAATAACGCGGAGGACACTGGTGTATCGACTCGACGCGGGTGTTGTTCTTGGAAACACTGTGGTGGTTTCGGGTTGAGGCAGGAAATCACTGCCGTGTCAACTGTTACTGGTAGTTTAATTATTTGTATGTTGTAATCAGCAGTAGGCTTAGTACTACGAAACCTTAAAGAGTGCAATCAACTCTGTTAGTTAGATACAAATAATTAAACTATGATTGTGTGTGGTTGACTGTTGATTGTTGTTGTTTCCTGGACACATTTGTCCGGATGGCGATTGGATACCCGACAACAATCTGACGCATGATGGATGGATGGCTGATATTGATCCATTGGTGCATGGGTGATATTGTGGGGTGTCGTAGTCACATCCTTGATATTGCGGGTGTCACCCCGCTTTCAATCCCGTGTGTATGGTTGTACTAATAGTATGTATATGTAATGGGTGGCGCGTTAATGTCGTGGCATGCGCGCTCGGACGGCGCCCTTCCAACATTATCTTCTTGGTTCAGAGAGTGCTTGTGATTGCTCACTGTGGTTTAAAAATTTAGTTACTTCGTGATTGAACAAGAAGATTAGTACTTCGCATCATTGTTCATTACCATCCTCATGATCCAAAAGTTGTGAATGTTACTGAAAATGCGATAGTACAATACATAAGAGAATCTCAACATTGTGATGTCTTTTGATGAAAATACGGATCTGAAATATTACGTGTAAATTACTAGGAGATGGAACTATAACTAGTACAATATTGGTATTTCACGTACTAGTACTTGTACAAGTACTTCTATGCTGCTACAACATAAGGTAGTGTGCCCTTCTTGCTGCTGCTGTCACCTGCCAGAGCGTCGATTTGAGAATGGGATGTCAAGTGTTACTTACGTTCACTGTAGAACGCAAATCGAAGGAATCAATCAATCTGCGTCGACGCAGCAGCATCTGCAAAGGCTTTTGCTACTTTTCCCCTGATACCGTACTACTGTACTAGCCAGCATGTGACAGGGCCGTACTGATTTCATTATTTCATTTCACTCGTGAGAGAGTTTGGTCCTCGTTTTGTCCATTGCTGCATGCCCAGCGCAATTTTTTCCCAGCATGCATCGGGCATTAGAATGCACAAGCAAGGCACAGCAACAACACACAGCCGATCCATCATTGCAGATAGATCCATCCGTTTTGCTGTGCATGACACACACACACACACACACACTGTATTATACCGTCCCGCATTATACCGTGCTTCGCTTTGTCGCTCGCTATCGTTTCGCCGGAACCTCGATCACCTGCGTCTCGGTTCGAACCTTTCCGTTCGGTTCCGTGATGGTCTTCGTAATCGTTCTCGTGATGTTCCCGTGGTTGTCCATCGATTCGCTCGTGCTCGTTTGCACCCTGGGTTGCTTCGTCTGCCTCGGATCGCCGGTCAGAGGTTTGGCCGCGTTGGCCTGAAACGCGGAAATGGTGCCCGTGATGCCGGTGGTCGCCGGTCGGCCGGCGGCGCCGTACCCCACCGTGTTGTAGTTCGCGAGCGAGGAGGGGTCGTACTTGTAGTCGCCCGACCGCTTCTTGGGGGGCACGGCGTGCTTGGGGATCGCTGCCGCCGATGGCGGTCGCGGGTAGCAGGCGTCGGACGAGTGCCCCACGCTGGTTTGCGGGCGCGCGGTTTGGTGTTTTCGGTCGACGGACGCCCAGTTCGGTGCAATCTCGTGCGGGGTCGAGTGGATCGTTGGCTTGACCGATCCCGCCGCGATCGGTGGGGGAGGCTTGGCAACGAACCGCGTCGGCGTCGGTTCTGTGGTGGTGGTGGTGGTGGTTGCTGCTGCTGCTGCTGCTGCTTTTTTGTCGGTCTTTTTCTTGAAGAGGCCCCACTTCTTTTTCTTGGTCGTCGTCGTGTCACCCGTTTGCGTCGTCGTCGTCGCCGTCGTCGTTATCGTCTCCGGTGGACGTCGCTCTTGCGGCTTGGGTTGCCCGTGGACCTGGTTCGTCTTTTCGATGTGTTCGAATCGTGCGGCGTCGAACTTTTTCTTGCGACGAGCCAGAATTTCCGCGTCTTTTAGTCGCAGTGCCTCCGCCTTTTCGGCGTCCGTCTTGGCGTTCATGTTGGAAATTTTCTAGTTATTTACGAAGTAGAAGTATAAAAACGAGTACTTCCTACTTCTATTTATTATTTCGCGACGAGGGAGCTCTCGAGGTATCTTTTTTGGTGTTTGTGAATTTAGACACCTTATAATAGTGATGGATCTGTCGGAAAGTGGAGGGAAAGAAGAATTCCGAGCGTGGCGGATCTTTCTGTTTGTATGAAATAGATTAGTGAGCGAGTCCTTCGTGCCAGTGAGAGTAACAAAGGATCGGCGGGCGATCCTACCGGTAGACAATTTGATTGTTGATCGTGGATTACTGGGAAAAATGGATTCGAAATCAACGCTTTCTATCCGTGACACGACACGACACAACACAACACGATGTTCGTACGAAATCACCGTGAAGGGAGGCCCGCAAAAAGTGAGGGACTTTTTTGGATGATACAAAGAGTCAGTCATCTCGCCAGGGCCCCAGGGACTATGACTCTGTTTTTACTTACTGTATTCGGTCACGGAAAAATTTGGTCACGAACAATGGCACCTCGGTGTATTATTGGCGGTTCTCTCCGTTGCCGTCAACAAAATAAAGAACAATTATTTGTATCAATGCGGGGGAGATAGAGGGACCGTAATCTTCGTGCTCTATCGACCTCGACGGCGTGACAATCCGTCGACTCGACCTCGACCTTTTCATAAAAAGTCTCCGAATTTCTTCTGCTCCTGCGTTTGCATTTGCTTCTCTTCCGACAAGACACTATATAAACAAATCTGACCATGGGGTGCTGTTGCGCGAAAGAGGCCGATGTCGTCCCACCTGTGGGAGAAGACAAGAATTCTGTGGACAGTGGCGATGGCGAGAACTCCGTCGATATATCGTCCCCCCCCAACGCCCCCGCGCACAACATAATCGAGGCGGAGGGACCGCAGGCACCACCGCCCGGCTGGGGAGGCACACCCGAACTCGAGGAAGAGGACGAAGAAGCCGCCGCCGCCGCCGCACGAAAAGCCGCGGGGGGCCCCCGTGCCGTAGGCGATATTTCCGGCGACCACGGATACGTCAGCGGAACCCGAAAGGACCAGGAGATCAGCGACGGTGTGATGGACCGAATCAAGGAGCTCGAGGACGCCGGACTGCAGACCAAAAAGAAAATGGGCCGAAAAATGCTGACTCCGCGAATCATCACGGACGTGAAAGAGACCTGGGACGAAGAGGGGAACATCAAACGGGAGCTGACGCATTACATCGAAGAACCGGATGGCACAAAACGCACGGAGAAAGAGACGGTCTATCTCGCTCCGGGAGACGACGATCCATATGCAGGACCGGCTGCCGAGTAATAATATCGTACCACGGCCTCAACTGGACACGGCGGAAGGGAGCCACACAGTATTTTTTCCATCTTGCATCTACAATTGTTGCCGTAGGCGCACCGAGATAGATGGTAGTTTGAATTTAACACGATTTGCACTGAATTTGTATGTATTCTATCGACTTGCCGGGAGCAGCTCGCCTTTGAGAGCGAATAATTCTTGGCTGCTCCCCGTTCATGCTGGTAACTTTTGATATTGGCCAATAGCTAAGAAGATAAAATAATACTTCGTAATAGAATGTCACATATTATTCCATGAATGCCGACACCCATAATTTTCTTGTGGCGTATTTCAGTGAAAATCAGCGAACAATTTATGGTAGCAATTTTCTTTGTAAATCACACGATAACCAGACGATTACAGATTTATCAACATCCCGGAAAACCAAAGATAGATGCTTCATCAAGCGTCCGGTGTCCAGCGAATCCAAAATACTGTTAGTAGCCGACGCTTAAGTTGTGCCGTCAGATTATCGGAAAACACACAGGTCAGGAAGAGGTATGGAACAGCGCCTTGCGTTGTAAACAATACAGTCACAGTCACAAAATCACATTACTCGGAGAGCGGATCTTTACAAATAATTGTAGAATATGTCGAGAACACTCGATCACAACACTTCCGCGATCACCGAATCCCAGTCAAATACCAATCAAGAGCAATCCTTGTGAGCGTACTTATATTATAGCTTAATCTTCCTCGTCCTCTATTTGTCGATTGACCGTGTCCACCAAGGATTTGACCATGCCCCTGACTTGTGCTTCCGTCAGCACCTGGCTGTTCATGATCGCATTCAAGATCAGGATGGTGTATTCGGGTCGTGGGCTGTGCACCCACAAAAAGCCATTGACTCCTATGCACACCTCGAATGGTATGGATTTGCTCAGTTCGTTCAGGACCAGATTCCTGGGATACAAAAGTTCACGGGCCAATCCGAGAGGGATTTTTCGGCAGGTTCCTCCCTTCAGTTCCCCGTAGGCCCCCTCGTTCGTCATCCAATCTTTTCGGGGAACCCCAGCGTCGTGGGGACCATTCTGACACGAAAGAGTCGGGTCCATGGCGGGAGGTATCGTTTCGATCCGTGCATAAATCAGTTTTCCCGCCGAAAATGTGGGTTTGTTGCGTTTGCTCGCACCCTCGAAACTCAGGTTGTTCAGCAGGGCCGGGTGGGGCCCACCGATGTTGACCCGGTAGATATCGCCACCGACCCCGTCGCTGGCCACTCGATCCTCGACGATGCCAATCACGCGATCTTCCTGGAGGGGACGATACCGCTGGATGTTCTGTTTCACGTAATAGGTATTGGAACGGTGCACTAGCCGCCCCGCGCAGGTCGCAAAGACTCTCTCGCTGTTGTTGTTGCTGTTGCTGTTACTGTTGTTGTCGTTGTCGCCATCATTATTTCTACTGTCGCATTCGATGCGGAGACCCGTTCCCAGTTTTGGAAGGCTTTTCTTTGCCGATGTCGGCACGATTTGGTCCGTGACGTCGTCGCCCGGGAGGACGATGGACAACGAGGTGGTTGCTGCCATTTCTTATTTGAGCTTGCCGGGTTGGTGTCTTGGTTAGAAAAGAACTTCCTACCGATTCGATTCGATTCGATTCAATTCGATTCGATTTGATGAGCAATGGTTGAACCCTAGCAATGTCAGAAGTTGACGAGGCGACTGCTGGATCGTGATCTGAAAATGGTGAATTCGATAGGATCATTGCTTATTTCAGTTTCATGCTACGGTAGAACTAGCAATCGTTCCGGTAGGTACCGACAGGTAATCTTAGCGGTAAAGATCAACAACCCGGTTTGAAACAACAAATTACTACTTAGAATGAAGTTCTTACTTATTTCATTGGTGATCGATGAATCAACCTGCTCCAGTCCAGTCCCGGAGAACACAGGAAATTCATATTTGGAGTAGTATTTTTTCAATTCTTTCTTTGTGACCCGCTAAAAGCGCACACAAACACTGGCATGAATTCAGCGACGGGCTACTGCAGTCTTCGCTGTAAAAATTTCAAACCAAAGCTACGTAAGGTATGTACTTATACCGTAGTCTTGAAGAAGTACAGTACGAACCGGTAGATTAACATACTCGTACCGGTAGCACGAGTGTGTGTTGCTTATTTATGTCGTGGTCTTTTTCGCGTCGCGAGATTCAGTCTGTCCAGTCGGTGTTCACAGATTTTATGAACATCTCTCTCGCGGACAAGCATCATCCTTTGTGTTGGTGCCGTTCTCACTCAGCACCATACAAGCTATCTTATTGCCCCCACCGGAAGGACATCAATCGTCTGTCGAGCAGAGTTCTGTCCGAGGTTGGAAGAGCGGTGTCCCATTCGTGTCTCAATTTTTGTGGAAGATCTCTTGGAGCAACAAACCAAAACAGGATCGAGAAAACACAACAATCATGACCGTCGACGCAACTCGGCATCGTGGTGGTCTCGTGGTTCCATCGGGAGGTGATCCATTGGCCACGGCTACTCGAAAGACAATGGCTGCTGCAACTTCGGTATCTGCTTCTGCTAGCCACGCCCAATATCTTTCCAGGTTGGTGGATTTCAAACAAATGGACATACAAAGCGCACTCGACCAAATGAAAACACTGCTCTCGACACGACCGCACGTCGTGTACAAGACGTCGTATTACAGAAAGCAAACGAAGAATCACTGGGCCCGTGACGACCCCGCGTTTGCCGCCCTGGAACTTATCTTCCTTACGATCTCGTGCATTGCGTATTCCATCAGTTTCCGTGTTCCCATCACCGAAGGAATTGCTTTCTTTCTGTATTCCGTCCTGTTTCATTGGTTGGGGTTGGGTTTCATCATTGCCACTGCGGGGAGGGAAATAGCCAATCGGCACCTGACAGATACCAAATCCAATAGTCACGTGCGGCAATCGGTAGAATGGCTCTATGCCTTTGACATTCACTGCAACGCGTTCTTCCCGGTCTTCGTGCTTCTCTGTAAGTAATTTTTGGAACGAAGGCGTACGGCGAGAACCACACTTTCCACTCGGGCAACCCTTGATTTCGCTGCTTCCTTTCGCGCCGCTCATTCAGCCGTTTCCTTGCTTCTCCTCACTATCCGTTCCAGACGGTCTCCAATTCTTTCTATTACCGCTGGTGCTCGGAAAATCCGTGTTTGCCCTCATCATCAGCAACACATTGTACGCCGTAGCCTTCGGTTGGTATTGGTACATCACACACTTGGGATACCGGGCACTGCCGTTTTTATCACAAACAGAAGTCTTCCTCTTTCCCATTGCCGCTATTGCTCTGGTGTACGTGCTGAATCTGATCGGATACCCGTTCGGAATGGGTTGGAATGCCTCACGAATCATGGCACACATTTACTTCGATTAGATATTATTATTATCATTTCGATCATCATCATTGTAATTATTTCCTCGGTAACTCGATAGACTTCTGTCACGAAATTGATGCCCCGCATTGCTTTTGGGCGAAACTCGCTCCTCGACCAGATTAAATGATTTTGGGAGTGCAGTTTGTGCGAAGGACCAACTTGGCATTTGGCCACCAATAATAGCATCCACGGCAGAGGACCTCAATGGAGCACCGAACCACCCAATGAACATCAACTTTCATACTAGTAAAACACTTTATAAAATTGCACTGAACACTTTCATCGAAAGCAGGGGATACTAGGAGGGCAATTGTGGCGAAAAGCTTACCGAAGCACACAGCTGCTACACGCACCATGTTTTTGTTGTTGTTGGTCTCATGAAAATATTGGAATCGAACATTTATTATCATGCGTTTACCCTAACCTATCAATCCTGGCTCAAGCGACCCCTCTAGGCCTACAAACATCTTACACAGTTCCAGTCACTGGTGTTGAAATGTAAAACAATTCCAGTTTCGAGAGAACTAGTAGTAGTATGCATGCTCCTCTATCTTTCATACCAACAAAGGACATCACAGGGGAGTTCACTACTTGCTCAAGTCCGCAGTAGGCCGTTCTATCTTTGGTTTGAGAATCAATTACTGAGGGCAGACAAATCTATGGCATTGCTATCCCTAACCAGTAGAGCAGGACGAGAGTTACCTTGGAGAGAGGAGCGTCTTGGCGCGTAACTGTTTTTCCTATCTGCTCTTTCTTTGCTACAACTGCCGAACTTTCAACAACAACCCAAATCTCGTCCTCTGTTACCTCGGTGCTCACTTGTGAACAAAAGACAGGAAAGCTTAAGTCTGGTAGAGATTGTACGGCGGAACAACTAATAGTAGTAGTAGTACTAACAGCATACCAATGGACTACTAAGTCCTATCTAGTAGCAGGGAACCCAGCAGAAGAACCTTCTGACCAGCAGGACGAGGGTGTGCTTTCCTCTCTTAGTAATTCTTTCAACACTCCTGGCTTGAGTCTAGTAGGATTGCTACGTCACACAAACAGGATTTGGGGTTGTTGGGGAATCACACCCATATGTGGGCTGAACTCCACCGGTCACCCTTTGTAATTTCATCCAATTTTTTTTATTAATGTCAAACTCATAATATTTTTATGCACAGTATATCTTCCTACCCCACTGGCAACTGTTTCCAATTCAGTGGTCTGGAACTGAATTTGATGCCTGAAACAAATAGCACATGGTTGGAATTTCTCAATCTGAATCCGTTCCTCATTTTTATTGTTATTACTGACTATCGTACTACACTACGGTAGTAACGATGGTCCACACTCCCAAATATCAGGTTTATTGTAAACGTTGCTACTTGGACTCTCCTCCAATCACTACCGGTTACGGAAAGAAGAATGTCACCAAGAAGAAGAAACCCCCCTTGCTCTTCTGAGCCATATTTCACAAAACAAATCATGCTATTGTTATTACTACCAATGTTCTTGGGTAGATGATTTTTCATTTTCCGTATTCATCAGAAAATTGAAGAAGCAAGAGGATGCTAGTGAAAAATTAGGTCTAACAAGCACCTGTAATGGTCCACTGAGTAGTGGCCTAGTACCAGGGGTGCTCGACAATCAAGTTATGTACGACCCTTCTGTCAAGCCGATGGAGCGTGCCTTGATTGGTTGGGAATTAGTAAACAATGAGGATGAGGATGACTCTGCTTCTGATGATAATTTGTTTTCTCCTAATGATGAGGGTGACAAAGAAGGACTTGACAGCAAAGTCCCCCCCTCTTTGAGTGTCGATACTAGAGAAGGCAACAACATTGATGTTGATGATTCCCATCGTGATTCAAACACAGCAATTATGACACACATTGCTGGAAGGAACATATCAGATGAACTGAAGGTGAAGATCAAGTTAATGAAAATAGAGAGGAATCATAGCATACCTTTAGTTGCAGAGAAGGAATTGTATGAATGGGCTATCAAATCTGAGCATCTCAATTTATTTTCATGGACAAAAGGAAATCTCATACAGACAAGGTCAAGAGGCATGAAGGACATTTACGCAATTGTGCCTGAAATAGAAGGTGATGGAATTGAGCCTCATCTTATTGGCTGGTATTATAAGAAATCAATTTGTGGTGATGTTGCTCATGAAGGACATTTACGCAATTGTGCCTGAAATAGAAGGTGATGGAATTGAACCTTATCTTATCGACTGGTATTATAAGAAATCAATTTGTGGTGACGCTGCTGGTTGTAAACAAATCTATGTCCAGTTGTTCCAAAAAGCACTTCATTCCCTATTAACCTATGTGACTTTGGTAAAGGAAGAAAATCTGTCTTTCCCCCATGCTGAAGACCCTACCTTACCAGTCTGGTATCCAGAACTACAAGGTAACATTGATATAGACAAACTCCATCACGGTGAATGGTGAATCAATACTTGGGAAAAGAGATGCAAAACCAATTTCAATGAAATTTTGGTGCCTATTATTCTCTACATGGATGGAATCACAATCAACAATTGTAGTGGTCAAACCACTCTTACCCCACTGAAATATGACAATTGGCATATTCAACACCTTAACTTGGAACTCTTGACCGGATGCATGGGAGACTATATATTTTAAGCCCACAGGTACGAGTGATAAAGGTGACAAATCAATTGACAATGGTCTTCGTTTTGCTCTTTCATCTTTGCAAGATGCCTGTAACCTAATGGATGGCATCAAATGGTCTAATTTGCCGTGGAACAAGACAAAGAAATGATCTGTTCAAATGAAATTTGCAGTTGCGTGTTTCATTGGAGATACTCCCCAGCATGACCAACTTTGTGGACATTATCAAACGGCCAATGCAAAGATGATCTGTATGCATTGCAATTGTCCAAGGGCACTTGGTAGTAACGCTTGTGTGAATGTTCTGAAGGTTCCCGTTTCAATGAAAAGTGAAAAGATGAAGGCGTACAAGGACAAAAATGGGGAAGAGTATCAATCCGTTTGTCTATGGAAGATGTCTGATTTTACTGCTCCAACATTGGACAAAGGAGTGAATGTTGAACATTATTTCAAGAACGTCTCCCACCACCGTGTACATACTAATGGTAACACATTTTATGATCACAATTTTGGATTAAACACACATAATATTCATCTAGCTTCACCGGGAGAGAGACTTCGTATACACCAACTTGGTTGCATGAAGCAAGCAGCAGAGACGTTCTGTGAAGAATTTTTAGGAAAGAACACGTGGCTACTTGGTGAGATGGACAGGATAGCCAGTTACTACAGTGCTGCTGTTCAGAGGCAATCCAATCGCGACTTTTAGTACTTATGCTTTACATTCAGATGCTTGCACTTCTGTCCACTGAAGGTTGTTAATTGTTGTTGTCTCAAAGAACAACAACCAATCTTGAGAATAGGAACAGAAATTGTGATGAAAAAATTGAAGTACGTATTTACACCCTTGAGTTGTTGTTGGGTATGGAAGAGTTCCTCAAATACGCTGGAATGTTTGATCAGGTTTTCAAACAAGACAAGAAGGGTGTTTTGAATCTTGATAAGACAACTGTTCATTTCATCAACTGTATAAATAACAATCTACAACAAAGTAATGGAGAGGGGAACGATCTGGTAAATGATCACATGTATTTTCATTTATCACAGTACATGACATTATTTGGTCATCCAACCAGATGGGACTCTGCAGCAAGTGAGAACAATCATGATACTAAAGTGAAGGCTTCTGCAAAGAGAATGCAACTAATCAAATTCACACTAATCAAGCAAACCTGCAAGCAATTAATGGAGTACTGCACTATTTATCAACTTGACCGTGAATTTGATTTGTTTGATCATAAATCCATGACAGGACCAAATCATCCTATGGAGGGTGGTTGGTCAGCTGGGTCTAAGTTTTTGATTGGTGATATGGATGGTTTGCCTTACAGGGACAAGAAGAAAAGTGCAAGTGTACCCTGGTTTCCATCAGATGTCCTCAAATGTTGTTGCGATGTGATCCTTCCGGCTGCGGGCACTAGCACACTTTGTGGATCCACAGAGCACAAGAGGGATGACAATTAACGTGGGATGAAGTTACTATTTTGGGACCATCCATTGTTTAAGTCTGATTCTGGACAATTGTCAAACATATGGTATGACTGGGAAAATTTTCAACTAGAGCTCCTGAACAGACATGAAGTGCAAGTTTATCCATGTCAGATTCTGTGTCTGCTTCATCTTCAAGGTCATTTCCCCCCTGGAAGTTCCGTTAGCAGGTTTGAATTAGTACATGATGGTTACTACACTGTTGCTCACCACTTTTTTTCTGTGGACCCAATATGGAGCAAGAGGGAGAAAGAGGAAAACACCGCCATGTGTTGGTTAAGCAAGGGGAGTTGTGCAACAAATTATATTTGTTTCACTACAATGCCATCAAGTCTGAAGTTGCCGTGGTCAGAAACCTTGGTAGCAAAGATCAATAATTTGTCCTTGGAAACCAGGAACAATGGTTGTCTAATTTCTGTGACACAATGGCTGGATCTGAAACAAAAAGAATGAATTGATGGTGAAAGCCATCAAAACCAGTAGTGATTTGTAATCCTTCCAGGAACGGTGTTGCAGGTAAGTGAAGTTAACAATTGTATTTTGTGATTGGTGGATCAGAAGCTTTGCACAAAACTTCCTCTATTGCTGCAACTCTGCTCCATGTTGACACAATTTACTTTAACATTATGGCCGATTGTCGTTCCACTTTTTTTAAATCCCAGAACGGTGTAGTAGAAGTGCGGTTTTCAGTACTGTACAATTTTGATGATTTTTATTGGTGGAATTTTGGTCAATTTTTGGTCTGTTGTTTGGAACTTAGTTTGGAAATTCATTGCCTGGAATGGCGTTTCAGGGTTAAGCGCCTGGAACGGCATTGCAGATTGAATTGTCTGGAAACACAATCATGATGTCTGAATGTGTAACATGTTCCATCTTTTTTAATCCGGTGTAGTAGAAGTAGGGTTTCCAGTACCATACAAATTTGACACTTTTAATTGGTGGAAGTTTGGACAAATTCCGGTCTGTTGTTTGGAACTTTGTTTTGAAATTCATTTTCTGGAACAGCGTTGCAGGGTTAAGTGTCTGTAATGGCATTGCAGATTGAATTGTTTGGAACGTTGATCACAACTTCTGAATTTGTAATGAATAATATTTCACCTTACATAATTTATATTTCCATTTTTAAGTACTTGACAATTATATACTACTTCGTACTAAGTACTGTCAAGTTTTGCAATAACGGTTATTAGTAGTGTTTCACAGGTCCCCATGTGCCACAATGAATGGGATAGTTGTTGTACTCCTTTAAATTGTCAGGTGAATTATAATGTTTCTGGTAAAGATGCAGCCAGTGCTGAATGTTCCTCTTGTTTCCCTCTTCTTCCTCTTTTTCTCTTTGTTCTTTAATTCTTTCAGTTTCTGCTTTTTAGTCTTTGACCGTTTTCTTGATTTGTTCATGAATGAATCCCACTGCTCTTTCATACATTTTCTTTGTGTGCCTTTGTGTGATAGCTTTACCTCATCCACTTGTTTTGTGTTGGTTGTATACTCCTCAGTAGGGGTTTTGGACATTACATTTTTCAAACCTTCCTTCACAATTGCCTACCGATTAGTCATTATCCACCAATCAGTCAACCAAATCGTCATCAGACAGGGACGGTTCCCTGAATGAAAATACATACATCATTTATTGTCCTTTTTCACTGGCTGTGTCAGTTGGCATCATTGTTTTGCTGGAAAACTATGTCCATCCATTTCCATTTTGCTTTGTTGTTGCAAGTCTGCTTTTGGTCCTATGCCAATTCTGTCATAACAGTGGATGTCTGCCTTCCCATTCAGTGCAAGATGACCACATAGAAGGTAGGAAAGAATGATACCCAGACCCCAATTGTGGTTTGGGGCATAAGTGTTGCCTTTCTCATGGTCCAGGAATAATTTGTAGCGGACATATTCCAATGCCTCTATCCAAATTGTGGAAGCTTCTGCTTCCTCAATTCTCCCTTTTCTGCTGTTTAGCATTGTTCTTACAATATTTGTCAGCTTGCATCCACCCAGGATTGTGAGTTCAAAATATCCATTTCTGTTGCATAGAGAGTTGTATCCTGTTTCAAAATGGTAGAAAAAAGGATTCAGGTCTTCCCTTTGTACTTCATCCATACGTTCATTGTAGTGATTGCCTTTTACAGGAAACCTTTTGTCTATGGAGTAAAACCCAATATCATTCATTGAGTAGCCATCCCATTGCATTTGGTCCTTTTCAATGATGGCCTCTCCAGTCTTTGCGCACCACTTGTACAATCAAATCATCATCAGACAGGGACCGTTCCCAGGGTTAAAATGTATACATTGTTTAATGCGCTTTCTTGCCTCCGGCTTCAGATTACACCATTTCTTTGCTGGGAAAGTATGACCATCCTGTTCCAGTCTCTCTTGTTCTCCGGGTTGTACTTCTGGTCCAATACCCACGTTGTTGTAGTACTTTATGTCATCTGTCCCTTTTAATGCAGGATAACCGCATAAAAGTCTGGAAACAATTCCTTGCTGATGAACTCGAAGCATTCTTCCCAGATCTCCAAAGCTTCATCTTTGTCAAATTGTCTTTTCTTACTGTTGAGTCTTTTTCTCATATCATCAATCTGCTTGCATCCCTGAAGGATTGTGACTACCAAGTGTCCATTTTGGGCACATAGCACATCAAACCCGGCTTCAAAATGATATAAAAACGGGTTCAAGTCTTTTGTCTTGGAGCTCTTCCATTTTGTTGCAATACTCCAGGAAAAAAAGGGAACCGGGGCTTGTTTTTTGTTGTCTTTTTCGCTGATTTTGCTTTGTTTTCCATCATCCTTTTATACCATTTTTCTTCCATAGTCCATCCCATCCATAGTATGAACAATGTTCATGATGAAATTTTAGGCAATGTAGTCTATTTACACTGAGAAACTAATTAGCAGCTAGTCCTTACTATTTGCGACCATGATGTCTAGTCTCTTAAATGAATTAAAAAATTCATAACGCCTGAACCAAGAGTGATTTTCATTCCATTTTTCTTCCATTGTCCATCCCATCCATAGTATGAACAATGGTTATGCTGAAATTTGAGGTAATGTATTAGGTTTACACTGAAATAAATCCAGAACTGATTACTTGGTGACACACAAAATATTGTTGGGTTCTTTCATGTCATTCTTTTTTCATAGTGTATCTTATCCACAATATGGAAAGGACTGACACTAGAATATCAAACAATGAAATATTTTTGCACTAAAAAATGAATTTTAGTGGGTATGGTTGGTCCAAATACAGACCCCAATGCACCAAATGTCACACTACTAATTGTTATACTTTTGTTATTACCTGCTGATGTGCTGGTCATTCCCTATTATTTCATGTATTGCAGATAAGAGCAGAAATATTTCCACATTGTTGAACAAGTAAAGAAACAAGATAACTTTTACTACATCACATTCTTATTGATGGTGCTGTTGTTGTACATATCAATTTTTATGTAAAATATTGGTTGAAAGTAGAATAGCAATGAGAGGAGTAAGGAGGAGCACCTTTTTAGAATACTCTTCAATAGTTGTGACATTGATGATGCACAGTATGATGATGAGATTCTAAAACAAGATAAATGTCTTTTCAGATTTGTTGTTGTTGGAAGGAAAACCAAAGTCAATCACACCAAGAACTCACACTTTCAACTATTATTATCATTAGTATGTGATGTTTTCTAATGTTGACACAAGAAGAAGAGGATGATTCAGAATAATGCTCTTTATAAAAATTAAGTAAGTGGTGCAATGTTGATCAAAACGGATAATGCATTCTTGATTTAGTACATGAATTTTCCAGGCACTTGTGTTTGGTTTGTAAGATCAGCCCATATGGGGAGTAGTAGGATCAGTTTGCCATTTCATCATCATTTGTGTTCTCGTCTGACACTTGTGCATTAGGCAATGCATCCTTCCAATTGAATAAATCAGATAATATGGTGTACTGAGGTGTATTCACCACAATATGGTCATATGGGAACCAGGTTGCACAGGAGACTTGTGTGCCATCTGGTTTTATCTTGTACACCATGTATCTAGGATACAAAGGAAAATGGTTGTTCTTTTTATTTGCATAACTCTTGACTACTCCCCTTTCAGGGAGGGACATATCTGTGATTTTAACCTTGCTATCAATTGGGAAACAAGGATACTTGATCTTGGGATCAACGTCTGACAACACCTTGACGTTACCAGATGACTGTTTCATAGCACCGCCGGCTATGGGACGTGGAACTTGAATAAGGTATCCTAGGTTTTCAACATGGCCCAGGTTTGGAGAACCTTCCTCTCCTTGTGCTTGTCGTGTAGGTTTGATTCCTCTGACGCAGTCTTCTTCCAGGAGTTTCTCATCTATTTGTAAGGGGTAAGTCTTCTTAGACTTGTCACCTCTTAGAAGTTCTCATTGAGTTTGTTTGTCAAATTGAATGGAACTCCTGCCATCTGTGGTGTAAATATATAACCAATCTTGGCAGTAAGCTCCACGGGGCTTGAAGGTGGACAATGATTGGCGCTCTGCTTTCAAATATCCGTCCATCTTCTCAATTGCAGTGTCAAGGTTGAGAGTTGTTTGTTCTGTGTCTAATACTGCATGAGCTATTGTTTTCACAACCATACTCTGATTAACCAGGCCACATTTACCATTGGGATCATGTGACAACCGAGTTGTTAGAACATTATTGAGCAACTTGTTGCACAGAATATTCAACATTTCAACAGAGTTGGGCGCCGAAAGAACATTGTCACCCCAACACAAAGTCAGGATTGGATGTTGCAACAATGTCTTTACATGCTGCTCATGTTCTGGGTGCAAGTTAGCGACAAATAGATCCCATTCCATGCTCAACTTTGAAGTACAAAGAGTCACCACATTTTTTTCAAAGTTGACAACTACTTTGTAACAATTGTTCAAAGTGTTCCTGTGTTCCACAAACTTTGAAAAATGAAGACGAGAAAACACTTGAAATCCAATTCTCCCTGCTATGTTGTACCGTCCAACCACAAATGCATCTGTGAGCACTGATTCAGATTTGGCAAAAGTTTCTCATACAAATTGTCATCAACAAATGACTCGTCGGCAAAGGGGTTGAGGTCCACTTCTCCAATTTTTTTCTTTTGTCATTGGAATTGTACCCACAAAGGTATGAGGACCTTTTGAAATACAAGATCCCTCTTTGACACCTTGGATGGCCAATCCAACATGATGTACTTTGTGGATTTTGTTGAAGGGGCTAACTCTACTGCTCGTGGACCTGTCTTTGTTTAGCCTAAGACTTTTTGTCCCAAATTGGTTTGATAGCCTTGTCAATTTGTTTGAAGGAGTAACTGCTGAAAGAAAATGTGGGAGTGCGTGTTGCAACAAAAGACCATCAAGGAAAGAGATCATCATGTGGACGCATCGTTTGCCTTTACGGAGGTCATCTTGAAATCTTTGATGGAAAAACGGACCTTGGTTGTCATTCGAGGGTGCCAGTGGGAATTTAACAGATTGAATGCACCACCAAAGAAGGCTTAAATAGACTTTCATGTACTTCAGTATGGTTTCATAGTTAACCACATTGGTCGACCAAATAGTGTGCAATTTGCCTTCAGCTAAATTTGTCTTCACCTTTGATGCACGTGTACTCTGTTATACCTGTACTATCATTGGTGTGGATAACGGAGTTCAGCGCTCTCTGAAAGGCGTGCCATTTATCTTTCATGTTGTTGTCCTTGAAATGAGTTGCCAGTTTGTTTGCATCCAAGATGCAGACCTTTTTTATAAACTATGCACCAGAGTCATGCAGGAAAATATTTACCATCACGTCAACGACCCTTGGTATAGGACCCAATACCAATGATGCATTCTCACCCATTGCCATCTGGCTGAAGTCAGGATGGGTTCCTTAATAAAAGAGGTTGGTGACAATGTAAACCTTATTCATCAACTGGCTGAAGACTGATTTGGTGTCCTGCCTTACAGCAGTGATCAATTTGTCAGTAAAAATATCAGAGAAGCCGTTGGTACCCTGGTTTTGAAGGCAAGCTTTGACACGCCTTCCCATCACCTCTTTGTGAACCGTGTATTGTGAGTCATTGTAAAAAATGTCAGACGGTAAAGTAGAATGATGTGCACAAGGCGGAGTTACTCTTTCTGTTGGAGCTGTGCCATTTTATGCTTCATCTCCACAAGATGGCGTAGCTTTGGATGCAGATGCAGCTGCATGTGCTAATGCACAGACAAGTTTCTTGGCTACAGATGTTAGTGTCGATGGTGTTCTAGGCACGACATGCAGTACTTCTAGAGTTCCAGGAGTAGCAGCATGCAACTGCCGGTACATTGGCTGTTTGAATCACGTCATTGGGTACAGATGCAGGTAGATTTGCATCTGCATCTGCTTGTTGAATAGTGTTATTTTGGCCACCCACTTGACAAAGTGGTGGAACTTTTTGAGATGAGCTTCTTGCCTTTCTTTTTGTCCTTTCTGGCATTTTTTGATTGTCAGTTTAAAGACCACCAAAAAATAAGTTGTGTCAAAACAATCTAAGTTGCTACAATTTGGTAACAGTAATTTGGCACATAACAAATCAGATAACACAACAAAACAGACATAGGAAGACTGTTAATTTCCTTCTGAATAAGGTTCAAGCTGAAGTTGGTGATCCAAAGGCTTGGAGGAACAGCAGCGCTGTGTTAGTAGATTGAATCAAACTCTCAATTGGAAGATCAGTGCTTTGTGGTACTTTATTGCAACAGAAGATCTTACTACAAGGTCGGACTATGGAAACGCCGGATCTCTTCTCACTACCAATTCAACAGCACAGTCAGATAGATCTTATGTGTTGTAGATTCATAAGTAGTCGATAGTAACTAGTGTAGAATTTTGGAGATATAATCTGGTTGAATGTTAAAAGTATGAGATAAAGAGAGTAGCTTGTCAGAAGGCAAGATTTCTCTTTTAGTGCAGTGAAAGACAGTGGAGCTGCTAAATGCATCACTGTAGAATCGCGTGCTTTATTGTGTATATGTATTGTGATCATATATATATATATATATATATTCGCTATTGGTTAATAGGGAATGCAGTGCTTTTTGGAACAACTGGACATAGATTTGTTTACAACCAGCAACATCACCACAAATTGCTTTCTTATAACACCAGTCGATAAGATGAGGTTCAATTCCATCACCTTCTATTTCAGGCACAATTGCATAAATATCCTTCATGACTCTTGACCTCATCTATATTAGACTAGTACCTTTTGTTGATGAAAAGAAATCAAGTCGCTTGGATTCAATAGCACATTCATACAATGCCTTCTCTGCAACTAAAGGTATGCTATGATTCCTCGTTATTTTCATAAACTTGATTGTCACCTTCAGTTCGTCTGATATGTCCCTTCCAGCAATGGGTGTCATAATTGCCATGTTTGAATCACGATGGGAATCATCAACATCAATGTTGTTGCCTTCTCTACTAATCTTGGAGAATTGTTCACTCATTTGAAAGCTGGTAGTGCAAGCCTGGCAAAGGGCAGACTTGACAGTTTGATACTCAAGGGGTCTTGTTGGGGGTCTAAGTTTGTTGAGATGTTCCATGTGTGATGAACTTGACTTTAGACTCCTTCCACTGAGTCAATGACAGACTTAGAAGGGTCTGCAGTTGGGTCAAAGTATCGTATACCTTGAACTTTGATCTGTTGTGTAGATCAATGAAATCGAAATATGCTTGTTGACCATCTCCTTTATTAGAATGGCTAAGTACACATGATGAGGATAAGTCACTTTTGAAAACTTGTAGCATCAGTACCCAGAATAATGCACATTGTTTGACAAAGAGGACACATCTGAACCCTTGGAGGGCACTTGGTGGCCAGGCTTTGTCAAGGAATGTGTCGGTATTGATGTCATGGGGTTTGAGTTTGGCTTTAAACCCAATGAGCCAATGTTTGAATCGTGAATCATTCTTGAGAGTTGTGAATGAATTCTCATTGTGTGTTTTTCTGCACCACAATTCATATCTTAGTTGGTCAGGCGTTTTTGTGATGCTGGCTGCTGTTCCAGGAGCAGGTGCTGGAGGATTCAGGATAGCGTTCTCTTGAAGACAATTTGCATGTTGATTCCTGAATACTTTTAAGGCTTTGTATAAATATATCTCTGCGTTCTGCCACTCGAGTTCCTGTTCTTATAGATTTCCAACAAACTCAGCGAGTGCTTCCATTGTTCGTTGGAAAGTTCGAGGAACAATGCTGGCTTGTAATCCGCTGTTGCCATCTGGATAGGTAAGCTCCAGTGCAAATCCAAATTCAAGTAGTACATTGAGGAATACAGGCCATTTGTGCAGTCTGCCTTGAATGAGGGGCATATATAGTTTATCGTCTTTCTCATTTTTGATTCTGAAGATGAACAGCAATATCTTCATCATAGATTCATCAAATCAAGGTTGATTAGTCTGTTCTTTGTCTGTTTCTGGGTCGTCTCCATTAGGAGAAGCTGGACGGGAAGGCATATTTGATGTTTCTGTGAATAGTATTTGTCTTGTGGGGTTATCGATGGCTGGAGAAATAGTCCGGTCTCTGAGTGAGATAACGCTTTGTGTTTGATGGGCAATTGGATCACTCAGAGAATTGGGCATATGCCGATGTACGTTGTTGTTGTTGACAAGAGTGGTGTCGCTTAGGAGTGCAACGCAAAAGGTAATAAGATCCAGAAACTATTGTTCTTGGATGGAGGAATTGCTATTGGTGTGTCCAATGCAATAGGCTTCTTTTAAAGACTTCTTTGGCTTGTCCAAATATCTTTATCCTGTAACTGGATCAGAGGACTATCTATCTATCGTCGGTTGGCAGCAAATAGGGGCTCTGTCCAATTGTTTGCGGTGGGTTCTTTCTTGCAAGCATGCACCAAAGTGGACTGGAATTTTCTGCAGAGCAATCACCACATGTAGTCACAACGCTCAGACACTAGCCAGGAAAAATATAAAGGTAAGAACGGACAACATCATAGTTGCCAGTATACGCATTTTCATCATTTCCAACCATATTGTCTTGTTAACACTGACACCTAGACAATAAAAGGAACAAACAGATACCAGATAGTTTCCCAGGAACAGTTCTAGTAATGGAAAACAAAACCAAGAACTCTGAAAATAAATACAAATGACACAAAGACTATGGACGAAAAAATTCATCTGAATTTCAATACTTCTTCAAAAGAATTCTTCGAGCAGTGTCACCAAAACAGACAGACTTCAAAAGAAAATCATTACAGACAACAATCAGTAACATTTTCACCTCAAGCAATGAAGCGTTTGTGCTGCTTTTCCTTTACAATGGCTACAAATTGTGGCTAAACACAACAAAGGGCACGAGGAAGATAAAGAAATTCACTGACAGCAAGTTGGGAAATAAGGATGGATGGAGTGACAAGTGACACGAGCTTTATGCATATGTCAAAAGTGAAATAAAAGAACAAAGGGAGGAACAACAGACAAAAGATTTAGAGATAGAACTACTTAAAACATACCAACAGCAAAATGGCTATCATACACAACGGCATAAGGATGGTGAAGAAAATAGAAAGGAGAAAAGACAGAAGGAAAAATATGACATGATGGAGACTATTGACAAGGATGACAAGGACTACAAATATTACATTAAAATATGTAGACAATTTATAAAAGTAAAGGGCGGTAACAACACTATAGTAGCCTGGTAAGTTTATAACTATTTTATCTCGGTTGGCACAATATGTTTGTCTTGAATTAAAATTAAGTTGTATGAATAAGATTATTGCAAAAGACGATAAAATACTTTCATATTCATACAAAAATATGTTTGCTGGCTTTTGGTATTTGATATTTGTAGTGTGAATATTGTGAAATGGACATAACATAATGGATTACCAGTTTTCAAGAAACTAATACAATTGTTAAGAAATTTGTAATAACGCTATGACAATATCATTGCACATAGAGGATACTATTACAAAAGATGAGTGTTGTAAGGAAAAAACGAAAATCAAGTGGATAATAAATCACTATTGGGGTAAGTATGAAATGATCATCACACAAACAAGATTCAGGATTATTTTGGAATCACGCGCATATTTGGGTCAAACTCCACTGGTCCCCCTTTGTAATTTCACCCTATTTATTGAAATTAATGTCGAACTCATAATATTTTGATGCACATTGCATTTTCTTACCCCACTGGCATCTGTTTCCGAATTAGTGGCATGTTACTGAATTTTATGCCTGAAACAAACATTGCATGGTCGCAATTTTTCAATCTCAATCGGTTCCTCATTTTTATTGTCATTACTGGCTATCGTACCGGTACAATGTTAGTAGTAATGATGGTCCACACTCTCAAATATCAGGTATATTGTGTACGTTGCTACTGGGACTCTCCTCTGATCACTACTGGTTACGGAAAGCAGAAGGTTACCAAGAAGAAGAAACCCCCCTTGTTTACAGCAAGACGAAGGAAGCATATGGGTGTAGTTGTTTCTCCTGGTCTTCTGGACCATATTTCACGTAATCTGGGTACATGTTATTCTTATTACTACCGGTGTTTGGGGGTAGACGATTTTGCATCTTTGTTATTCATTAGAAAATCAAAGAAGAAGCTCGAGGATGCTACTCAACAATTAGGTCTAACGAACACCCGTAACGGTCCACACAGTAGTGACAGCGCATTACCAGAGGTGCTTGACAATCAAGTTATGTATGACCCTTCTGTTGAACCAATTGGGCGTGCCTTGATTGGTCGGGAATTAAGAAACATAGAGGATGACGACGATTCTGTTTCCGATGACAATTTTTTCTTTCCTAATGATGACAATGAGGAAGAAGGAAGTGAGAGCATAGAGGCCCCCACTCTTTGTGTGTCAATGATGAAGAAGACAACAACATGGATGTTGACAATTCCCATTGTGATTCAAACATGCTAGTAATTACAACACCAAATGTAGGAAGGAACATATCTGACAAACTGAAGGTCAAGATCAAGTTAATGAAAATCATGCGGAATCATAGCATACCATTAGTTGCAGAGAAGGAATTGTATGAATGGGCTATTGAATCGGAGCGGCTTAATTTATTTTCATGGACTAAAGGCAATCTCATAAAGACCAGAGGCAAGTGTCATGAAGGAGATTTCCGCAACTGTGCCTGAAATAAAAGGCGATGGGTTTGAACCTCATCTTATTGACTGGTGTTCTAAGAAATCACAGAGTGGTGACGTTTCCAGTCGCAAACAAATCTATGTCCGGTTGTTCCAAAAAGCACTTCATTCCCTATTAACAAATGTGACTTTGGTGAAGGAAGATAATCTGTCATTCCCCCATGCTGAAGACCCAACCTTACCAGTCCGTTATCCAGAACTTCAAGGGAATATTGATATTGACAAACTCCATCATGGTGAATGGTGGATCAACACTTGGGAGAAGAGATGCAAATCCGAATTGAATGAAATTCTGGTTCCTATCATTCTCTACATGGATGGAATCGCAATTGACAATAGTGGTCAAACCACTCTTACCCCACTGAACATGACTCTTGGCATACTCAACACCCTAACTTGAAACTCCCGGCCGGATGCGTGGGAGGCTATATATTATCACCCAACATGTCCAGGTGATAAAGGTGCCGAATCAATTGACAATATGAACAATCTTCACTCTGGCCTTTGTTTGGCTCTTTCATCTTTGAAAGATGCCTGCAACCAAACGTATGGTATTGAATGGTCTAATTTGCCGTGGAACAAGAAGAAATGGTGGGTTTGAATGAAATTTGCGGTGGCTGATTTCATAGGTGATACTCCCCAGTACGACCAACTTTGTGGACATTATCAAACGTCGAATTCAAAGATGATCTGTAGGCATTGCAATTGTCCCAGAGCACTTGGTATTAACGCTCGTGTGAATGTTTTGAAGGTTCCTGTTTCAGTTAAAACTGGTAACATGCAAGTGTCTAAGCACCAAAATGGGGAAGAGTACCAATCCATTCGTCTCTGGAATATATCTGATTTTACTGCTCCAATGGTTGACGAAGGAGTAAATGTTGAACAGTATTTCAAAAACATCTCTCACCATGGCGTACATTACGGCAACGCTTTTTATGATCTTGATTTTGGGGAAAACCCACATAATATTCATCTAGCGTCTCCCGGAGAGAGACTCCATATGCACCAACTTGGTTGCGCAAAGCGTGCAGCAGAGACGTTCCGCGAGGACTTTTTAGGCAATAACCAGCAGCTTCTTGGTGAGATGGAAAGGTTAGCCAGTTACTACGGTGGTGCTGTTCAGAGGCAATCCGATCGTGACTTCCCAAGAACCAATTTTTCAGAGTCAATACATACAGCAAAGAAGGAGGGTAACCAGTACATTGGAATGCTTTATATTCAGATGCTGTCACTTCTGTGTGCTGGAGGTTGTCAATTGTTGTCGTCTCGAAAGACGCCATCCAATCTTGAGAACAAGAGCAGAAAGTGTGAAGACAAAATTGACAGATGTATTTACACCATTGAGTTGTTGTTGGGTATGGAAGAGTTCCTAAAATACGCTGGAACGTTTGAGGAGGTTTTCAAACAAGACAAGAAAGGTGTTTTGAATCTTGACAAAATGGTTGTTCTTTTCATCAACTGTATAAATAACAATCTGCAATGAAGTAAGGGAGAGGGTAACAATCTGGTGAAGAATCACATGTATTTTCATTTATCACAGTACATGACATTGTTTGGTCCTCCAACTGGATGGGACTCTGCTGCAAGTGAGAGCAATCATAAAACTGAAGTGAAGGCTCCTGCTAAGAGAACTCAAAGAAACAAGTCCACACTAATCAAGCAAACTTGCAACCAAGTGATGGAGTATTGAACTATTGATCGACTTGACCATGAATTTGATTTGTTTGAACATAGATCCATAACCGGACAAAATCATCCTAAGGAGGGTGGTTGGTCAGCTGGGTCTTCGTTTTGGATTGGTGTGATGAATGATCTCCCTTACATGAAGTGGGATGAAAAAAAAAACGCAAGTGTACCCTGGTTTCCATTGGATGTTCTCAAATTTTGTTGCGACGTGGTCCTTCCAGCTGTGGGCACCAGCACGCTTTTTGGAACCACGGAGCACAAGAGGTATGACAAATCTCGCGAGATGAAATTATTGTTTCGTGCCCACCCATCGTTTAAGTCTGATTCTGGACAATTGTCCAATGTATGGTACGACTGGGCTAATTTTCAACTCCACCTCCTTGATGGACGTGGACTGCGAGTTTATCCATGTCAGATTCTGTGCCTGCTTTACCTTGAAGGTCCTTTCCCCGTGGGTAGCTCCGTTAGTGGTTTCGAATTAGTGCACAATGGTTATTATGCCGTTGCTTGTTGCTTTGTTTCTGCAGACCCCATACCGAGCAAGAAGGATAAAGAAAAAAAACACCATCATGCGTTGGTAAAGCAAGGTGAGTTGCGGAACAAATTGTATTTGTTCGACTGCAACGCCATTGAGTCCAAAGCTGCCGTTGTTAGAAACCATGGTAGTCCTGACCAATATTTTGTGCTGGGAAATCATGAACAATGGTTGTTTAATTTCTGTGAGACAATGGCTGCATTGGAAAAGAAGGATTTACAATCAATAGTACGAGATGGTGAAAACAGCACATGACTTGAATGAACAAGTTTATTATCAGTTATATTTGTACTTAAATGGATTTCCGTGTTTTTCATTTTTCCACTATTCTGCAACGCCGTTGCAGAAAATTGGTTTTTGTTATCTTCAACAACGTCATTTTACGAAATGCCCTTTGTCCGTATTTTTGATGGTATACTAGTACGGTACAGTCATATCCCCCTTTTCATGTGTATTTTGCGTTTTTCTATTTTCTGCAACGGCGTTGCACCAAATGCCCTTTTCTGTATGTTCGAGGGTATACTAGTACAGTACAGTCATACCCCCTTTTCATGTGTATTTTGCGTTTTTCTATTTTCTGCAACGGCGTTGCACCAAATGTCCTTTTTCCTTATTTTTGATGGTATACTAGTACGGTACAGTCCTACCCCCCTTTTCATGTGTATTTTGCGTTTTTCTATTTTCTGCAACAGGGTTGCACAAAATGTGGAGTAGCAAGTTATTATTATAATTGATTACTTCTTAGTACAGTTTTGCGCGATACATAGGCGCTCATAATATCACCCTTCGTATTTGGGATTTGAACAGCTATGAAACACTAACGGATAAACCAGCAGAGTATCCCCAGAACGCAACAGCATTTTGATATGGTACATTGGGAAGACAAAATAATAAATCACTTTGTCAGCAGGCACTCCCGATGGAGCAATGACTGTTTAACGAGTATAATACATATCATCATCAACATTGCATCGAGAATGGTAATTGCGACCAATCAAAAAAGCTAATACCTGCTGCCCAATGGCATTGAGCTGCGTACAAGTCAGAATCTGAGACAACACATCCATTTCATCCTCAACAAATGGTTCGACGTCAGTTAAACTATGATGCATATGCTTCACAATTCCCACTGTTGTCTGTTCGAGCTCAAGTTTCATGTTTGGTTTCACATGACTTTTGAATATGTACACACCATTATTGAAAGATAATCTTTCTGGTCTAATTCTAATGACAGCATAATCATTGTTGATACTGCCACGCTTCTGACCTCTGGCAACTGCCAGTTTGGCTCCAACAATTTCCAGAGCAAACTTTCTTAAAACTTTGATATTCTTCTTTGAAGCCAGGTGTCATTTTGCAAATTTTCTGGAAACTTTTGCAAAAATGCGCAACGATGGATTAGTATCGTCAAACGCAACAATATGCTCATCTTCTGTACTATTCAACGTATCCAAGTTTTTGATTGACAAAGCCTGTTCCGGTTGATACTTTTTCTTTCCTCCTATCTTGCCACCCCAATTTGTCTCCATGTATTTACCTTTGACCACAGTTGTTCTGTATTTGTTTTTCAACGCTATTGTACTGACACCATCTTTGCAAGTAGAATGCCTATTCCTTTCCTTCTTCATTGGTTTTATGTCGGACAACTTTGTATAAGTTTCATGGCTCGTTGACACCGGTGCTGCAATCCTCAGAAAGTTCAAAGACATTCTCTGCTTACTTCTTTTCTCATGTTTCCTATTACTTCTTTGCTTCATAGCTCTTTCTGAAAACAAATTTCTCATGGTCGACGAGGATGCAGTTTCCGATGGAGTTGTAGACAAATTGCTTGGTCAACGAGGATGCCGGGTTGCTGTTGCTGTTGCTCTTGCTGTTGCGGTTGGTTCGATTTTTCCGGTTGGTTCGATCGTTCCCGGTTGCGGCTGTTGCTCTCGCTTTGCCTGTTGCTTTTGCTCTTGCTTTCCGCTGCGCTTCGATCGTTCCTGGTTGCGGTTGGTTTGATCGTTCCGAATCGATGAGTCGTTTCCGTTGTCATTGCCGGCAATCCTATTTGAATTTATGATATGATAATTGAACAAAATGGGTGAGTATGTATTGATGTACTACATAGAGTAGGTAATAACAACAGAATAATATAATGTACATGCCACTAACTCAATGAAGATGCCGCACCTCCAGTGACACCAGGAAAGATTTGCCGTACCTTGATCCATTGTTTCCGATCCGTTGTTCGGATCGGTTGTTTCCAATCCATTGTTCCGATCCGGTCCTATGAAAATAAGAAGAAAAACAGAAGGGAGGAAATACAATATCAGGATTGCCGGAGGAAGTCTAATCATTGTCTATCTCTCTCATTCGTACCGTTCTGATTCGTTTTAGCGTTGTTGCTGATACGTTGTTGCCGATACGTTGTTGCTGATTTCCGATTCGTTGTTTGGATCCGTTGTTTCCAATCTGTTGTTCCGATCCGGTCCTATGAAAATAAGAAGAAAAACAGAAGGGAGGAAATACATTATCAGGAATGCCGGAGGAAGTATAATCATTGTCTATCTCTCTCATTTGTACCGTTGTGATTCGTTTTACCGTTGTTGTCGATACGTTGTTGACGATATGTTGTTGCCGATTCGTTATTTATTGTCGTTGTTCTTTCTGCTGCCGTTGATTTGCAGACTTGTAACTCCTATGTCACGAAAAACAGGGTCTTGATGCAGATTTTGTGCTTTCGAGACGTCTATGTAGGCTGCAGTCCAAACAATATCTTTCCAGCAACTAATCCCTAATCAAATGATTTCTACTTCTTTTGCAGTATAAGGCTGTTATTTTGGACTGAAATATCTGAGAACAGATCGTTGTGCTCGTGACGTCGTCACATGCCACATGTGACGAAGAGGGTTGGATCCCACGTTCTTGGACAAAGTGTTGCTTGCAAGAAACAACACTCTACTCAGATAAGTTGGAAAATGATGTTTGTTGATTTGGATGGTTTGTCGACTTGAATGCTTTGTCGATTTGAATGGTTTGTCAATTTGAATGAAAAGTGAAAAAATACAAATTTGCAAACAGTGAAACTAACACAAGTTTGTGAGTAGCAAACTTCGAACGTAAGAATGACATCGGTTCGATAGATGTTGCTAAGTATCAAGCTTCGAACGTAAGAATGACGTGGGTTCGATAGATGTTGCTAAGTATCAAACTTCGAACGTAACAATGGCATTGGTTTGATAGATGTTCTGCTAAGTATCAAACTTCGAACGTAAGAATGACATCTGTTCAATAGATGTTCTGCTAAGTATCAAACTTCAAACGTAAAAATGACATCGGTTCGGCAGATGTTCTGATAAGTATCAAACTTTGAACGTAAGAATGACATTGGTCTGTTAAGTAGTATCTTCCTTTTTTTGCAACGGCGTTGCAAAAGATGCTCTTTTTGTATTTATGGGATCACACGCCAAATCCCCTTTTTTCCTTTTTTTGGAACGGCGTTGCAAAAGATGCCCTTTTTGTCTTTATGGGCACCCCCCCCCCCCTCCCCTTTTCCCACCCAATTCTTATTAATTGGGAACCACCCCTTCTTTTTCGTCAAGTTAGCACTAAATTCAACCGATGTGCACCAATTAAGCAATGGCCCCATTTTCCTTTTTTTGCAACGGCGTTGCAAGGAATAGTACGTTTTTCGAATTTAGGGGTAAACCCATACCCCCTTTTCCAACACAATAATCGTCATTGGCCACCCTCCTTTTTTCTCATATTATTTTTTATTGGCAACGTCATTGCAAGAACAGCCCTTTTTGTAGTTGTGGTGCCCCACCCCCATTTAAATCCCACAATCTTTTTTTACTTTTATGGACTCACCAATTTACCGTTTTTCCGTTGTTTGCAACGGCGTTGCTTACCAGGCCCTTTTCCTGGTTTTGGAGACCAAAAATTCACACCACTTTTTTGAGGTTATCATTGCAGGTTTTCTTTTTCAAATTCACGTGACGATATTGTTTAACTCTTTCTCAGAGTAGTGCAACAACGTTATATTTCTCTCCGGTTTTTCAATGGAGGAAGAAGTATAGGTATGTTGAACTAAACGACGGCATCACTGCACATTAGGTTTACAAAATCAACGACATGGTAACAGTAACATTTACACATTGTCGTTTTTTTTAGAAATGGCTTTTGAGAAATGGTTACCACTCTTGTCTCGCTACGTGAGTGGTGATTTCTTGTCAAAGACGTTCTTTCAAGTTGTCCAATCCTTTATTCATTCAATGTTTGGTCGAAACAAAGGTGGAATTGATTCCCACAACAGTGATTCTGATTGTTTTCAAACAGTAAAAGAATTCTTTATTTGGTGCATCTTTTTCAAACAAGATTGTATCAAATTCTGATAAGATTTGACATTACCAATGACACCTACCACTAATAGTGCTCGAAAGCGTGGAGCCAATCCACATTCTACTAATGAAAGGACAAATGAGAAGAAAGGTAGATTGAAAGATCGACCACGAAATACTCTTGAAAATTATGATGACGATCAAAATAAACATGGCTCTGCGGTCTTGAAGAATCTTAAAGCAGCTTTGAAGAATGAGTCCTATTGAACAGATGAGTTTGTAAGGAACCTCAGTGTAGAGGTTACAACATGTTTCACTGCATTGACGACAAAGGTTTACCTTGTATTCAAAATTATTGAATCTGAACCTAGGCCAGATTTCAGGAAGTCCACGTCTACTATGTCTCTGGCAAAGAAGAAGGGGAGGGCAACGAAGAAAAAATCCGATACCACCTTAAGTGACTTGGGCCCTATTCCCCATCAAATAGATGTGATGGTGGATTTCTTTTTGTACAAACTTGACAACGGGGTGACTGGAGTGTTGGGATTGTTGAGCAGGAAGCAAATAAGCAAGCGATTCAAGGACTACGACATGAGGAACAAGTGGCATAACTTTGAGTCACTGTTACGGAATGTTGACGACAAATCAGGTGTGGATTCTCTGTATGGGCGTAACGTCGTGAACTACGATACAATTAAGAAATATGTGATAATGTACTGTGAGATCTTGGTTTGGTACATGAAGAATGTACAATATCCACCAGGGGTGGACTACACGTCTGAGGCTTTGTGTTTCCATAACAAAGGCAACAATTGTTCTCCACGACGTGCCTCCAAACAATACGTCAAATCCATGGAGAACTTCTTGGACTGCCTTATGACAAAGTCCTCACTCTGTGTTTCAATGAGTCATAGCTACAATCAGGTTGACTTAGACAATCATTTGAAGAAGCAGCGTACTGAATGCTTAAAATCCTTACCCACACACCGGCTACAGTTTGTAGGTTCAATCTCGATGGATTGTTATGTGTGCAACAAAAAGATGATGAATATAACGGAACGAAAAACAGCATTTCATGACGTCATTTGTATTCTTTGGGTTCACTTTCAAGGAAAGTTGAAACGAGTTTTTACAATCATAAATCTTCGTCACCTCGACATAAAACGTTTGACACACCAAGATTTCTATCAATATTTCTTACCCGAATTAATTCAGAATTCCTTCGTCTTGGGAACCATGGTACTTTCAGGGGAGAAGTGGGTGCCAGTAGGATTTCATCGACAAGGGGACACCAACATTGCAGAAACGGGTAAAGTGTTATTACCACTCCATTCTCCATTGGTATTCCACTACGTCATCAACTACAAGGACACGCTTTCCAACTATTATAACATACATTATAAAATCGATGACAACTGTGTCACCCTGTCACCATGCAAACTTGGCACCGGAAAGATACGTCACACAAACGAGATTCGGGGTTCTTTCGGAATCACGCGCATATTTGGGTCGAACTCCACTGGTCCCCCTTTGTAATTTCACCCTATTTATTGAAATTAATGTCGAACTCATAATATTCTTATGCACATTGCATTTTCCTACCCCACTTGCATCTGTTTCCGAAGTAGTGGCATGTTACTGAATTTTATGCCTGAAACAAACAGTGCATGGTCGCAATTTTTCAATCTCAATCGTTTCCTCATTTCTATTGTTATTACTGGCTATCGTACTAACGATGGTGACGACACCTAAATATCAGGTTTATTGTGTACGTTGCTACCGGGACTCTCCTCTGATCACTATAGGTAGGGGAAAGAAGAAGGTTACCAAGAAGAAGAAACCCCCCTTGTTTACAGCGCGACTAAGAAAGAAAACGGGAGTAGTTGTTTCTCCCGGTCTTCGGGACCATATTTTGAATGACGCATCATGCTATTCTTATTTCAAGCAATCTTCGGGGCTAGTAGATTTTGCATCTTGCATATTCATTAGAAAATCGAAGAAGCTTGAGGATGCTACTCAACAATTAGGTCTAACGAACACCCGTAATGGTCCACAGAGTAGTGACGGCGCATTGCCAGAGGTGCTTGACAATCAAGTTATGTACGACCCTTCTGTCGAACCGATTGGGCGTGCCTTGATTGGTCGGGAATTAACAAACATAGAGGATGACGATGATTCTGTTTCCGATGACAATTTTTTCTTTCCTAATGATGACAATGAGGAAGAAGGAAGTGAGAGCATAGAGGCTCCCCACTCTTTGAGTGTCAATGATGACGAAGAAGACAACAACATTGATGTTGACGATTCCCATTGTGATTCAAACACGACAATTACAACACCCAATGTAGGAAGAAACATATCTGACGAATTGAAGGTCAAGATCAAGTTAATGAAAATCATGCGGAATCATAGCATACCATTAGTTGCAGAGAAGGAATTGTATGAATGGGCTATTGAATCGGAGCGGCTTAATTTATTTTCATGGACTAAAGGCAATCTCATAAAGACCAGGGCAAGTGTCATGAAGGAGATTTCCGCCACTGTGCCTGAAATAAAAGGTGATGGGTTTGAACCTCATCTTATTGACTGGTGTTCTAAGAAATCACAGAGTGGTGACGTTTCCAGTCGCAAACAAATCTATGTCCGGTTGTTCCAAAAAGCACTTCATTCCCTATTAACAAATGTGACTTTGGTGAAGGAAGCCAATCTGTCATTCCCCCATGCTGAAGACCCAACCTTACCAGTCCGTTATCCAGAACTTCAAGGCAATATTGATATTGACGAACTCCATCATGGTGAATGGTGGATCAACACTTGGGAGAAGAGATGCAAATCCAAATCGAATGAAATTCTGGTTCCTATCATTCTCTACATGGATGGAATTGCAATTGACAATAGTGGTCAAACCACTCTTACCCCACTGAACATGACACTTGGCATATTCAACACCCTAACTCGAAACTCCCGGCCGGATGCCTGGGAGGCTATATATTTTCATCCAACGGGTTCACGTGATAAAGGTGCCGAATCAATTGACAATGTGAATAATCTTCACTCTGGCCTTCGTTTGGCTCTTTCTTCTTTGAAAGATGCCTGCAACCAAACGGATGGTATTGAATGGTCTAATTTGCCGTGGAACAAGAAGAAATGGTCGGTTCGAATGAAATTTGCGGTTGCTTATTTCATAGGTGATACTCCCCAGCACGACCAACTTTGTGGACATTATCAAACGTCGAATTCAAAGATGATCTGTAGGCATTGCAATTGTCCCAGAGCACTTGGTATTAATGCTCGTGTGAATGTTTTGAAGGTTCCCGTTTCACTTAAAAGTGGTAACATGCAAGTGTCTAAGCACCAAAATGGGGATGAGTACAAATCCATTCGACTCTGGAATATATCTGATTTTACTGCTCCAACGGTTGACAAAGGAGTGAATGTTGAACAGTATTTCAAAAACATCTCTCACCACAGTGTACATAAGGGCAACGCTTTTTATGACCTTAATTTTGGAGAAAACCCACATAATATTCATCTAGCGTCTCCCGGAGAGAGACTCCATATGCACCAACTTGGTTGTGCAAAGCGTGCAGCGGAGACGTTCCGCGAGGACTTTTTAGGCAATAACCAGCGGCTTCTTGGTGAGATGGAAAGGTTAGCCAGTTACTACGGTGGTGCTGTTCAGAGGCAATCCGATCGTGACTTCCCACGAACCAATTTTTCAGAATCAATACATACAGCAAAGAAGGAGGGTAACCAGTACATTGGAATGCTTTATATTCAGATGCTGTCACTTCTGTCTGCTGGAGGTCGTCAATTGTTATTGTCTCGAAAGACGCCATCCAATCTTGAGAACAAGAGCAGAAAGTGTGAAGAGGAGATTGACCGACGTATTTACGCCATTGAGTTGTTGTTGGGTATGGAAGAGTTCCTAAAATACGCTGGAACGTTTGATGAGGTTTTCAAACAAGACAAGAAAGGTGTTTTGAATGTTGACAAAATGGTTGTTCTTTTCATCAACTGTATAAATAACAATCTTCAACGAAGTAAGGGAGAGGGTAACAATCTGGTGAAGAATCACATGTATTTTCATTTATCACAGTACATGAGATTATTTGGTCCTCCAACTGGATGGGACTCTGCTGCAAGTGAGAGCAATCATAAAACTGAAGTGAAGGCTCCTGCTAAGAGAACTCAACAAAACAAGTCCACACTAATCAAGCAAACTTGCAACCGAGTGATGGAGTATCGAACTATTGATCGACTTGACCGTGAATTTGATTTGTTCGAACATAGACCCATAACCGGACCAAATCATCCTAAGGAGGGTGGTTGGTCAGCTGGGTCTTCATTTTGGATTGGTGTGATGAATGGTCTCCCTTACATGAAGTGGGATGAAAAAAAGAACGCAAGTGTACCCTGGTTTCCATCGGATGTTCTCAAATTTTGTTGCGACGTGGTCCTTCCAGCTGTGGGCACCAGCATGCTTTTTGGAACCACAGAGCACAAGAGGTATGACAAATATCGTGAGATGAAATTACTATTTCGTGCCCATCCATCGTTTAAGTCTGATTCTGGACAATTGTCCAATGTATGGTATGACTGGGCTAATTTTCAACTCGACCTCCTTGATGGGCGTGGACTGCAAGTTTATCCTTGTCAGATTCTGTGCCTGCTTTACCTTGAAGGTCCTTTCCCCGTGGGTAGCTCCGTTAGTGGTTTCGAATTAGTGCACGATGGTTATTATGCCGTCGCTCGTTGCTTTGTTTCTGCAGACCCCATACCGAGCAAGAGGGATAAAGGAAAAAAACACCATCATGCGTTGGTAAAGCAAGGTGAGTTGCGAAACAAATTGTATTTGTTCGACTGCAACGCCATTGAGTCCGAAGCTGCCGTTGTTAGAAACCATGGTAGTCCTGACCAATATTTTGTGCTGGGAAATCGTGAGCTATGGTTGTTTAATTTCCGTGAGACAATGGCTGTATTGGAAAAGAAGAATTTAGAATCAATAGTACGAGATGGTGAAGACAGCACATGACTTGAACAAACAAGTTTATTATCAGTGATATTTGTACTTAAATTGATTTACGTATTATTCATTATTCCACTATTCTACAACGCCGTTGCAGAATTTTTTGTTTTTGTTTTGGAGGAGTACTTGTAAATTGTTCTTTGTAAAGTTGTGTATTAATGGTTTTTGATGTACCCCCCTTTTTATGTGTATTTTGCGTTTTTCCATTTTCTGCAACGGCGTTGCACGGAATGGCCTTTTTCCGTATTTTCAAGGGTACAGTCATACAATTCCAGTTTTCTTCAAAATGGTGCAATTGCGTTTCAAAATAACAGCAGGAAGCCAGCAGCAAGCAGCGGCGTTTCCAGCGGCGTTATGGACCAGCAGGAAGCCAGCAGGAAGCCAGCAGTGAGCTGAAGTAGCAGGAAGCCAGCAGTGACGAGTGGCGATAGGGTCTAGCAAGAGCAACAATAACAGCAAATAGCGAGAGCAACAGCAACAGCAACTAGCGAGAGCAACAGCAACAGCGAATAGCGGAGTGGCGTTTTGGAGGAGCAGCAGGAAGCCAGCAGCAAGCATCGGCGTTTGGAGCGGAGAAGCAGGAAGCGAGCAGCAGACGGTGTTTTGAGTGGCTCTGCGGGTGGATTGCTGTTGTTGATTTGTTGCCGCTGATTCATCCTGTGGCTTCGTTTTGATCATTGTTGCTGTTGCATATCTATAACACTATATAATAATTGAACAAAATGGGTGAGTATCTATTGATGTAGTACTAGTAGAGTAAATAATAACAACAGAATAATATAATCTACATGCCACTAACCTACACTGTTGGCGTTCAATCAATTCGATGCTGACAATTTGTTGTTCCGATCTGTTGTTCCACCTCAATGAAAGATTCGCCATACCTCTAGTATTGTTCCGATTTGTGTTCCGGTCGGATGTTGCAGCCTCCAAGGAAAACGGCGACGCACCTCTAGCAACACCAGGAAAGATTTGCCACACCTCCTCAATCCGTTGTTACGATCCCTCCCTATGAAAATAAGAAGAAAAAATAGAAGTGAGGAAATACAGCATCATCAGCAATGCAACAGGCGAGCACCAATGTCTATCTATCTCACGTTGTTGCCTTCCACTCGGCGTTGCCTTTGATTCGAATTGTTGGTGCCGATTCCGATATGTTGTTGCCATTACGTTGTTGCCAATACGTTGTTCAGACAATTGTGCCGTTGATTTGAAGAAATCTTACTCCTATGTAACGAAAAACTGGATCTTGTTCCTGATGATATAGATATGCAAGGGATGCAGATTTTGTGCTTTCAAGACGTCTATGTTTGGGTCGCGAATCCGAACAAGAATATCTTTCCAGCAACTAATCACTCGTCCGATGCACTCTATTGTCTTGCAGTACAAGGCAGTTACTTCGCACTAAAATATCTCAAACCTGAATCAGCCGGCCTAATGCTATTACTAGCACTTCGGAGGGATTCTACGTGCTCGGACGGAGTGCCAATCGTACAAGTACGGTAAAGCAACTCTGCTTTTGATAAGTCGGGGTAAGAAGATTATGAAGGGAAAAGAAAATCACACTGTAAAATTAATCACACTGTGTGTGTGTGTGTGTGTGTGAGTTTTTTTTTCTTTCGTGAAGTATTTTTTTGCGAAGTAGATTTCTACACGATTTTTGTACTGTTCGAATTTTTTTTTTTCGTGACACCTTGACACCCTGACACCTTGACACCCTGCTTCTTTCTTCCTACGTACTTCGAATTTTTTTCTTTCTTCGTACATACTTCGAATTTTTTTCTTTCTTCATACCTACTTCGACGTACCTACCGTACTTCGAATTTTTTTCTTTCTTCGTACCTACCTACCGTACTTCGATTTTTTTTCTTTCTTCGTACCTACCTACCGTACTTCGAATTTTTTTCTTTCTTCGTACCTACCGTAATTACTGGTATTGAATTTGCGTAGCATTCTACTACAGTAGCTTTGTACACACTTTTTGTACTAGACAATTCCTGGTATTGAATTTGTGTATACTGACTAAAGTATCAGCCTGTTTCTTGTACAGTTTGTTTTGTAGTCTACCCCATTCATAGTATGAACGCTATTCATCCTGAAATTGCAGTCAATGCCACACATTTGCACTCAAAACTGACTAGGAATCACTATTTTGGTACATGCATGTCCAGGGACAAAAATTATTCTAAAATTCATACTGACTAAAGTATCAGCCTGTTTCTTGTCCAGTTTGTTTCATAGTCTACCCCATCCATAGTATGAGCAATATTCATCGTGAAATTGCAGCCAATGTCACACATTTGCACTCAAAACTGAGTAGGAATCACTATTTTGGTACATGCATGTCCAGGGACAAAAATTATTCTAAAATTCATACTGACTAAAGTATCAGCCTGTTTCTTGTCCAGTTTGTTTCATAGTCTACCCCATCCATAGTATGAACACTATTCATCCTGAAATTGCAGTCAATGCCACACATTTGCACTCAAAACTGACTAGGAATCACTATTTTGGTACATGCATGTCCAGGGACAAAAATTATTCTAAAATTCATACTGACTAAAGTATCAGCCTGTTTCTTGTCCAGTTTGTTTCATAGTCTACCCCATCCATAGTATGAACACTATTCATCCTGAAATTGCAGTCAATGCCACACATTTGCACTCAAAAACTGAGTAGGAATCACTATTTTGGTTAATGCATGTCCAGGGACAAAAATTATTCTAAAATTCATACTGACTAAAGTATCAGCCTGACACTTGTCCAGTTTGTTTCGCAGTGTACCCCATCCATAGTATGAACACTATTCATCCTGAAATTGCAGTCAATGCCACACATTTGCACTCAAAACTGAGTAGGAATCACTATTTTGGTACATGCATGTCCAGGGACAAAAATTATTCTAAAATTCATACTGACTAAAGTATCAGCCTGTTTCTTGTCCAGTTTGTTTCACAGTGCACCCCATCCATAGTATGAACACTATTCATCCTGAAATTGCAGTCAATGCCACACATTTGCACTCAAAACTGACTAGGAATCACTATTTTGGTTAATGCATGTCCAGGGACAAAAATTATTCTAAAATTCATACTGACTAAAGTATTAGCCTGTTTCTTGTCCAATTTGTTTCATAGTCTACCCCATCCATAGTATGAGCAATATTCATCGTGAAATTGCAGCCAATGTCACACATTTGCACTCAAAAACTGAGTAGGAATCACTATTTTGGTTAATGCATGTCCAGGGACAAAAATTATTCTAAAATTCATACTGACTAAAGTATCAGCCTGTTTCTTGTCCAGTTTGTTTCATAGTCTACCCCATTCATAGTATGAACACTATTCATCCTGAAATTGCAGTCAATGCCACACATTTGCACTCAAAACTGAGTAGGACTCACTATTTTGGTACATGCATGTCCAGGGACAAAAATTATTCTAAAATTCATACTGACTAAAGTATCAGCCTGTTTCTTGTACAGTTTGTTTTGTAGTGTACCCCATCCATAGTATGAACACTATTCATCCTGAAATTGCAGCCAATGTCACACATTTGCACTCAAAACTGACTAGGAATCAATATTTTGGTACATGCATGTCCAGGGACAAAAATTATTCTAAAATTCATACTGACTAAAGTATCAGCCTGTTTCTTGTCCAGTTTGTTTTGTAGTCTACCCCATCCATAGTATGAGCAATATTCATCGTGAAATTGCAGCCAATGTCACACATTTGCACTCTAAAACTGAGTAGGAATCACTATTTTGGTACATGCATGTCCAGGGACAAAAATTATTCTAAAATTCATACTGACTAAAGTATCAGCCTGTTTCTTGTCCAGTTTGTTTCATAGTCTACCCCATTCATAGTATGAACACTATTCATCCTGAAATTGCAGTCAATGCCACACATTTGCACTCAAAACTGAGTAGGAATCACTATTTTGGTACATGCATGTCCAGGGACAAAAATTATTCTAAAATTCATACTGACTAAAGTATCAGCCTGTTTCTTGTCCAGTTTGTTTCATAGTCTACCCCATTCATAGTATGAACACTATTCATCCTGAAATTGCAGTCAATGCCACACATTTGCACTCAAAACTGAGTAGGACTCACTATTTTGGTACATGCATGTCCAGGGACAAAAATTATTCTAAAATTCATACTGACTAAAGTATCAGCCTGTTTCTTGTACAGTTTGTTTTGTAGTGTACCCCATCCATAGTATGAACACTATTCATCCTGAAATTGCAGCCAATGTCACACATTTGCACTCAAAACTGACTAGGAATCACTATTTTGGTACATGCATGTCCAGGGACAAAAATTATTCTAAAATTCATACTGACTAAAGTATCAGCCTGTTTCTTGTACAGTTTGTTTCATAGTCTACCCCATCCATAGTATGAGCAATATTCATCGTGAAATTGCAGCCAATGTCACACATTTGCACTCTAAAACTGAGTAGGAATCACTATTTTGGTACATGCATGTCCAGGGACAAAAATTATTCTAAAATTCATACTGACTAAAGTATCAGCCTGTTTCTTGTACAGTTTGTTTTGTAGTGTACCCCATCCATAGTATGAACACTATTCATCCTGAAATTGCAGTCAATGCCACACATTTGCACTCTAAAACTGAGTAGGAATCACTATTTTGGTACATGCATGTCCAGGGACAAAAATTATTCTAAAATTCATACTGACTAAAGTATCAGCCTGTTTCTTGTCCAGTTTGTTTCATAGTCTACCCCATCCATAGTATGAACACTATTCATCCTGAAATTGCAGTCAATGCCACACATTTGCACTCAAAACTGAGTAGGAATCACTATTTTGGTACATGCATGTCCAGGGACAAAAATTATTCTAAAATTCATACTGACTAAAGTATCAGCCTGTTTCTTGTCCAGTTTGTTTTGTAGTGTACCCCATCCATAGTATGAGCACTATTCATCCTGAAATTGCAGTCAATGCCACACATTTGCACTCAAAAACTGAGTAGGAATCACTATTTTGGTACATGCATGGCCAGGGACAAAAATTATTCTAAAATTCATAATGACTAAAAAATCAGCCTGAGACTTGTCAATATTGTTTCATAGTCTCCCCAATCCATAGTTTGAGCAATGTTCATCCAAACATTTCAGAAAATAACACACTTTTGCACTCAAAAAGTAACTGAGAAACACTATTTTGGTTACTTGTTCATAGTACAAAAATCAAAAAATAATAACCAAAAATTACGGAGACTACCCTTTGTACACCACATCTCTACGGAGGAATCGATCCACTGGACACGTTAACATCTATATCAAGAACCAATCATATCCTGACGAGGAAAGTTACACTACTTAAAGTTAGTCTGTTTTTGATGGACTAGTACAAAAAGACGTCGCTACATTCGAAAAATGTACTCCATAGAAAATAACAAAACAACAAAAAGGGCTTTTCCTGCAACACCGTTGCAGAAAATGAAAAGATAATAGGTACGAGAATCAATGCTTGGGCTACGTACGATTACCCTCAGTGGAACCTACGGATTGTGGTCCGCGCCAAAATTTTCAGGACACCACATTGCAGAATATCACGGCACGCGCAAACAAAAGATAGGCAGGCGCCAGTAAAACAACACTCACAGGTAGTACAATTAATAGTAATACAGCACTTCCCGGGAGGCAGTAAATCAAGCACTTACAGCGCGTACAGTATGAATGAAAAAACATGCCAAACGCTTCCTTCAAACAACATTATTATCATAAAAATAGCGCGCCAAATCAATCAAAGGAAAAAACGGTAAGTTGAGGTGCACGATTTAACAAAAAAATAATGGTAGAACTGAGTAGTTGCAGTCCGGTGACAGGTAAAACCATTGTTACCAATAACACAAACAGCCCGCACAGCAGTGTATCGGGAAGTGACCGAACAAACACAAACGATAGCCAAACATATAGAACCACCAACAGTAGCAACAGAAATATTCTACAGACAACAAAAGACTCCGATAACAATAACTTGGAAAACAACATTGTCAAACACGTCAAAGAAACAGCGTTCAGGAAATTTAAATTCCCGCCAGAGAATACATTTGTGAAGGCAACGATATTCAACATTGCAAAACTAACGAATGACAATGAAATACCAAATACGATCGCTATAAAGGAACAAAAGTGGAGTGGAATTTATTGCCGAGCAGTCACTACGTGTAGACACAATGCTCAAACTCTTGCCAGGAAAAACTACAAAGGTAAGCAACCAACAATAAAATGATTGCCGGCATGCACTCTTTCATAATCCTTTCTAACATTTTGGTCATATTAACACTGACATGTAGACGATAAAAGGAACAACCAGATACCAGATAGTTTCCCAGGAACGGTTCTAATCACGGACACCCAAGACGTGAACTCAGAAAATAGGTACCAATTGCACAAAGACTATCGGCGGAAAAGTTCACCAGAATTCAAATACTTCATGAAAAGAATTCTTGGAGCGGTGTCACCAAAACAGACAGACTTCAAAAGAAAATCAGTCAGAATGACAGTCAGTAACATTTTCACCCCAAGCGATGAAGCTTTTGCATTGCTTTTCCTTTACAACGACTATGACTCGTGGCTAAACACAACAAAGGGCACAAGGTTGAGAAAAAAATTCACTGACGGTAAGTCAGGAAATAAGGAGGGATGGAGTAACGAGGGACAAGATCTTTACGAATACCTAGTAAGCGAATTAGAAGAACGAAGGGAGGAACAACAGTCGAAAGAATTAGAGACGGAACTACTTAAAATGTACCAAAAACAAAATGGCAATCATAAACAACAAGATAAGGAGGAGGATGAAGAAAGTAAAAAGGGAAAAAGACGGAAGAGAAAACGTAGCTTGCTTCAGATTCTCGGCGAGGATACCGAGGAATACAAATTATACCTCGAATACATGAAAAATGAACCAGAGTAATTGGTGATAACAACATCATGAGAGTAGCACGGCTAGTTCATTATTATTTTATGGTTTGCACAATATTGTTCCGGGTCTTCTGTTCGAATATAATACAATAAACGAGGTATTTGCAAAAGCTGATAAAATACTTTCATATTCGTTACAAAATATGTTTGTTGTATTTCGGTATTTGATATGCGTAGCGTGAATATTGTGAAATGTCGGAGATTATTGCAAATGCAGATAAAATACTTTCTTATGAGTACAAAAATATGGTTGTTGGCTTTTGATATTCGATAAATGTAGTGTGGGTATTGTGAAAGCAACATAACAGAATACATTGCTGGTTATCAAGAAGCTCGTATATTTGTTAAGAAATTTGTATCAACGCTACAACAATATCAGTGTACATAGAGGATATTATTACAAAACATGACGAGTTTCGTGTGGAAAAAACAAAAATTGAATGGCGAATAAATATTATCGGGGTAAGCATGAAACAAAATTGTAGAATAGAAAGATTCTGAAGCAAGCATGGTACGAGGGCTGAAAAAAACGGTGGCGAAAATAGACCTACTTGAAATTGTTGCGTGCAAAAATAGGTAGAGAATTATTTATTGTGGGCGCAACAAAACGGTTCGGAATTTTTAAAAACATCGCAGGAATATGACGAAAGCATGAGCATCGTTTATGTGACGTAGATCTGGCACATTTCACCGTTACCAAAGGAATCCTATATTTGGTGAATCAATGGTTGATTACAAAATTTGTCGATCATGGCACCAATCTTGGGGTGAACGTGGTCCTTTCTTTGGAAACAGCATGTAATCTGTTCTTTTGTCAAGTATTATGTGCATCAATGATTTGAGTCGATGGCGTTGACTCCTCCTTTGATTGTTCGATTGACAATGTTTGTAAGAAAATTATACATAAAGTCTTCAAATCCCCTAACAAAGGCTTTTTTGGTTACGATATGTGATGGAAACAATTGAAGATTTGGTATTGACCAAAAGGAGTTTTCTAAAAGGAGCAATGGTCCCTGAATTGAGGGAGGAAAATTATTAAATTCCTTTGGTGACCAGAAGTACCAAAGCTACCAGACGGTAGATACCCTATCCGTACGAATCTATGAGTCCCGTATCAACCAAAGTAATCGATTCCCACGGCATATCGATTCCCACGGTGCATCAATTCCCATCGCGCATCAACGGTGAGCAATTACAGTATTGCCATCGTTCTTCGGTGAGCAAACTCTGATTTCATAAAATATCACACGAGCTACGGGAGCAATTCCTGGCCTTAATGATAAACAATTCATGGAGTCTTCCTAACGGAACAAGAGAAGAAAACCGTTGGCGTGTGATTCTCACACTGTATATATATATATGCATACAGATATATATGGTCAACGACCAATACATGTACGGAAATAATCAGCAAGTAATCTCATCACTACGCAACAGCAGTTGCAACGTATTCATCTCAATAAAAGAGATATCTTGCATTTCGGCAAGATTTCACTTTATCTTATACTTTTAACATTCAACTGATTTATATCCCAAAATTCACACTAGTTGCTACCAACTACTTGTAATCTACACACTAAGGTCTGTCTCGCTGCAATCTGAACAAGTCACAGCAAGAAGAGATCTGGCGTTTCCATAGTCTTGCCTGTAGTCCGATTATCTGTTGCCGAAAGTATTCAACCACAATTGTCACGCGTAGAGTACAATCGTTCGTCTACTAACACACTAACGCAGCGTTGCTGTTCTTCAGAAGCCTTTGAATTAGACCTTCAACGGACCGGATTCAGAAGGAAAATAATAGATTAACAGTCGCAAGCTCCAAGGTGGCTTGCACACAAAAAGGAACAGGAACGAAATTGAATACAATCCCTACACTGGCGCATGCCAGTCGCACATCGTACACGAAGCAGATTTCATTCTCATTCACCGCGCAATTCCTTTGAAGGATCGGAACCGTCACAAATGCCGAACATACCGACCATGCCCGCCAATGTATTTGGAGGCGGGAACAACACAGGTGATGTCGAAGTTACTACTGCCAACCATTTTCCCAGTTTTGATACTGATATGAAGATGATACTTGTATCCCTACTACGCGTAACAAGTGAGGCAAATAACAAGTTGTGTTCAGCTCTCAAGGAAGGCAGATTATGCGAGTGGAATGCATTTCTCGACGCACTTATCGAACCGGATTTTGCACGCGAGCTTACCTATACTGAGGGAGGACTACCAACGCATATCCCTCGATCCATCCAAAGGATCAGAGAGGCACTTGCGGAGTTCGCTCTTGAACTACAAGAAGACAAGAAAGAATGGAAAGATGTAAAATCATATACGTATAAAGAATTCCAACCATTCCGCATGGAACGTGCCCTCCGCATGCAGACCGAATCTGTTCTGAACCCTCCACCTCCTCTGCCGGGAAGTAACAAAAAGACACCTCAGCAGGTAAAGTACAAATCTTGGTGCCGAAAAGCACGGGATGAAAAGTCTTTTACGCCCCTCACGAATGACTCAAGATTCGAACATTGGCTCGTAGGTTTCAAAGCTAAACTCGAGGCATACGACATCGACACAGAGACATTCCTTGATGAAACCTGGCCTCCAGCTGCGCTTCAAGGTTATACACGTGACCTTTTCGTCAAACAATGTGCCTTCTTCTGGGTACTAATGTTGGAAGTCTTCAAAAGCAATCTATCCGCATCGTGTGTACACAGCCATTCTACCACACGTAATGGACGTCAAGCATACTTTGATTTCGTAAACCTTCACAGTGAATCAAAAGCTAAGGTATACTGACAATTCAACTCAACTACAAGCGTTGCTAAAGTTGAATCTCAGCAATTGGAAAGAATCCAAAGTGAAATTCATCACACATTGGTTTGATGAATTGAATCACCTCAACAAGCTCCGTCCTCCCAACAAGCCCCTTGAGTACCATACTGCAAAATCAGCATTATGTCAGGCATGCTATTCCAGCTTTCAGCTAAGTGAACAGTTTGCCAAAGTCAAGGATCCAGGTGGGACAAATAGCACCGTGACAGATGCAGTCGCTGAAGCAGCTGCTATTCACAAACTTAAAATCACGCTCCTACTTGAAGCAACTTGACTCAATTCCCAGTCCTGCGATGTCGGCTCGTCGGTCGACTGTACGTGCACACGTTCATGACTTCTCATCTGAACAAAGCCAAAACCATGACGACTATGCTCTCCCTATCAAATTTGAAGGAGATTATCAAGACTATGCGGTAATTAAGGCTGGACGTACCACTGACCCTACCACGCGCCTGCCCACAAACATATGGAAGGCCCTGTCACGTCAGGACATGAAGAGTTGGCTAAGTTTTTCTCCGGAAGGCAAGAAAATCGTGGTCGCATCATTACGACACGACTTACTCTCAAAGGATCAACCTGACCCCAACAATGTCAAGCCCATCACCCGGAAGGCATATCAACATGGACACTCTGTATCATTCCTAGAAGATGATACTTCGAACAAAGATGAACATGCCAATTCCGCAGCAGACCTCCATCCTGCTGTAGAAAATGATCGTAGAGGTGTTTTCCATGCATCATTAGGTGTATACAAATCAAAAACCTCTTCATCCAAGGACCAAAGACCTCTCAAGTCTTCCGTGTCACCCGCGCATCCCGCTCGATTCCTCTCTGAAAACCCTGACATTCGGTACAAAAAGGACGGTGACACCCAAATACCTGTAGGAACATCATCATATTCCGCCAACTTTCACCAGTGGTATAATCCTGACGATGATCTGACCTTTCCTAACGATAGTCCAGTAACGTTGTACACATACCGTGTACACAAAGCTACCGTTACTAGTCCTGGTTTCGCCATGGTCGAATCGCGGCGCAAATGGTTGCATCATCGGCAATGATGCATGCCTCATCTCCAAGGATATCCCACTACGATATGTCAATGTCACAGGCATTAACAATCACCAGGTACAAAATGTTCCCATTGCTACATGCGGAGCTTATTCCATATCAAACAGAGGTCCCGTCATCCTCATTTTCAATGAATGTGCATATACAGGCCGACACCCTTCTATCTTGTCCTCCGGCCAGATGGAAGCTTATTTTTCAAATGTCGACGACACATCCGTTAAAGCGGGCGGTGGACAGGTCATCACCACCTCCGATGGATATGCACTGCCCCTTAGCATCCGACATGGTTTGCCATACCTTGCAATGCGAAAGTACACGACTATCGAGTTTGATACGCTCCCACATGTTATCATGACATCCGATAAGCATTGGGACCCATCTGTTGTTGATACCACTATCAATGCAAAAGATGAACACTTTCTCCAGAAATACCCTCCTCAGCCGCAGCAACTCCCGTATCCCGATTATGATGAATACGGAAATCCACGTTGCCTTGAAGGATTAGATATCTCTGTATCCCCTGGCTCTTCCACGGTCACGTCCCTCAGTTCATATTCCAGCCAATCCACTTGGTCTCCCTTCCTTCCTATTGATGATCATAGAACCAACGATCGCTCGTTCTGGCTTACTTCCACCGACTACATTAACCAGGAACGCCTTGCATGCTGCACTTTACCTGAAGTCTCTGGGACAGTCACTGCATTTCCGACGGATTGTACTGCCAGTGATACTACACGTATTGCAGCTACGCCCCGTGAGAGATACCCCAACGAACATGACTACTTATCCCTGAAACCGTTCTTTTGTTGGGTTTCCCCAGATCGCATCAAAGCCACGTTTGAAAACTCAACCCAATATGGTTCATTAGCGGTTAGCCCTGATGGAAACATTTTCAAACGTTTCCATTCCCCCCAACCAGCCATGAACGTTCGACCCTTCAATGACGACGTTATGCCCGATGCTGTCTATTCGGATGTCCCAGCAATTGATGGTGGCTCCAAGATTGCTCAGATCTTCTTCGGCCGAAAGTCACATATTATACACGTTGAAGAAATGCGTACCACCGGCGATTTTCTATATTGCTTCCAGAACTTTGTTCGAAAATGGGGCAGGCCCATTCGCCTCCTTTGCGACCACGGTAACTACCAATCTAGTAAGAAGGTCACCGATTATCTCAAAATGCTATGGATTGGACTCTGGCAAAGTGAACCTTATCACCAACACCAGAATCAATTCGAAAGGCAATATCAAACCTTCAAACACATTGTCAATCGCGTCATGGATCGTACAGGCACACCACCACATCTATGGCTACTGTGCATGACATACCTTGCTGGTCTCCTCAATGTTATTTCTGATCCTACGCTGTCCGACAAACAACCGGTCTTCATTGCTACCGGCACACTTGGCGACATCAGCGCATACACCAGTTTCTTCTGGTTTGAACCTGTTTATTTCAAAACCAACGACTCCCCTTTCGGTACCCAGTCTACCGAACGTCTCGGTCACTTCGTCGGCATTGCAGAACATGTTGGCAATGGACTCTGCTTCCGAATCTGGGATCCAGTTATCAACAAGTTACTTGACCGGTCCGGTGTACGCTCTGCTCTCACGCCTGCGTCTCGCAACAAACGTGCGGGCCTATTCACTGATGATGGTTTCATCAAATGGCGTAAAGCCAAGGATTCCTTGCCCCGATTATACGCCACTGGAGACGCTCCAACATTCAAACATGGGGAGCATATCTCTAAGAATAGCCCCATTGAAGATTCTACAAAACAGGGCAACTCAGTTACTCCCCCTCCTGGCGTCTCACCCGCTGATTCCGACACCGCCGATGACACCACACCATCTGTACCCAACGAACAACCAGGTACAACACCTCCCGCATCTGATAATCCAGCTATTCTTCAACCACCCGCCCACCCCTCGTTACCGAGCTTCCTATATAAAAAGGTCGATGACAGCCCAAGCTGGTCACCTTCTCCACTCCCTAACAACTATGGGGAGCGTTTTGATGGTCCTCCTACGACACACATCTTCAGCAAGAACCCCGATGGTGTTCTCCTTACTGAAGATGATTTTGATCCACCGGAATTAGCATACTTTGATGTTAGTGACGTCACAACTCCACACACCAACCCCGCTACTCCTTCAGTAGACCCATCACAGGTAGTTGTTACCAACGAAGAAGGCAACGCACAATTTGACGATGATGGCCAACCAATTACCATTCCTACGGTCCCTGATTGCCGATCTACAAGGACGATCCTTCCTTGTACCCAACCCAGATGGCACTCGGAAGCGTCTTACCATCGTCGATGTAGAAGACAGTCTTGAACGCAACAAAGACTTCATCAAGTTCAAGTGCAAACACTCTGATGACGAACTTAATGATATCATTGCATACAATGATGTCATGAATTACATCCATCGTGATTCAACCCAAGAAGACGGCAAACTTTGGTCATTTCGCTGCATCCTAGGACACCAAGGTCCGCTGGATAACAAGCATTCCCAATACAAAGGTTCCAAATATAACCTTTGGATTGAATGGGAAAATATGGAACACACATATGAACCTCTGGCCAACATTGCGGCTGATGACCCTGTCACCATTGCGAAATATGGGAAAGACAACAATTTGCTTGACCTCCCGGGTTGGAAACACCTTAAGCGAATCACCAACCTAGCACGACGAACCAAGAAACTTGATCGACTCGTGCACCAAGCCAAACTACGTTCTTTCCGAACAACTCCACAGTACCAATACGGGTTCAAAGTACCTCGCAACCACGAAGAAGCCCTCGGATTTGATCAAGCCAACAGAAACACCAAATGGGAAGATGCCATCACCCTGGAAATGGAACAACTCAATGAATACAATACATTCATTGATAAAGGCGTGTACAAGACAAGCTCCATTCCCCCCGGGTTCCAACAGATCAAGGTACACATGATATATGCTGTCAAGTACGACGGTAGACACAAGGCTCGTCTCGTTGCTAACGGTAATCTCACTGAGGCCCCTATCCACAGTGTTTATGCAGGTGTCGTATCTCTCCGCGGCCTACGTATGTGCCTATTCCTAGCTGAACTGAACGACCTGGAAGCATGGGGTACCGACATAGGTAATGCCTACCTAGAAGCAGTTACCTGCGAGAAAGTATGCATCAAGGCAGGTCCCGAATTCGGATCGCTGGAAGGTCACCTATTGATCATTTACAAAGCCCTATATGGCCTCCAATCCTCGGGCAAGTGTTTTGGAGATTTACTCGCGGCTTGTCTCATCAAACTCGGCTTCGAAAGATCCCGCGCAGAACCGGAAATATTCCTCAAGCCTGGAACAAACAAGCATGGTGAACGTGTATATGAACTTATATGCACATATGTCGATGACCTATGTCTTTGCATGGCAGATCCCAATTCCTTCTTGAAGATATTGCAGTCGTCACCATATAACTTCAAACTGAAGGGATCCGGACCTATGAACTTTCACCTAGGTTGCGGATTTGAGCGGGACGCGCATGGTGTTCTCTGTATGAATCCCATAAAGTTCATCGAAAAGATGGAAGCGTCTTACGAACAAATGTTCGGATGCAAACCTAACACTAGGTTCCAATCACCCATTGCAGAGAACGATCATCCCGAATTGGACTCCTCAGCCTTTCTCGAAGAAACTGGTATACAGAAATACCAAAGTATGATCGGTTCACTCCAATGGATCATCGCTATTGGGCGTTTCGATGTCCAAACAGCCGTGATGACACTCTCGAGTTTCAGAGCCCAACCACGAGATGGGCATCTTGAACGTGCCAAACGTATCTACGGATATATCTCCAAGTTTAGACATTTTAAAATCAGATTCCGCGTGGAACCCCCAGATTTTATATTGACTAAACCCGACACCATCGATTGGTCCAACACCGTCTATGGGGAGCATTCTGAAGAGCTACCCGACGGCGCTCCTGCACCACTTGGGAAGACAGTAGTGTTGACACATTTCTATGACGCCAACCTCATGCATGATATTCTTAGTGGTAAGGCTGTAACCGGCATCCTTCATTTCACGAACAAGACTCCCATGATGTGGTTCTTGAAGAAACAGTCTACTACGGAAACAGCCACCTTTGGAGCTGAATTTGTTGCAGGAAGAACTTGTATCGAACAGATCGTCGATCTACGCCACTCATTCCGTTACCTCAGAACACGAGTCCATGATATCTCCTACTCTTGGGGTGACAACGAAAAGATGATCCAAACGTCAACCTTCCCTTACGCAAGGTTGCATAAGCGTCATAACATTCTATCGTTTCACTACGTATGGAGCATGATAGCGAGAGGTTTCATTTTAATGATGCACATCCCAGGTAAGGATAACTGTGCAGATATTCTCACCAAGCATTGGGGACACTCAGTTGTGTATCCACTGCTCAAGCCCATCTTCCACTTTTGTGGGAATACCGGCGACCTTCTCCAAGACGATGGAAGCATCATGTAGAGCGTGATGACCTTTCACAAGGAGACATGGGGAGTATTAAATTCCTTTCGTGACCAGAAGTACCAAAGCTACCAGACGGTAGATACCCTATTCGTACGAATCTATGAGTCCCGTATCAACCAAAGTAATCGATTCCCACGGCATATCGATTCCCACGGTGCATCAATTCCCATCGCGCATCAACGGTGAGCAATCCCTGTTTTACAGTATTGCCATCGTTCTTCGGTGAGCAAACTCTGATTTCATAAAATATCACACGAGCTACGGGAGCAATTCCTGGCCTTAATGATAAACAATTCATGGAGTCTTCCTAACGGAACAAGAGAAGAAAACCGTTGGCGTGTGATTCTCACACAGTATATATATATATGCATACAGATATATATGGTCAACGACCAATACATGTATGGAAATAATCAGCGAGTAATCTCATCACTACGCAACAGCAGTTGCAACGTATTCATCTCAATAAAAGAGATATCTTGCATTTCGGCAAGATTTCACTTTATCTTATACTTTTAACATTCAACTGATTTATATCCCAAAATTCACACTAGTTGCTACCAACTACTTGTAATCTACACACTAAGGTCTGTCTCGCTGCAATCTGAACAAGTCACAGCAAGAAGAGATCTGGCGTTTCCATAGTCTTGCCTGTAGTCCGATTATCCGTTGCCGAAAGTATCCAACCACAATTGTCACACGTAGAGTACAATTGTTCGTCTACTAACACACTAACGCAGCGTTGCTGTTCTTCAGAAGCCTTTGAATCAGACCTTCAACGGACCGGATTCAGAAGGAAAATAATAAAAATGTTCCCTATTTTCAAAGGAATGATCGATTGTACATTTTCCCGGCAGCCGGGGTTCTGACTAAGACACAGTTTGCCCATGTCAAATTTGAAGATAGACCGGAACAGCTTGTAACTGGCATTTTGGAACTGTCGGGTTTGGAAGACAAACATAATAATCAAACTTGTGCTACAAGGTTCCTTCAATACGATGTTAACTCACAACAAGAGGTGCACCAACAAATTTTTATGGAACGCATTCCATACGTGTTCCGTGAGATATTCATAATTGATCCGGAAGTTGTCGGACGTCATACTTGGGTTGAAGAACTCATTCACTACAGCTACCTTCCAGAAATGGGTACCATATTTACACCGTCAACAGAAAAACTGGCCAGTTATTTGTTGGAAAAATCAGATGATCTATCGTCGGCAAACCTTCTAGTTCAATTTCTGGATGATAACGTTGTCAACAATTATGGAAAGGGAACGGGAGAATTGAATCCTGCGTTCAAACACCTCCAGAGTCGTGACTTTGTTTTTCACAAACCGTCGGACTTGCTAACTTGGGATTGCTTCAAAACATCAAAGGTTGAAATAAATAAGTTCAACAAATCAAATAACACTTACCGGGTAGGATGGGTTATGTTCACTTTCAATCATACAAATCATTCCAAGCGTGGATTCATCCCACCATGGGTTGTTCAAGTTGACGGTGGCGATGTTGCCAAGAGGAACCATCTCAACGAGGGGGGAAATAACGATCATGGATCAACAGTTACCGGCGAGTGTTCGAAAAAGAAGGCCAACAAATCTAAACCATCTGGAATTGACACAACTAAGGGTAATTCAAAAGATGCTGGTTTGACCGCCAAAAGGAGTAAAATAGGTGAAAAAGAGGGTTCAAATGAAAGGGAAGAAGAGGTTAGATATTTGGCGGAAACTCCTATTAACGTCCTTGTAACCCTGCCAAAATTTCCTTTGAGAATTGCAGGTAATCCTTTGACCTAAGTGTGGTGTTGAAAGAACCGGATCCAGAGTTAATATATCCCATTTACGAAATCAACAAACAAGTTCATTACACTGCCAGAAGAAACGGCTCAGTTCTAATTGGCGAGGTTAGTAGGTACCTTCACAGCGCATAAAGCACTATGAAAGAGTTCCGGGTTACTATCTTATTTTCAAAAAAGGTAAGGTGGGGCAGCATTCCCGGTTTTGCCCATACTTTCAGGTTTCACGTCTGAAAGAAACCAATTGTCGACCCATTAAAAGAGTATCTGATTTAGTACAATGTTACAGCAAGGAACGTGGGAATTGTGAGCCGGCAGAGGGAAGTGGTGAGGAATCCGAGTCATCTTCTGATAGAACCAAACCAGTCTCAGAGTATAGTTCCACAAACTCTTCCTAAATGGATGAATGAGGCTTAAGCTCAAGCAAATGCAAGTATCTGCTTGTCACTAATCCAGTTTCTTTCATAGTGTATTACATCCATAGTATGAGAAATATTGATCCTGAAATTGCAGCCTATGACACACATTTGCACTCAAAAACTAACTAGTAGTAGGACTAGTAACTTGTAGATACTGACTAAAGTATCACTCTGAGACTTCTTGTCCATAGTGTTTCGTATTCAGCAAAAAACCATGATGGTATGCGTTGTGAGCAACATTCATCCTGAAATTGCAGCCAATGCCACACATTTGCACTCAAAAAGTGACTAGCAATCACTATTTTTGTACATGATGCATGGCCAGGGACAAACATTATTATAAAATTCATACTAACTAAAGTATCAGGAGGAGAAATGTCAATATTGTTTCATAGTCTACCCAATCCAAAGTATGAGCAATATTCATCCTTCAATTGCCTCGAATGACACACTTTTGCACTCAAAAAGTGACTAGCAATCACTATTTTGGTACATGCATGGCCAGGGACAAACATTATCATAAAATTCATACTGACTAAAGTATCAGCCTGAGAATTGTCAATATTGTTTCATAGTCTACCCAATCCAAAGTATGAGCACTATTCATCCTTCAATTGCCTCGAATGACACACTTTTGCACTCAAAACCTGACTAACAATCACTATTTTTGTACATGATGCATGGCCAGGGACAAACATTATCATAAAATTCATACTGACTAAAGTATCAGGAGGAGAAATGTCAATATTGTTTCATAGTCTACCCAATCCAAAGTATGAGCAATATTCATCCTTCAATTGCCTCGAATGACACACTTTTGCACTCAAAAAGTGACTAGCAATCACTATTTTGGTACATGCATGGCCAGGGACAAACATTATCATAAAATTCATACTGACTAAAGTATCAGCCTGAGAATTGTCAATATTGTTTCATAGTCTACCCAATCCATGTTATCAGCAATATTCATCCTGAAATTTCAGACAATGACACAGATTTGCAATCAAAAACTGACTAGCAATCACTAGTTTGGGACATGCATGGCCAGGGACAAACATTATTATAAAATTCATAGTGACTAAAGTATCAGCCTGAGAATTGTCAATATTGTTTCATAGTCTCCCCAAACCTTAGTATGAGCAATATTCATCCAAAAATTTCAGAAAATAACACACTTTTGCACTCAAAAAGTAACTGAGAAACACTTTTTTGGTTACTTCTTGTTCATACAAAAATCAAAAAATAATAACAAAATATTACGGAGACTACTACCCTTTGTACACTATTCTACGGGGGAATCGATCCACTGGACACGTTCACATCTATATCAAGAACCAATCACATCCGGACGAGGAAAGTTACACTACTTAAAGCTAGTCTGTTTTTTAATCAGACTATTTACATGCACCGTCGTGGCGGTGGTGCCGGTATGTAACATTAGTAAGAATTATGTGTGTTCAGGAAAAAGCAGCTACAACCAAAAACTGAAGTTACTACGCCGGGAGAAAACAACATCCACCAACTTTATAATTCTGCGTTGGATTAGGAACGTTAGGTTTATTGTGATACAACTAGGTGCATGACTGCATTACAACTGGGAAATAACAGGAAAATGAAAAACAAAACACCTAAACCGACAAACAAAACCACGGTTGTGCCAACCCGGTGTACTGTCTTGTCCAAGGATTACACCAAACAGATGCATGAGCTGAACCACGATGACCTAATCAACAACAGAAACCCGTTTCTATATCATTTTGAAACAGGATTTGATGTGTTGTGTGCCAAAAACGGACACTTGGTTACCACAATCCTTCGTGGATGCCAGAAGATAGAAGAAGTGCGAAAAAGACTCAACAGCAAAACAGGACATTTCGCGGAGGACGAAGCTTTGAACATTTGGGAGCAATGCTTCAAGTACATAACCGAGGAAGTATTTCCCGACTATGAAGAAGGCAACACTGACAGGATGGACCATGTATGGGCAATGGGAGTCATTCTTGCATACATTTCATGTGGTTATCCAGCATTGAAAACAACAGAAGACATTAAGTGCTACGACAACATGGGTATTGGACCGGAAGTAAAATCGATAGAACGAGAGAGAATGATACAAGATAGTTGTACTTTCTCTGCAAAAAACTGGAGTAATCTGACGCCAGAGGCAAGAGAACACATAAAAGAATGTGTACATTACCACCCTGGGAACCGTCCTTGTATGACGTACATTTGGTACAACAACTGACGCAAAAAGACAAATGAGGCAATCATTGAAAACGACAGATTGCATCGGTATTGCAGATCAACAGACGATAACGAGTGGTACTCCACACAAGGAAGATTTCCAACGATTAAGGTAAAGAAGATAAATAACAAAAACACGAGAAAAAAAATGTACGAAACAGAAGTGGGATTTGTTCATGAACAAAGCAAGAAAACAGTCAAAAAAGAAAAAGCGGAAAGTAAAAGAATTGACAAACAGGGGAGAACAGAGGGAACAAGACGAAAAGGAGTGGAAAATTAAGAAATGGCTAGATCTTTACAAAAAACGTTGGAATTCAATGGAAGATTTAGAGGAGTACAACAACTGTCCCGTTCCTTGTGGGGCATGGGGACGTGTGAAACACTAACTCTGCAACTCTATAAGGATTCCATTGCAAAAATAAAGAGCATGATAATCTACAAGGTACAATCGGTACAAATTAAGTGCAAAAAATAGAACGAAAATGAAATAAAATATCACATAAAGAAATCGGTACATTCAAAAAATGTACTCCTTAGAAAGTAACAAAACAACATAAACGGCATTTACTCAGTTGAACCAACAGATTGTGATCCGCAAAAAAAATAATGAAGGGGTGAGTGTCAACCACCCAAAAAAAAGTTATTTTCTGCAACGCCGTTGCAGAAAATGGAAATACAATAAGTAATAGAATATACGGAATGATATTGTACAGTAAGTACGGTAGGGTAGGGAACATCAAAATGTTCGGGTTGGCGCCAAAATTTTGAGGACTCCACATTCCAGAATATCACGGCACGCTAAAAAAAAAGATAGGCAGGCGCCAGTAAAACAACTCTCACAGGTAAGTACAATTAATAGTAATACAGCGCTTCCTGGGAGGCAGTCAACCAAGAACTTACAGTGTGTACAGTATGTAGGGGGGGGGGGGGGGGGAATACCAAACGATTCCTACAAACAACATTATTATCATAAAACTAGCGCGCCAAATCAATCAAAGGAAAAAGCGGTAAGTTGAGGTGCACGATTTAACAAAAAATAATGGTAGAACTTAGTAGTTGCAGTCGGGTGACAGGTAAAACCATTGTTACCAATAACACAAACAGCCCAAACAGCAGTGCATCGGGGAGTAGCCGAACAAACACAAACCATAGCCAAGCATATAGAACCACAGACAGTAGCAACAGAAATATTCTACAGACAACAAAAGAATCCGATAACAATAACTTGGAAAACAACATTGTCAAACATGTCAAAGAAAAAGCATTCAGGAAATTTAAATTCCCGCCAGAGATTAGATTCGTGAAGGCCACGATATTCAACATTGTAAAACAAGCAAATAACAATGAAATACCAAATATGATCAATATAAAGGACCAAAAGTGGAGTGGAATTTATTGCCGAGCAGTAACTGTGTGTAGGCACAATGCTCAAACTCTTGCCAGGAAAAACTACAAAGGTAATCAACCAACAATAAAATGATTGCCGGCATGCAATCTTTCATAATCCTTTCTAACATTTTGGCCGTATTAACACTGACACGTAAACGATAAAAGGAACAACCAGATACCAGATACTTTCCCAGGAACAGTTCTAATCGCGGACACCCAAGACGTGAACTCCGAAAATAGGTACCAATTGCACGAAGACTATCGGCGGAAAAATTCACCAGAATTCAAATACTTCATGAAAAGAATTCTTGGAGCTGTGTCACCAAAACAGACAGACTTCAAAAGAAAATCAGTCAGAATGACAGTCAGTAACATTTTCACCCCAAGCGATGAAGCTTTTGCATTGCTTTTCCTTTACAACGACTATGACTCGTGGCTAAACACAACAAAGGGCACGAGGTTGAAAAAAAAATCGCTGACGGTAAGTCTGGAAATAAGGAGGGGTGGAGTAACGAGGGACAAGATCTTCACAAATACCTAGTAAGTGAATTAGAAGAACGAAGGGATGAACAACAGTCAAAAGATTTAGAGACGGAACTACTTAAAATGTACCAACAGCAAAATGGCAATCGTAAACAACAAGATAAGGAGGAGGATGAAGAGGAAAAAAACGGAAGCAAAAACGTAGTTTGCTTGAGATTCTCGGCAAAGATGATGAGGACTACAAATTTTTCATTAAATACAATAAAAACGAACAAGAGTAATTGGTGATATCAACATCATTATAGTAGAACGGCTAGTTCATTATTATTTTATGGTTTGCACAATATTGTTCCGGGTCTTCTGTTCGAATATAATACAATAAATGAGGTAATTTCAAAGGCTGATAAAATACTTTTGTATTTGTTACAAAATATATTTGTTGTATTTTGGTATTTGATAAGCGTAGCGTGAATATTGTAAAATGTCGGAGAGTATTGCAAATGTGGATAAAATACTTTCTTATTAGTACAAAAATATGGTTGTTGGCTTTTGATATTCGAAAAACGTAGTGTGAGTAATGTGAAAGCAACGTAACAGAATAGATTGATGGTTATCAAGAAGCTCGTATATTTGTTCAGAAATTGGTATCAATGCTACGACAATATCAGTGTGCATAGAGGATATTATTACAAAACATGAGTTTTGTGTGGAAAAAACCAAAAATTGAATGGCGAATAAATATTAACGGGGTAAGCATGAAACAAAATTGTAGAATAGAAAAATTTGGAAGCAACCATGGAACAGGGGGTGAAAATATGGATAGGAAAATAGTCCTACTTGAAATTTGTTGCGTGCAAAAATAGGTAGAGAATTATTTATTGTGCGCGCAACAAAATGTTTCGGAATATTTTAAAACATCGCACGAATTTGACGAAAGCACGAGCATTGTTTATGTGACGAAGTTGTGCCAGTAAAAAATCGCGAAGCAACCATAATACTAAGGCCAAAACTAGCATGAGTGCAAAAATTGTCCTCTTTGAAATTGTTCCGTCCAAAAAGACATCGAGAATTATTTTTCTTGCGCGCAACAAACATTTCAAAAAATTTCAAATAAATCCCACGAATTTGACGCAAGCATGAGCACCATTTAAGTGACATAGTTGTACTAGCTACTAGTACTACTAGTACTACTAGTAGTAGTAGGAGGAAGTCCAGATGATGGTTCTTTTCAGTGGCCAGCAAGAAACATTGTTGTCGTTCTTCTTGCTTGCTGCTGATGAGCTTGTTCATCTTGTTGTTATTGTTAACAACAAAAACTTGCTAGTACTAGTAGTACTACTAGTACTAGTCGCTAGTAGTAGAGAGTAACCTTGCTGCTGTTGCTGTTGCTAGTTTGCAAAAGTGGATGTGGGTAAGCGCGTTCCTGGCTTGTTGAACTTCATCAGAATCATTTAAGCATGTAGACACCCTCCCTTGCTGCTATCCTGATGAGTTCTATCATTATCACTACTACTATTGAATACTACTAGTAGTAGGACTAGTATAAGCACTCATACGTCCAATAATTGTCATGCAACCCAACGCGACCCCTTGCAAGCTATACTTTGATAATATTGACCCTGTTTTTGTAATGCGCAAGAGCAATTTTAAAAATTCACAAGGTTTTGTGGTGAAGAGTTTCAACCCCCCTCAGGTTGTGACAAAAACTCTCCCCAAGGACTCAAAATGTCCCTTGATCTCTCATTTTTGACTGACTTGATTTAAAAAATCTAATTCCCGCTATCAAACTTCCTAACCTTAACCCAAGAGATGAAATGAAAATATTTTAAGAAGTGTTTATTTGCTCCATTGCTGCGTTCTTGTATCTTTTTTCATGTCACGTCCTGTCTTTTTTCATTTCACGTCACATCCTTTTTCATGTCGTCATGTTTTTTCATGATTGCTCCGATAGCATCATGCTCATTCTCATCATGTCCATTTAACAACATCAAAACCTTCTCTTCCCCTCCCAGCTGCCAATAAAACAACATGCCAAAACCTAGTAAAAATCCAAACCATTCAAGAAGGGTTGTTATACAAAAATAACCAAATCATTCTTCTGTCGTTGCTGCATTTCCCAACAGGGCAAGTCCAAGACATTCAACGGAAAGAGACAAGATTCCTCTTCCCATGATACATACCGATATGTGTCATGAGGCCTGTCACGTCATCTTGATTCAAGAGCTTTGTGCCATGCCTTCTATGTAAACCATAACATAATGGAATTTTCCTAATCTGCAAAACAAGCATCTGCTACAGTTTGTCATTCCCCTTTACGACCCTGCAATGACCATTCTGTTTCTCCTTTGATAGAACAGACCATGAAGGTTCACCACCGTACAAATAGTGCAAAATGACATCAACTCAAGTACCTACAGATTACTCTACTTCATTTTTGACCGGGAAGGGTATTCAAATGGCAAAGATGAATCTGAATGACAAAGATACCAAAAAAAACGAGCCGACGACAACGACAGACCCTACTCCGACCCATCTCTTTCCCCTTGGATAGACGAGAGAATGGAGGCAGATATGTACAAACCCTACCATGTTTGAACACCAGCATGTTACTCTACTGATTTGCTGACTGGGAATGGCAATCAAATGGCTATCCAATGGCTATTCGGATGGCAAATTACAAACACGATGACCATTCTATTTCTCCTTCGATAGAATACACCATGAAGGTTCGCCACCGTACAAATGGTACAAAATGACACCAGCTCAAATACCTACAGATTACTCTACTTCATTTCCGATTGGGAAGGGTATTCAAACGGCAAAAACCAATCCAAATGACAAAGGTACGAAGAGGAAAAACGAGCCGACGACAACTAGACAACTACACGCCCTACTCCGACCCACCATCTCTTTCCCTTGATTTTCACCTCCACAGAAAACACCCCCTCCAAAACCCAGCGACAGCAGATATCTCCATACTGAAGGCACCAAAGGCAATGCTATTACAGGGATCCCTTCATTATATCAAGAAGGACAAGGCCTGCAAGTTTCGGATTGATTGATGATTGAGTGGATTAGAAGAATCAAACCGGTGAAGCAGAACAAGGAGAAAATTTGGTTGTATTTCAAGGAAGCAACCCAAATAAAGGCGACAGCAGATATCTCTGGAACGACAGCACCAACAGCAACAATATTTCAGGGGCCTCTTTATTACACCTATGAGAATACGCCGACCAAGTTTCGTATTGATCCATTTAGTGGATTAGAAGGAACAGACTCAACACAGCAGAGTGACAAATTTGGTTGTATTTCAAGGAAACACCCAAATAAAGGCGACAGCAGATATCTCTGGAACGACAGCACCAACAGCAACACTATTGCAGGGGCCTCTTTATTACATCCATAAGGATACGTTGACCAAGTTTCGTATTGATCCAGTGAGTGGATTAGAAGGAACAGACTCAACATAACAGAGTGACAAATTTGGTTGTATTTCAAGGAAACACCCAAAATAAGAGTGACGGCAGATATCTCTGGAACTACAGCACCAACAGTAACAATATTGCAGGGGCCTCTTTAATATATCCATTAAAATACGCCGACCAAGTTTTGTATTGATCCATTGAGTGGATTAGAAGGAACAGACTCAGCATAGCAGAGTGACAAATTTGGTTGTATTTCACGAAGGAAACACCCAAAATAACAATGACGGCAGATATCTCAGGAACGACGGCACCAACCGCAATGATATTGCAGGGGCCTCTTTATCACAGCATCTGTGAGGAGACGCCAAACAAGTTTTGTATTGATCCATTGAGCAGATTAGAAGGAACGGACTCAACCTGAACAGACCCTGAAAAAACTGAGGTGAGTATCTATTGATGTAGAATTCGTTGTTCCGATCCGTTGTTTCGATTCTTTGTTACTTCATTGTTTGAATCCATTGTTCCAATCCATTGTTCCGACAATCATTGTTCCAGTCCAATGTTCCAATCCTCCAGGGGAAACGCCACACCTCAAGGGAAGATTCGCCGTTGTACCGAAGATTGTTGCTCAGGTCCGATGTTCCTGTCACAACTGAAATAAGAAGAAAAACAGAAGTGAGGAAATACAACATCAGCACCATTTGCCAACCATTTGTTGTTGCCATTTACCAATGATTCGTACTGTTTGTTGCCGATACATTGTTCCAACGTTCGTTGTTGCTGCTGTCATTGATTTGAAGACTTATAACTCCTATGTCACGAAAAACAGTATCTTGTTCCTGTTGATATAGAGGCAAGGGATGCAGATTTTGCGCTTTCGAGACATCTGTGTTTGGGTAGCTAATACAAACACTACCTTTCCAGCAAATAATCTCTCGTCCAATGCTTTCTACTTCTTTGTTCAGTACAAGGCTGTTATTTCGGACTAAAATATCTCGAGCCTGAATCAGCCGGCCTAATGATCAAAGTCAGTTCGGTGGGATTCCTCGTTCTCGTGACAGAGTGCCTAAAGCAACTCTGCTCAAGATAAGTTTGATTTTGATGTCTTTCAAATTTATGAATGGAAAGAGTTCTTTTTTTTGGGCCCGCGACAGCAACAATACCATGCACAGTGAAAATCACACTGTAAGATTGATTTGTAGCCCCGCAAGCCATAATAGTATCTTTCAAACGAGTGGCCAGGACAAAGGTCTGTCTGTCTTCCTGCAACTGCAAATGAGTGGCTCATACATGGTTTGTCTCTCATCAACATTTTGCAGCTGCGGGGAAAAACAAATTGCCATGGACTTCACCATCTTATGAGTGCATTTGGGTTGTTTATTTGGAAAAAAATGAACACTACATTGCAATTAGAAGTAAGCAAATAAGATATGTTTTGTGATTGGTCCATGAAAAATACACACTAATTTGCTATTAAAAATGAGAAAGTCAGATATTTTTGGTAATTAGTCCATGAATATTGTTCCTGTTATGGATAAGATGAATCATGAACGAAACAGAAGTGAATTATCTGTCATAGTTAGTGTGTCACCACCTAACAAGTCCATTTGGGTCCTGGATTTGGGAGGAAAAATACATACTAATTTGCAATTAGAAAATAGAAAATCAGATATTTTGTGTGATTAGTCCATGAATATTGGTCCTGTTTTGGATAAGATGAATCATCAAAGAAACAGAAGTGAGTTATCTGTCATAGTTAGTGTGTCACCGCCTAATGATTGCATTTGGGTACTGGATTTGGAGGGAAAATAAACACTACTAATCTGCAATTAGAAAATAGAAAATCAGATATTTGTTGAGATTAGTCCATGAATATTGTTCCTATTATGGATAAGATGAATCATGCAAGAAATAGAAGTGATTTATCTTTGATAGTTGGCCGTGTGCCACCACACAATAAGTGCATTTGGGTCATTGATTGGGAAAAACAAGAATACACAATAATTTGCAATTAGAAATTAGAAAATAAGACATATTTTGTGATTTGTCCATGCATATTTTTCCTGTTATCATGGATAAGATGAATCGTGAAAGGAACAAAAGTGAGTTATCCCTCTTTGATAGTTAGTGTGTCACCACCTATTGGGTGCATTTGTGGTGTTGATTTGGAGGAAAAATACACACTAACTTGTAATTAGAAATATGAAATAAAGACATTTGGTGTGATTTGTCCATGAACATGGACCCTGTTATGCATAAGATTCATGATAAAAGAAATAGAAGAGAGTTGTTGGGGATAGTTTCTGTGTCACCAGCTTATGAGTGAATTTGTGTTGTGGATTTGGAGGAGAAATACACACTAATTTGCAATTACAAATTGGAAAATACTACTTTTTTTGTGATTTGTCTATGACTATTATTCCTGTTATGGATAATATGAAAGACAAAAGAAACAGAAGTGAGTAATCTTTGATAGATTGTGTGTCACCACCTAATGAGTTAATTCTTGTCCTTGACTTGGGGAAAAATATGGTGTGGGTGTCACATCATTAAGTAGATTATTCTACGTACATCAGTACATTGTTATCGTACAAACTATCAGTATTGAAATAAGTAGTGAATGCAGTGAAAAAAATTGGCGCGGCTAGGCAGACGGTTCTTTTTGGTTGGCCCACGCTCACAAGCCCACTTCTGCACAGAGAAATCTAATGCAAATTGCTGAATTCATACAATCGCTGCAAAAACAAGGCATGATAAAAAATCACAAAATTGCCAAAAACACAGATGATTTGGAAAAATCTCAATTCAAGATGCCAAAACAAAAATGGTCAAAGCTCCCCAAGCCAAAAGTAACACGTTTACAAGAAAAGAAAATAGAAGCTCTGGCAAAGGCAGCCAGGGACGGAGACACTAGAGATACTACCAAAAATACAAGCATTACCACCATGTCTACCATGAAGACCACAATGGCTGCAACAACACAAGAAAACCCCACCACTGCGGAAAGAGAGACACCACAAAAAAAGAAAAGCTGAAAACATCAGCGTAATGGACAGCAACAGTGACAGTGATTCAAGTTCGGTTGGTGAAGACAATGTTGGGAGCTCCAACAAGAATACAGATAGTAGTGTAAATATCCACTGGACAAGAGAAAAAATACTACGGATGGCAGACAACAGAAAAAGACCGACGTGACCCTCCTGGTGCAAAAGCTAGCAGAGGGTTCGGCTGAGAAACCAGAACTACTAGAGAAGATACTGACAATGGCGAGTGATAGTAAGAAGGGAGAGAATTCTAAAGAGGATGCTGCAAAAACAACCGACACGGTTCAATTGAAGACAGTGCGGAGCAGCGATAGCATGGATAAAGTGAGTACATTGAGTTATGGTGGTATACATATGTCAATGGATGATATGAAAGTGATGAAAACACATAGACAATTGAGAGACAGGTGAGAGACTATGTAAAGAATAAATGGTATGGTGGCATGAAATTTCTGATATCAAAAGAACCGTCCAAAAGAGTGATGATGCAAGGCATCGATGCGGGTTGCATCTCTGTTACAAAAGATACCCTCATTAAGGCATTCTATCAATATTTTGATAATGTGGTACCTAAAGCCCTGGAAAAATTGAGGCATAATAATCAAACATTGGCAAGAAAAAATTGGTTTGGTAAGTGCCGGTGTAATGGTTGATTTGGACAGAGATTCTTGTGCTGTTGACATTCTTCCGTATGTGCCTACACCCAATGTACTACTAGCCACACCATACTATGATATCATACTGCCATTTGTTGTCATCACCGCAGATGATAGTGAAAAGGCAAAAGTGCCAGCATCATTCCCTGGTACTGTATCTCTGGATCCAGACTTGGTGGAAATTACAGCAAACAAGTACCGGCGATATGGAAATGCAGATAATGAAGAGTTTTATTATTTTGTGACAATAATCCTGTCTGCCGTTAATCCAGTGGGGACAAACTTTAAGCAGAGGAAGGCAACAAAGCTTATTAGTGACATCTTTTCTGTTACAGATGAGTCTTTTGCTCTAATGATCATTGACAATGAGTGCAGCAATTGGGAAAAACAGAAGCAAAGGAAACTTGATGGAATAGATGTGACACAAACAAAGAAAAAATACATGAGAAAAAAATATTGCGATTCAAAGAGTGGAAGTGCAGATGGATGGGACAAAAAAGGACGACAAGTGTTCGCTAGATTGTGTAAGAAGGTACAAATGTTAAGAGAAGATCCCAAAATGGGTAAAAAATTGGAGAAAATGATACTGGAAAGATTCAAGTCAGAAAAAAACCCTACTGTATCAAGAGATGGTGGCACTGTTGCCAGTAGTCTTGCTGATGAGGAAAATGAGGATATTGATCCTGTACTGATGCAATTGCTTGGCGATATGGAGGAAGTTTAGGCATTGTTTTCAGAACTGTTACTGTTGTGTGTCAGTCCATTCACTACTTTGACGCGGGTTTGTTGACACCTACGGCACGGGTAAATCTTCTGGGAGAGGTGATTAGGGTAAAAGGTACATATTATACATACATTGAATACCGTTGTTGCAAATAGTAGATTCTGTGACACAAATGATTAAAATGTACTGAAAGGAGTACTCGTCTCTATCATACATATATTTCATATAATACTACTAGACAAATTCTTCTTGACCCACATAATTCAACTGTAGTGGTAGGTGGTCGCAAGCCCTAGTGTTAAATTTTAAGGGTTGTGTGTTGGGAGCCCAAGTGTTAGTAAATTATAAAGGTAGTGTGTCGCGAGCAATGGAGATACATTTTAAGGGTGGTGGTGTGTCACGAGCACAATTGTCAAATTTTACTGGTTGTGAGTCATGACCTTACGTATTTAATTTTAGTGTGTGTGTGTCGCGAACACAAGAATTTAATTGTACGGGTAGATTTTATTAAAAGTTAATAATAGTTATTCATGACCCAAGGAAAAAAACATGGGGACCCAGGGATTGAGAATTTAAAAAATGAGCATGATACTTAGGCTAGTACTGAATCACAGTGGCGGGTTGTGTTAAAATTACACACAAGCCAGGGTTGTGAAAGTACCTTGCGACAAAAAAACGCAGGACAGTTATTGGACGTAAGTCCCTATTGCTTATTTTGAGCGCAGCTTTCAGCATTTTTCAGGGTGCGTACAAGTTCGTACTGGTACGAGTACGAGTAAGTGTGTAAAATAGGGTGACCATTTTGAGACATCTTTTTCATTTCGTCCCCCTCCTACACCCATTGATTTGGGTCCTGTTAGTCTTATTGATCTTACTCTCCAGCTGGAACTTCTTGACCAAAGTAATCACCGCGCCAGAATTGGCAAGAGCAAGAGCTTTCCATAGATACCCAATTTGCAGGGGTTGCGCGCGCCAGAACCCCTTCGGACTTTATGATTCTTCCGGTCAAGAAAATCACGAAAAATTATGAAACACTCCATTACCACAACCATCAGAATACCAAGTGGTCTCAACCAACCCATTCCTTAACCATAGCATTAGAGGCGCCCTGCATTTGGGCGGTTCCCTTCCTTATACCAAGTCCAAGAAGACCTGCAAGTTTCCGATCGATTGGACGAGTCCTACAGGAGAAAAGAGCTTTAACAACACACAATCGAACTTGACGACGACGCCTTGTCGAAGCGCTCGCTCCCCCCGCTGCCCTACTACGCGGCTACAACAAGCGACGCGGCTACAGTGTAATTCGATTGTGACGTACTACTAGTAGTTTAATGTTCTTTATTTGCTATTCAGTGCTGTTAAAGTAGTTGCAATTAGATGGAGTAGGAAGCAAAGAAGTGACGACAAGTACTCGTACCGTATTATTGAGTTTCGCAATAGAGGTTCGCAATAGAGGTTCATTACTACAAGTACTTCGTGTGATAAAGAGAGAAAAAACGGAAATTTCGATCAAAATAATCAGTCATGAGACCAATTTAGATCATGAGTGTTATATTGAACATTTGGAGCTGGTACAAATTCTACAGAGGCCTACTTTGTCTCTTCGTCATTAACACACATACTCGTACGTAATCTTACGAGTATGAGTAATCTTACGTACTCGTACCTGCGTACCGTAGGTACGTACTTGTATTGCAATGGCCATATTCGTAATTCATGGTTTTTCTGCAACACGTTCAACATGAAGGTCATAGGACCGTACGGAGATCCTACCGGTACATTCACGGATTTGTTATGCACGTATGAAAAAAAACAAAGGAACGGACACACCATTTTTTGATATTATGACTCAAGTTTAGATAAAAATGGCTCGTAACGGTACAGGTACGAGTGTGTTCTTTTGTGCCATCGTTAATGGCATAAGAACAGGTGCCGCACAGGCTCGAAATCAATCACTCGCAATCGATCGAGAGACTTTCCACTTCTGGGAGTTGCGGTTGATTGGTTCTATCTACTTTTTGTAATCTTCTGTTTGCCGGTGGTTTTCACCCCGTTCTTCATAGTTCTTCCCGTGAACGCTGAATACGAGTTCGTACCGGTGTCGTACAATACCGCAACTCTTCTGCAATCCTGTTCGATCCCTTCGAAATCTTACCGTAATTACGAGTACGGTACCGTATTGCTGAAGTTCTCACCTTGACATTTCTGCCAGTCTTTCACTTGTAGCGGTTTTTTGACGTTGTACACCATACCTGCCGGAATATACCGTATCGATCACAGTAAGAACGCCAGTACGAAAGCAACAACTGCAACATGGGAGACGAAGAAGAGTATATGGATGACGATGACATTGTCATGGTGGACAGCGACGACGATGAGGACGACGATGAGGACGAGGACGACGACGGCGGGGAAGATCACATGAACGACGCAGACGATGGGAATGCCAGCGCTGCCACGGATCCGCCCCCCGAGGAAGACAGCGCGGTAGCTCGTCGCCGAGCTATACAGGGAATCATGCGAGACAACACTCTGAGCGATCAAGAAAAGCGAATGAGAATCCAAGCCCTGATGAGCGGAGGACGCACGGCGGTCGCACCTGCATATCCTCCCATCGTTCAATCACACGAGCAGGTCCAGTGCAATCACTACGAACGGCATTGTAATATAGTTGCTCCTTGTTGCGGCAGAGTTGTCGGGTGTCGCATTTGTCACGACGAGACGAGTCAGCCCGGACATCCTCCCATGAATCGTTTCATGATTCGAGAAATCGTTTGTAAACTCTGTGGAACGAGACAGGCGACATCGTAAGTTTCTCCGTTTTTTAAACAGGAACATGTTTCGGAATATCCAAGGCAATTCATTATACTTGCCGACTTGCCGACTTAGAGACTCACCTTCATTCCTGCTTCGATTGTTCACCACGATTTTTAAAGGAACCAATGCATCAATTGCAAGGTTCCGTTTGGAGAGTATCACTGTAATAAATGTAATCTCTGGATGAGCAAGGTAAGGGACTACAGCATGATGTTCTCAAATCTGAAACGAAATATACGAAATAGTGCTCTACCAGATTCTGAGACAGAGGAGAACTAACGATGCTCACTAACACAAAAAAACCTTTCTCTCTTTCGTCCGACTCTCAAGTCCAAAAAACCTTTTCATTGCGACCAATGTGGCTTCTGCCGAGTCGGTGGTCAAGAAAACTTTCGACATTGCTCTGAATGTTGTATGTGTATTTCTGTAAATGTTTTTGACACCCATCGGTGTTTCAAGGACAAGTACAAAAACAACTGTCCCGTATGCCGAGAAGACATGTTCTCTTCGCGCCAGTCTCCCCAGGATTTGCCCTGTGGCCACGCCATTCACGCCCATTGCTTTCGCAAGCTGGCCGGTTTCGATTACCGCTGCCCGATTTGTAAAAAGACCGTCGTGTCCCAGCAATCGATGGCGGCCGCATGGGAGGCTCGCGCGAGAGACATCGCGGAACACCCGATGCCGAGTGACTTGCAGAGGATAGTAAACATCATGTGCAACGACTGCGAAACGAAGAGCCACGCACGCAACTGGCACTTTTTGGGGATTCAATGCGGTCATTGTAGCTCATTCAATACTGTTGTGGAACAGGTTCTTAGTTCGGGGCCTCAGGGTGGCGGGGGCAATCAAGGAGGCGCTCAAGACGGAAATAACACAGGTAGTGGATCTGCATAATAGGATGGTTTCAATCCTCCCATAATCCACGCTCTTCACTGCTTTCATACTAAAACATGAAATAACGTGACTAATAAGGGAGAAAATAATTTAAGAGTTCAGATGGAAATCTAGTGTATTTTTTTTCGTCAAGAGAGATCTGTTCCTTGATGTTATCTCGATACGCGTAATACGATTGAATTCTTAGTTTTAGATTCCGTCGAACTCGGATTGACGCCAGTGAGGCGCCAGTGGATTAAGCTTAGGCGAAGAACCGATGCTAGCTTCAACCGAATGGTTTCCAGTCGCATCCAGGCACGAAATGACAGCACATACAATTCTTTCTACAACTCGATTACATTCCTCTCGTTGATCCTTGTCGTCGTCCGGGCTTTCGTCCGAGTTGAAATTGTTCCTGGAAGCTCAAACCATCATCCAGTTGACTCGCGGTATCTTCCCCGGGTTTTGTCATCTCTTCTACCAGTTCTTCGGCCTCACCGATGGCCTTGAGAACTTCTCGTTTGTTGCTTTCGCAAAGCATGCCACCGATGAACATTTCGAACAAAATCAAAAGCGACTTGTGAAGCGAAAAGACGAGATCCAGCTCGCACACTACGAATGAAAATTGATTCGTTCAAGAAAGAAATGGAAAGTTGCGATGTGTTAGATTCTCACCATTTTCCAAGGGCACCTTCCACCGGTTTGAGCTTGACAGCTAATCCACAAGTTCTCTGCCGTACGGAACGTACCGGAATTGAAATAACCGTCTAGAGCTTCTACGAACAGATGAATTTGTTCCAAAACGATCAACTCATTCATCCCAACCGGAACCCCAACCACAAAGTACAAACTTGCGTAACGTCGGTACACGAATTTATAGGGACCTTTTTCGATAATGTTGCACATTTTCGGCGCTCGAGGAAGAATGTCGGCCGCAATATCTCTCAAGATGCGTCGTTTTTCCGATTCGGTATAGGAATGGAAAAATTCCGAGAGACGAATCTTTCCTTGGCGACTCATCAGAACAATGAAGTTCCACCCAACCTGGGTGTGGGCTGCGTTCATTCCCTCGGGACTACCAAGTGCATTCATTGTGAAGCGGATTGTCGTCTCTGTAGTGTTGCTTGTCGTGTCGTGTTGGGTGCTAACTTTTCCTTCGTTAACTTTTATTGGCAGAATCTCTACCTTACCAATGTTCAAATCCTGATCCACTATGTCGACTGAGGGATCAAAAGGCGCTCTTCAGTGCAGAAAGTCAAGAACGCAGTTGTAGCATTGAAGCAGTGTTTCCATCGGAGCGGCAACAGCTGAGTACTTCGTATTTTGTACCGTATGCCAAGTCCGCATGTTAATGCCGCTATCCAAAGACGAGAAAGAAGCATTAGATTGGTCTATGACTGAAATGACTTAATGGACTCAGCTGGTAAGGAAATGACTCAATCGACTAAAATTCACCGTTCTTGATTGTTCTGTAACCGTTTAAAAAATACTCTGCTGATAGCCGTACGGTACACGACTGTACGTACCCGTATCGTGAGCATCGTACGGTACCATCACTGACCATCACCCCGTACCGGTAGGGCCGTAACTATTTCTGGTAGCGGTACGGTACGTACTTGTACCGGTAATGGCATATTATTGCTTATTTTTTGATACCGGTACCGGTACTATTATTTGTACCGGTATCGTAATTAATCTTACTTTCGGCTGATGAAAAGGTCGACCATTTTGACTGAGAGTACTTATAATCTTACTCGTATTCAGTATCGGTCCATTGGGAATCGTACACTCAACAACTTGGAAGAACACCCGAGGTTGAAAAGCATTGCAAGTAGTTTTAAGTTATGGAGAACATTGCCGGCTTCCTCATTCCTATCGGAACGATCGTCTTGATTGTACTCGTTCAGATTTCTTTCTGGTTTCAAACCGATACCAAGCAACAAACGGTTGACGAACAAGCCACTACTGCGGACGTGCCATCATCATCCGCTACAGCCGAAACTTCTGTAAGCTCATCCAGTCAAGAGTCACCAAGTTCGAATGAGGCAACCGAAAAGAAAAGAGGTCGTGGCGTGCGGAATGTTGTCCGAATAACCCCGCAAACGATTCCTCTCGAAAATTTGCAATGTATTTTCATCTCAGATAACAAGAACGGCGATGGATCCTTTTCAAACAACAACAAGGCCTCCTACAGCGACGAGGCATCGAATGGCAATGGCGTTGCATCCAACAACACAACCGCAAAGGGAAAGGCAACCATCTTTAAGTGCGCCTGCGAACTAGGTTTTTTGTCATCGGGAGTGTTTAAAACCTTTGGAAATGCCGAAGCGATGATGCGATTGGGTTTGGGTCAGTGCTACCACAAGCAATCGTGACGGTTTCCTCCGAGGCGGATCTTGCAATGACATCCACGGCAGAAACGAAGGGATGATTCGCCGTGCGGCGGGAAGAGACGCTACTGCGCCAGGAATGAACGACTTGCTGCCGGAGATCGACCCAAGCTAAAGCGTACATACATACTAGCCGTTACGATTCGAGAATAGAGTCGGTCGCAAAAAATTGCACGATTTTTCCTTCTACCTTCGCGTTACAATAACGCTGAAATTACAATGAACGATCGCGTTTCGTCGTTTGAACGTCGAAATGGAATTTGGAGCAGAATTAACAGCCCGTCGACAATGGATATGTTTCTTTTTTCGCAGAACAAATCCATTCTTTAGCAAGGACTTAGACTAATGCATTATCCGTGAATTGGTGGTTTGATTCCATCATATTCCATTCCTTCCAATCTTTAACGACAACGATTGTCAATGAAAAATACGCAGAGTCACCGGCTAATTGACTACGGTAGATAGTATCTCCCCCAATTTATGCTGCTTTGACAATCAATTATGTTGTGTTTAGAAGGACATTATTTGTCTGTCCGCCTCAGTCAGCTTTGCCTGGATTCTAGCTGACATATTCGAACTCCTTTTCCTGTGATTGTGTTTGATGCCTGTGCTTGTTGTACCGTACCGTAGGCGACTATCACACTTGTGACATGATTTCTGCGTTGTGCCATCGCTTCCAGCCCTCATTACTTGATTTTTGAAACAATGAACACTCTCTTAGTAGTTATGAATCATAGGTATTATTCATAGGTGACTGTTTTGTTGTCATTTTTGAAAATTAAAAGCCTGCCGGTCTACTGGAGTGCGAAATCTTGTTCACCGCGCCGATTTTGTTTGATGCGTTGGATGCAAAGTGACTCCTTGCGTTAAAGAGCAGCTCTTTTTGTGGGAGTTCTAGTGCCCGTTGCCGACCACACCCCTCATCCCATAGTTCTCTTGTCGCGAGAGTAACCCTATCGATTCAACAAAGCAACTCTGCCTTAAGTTCCTTTTTTTTCTTTTAACTTTTAACCATGCGTGGTAAGTAGTTGGTTAGTGTTCTCCGAGGCCGGGCGAGGAGAGTGGAAGAGTTTTTGTTTCGCGGAGTTAAGACTCTCCGGTTGTGCATCGTGATGACCTCGTCTCACGAACAATTTCCTTCTCAACCATGCCTCGACCAACTGATAACACGCTGTCCTTACTTCAGAATGTATCTCGATCCATCTCGGCCAGGCCGGTATCCAAACCGGTAACAACTGCTGGGAGCTCTACTGCTTGGAGCACGGAATCAACCCAGATGGTGAAATGGTTGGCGCCGATAATTCAAACAATTCCGTTGATGATTCGTTCAACACCTTCTTCAGCGAAACTTCTGCCGGAAAGCACGTCCCTCGCGCCGTCTTTGTGGATTTGGAACCAACCGTTTGTGACGAAGTCCGAACCGGAAAGTACGCCAAGCTCTACCACCCCGAACAGATCATCTCTGGAAAGGAAGATGCTGCCAACAACTACGCTCGTGGACACTACACCGCCGGAAAGGAGCAGGTCGACAATGTCTTGGACCGCATCCGAAAGCTTGCCGATAGCTGTACCGGACTCCAAGGCTTCCTTGTCTTCCACGCTACCGGAGGAGGTACCGGATCTGGTCTTGGTTCCCTCTTGTTGGAACGCCTTTCGGTTGATTATGGTCGCAAGTCCAAGTTGTCCTTTGCCGTCTCCCCTAGTCCCCAAGTTTCTACTGCTGTGGTCGAGCCTTACAACTCCGTTCTCTCCACCCACGCTCTTTTGGAACACACCGACTGTACTTTCTGCCTTGACAACGAGGCTCTTTACGATGTTTGCAAGCGTCAGCTCAACATCTCAAAGCCTACCTACACCAACTTGAACCGTTTGATCGCCCAGGTCATCAGTTCTCTCACGGCCTCCCTTCGTTTCGACGGGGCCTTGAACGTTGATGTCACCGAGTTCCAAACCAACTTGGTGCCTTACCCTCGTATCCACTTTATGTTGACCTCGTACGCTCCCGTCATCAGCGCCGAGAAGGCCTTCCACGAGTCCCTCTCGGTTGCTGAAATCACCAGCACCGTTTTCGAGCCTACCAACATGATGACCAAGTGTGATCCTCGCCACGGAAAGTACATGGCGTGCTGCCTCATGTACCGTGGAGATGTCGTCCCCAAGGACGTCAACGCCGCTGTTGCCACCATTAAGACCAAGCGCACCATTCAGTTCGTCGATTGGTGCCCCACCGGATTCAAGTGCGGTATCAACTACGAACCTCCCAAGAATGTTCCCGGAGGCGATTTGGCCGAAGTCAAGCGCGCCGTTTGTATGGTTGCCAACACTACCGCCATTGCCGAAGCCCTCTCTCGCATCGACCACAAGTTCGATCTCATGTACGCCAAGCGTGCTTTCGTTCACTGGTACGTCGGAGAAGGTATGGAAGAAGGAGAATTCTCCGAAGCTCGTGAGGATCTTGCCGCCTTGGAGAAGGATTACGAAGAAGTCGGTGCCGATTCCGGAGCTGCCACCGAGACCTATGAAGGCGAAGACGAATACTAAACACGCCACTTCCTGTTGTGTGGTTCCATTGGTTCGAGGTTTGAATTTCTATTTGTTGCTTTTTAGTTTTTATTGGTCTAGAATATTCGGTAGATGATAAAAACGTAACGTCGTAGTATTAACATTCAGCACTATCACAGCGTTCTCTTCCACCCATCAATTCCACCTCGCGGTTCTCCTTCATGCAATATATTCGTGACGTTCTACTACTGGTTGGCCCAATTTGTACCGACGACGTCGACGTATCTTGGAAGTGGAAAGCAACCGGTCATCTGAAAGGATCCCACGCATCACTCATTGCAGGTTAGTGCGGCGAACGAACCCTCGATTTCGGCGATTCCATCGATTAGGTTCGGTCGATTGAACAGGAAGGTGCCAGCAACCAGTATGTCTGCATCCATTGTTCGCTTTGCGGTATCTTGGTTGATCCCTCCATCGACCATGATGTCAAACGAACACGAATCGTTGGTTTCGCGATACCGGCGGAGGAGTTCGATCTTGTCTACAGCGCTCTCTTGGAATCGCTGGCCACCAAAGCCGGGCTGGCAACAGTATTATTATTTTTGGTTTTGTCCACGATCGGCATCGCCACGACGCAAAAACCAATCCAACAAGGTTTGTCGGTTCATTCGATCGACGCACGGATGCAAACGTATGGTACAAGTTAGAGTGACATACATAATCTCAAAAACACGAGAGAGAATAAAAAACGCATCACCTTTCATCCCTGGATTAGAATCACGCTTACCTCCACTGCAAGAATATCTACGACAGAAATCAATCCCGACTCCAAGAGGGGGTAGATGTCCTCCACCTTCGTCGAAGGATTGATGGAAATTCCGCAGTTCATCCCCGACTCGACCACCTTGCTGGCAATGTCCAGGGCAGCGTCTCTTCCCTCCACGGCCTCCCACATGAAGATGAACGTGTCCGCACCGGCTTCTTTCATGGCCGAGATGTATCTCACGGGGCGATCGACACAAAGGTGGAGATCCAGAATAGTGTCATCGTTCGAACATCGCCTCATCGCTTCTACCATCTGTGGACCGAAGGTGAGTGCGTGCGGCGAGTCGATGCAGACCCCGTCGAAAATATCTACGTGGAGCCTGTTCGCACCCGCATCCAAACAGCGCTGTATTTCGCCTCGAATGTTCGACCAGTCCGAGGCAAGAAGCGAAGGAGATATTACAGGAAATTTGCTTCCCTTCTCGTTCGATTGCGTGTTTTGACTTTTGTCACTGGTGCCTTCCTCGGTGGGGGCGGAAGTGTGCCCTCCTCTGCTAAAGGCAGCAATTGCATGAGCTACAGGTCTCGTTGCACTCCCTACTTTGCTGTAAATACCATTGTATAGTCCATCATAAATTTTGGCAGTTGCTTCAGCAGGTTTGATTCGTTTGGATTTCCGGACCATGTGGTCGATCGCATCATCTACGGTCTTGTGTACACCCGCATTGACACTGGCCAGAATGGCACAGCCCAATAACGGTGCATCCGCGAATTCGCACACAACCACGGGCTTTCCCGTCACATCCGCGTGCATCTGCAGCCACAAGTCGCTGCGGGTGGCACCTCCTGCGATCACAATCTCGTCGCAGCCGTGTCCCGCGTTCTCTAGTCCTTCCAAACATGCTCGCGTCCCAAAACACACAGATTCCATCAAGGCTCGCCATATATGTGCGCGAGTGTGCGACAGGGTGAGGCCGAGCAGCGCACCTCTCTGGAGTGGATCGGTCACGGGAGTTCGGCTTCCCTGAAAGGTTTCGAGAGCAACGAGACCTTCGCAGCCGGGCGGTATCTCGGCAGCATCGTCGTCGAGTGCCTTGTATTCTCGCTCGTTTTCACCAAGAATGTTCCGAGCCCATCGAATGATACTACCTGTGGACGACTGGCCGCCCTCGGCAAAACACGTTCCAGGCAGGGGGGCGCCTTTGTACGCTCCCCAGGTGCCAGGAGCCGTCGAAGATGTGGACGAGACGACGCAATGCAAATGAGAAGATCCAGTGATAAGGCACAACTGACCGGGCTTAGTGCATCCCAAACCCACCATTCCAACGAAGGCATCGGGCCCACCTTGAAACGCGTGATAGTTGCAGCGGGATGAAAACAGAGGTTCCAGATTGAATGAGGAATAAAAAGAACATAAAGAAAAACGACAAGTCACGGAACCGTACCTTGCGCAACTGGAGTCCCTTCTGGTAGATTCAAATGGTCGGCAGCTACCTTGGTCAATGTACCAACCGATCCTCCCATGGGGAGACATTTCAGTGGAAGTTTGTCTACCAATTCTGGGATGCCCAATTTTTTATACAGTGAAAGCGGTCTACCAGGATATTTCGTTTCGGGCGTAGACTCCTTCAGGCATTCCTCCCCGTCCCAGTGCCATCGAGTAGCTGCGTTGCAGGAACTCGCACAGATTTCTCCGGTCAGTTTGAAATTGATAAAGTCTTGGTACTCGCAAATTGTTTTTGCATCTTCCCATACATCGGGTTCGTTTTGTCGAATCCAAAGGGCTTTTGGGGTCATCCATTCGGCAGATATGGGACCCTCCCCTCCGCAGTTGACCAAAAGTGCAGGGTCGCCTTTGCATATTTCCATAATTTGTTCCGTCTGGGACGCAGATCTCGCGTCCATCCACAGCAGACACCTTCGGAGCGGTTCATTGTTTTTGTCCAACGCAACAACGGAACAACACGTCGTGTCCACGCATATACAGCTAATCTCGTAGCCATCGTCATTTTCATCCTTTTGCAGAGAGTCGATCGCAGATCGAACCGATCTTCCCAAGCACTCGTACCAATCGTTGGGATCTTGTTCGGCCCATCCGGGGTTCGGGTGAAAAGTTTTGTACGGAGATGCGCAAGACTTTCCTACAACTCTTCCGGTTTCGGCATCAAAGCAACAAGCCCGGATAGATTCCGTCCCTCCGTCCACCCCTATCACAAGCTTTCGTGCTTTGTTAGATTGCGAGGATGGATGAGCCGAAAAGTCGGATATCGCATCGGATGTACCGGTGAGTGCAAGACACCATATCCAGGCTAAAATGATTGACCGTGAAGTCTGTGGTGCCCTAAGAAAGCGTATGGCTCCCATGGTATTCTGCATGGTTTCTAATGGGTTGAATGAAACATGTTCTTGGCATATCGCAATAACATCATTTGCCGGTACGAACCCGCATCGGTAGAGGTATATCGGTATCCCAACGATCGATGATAGGATTTTTCCGGGGAGATTGGATTTCTCGACACCGACCAGGTTCCTTCAACAATCGCAGAAAAAAATAATTAAATATGTTTCGAAAATAGTTTATCGTACCCCCCACGACGTCACTGAGTACACGACTGATCGCAGTCATTGATCAACGTTGCACGAACCATTCTGAGACACGCAATTTGGCATTTTGTGTCCATCACACATCACCACTCGTATTTTCAATTTGGGAGGATAGGTACGAATCCGTAGGGATTTACGGCGGCATCCGTCGTCATTCCGTTCGGCAGCAATACCGCTCTGGTGGTATCTTCTCTTTTTCATACTTTCAGTTCATTCTGATTCAGGGTTGTCGTTTCCGATCAAAGCTCTATTACACAGCGCTTGTCACACAAAGCCACAAAAGCAAACAAGAGAAAACATCGTAACAAATCGATACCATGGGCCAGCCGTTCTCTCTCCTCTCCACAACGAACACATTCTATTCGGGTTTGCTGTATTACCTCTGTGGTGGTGGGCGTCACTCCCCATACTTACTGAACAACGAGTCGACCATTTCGAGCTTGAAGATCAAGCCCACAGATTCCAAAGAAACATCCTTGTTCAAGCAACACGCGAGAATCCATCTTTATAGCTTGTCTTCGGTCTGGTTTCTTTACAACAAACCACACTATCGGAAGGGCTCCTATCGCGATGATTTGGTCGACAACTTGCGCAATGTTGCCATTCCCGGTACTGGAATTCCTCTGTCAATCGTTGCTTGGAGCAGGTATATGGGTTTGGCATTCCTCATGACGGCATACCCAGCAGTGAGCTACGTCTCTGCGATCCACAAATGGTTGAAATCGGGATTGAAGTCTAGCATCAGTGAAGAATATGCCACGAGATTGCTTGCTCCGGATGATTGGTTCACTTACTGGCGTTTGAATTGCAACGTCGTTGGCATGCATTCGCTTCTGAATGATGTCCCTAAGGGCTATCAAATGGAAAACAAATGGACATTCCTAGATGAAGGTTCTCAGCTTGGAGTTCCGGTGTCCCCGTATTTGAAGACTTCGGGCATTGTTGTCAAGCACCGAAACGAAGAAGGTGGAATGGGAATCCATTTCTACAAAAATGCCACCGCCGGCGGGGACTGGATCATTCAAGAGACGATTTCAAACAGTGATTGGGTCAACACTATGTTGCCCAAGAACGCTCCCCTATCTACCTTCCGCGTGATTACACAAAGCAAGGCGTCGATAAATTTGGATAAGAAACCAGTGCCAGAAGACATCACCGCTTTGAGTTGTGTTTTCCGTGCGGGTCGTGAAGGTGCCGCCACCGATCACGATTCCATTCTGTTCGATGTCGATGTCAAAACCGGTGCCATCAGAGGTGGCACGACAAATGCTCACTGGTATCGTTTGGGATTGTTCGAGGGATTGCCCGGACGCTGCCCGTGGAGATCTTCCGACACGGAACGCCACCAAACGCATCCCGATGGCGACATTCCTGTCTCTGGAAACAGCGTACCCGATATCAAGGGAATGTTGACTCTGGTAGAAGAAAGTCACATGAAAATGTGTCCGGATGTGCCACTCGCCGGTTGGGACGTTGTATTCAGTGCAGACTCAAAGGTTCCGATTTGTTTGTTGGAGGTCAATCTATCGTGCAATTTTTTCCGGGGTTCTTTCGACAAAAAGGTATGTTTCAGTGCTGCATTGTTGTGAAATGCTCCGACGATGAAAAAAATACAACAAATGCTCTTTGGGGAATCGATCGTTTCTGTCAATATCATTCGTCGCCAAGCTAACTTTACATTTTTTCGGTATTTTTCTTTTGTAATTTCCAGGTCTATTTGGATTTCGTCGACGAATCATTTGCCAAAGTGCAAGATCTGCGGTTGGCGGCAGATGCAGCAAACAAAAAGTTTAAGGTGCAAAAGTAGAAAGAAGATGTTGAATAATGATACTTCTAATAATAAGAATAATACGACTATGTACAGAACGTGACAACGACCAGTAGATTCGCATACAGTATCCCAACCTGTAATACAAAACTGATCTATGTATCAGGATATTGTTCTCAACGCTACGCCTACTCCTCCATGTAATCGTCTTCGTCCTCTTCCCCTTCTTCCTCGAGCATTTCTGCAAGTTTAGCTTGCAGTGCTATCGAGTCTTCTGCTACTTCAGGTAATTTAGCTTCAAGCTGTTGGAGAACATACTCACATTGGTCGTTCAGAGTCTCACAAGACTCTTGGAGTGCCTGGATAGCAGTTGTTGGTTCATGAGTTTGTACCCTGATGTGAACGATTGGTTCGGATGGATGGGGAACGGAATAGCCAGCAAACTCGACCTTTGAGTTTTGTATCAGTATCTGTTCGAAATACAACAAAATTGGAAAGAATGAGGAAAAATGGTATATCCATTCAGTATGATTCTTCTTCTCTCATTTAATGCCATCGAGTTTATTTCGGAGGATGGACGTACATGTCGCAGAGCATTTCCCAACGTATGGTCTTCATTCCCAATTGCAAATGTTCGATTCGATTCAGCTCCCGTTCCGATCACATTGAATTTCTTGGCTTCAGTCAACGCGCTTTAGCTTGACTTCGTTAACGCTCATGGTTCCTATGATGTAATCTTTTCAAATTTCAATGAACACGTTCAAATTTGCACCTTTTGAGGAAGGCTCTCTCGTATTCCCAAGCCCTCTGTCGATCTGATCGGAAAATCTTGAAAGTGCTACGGTTCGTACCGTATCGTAGCGACCGCAGTAAAATTATCCTGGATCGATCGATAGCGCAGACGACTCACTCCTCGACGATGATCCTGTGATGTGATGTGACTTATGGTCTTTAATTCGATTTGCGCGCTTTTGTTCACTTTTTCACTGGTTGTCGCGCAGAAGGTATGTACGTATGCGCGGCCAGACGTTTAGTTTAATGCACCCCCAATCCCGGACTACCTAGGTACGGTACGTACGGGTAGGTGCGAGTAAGATTACCTATGAAATTCAGAAAATAATATTATTATGACATTGAACATGTAAAAAGAATATTGAGAGATTATTATTAGTATGTCAGAGCAATGTCCGACACCTCTCTTAGCAAAATGCGTGTGATTTAACCGTAACGGTCAAAATCTCTGACACTCTAAGATAACCACTTTACAGTAAAACTAACCAATCAGATTCAACCATTCATAATGTATGCGCATGCAGCGCGCACAATTGGATCGAACCAATGAAATTCAACCATATTGGTATGAAGAAACCCGGATATATGTCCCTACGAGTGATGGTAGTACAAAACCTACTGTGGTACATAACTTACGTAGAAAGTACTGTAGTACAAAATCTGCGTAGTATCTACGATAAAAAGACCCGGATGTACGTCCCTACGAGTAATCGTAGTACAAAATCTACAGTAGTACTCAAACTACATAGAAAGTACTAAAAACGAACCCGGATATACGGCCCTACGAGTGATTGTAGTACAAATCCTACTGTGGTAGAACAACTACGTAGAATGTACACTAGTACAAAACCTACACGGACAACTATGTAAAAAAGGAATCCGGATATACAGAACGGGACCAACAAAACCCAGATGTATGGTCAAAACCCGGATGTATGGTACAAAACCTACGCTGACTGAAAAAATAATAACTAGGGTTATTATTTATTTTTAGTATAAAATAACTGGGTTATTATATACTACTTTCTAAAACCGCGCGCGCGCAGGTCTGTCAGAGAGTCTGACAACTGCTCGATTCTGGTAAAAATAATGTTAGTGATAAACCCATGATCTAACTAGTACCGTACAGTAATCATAAAAAATAAGAAAGTAATGGGTCATTCCTGAAATACTTTCTGGGTCCTACCCAGATCTATGTCTTTTTTGTATTTCAGGAATGAAAATTAACAGACCCAGATTTTGGCGGGCCCATGTCTAAAATCTCATTTTTGGAATAAGGAATTCTTCGTATGGACAATAATAATAACCAAATTTTTCCTCTTGATACGATTAAAAATGGGGGTTGAATACAATCAGATTTTTCAGCGACTGACTTTCAGCGACTCAACTGATACTCAACCGGCTACATAAATTACACTATCATTTTACTCCTGTCGAACCATTGACTATGTCACTTGAGTTGCTTGTTTGCTTGTATCTTTTACAAGACAACGATGATGATGATGACAATAATGATGACAATGATGATGACAATGATGATGCAGAAGAAAAGCTTTGAAGGGATAGGAGAACACCAAGGATAGCCCTTTGTCGTCATTCTGAGTCCCCCTTTCTTAATTTATTCAACTCAGGCAATGAACAGTCTCCTCTCAACTGCTGTGATGTTGACCACAAGGTCTTTGGAGAGCTTCTAGGTCTATTTGAACCCATATTTGATACTTACATTATCGATATAGACACTGACACTATTTGCAAGTTAAAGGTTAATGCAAATGGAGTATGGAGTGGAAGAAAGTGCGAGGCAAATGTAGCTTCTTGCTGTCTTGGTCTAGTACTTCATTGGTTTTGAACACAAGGATCGGTTGCAAGATCTGTGTCAATGAGTCAACAGAAGATGCCACCAGCATTTTTGAGTAGGTGAGCATTGAGTCTTCAAGGAGCTGCGCAGAGCCCATTGAGCTGGTGCTGGATGGACTTATGGTTCAATTCGAAAGCATGCAACAATGGATGGTACACTTATGACAATTGGTGCATTGAGTTCTGGTTGCGTTGGTTGAGTTGGTTAGGAACGTTGACGTAGGGGCGGCTGGGTTGGACGGGCTGGTTGCGTTGGCCCGGTTCTTTGCGAAGGTTCACAGAGTGGGATTGGAGGAATGTTATCATTGTCAGAGTCACCATCCTTGCTACTTATGTTATTTTCACTACTTATGTTATTGTTGTGTCCTTCTTCCATGTTGTTATTCTTGTATCCTTCTTTCAAATTGAACTCCTCTTCTCCATCACCAACTTCAAACTTGTTCTTAATCAACCACTTGACCCTCTTTGTCAACTGTACCTCCTCCGGACAATTTGGATTGCCAGTAGGACTTTGTTTACGGTAAAGAGCAGTGTATTTCCTGCGGAGGTTTGGAACACTTCTGTTGGTACTAGGGAAATTGTCTCAATGGATTTGGGTGACTTGTTCCCATTCCTCAGGACCACTGGGAAGGATTACGTTGAGGGTGTGTAGCAATTCCATGAGTTCAGTTTTGCTGTGGTTGCTCACCCCTGACTTGTGTCCTACCCGTGATGGATTCTTCTTTGTCGTCGCCGTTGTTGACTGATGATGTTGCGATATAAAAATTATGTCCGGAGCTGAATATGAATCTCCTCCCCCATCGTTGTCACATAGCAACAGCAGATAAAGCATTGTTATTCAAACGATTTGGTTTTTGTGCGTTGGAAAATATTTTGTACTACTCATACTGTAATCAGCCAAAATTGGCGATCGGATCCGTTCGATGTGTGATAAGTCAGTTGGGTGGGTTTAAGGGAATGAGAAAAATTTCAGTCCGGTATTCCACAAAAAATCTGGGTAGGACCCAGATTTCCGGTTGACGTGCTCACGTTGACCGGAATCTGGGTCAAAAAAGACAAAAACCGAGGTGCAGATCCGATCTGGGTAGGACCCAGAAGTATTTCGAGAATGACCCAATACGAACTAAGTCTTACTTCTACTGTGTACCGGTAGCACATTTTGTTAGAAATATGATTTTATCTCTGTGCAAAGCTTTTCCTAGTATCAATCGATTTTGTATTCTGTTGTGCCCCTTGTTATGATTGTCAATCATGAGTTTCTGAGTAGCATTTGCGAACTCTGGTGTCCTGAGTGCAAGTATTACCACTAAGAAATTGCTCCAAAGCAGATATGTAAATAAATGAAAATTAGAATCAGCTACGCTTGTCGCTGACGAATTTCTTGATCATAGAAAAGTTTCTATTTGAAATTGTGCATGTACGTAGTACAAGAAGCGTAGTCGATACATCACTAAAAAATGGATGGCAATGATCTTTGTTGAAGATCCCAACCGATATGATTCCACTATCGACGCATAGTATCACTCGAGTTTCAGAAATGGAATAACCATAGGAACCGTCGTCCCATCCAAAGACACAAGAACCTTAGTGAAGTTGCTTCTCTGTTGAAACTTGGAAATAGTGGAACAACCTCGCGCGTTAATGTGCACTTCAAGTACAACAGCTTCGAAAAGTTCTAGTCGACATAATTCAACCTGAAACCCGTTTTTTGAAACTTTTTTTGCAGGTCGAATCGTTCCATCCATGTTCCTAACGAGTTTCTTAAATCGGTCATCCCAACTGATCTCTTCAAATTCCCCTCCCTTCCGTCTTGTTGATACGTCAACCCCAATTTGTTGTGACTTTAAAATAACCGGCTGGCTTGCCATGCCTGTATTCTGAACAACTATTCGTAGTTCTACAACCGGTCTACTTTGATAGGCCCCCACTCCCGATACCCCTGAGTTTGGTTCACGCTTCACGCTCCGTAGTGTTTCCCCGTTGCTCCTCTCTACAAGAAACGCCCATGCACTTATTTTGTTCGGGATTGTACCATTCCCAAGCAGTGATAACCCCTCTTGAGAAAAATGAGGCATCACATTGGCAGCATTCATCTTCTTGTACAAATGTTTGTTACAGAGTATAGGTTGCTCGTCCTCCCCGTCTTTCAAATTTTCACTCCATTGCCTTACGTTATAAAACCCAAAACGATTTACAGCCAAACTCAACCAAGTTCCATTGTCTTTGAACACCTTCATCCCTTTCCATGTTTTGGAAACACAAATACAACGGCACAGTGACGCGGGGTCTAACATTTTGGCGACTTCACTGTAAATTATTTCCTCCTTGCTGGGTAAGTTTTTCGCCGCTTTGCTATCTACGCGTGGGCGCTTGTTCGGAGTTTGGTCACTCTTTATGAGATCACTGGGTTGCTCATTGCGTTTGTGCGAAGGAGATGTCTTGGTTTCTTGTATTCTCGTATTCGATCCTTCGGTTTCAACTTCATTACTCGGCAAAGAATTCATTGCGGGACTTTTAACAACGACTGATCCTTCGGCCTGATTCTGGCAATTCCCGTTGCTGCAGCTATCCCCATTGTTGCTTTGCGATGCGTCGAGAAGTCGTTGCATAGCACCCAATTCTGCCATGAGAGCCTCGCATTGCGCGTTTAGTGATTGGATGACAGAGGCAGCCGTTCCGACGAAACTTGGTCGATCCCATTTCTTCGCATTCTCAGCGAGTTTGATGCCCTCTTCGTTGACTTGGATTGATTTTTGTCGAAATTCGGTCATGCGGATTACATTTTGTAGTTGCTCGATGCGTGACCTCGATTGCGAACCAGCCAAACTCACTGCGACAGAGCATCGTTCGATGGCCTCGTTCAATTTGACTCTCGCATCCTTGGCTTTTTGTTTTTTTCGCTCGTAGGCAGAACCAGTGTTGTTCACAATGGGAAGAATAGGATGCCGGCCATTTGGAGTGGCCGGAGAAGGAGAACCTGAACTCGGGATCTGATAGTTGGTGGCAGGGGATGGTGGCCGAACTGTGACGTCTTTCTTAGGAGTAGTTGTGATTTGTTTGGGTTTGCGATCAGTAGTTGGCTTCGCAACGGAGCGAACGGATGGTGGCGCAGGAACAGAGAGGACGGTATGATTTCCGCCGAACCCATATTGAGACTTTCGATTGGTCGCTGCGAGCACCGATGCTCTGCTCACGGCGTGCGCAGCAGCATGAGGAGGTGGGTTGGCATTGGCACGTTGACGCTGCAAATGCGCAATCCCTCTGTTTGTCAAAGTCGGATTGGTCTGTGTTTTGGTAGTCGTTTGCGATTGCGCACTGGCCTTTGCAATGGAATGGTTGCTCCCATTCGGTTGTCCAGCTGCGCTGCGTGGGTTGTTTGCGGTAGCTTTATTCACGACTGGCACTACAGACCGCGTTGCTGATACTTTTGCGGTTTCCGTTTCCGTTTCCGTTGCTGTTGCATTCTCTTTCGATTGTACATCGATATTCGTGCTCTGAGGAACGGTATTGGTAGTGCAAGCGATTGCGGCGGCAGTAGCTATTGCTGCTGCCAATCCCTCGACTCCCTGGCCGGCGGTGCTATCAGAGACAGATGGAGAAACTCGTCCTTCCTTCAAAGGAGATGATCTTCCTGGGATTGGCAATTGGTGGTGTCTACCATAGGGATAATAGCTAGATTGGTGTGGATGGTCAGTCGCCACCAATTCCGGTACAGAAGCCAGTGCTGATAGATGGGTAGGCGCCGGGGCCGTAGCTGTTGCTGTCCTAGATTGTTGCGCCTCCTGTTGTTGGTTCTGTTGCGCTTGAGATTGTTGTCGTTGTTCATGATGTTGTTCACGTTTTCCCTCAATCTGCATCTTGTTTTCAATCTCGGACCATGGCGTCGGATCGACAGACACCGCTGCGTCTTCATCGGCATCTTTCTGCAGGTTGAATTCGTCCGAACACAGAGCACCTATCACTTCGTAGGATTGATTCACACTCCTTCGGTATTTAGATTCCAAATTCAAAAACATTTCGGCCATGGAATTCTCCTGATCTATATTCGAGGTGAGCGACAAATCTGTGTAGGAGTTCCTGGGGACAGATGTCCACTGGTTGCTGGGGAGAGCTTGCCACTGGCTGCTGCTGCTGCCGCTGTTGCTGAAGCTGATGTTGGGGAGATTGCTGCTGTTGGAGCGGTCCACGGGTCGATTGTAATTCGGTATCCTAGCGTTTTCCTGAACGTGCATGTGGACGGCATTCACCGGGTTCGATTCATTTCGGAAATAGGGAGTTCGTCCATCGAAAACAAGCGGGTCGGTATCTACCCCTACCTCCCCTAGTATATTCCAGTCCAACGTCTCCATGAAGGAGGCAGAGTTATGCTGGGAAGAAGACGGTTGGGGAGAAGACGGAGCAACAAGAGGATCCCCAAGGATACCGTCGATCTCATTGTACTGAGGTTGCTGTTTTGCCGCTGGATTGTATAGGTCGCCGTCTCCCGACGAAGAACTATCCATTGTTCTACTTCTGGAATAGGGGATTTGCGATCGTGTAATTTCTTCGTTTAACCACGCTGCGTATTGTTTCGAGCCCTTGGATCAAGAGATTGACAAATGACCAAGGACAATGGCACCACCTCCTCAGGAACTTCGTTTCTCTGCCGTTATCTATTTGAAGTAGCCTAGACTACGTGGCTCCCCATCACTCTAAGCAGTATTGATGTATTCTTATACTCACTTTTCAATCTTCAGGTACCATGTATGGATTGTTTCCGATTTTCGATGAGGCTGAATACTGAGATATTTTAATGAGCCAGGACCCGCAATGAGGTACTCGTATTGTAACTCAGTAACTTCAAAACTCCTCCCTTTTTTCTTCCGAGAGAGAAAACAAAACAAAAAAGCGGTACAAGTAATAACGGTACGAAACGGAAGAATCGATGATGGAGCAGTTATCGTCGAACCGGGTGGAAAGTGTCAAGCGCGCGCGATTTGGTGCATAGATCACGTGATTCGCGCGGTAATGGGAACCACGAGTTAGGATCATGTTTGTGTGTCATCTGCACGGAAAAAATGATGATCATCTTCGAATGTCGTAAGTGATCATTGACTCCATGCCTCATTTGTAAACTCACTTTTCTCCCCAACGAATCTAAAATTGGTCAAACTAGTGCACGTACCGGTACGAGTATTACGAGTATCTTACCCGGCCTATTATCATAAATTACTTCGTACGAAGTATTATTTACGACGTTTTTGTTTTGCTACTTTCAGCATCGCTACCGGTATAAGGCCATACATGGTGGTGAAACGATCGGGACTCGACATTTTGCGGTTCGTCACGAATTTCCTATTCCTACCGGTAGGGAACGTTCCACGAGACAAATTGGGGTTGCCGTATTCGTAAGTTTTTCAAAAAACTTCTTCGCGTGTGGTTGTTCTCGAATTAAAAGTAGCAGAATATAAACAATTAATTGTCTTATCCAACATAGGAAACAATGATTCTGTGCTTTCTATCAAATGCGAACTTAGGATGAATTTTTAAAATGATTGAGATGTATTCATTCACCTTTTGTTGGCTCCGGAAATTATAATATTTTTCGTGGCACAAAAGATTCCGGAATGGTACTCGTACCGTACTCGTACGTGCGGAGCTCGACGAGTACGTACCAGGAGGTGCAAGCAGCTATTGGATTTGCTTAGGATTTTGGACTATCGGCCTATGAAGTTGCCGTAGGATTCGTCGAAGAAAATGCCTCCGGTGGTGGCGAAGTTGGTCCATTCGGATCATCGCCTTCTCCTTCACCGACGTCGTCGTCTTCATCAATCGTAAAAGGAGCTGGCCGTTGGTCTTGTCCATCTTGCGGCTCCTCCGCCATTTCCACTTCACCGACACCCGAATCGAAAGCCTTCGAGGTGGCGAGGGGGAGTTGGAAACCCAAAATGATGATCCACAACGGTATCAAAATAAGTTTAGTCAACGAAGAATACAAGACGACAAAAATCCAGGCAATTTTGTAGCCCTCCACTCCAATAATCTCCGCAATGAAATCGACGGCGGATACCAGTCCAATGAACAGTCCCAGTGCGTTCCATTTGGCTCCAAACGTGGATTCGTCGTGTTTCCGCCACTTCAAGACGCTGAAAAAGGACAAGATAAAGACCCCGGCGAGGCAAAACCACTCCGCAGCGTTGACGATCCACACCAATCCCTTGGCTGCCAAAAACAACACTTCGAGGACTCTCCATCCCATTCCATCTTCTCCATCGAGCTGGTATTGGGCATCCTGAAGCGACGACAGCCAATCATCGAGATTGAAATTCCGGGCCATCATCAGCAACGAAAGATGCATTCCGTTCCAAAAGACGGTGGTGAACCACTTCGTCAAATTCCCCGCGAGGACAAATATCATGATCGCAGTGTTCAGACCCATCGACTCGGTTCCGCCTCGTGACAGGATCCACGCCATTTCGATCACGGGGATGATAAAAACGACCCAAAAGATACCACTCGTGATATGGGACGCAAACTCCACTCTGCTGAGACTCTCTCTATTCACCCATTCGCTTACGAGGTCGTCGGGTAACAGTTGGAGGTAGGCATTCTGATCGGCGTTCTGCCACATGCCCGACTTCGTCACTCCGATTACGATTTCTAGGGCATTGCAGGTCCAAAAGAGGGCAGCGGCGAAAAAGCAAAGGATGGTGCTAAGAGCCACCATGATGATACTGCTGGTGTTGTGTTATTCTTCGTTTGTTTGTTCGTTCGTTCGTTCGTTCGTTCCTTTCTTCGGTGGCAACAAACAGGCGTGATTTGGTGATTGTTGACGGTTCTTTGGAGCAGGGTGGTTCTCGAGAGTGAACTAGCCAGAGCCCGGGTGAGATGGGAATCAATCGGTGATCGAAACCGAATGGAATGACCATCAGCGCTGCGATAGTACCGGTACCGGTACGTACGGTAGGAACCCAGTGTCCCGTCACGGCGGACAAAAAACCCAAGGTTTCGGACCTGCAAGGGATTGTGCGGTACCGGTACGGGAATCTTACTCTTTCCTTCCGTACGGTGCACTACGGTACGACTCGTACGGTAAGATTACGTACTAATGGCGGAACCTACTGTATGGTCTCACACTAAGCTTAGTGCACATGCATAAATCAGAGGTGTACGTGTAGGTACGTACTCCGCAGTAGCTATTCTACACGGACGCATCCTGGAATCGAACTCCAAATACGGTACGGTACGGTACACACACACGAATCGATTGTTTGTTTCTTAACCGTAGGTGCGCGGATTATTTTTTACCTCAACGGCACCATACCGGTACAACATTGCTAGAGTCCCGGGTGCTAAACGGCCCACATTTTTTTTAAGGGAAAGCATTCGTAAGATTACTCGGAGTATGACAGTATGCACGGTACTTCGTGCGTGCCCTGTTAGGGCGATACGGGAACCCTGTGAATGAACGTAACGGTAAGATTTGGCAGAGACTGTGTCTCCTGACCGAACACCTGATGCAAAAAATAAAAGTTTGTGACATGGAGTCTTACTCGTACCGGTACAATAATCTTAGTGTTCGTACCATAGTGTCACAGTCCAGTATGAGTGCCACTCGTACGAACCGTAATTACGAGTACGGGTAATCTTACCTACCGGTATTCACGACAATCTGAAAAATTCAGGACGAGAATGGATAACAACATCGCAACCAACCATCGCTTCGGTTGTCTTTCCATTCAAAGAGCCATAGTTGGGAAGAGAAAAGCAGCAAACAGGATTCTACTAGAGGATTGGTTTAGAATGGAGTTTATGGGATTTTGAAAAAAATCATGGCAAAACAATTCCTTAGCCGCATTGGCGTACGTGTAGGCGAAACCTTGTGAAAGTAGAATAATATATTATTATAATAAAAAGACGAGTTCGAGGTGTACACATACTTTGCAATTCGACCCGCTAGAACGATCCGCCTTTTCTCAAGTGGTGCCGGTGTTATTGTTTGACACCCTTGTAGAATGAAGCTTCTTTTCTTATTCGCAACCATTCCGAAATGTATTCCATCAACAAAAGTTGTGTTCGTGTTGGGCAATGCCGTTTTCCAAACAACATCACCATCGTTGCCGGCATCCGAAAAAATGCAAGCAGTTGTGTTGTGTTGTGTTGTGTTGGTCTTCGCTTTTAGGTCGATTCCACGAGGGGCTCTTGCTCCCTCATGTGAGCCTGCTGGTTCAATTTGAGACTGGCGTACGGAAGTCTCGAACCGAGCAAGATCAACCAGGTCGGGATAAGAATCAAGCGATTGACCGACGAGTACCAAAAGGCAATCTTGGCAAACGACCGGAATCCGTCCAGGCGCAAGACCTCCGCGGTGAACTCGAGCATGCACATGAGGGCCACAAACAAGCCGAGGGCGTTCCAGCAGGCTCCAAAGGTGGTCGTATCGACGTTGCGGCGCCACCTCTTGACGCTGATGTGGATCAGAACCATGACAAAGGACAGAATGAGCCACTCGATCGCACCGATGGCGCTGATGAATCCGTAGGTGACAACGTGCGTCATTTCCAGGGTTCTCCATCCGATCTCGTCCTCGCTGCTGGAGGTGATCCAGTTGTCGAGGTTGAACTCTCTGGCCATCAATTGCGATGTCATGGAGGCTCCGATGTACAAGACGTGGCTGATCCATTCCGTCAAAGATCCCGTCAAAATCAGGACGCCAATGGCAATGTGGAGACCGATCCACTTGGTGCCTCCCTGGCTGAGAATCCACGAGAGATGAACGATCGGGAACATCAAAAAGAACCAGGCAATCACGTTCAAGATTCCGGCGGAAAGGTAGAGGGGACGGTTCAGGATGCGAAATCCCCACTCTACCTGAATATATCCCGGATCGAGGGCGACGTATTTATAGTAATCGAAGTGGTTTCGTTGGTACTCCTTGACGTAGTAGGTGATCGTCAACGAGTTCCCGATGACGAAAAAGATCGCCGCGAGCATGCTCGAGTAACTCATTTTGCACATGATGAAGGCTGGTGCTGGGATATCACTTTCGATATCGCTTTCAAACTGTTGGTGGTGGTGTTGGCTCGATGAAATCGAATGGATGTCGTTTGCAGTGTAGTTGGAATGCAAATCGCGGCTCCGGGTGGGAAGACAATGCTATGGTTAGAAATTAAAATTGCTGTAGCGGTAATAATGGTTCTGTTTTGGGTTTCTCGGCTGCGAGTGAATGACTTTCGAACGAACCGTTATGGATGATTTTTTAGTGTGGGGTCTGAAACGCAGATTTACAACATGACACAGTAGATAAGGTGCGGTAGGAAATACTTCTATGAAGCAAGTTAGATAGTCAGTACTTAAGCTTACGATACTTATTAGTACAGTGCAATTCGTACAGTACCGTACGAGTACCACCAGATACTGTGTTCATTCGTACGAATCTTGGATCCCGCGCAGCTTTCTTCGTGTTTTGGTGTCTTGTCTCTTGTCGGGGGCAGAAAACAATCTTTCGGAGGGAGAAAGTGATTTTAGTCATTAGTTGCTAGGGATTGAAAACGACCGTGATCGCCATCACGATCATGAATGATTGTTTAGGCTGTTCGTGATTTGTACGAATAGTACTCGTAGCGTTGGAAACCTCAGACCAACGACCACCAAAGAAAATCGAATAGAGTAATACTTCGTACAACGGTGTACGGTACGGTAACTTACTTCGATTGAATGAAATTCGATTTTGGTCTCGATTGATGATAATCTTACATCGACACCCAAGATTTCTATCGGCGATCGGAAAAGCAGACAATAATGAAATTCATAGCCCTCGTTTCGGGCGGGAAAGATTCGATCTATTCCATCCTCCACGCGATCCGCAATGGCCACGAACTCGTAGCGTGTCTTCACCTCGGAGCACCCGCGGTGGACGACACCGACGAGGGCGAGCCGGAAGAATCGTACATGTACCAAACCGCCGCTTCCGAAGCGGTTAAGATTATGGTCGAAGAATGCCTGGGCGTGGATCTCTTGCTCTATCCGAGAAAAGGAAAGAGCGTCAACACGGGCCTGGTCTACGACAACACGACGCCCAGGGACGAGGTCGAGGACCTGTTCTTGGCGCTGGAACAGGCGACCAAGCGGTACGACATCGACGCGGTCTGCTCGGGTGCGATTCTATCGACCTACCAGCGCGTGCGCATCGAACACGTATGCAATCGGCTGGGCCTTACCTCGCTCTCGTATCTGTGGAGATTCGGCCCGCAAAAGGAGCTCCTCCAACAGATGCTGGACGATGGCATCGAGGCCATTCTGGTCAAGGTCGCGTGTCCCCCGGGCCTGGTCCCACACAAACACCTGAACAAGAGCCTTCGATTTCTGTCGGACATCGGGCTGCTGGAGCGACTGAACCAACTCTACCAGTTTCACGTCTGTGGCGAGGGAGGCGAGTACGAGTCGTTTGTCCTCGACTCTCCCCTGCACAAAAAGAAACTGGTGCTCGACGAGGTGGAAATCCTGGAGGCGGATTCGGGAGACGGAGTCGGCGAGCTGCGAATACTGTCGTGCCACGCCGAAGAAAAGGGGGAAGGAGACATTCCCCTCTTGGAACAGCTCGAGCGTCCGCAATCGGAGCGAGAAATAATAGAAGCAGAGCCGGGCACGGATCGGGATGACGGTGACGGAGAGGACACAACATCCACGGCCGTAACACGATCGGGATTGCCTCGAGTGTCGTTTAGTCCTCACGCCTATCAAGGAACGGGGGGCTTGCTGCATTTCGGTGAGATAATGTCGCCGGCACCGGCAACGTCGTTGCCAATCGGAAGCAAGTCGGAAGCCGAATTGGCGGTAGAAGAAGCATTGCAAATATTTGGTGCATTGAAGAGGGGCTTGGATTCGTACGGTGCCACTGCCACGGATGTATTCTACGTGCATTTGTATCTCAGCGAAATATCTCACTTTGCGACAATCAACACCCATTACCAGGCATTCTTTGGAAGTCTCCTGCCACCGTCGAGAAGCTGTGTTGCGCTGGGACGCGGAGTGCTCCCGGGTGGCAGGCGCGTCCTCTTGGATTGCAAGGTACAGATCGGTAGTGGGGCGTACATGCGATTGTCGTCGTCGTCGTCGTCGTCGTCGCACGGAGCCACCGCCGGCGAGGTGAATCCGTATGCGGTTTCTGCTGACGAAACCAAGACTTCCAAGCTGAGGGAAGTTCTGCACGTGCAATCCATTTCAAATTGGGCACCCGTCTGCGTAGGACCGTACAGCCAAGTCAATACGCTGCGATCGGGAGTGCAATTTCTGGCCGGTCAAATCGGCCTGCAACCCGAAACGATGACTCTGCAACCCACCTGGAGGTTGCAAATGGAACAGTGCTGGAAGAATGTCGCATCGGTGCTCGATGCACTGAATGGAGGCTCATTGGATGATATCCTTGGCTCATTAATCTATGTATCGGACACGATTCGCCCAGAAGAGAAATCATTGCAAGCACTTGAATCTATATCGAAAGATCAAATTCGAGCCAACGGGTCGATCGTTGCGGGAAGAATAGACTCATTGCAGGACGAAACCGAACTATACGGAGGGTACGAAGATCAGGGCACATGGGAGGAAATGAAGACCCAGGAAGAGAGAGACGCGGAAGAAGCCTCGTTCAATCCCTGCCCTATCTTGGTCGTTTCCATTCCAGAAATGCCGAAAGGAGCACTGGTAGAAGTGGAAGTCGTTACCTCTACTGTGGAAGCAGCGAGGAGCCTAGATACGAGAGATGCAAATTACTCGATGGGCTACAGTCGCACACCATCTCTTGTATGCAGCTCTCCGGGAGGATGGGAATCGGGTCACGATTTTTCAGCGCCATTGTCGCGTACGAATGAAGGAATACGGATCGAATCCTTCGCCCGCGTGATGGGAACGGGCTGCGCCGCTGTTGCTCTTGTCACCGCTTCTCTCCCCGATGTATGCTCCGAACCCTGCGAGATTGAATCGGAATCTATGCTTGTGGACATGCTCTCCTCGGTTCAGAAGGTGCTTTCCGAGGCAAGGTCCGGACTAACGATTCGCAAGACGATTCACGTTCGACTCTTTTATGTTTCCTCCGAGGAATCTACGGAGGGACAGTACGTGGTTCGCAACGATGGCATCCAATTGCGTTCGTCCCTCAATGCTGCGGTAGCCACTAAAATGGAGAGCAATCGTGCAGCCACCTCGGTTGTACCAGTCAAGTCCATCGATACAATTGGAATTGAGTCTAAGCAGTTGAGCAATGAGAGTAGGACCATAATGTTTGCTATGCAGGTACTTCTACTCGATCCTGTCCACCTCGAAACCGAGATATGGATCCACAAGGATCGTTAAAGCGCTATCATATATTTTAAAGAACAGAAACAATTCCACGTCATACATCGTGGCTGATTCTACTTGCAGCAAGTACCAAGGACACAATTGATGGATCAATTGAATCTTTTTCCATAACCTTCGAAACTTCGAAGACAGAATAACCATCGATCAGCATGTTATGATACTTTGCGTAGTTTGCAGTTCCTTTATTCATGTTGGGTGATCTATCGGATGGCGTTCCTTTGTCTTTCTTCCCGCTATATTTCGGAGACGTACTATTGCCAAACTTGAAGTGGTACTTTGCATCCAGAGTTTTGTGAAAAGTTGGTGACGTGGAATGACAAGGGGATGATCCAATCTCGCTTGATTCCTCTTTTTCGCACAAAGCACGGAACGGATTTTTGACGCCAAATCCCTGGAAGTCAAACCACACAGAGCTCTCTTCCTCTGATGATTGGGTGTACGCCAATGTGGGTGCGAAGAACTCGTCATTGGTGTTGCTGCTAGCATCTTCTTCACTGCCTGTTGTCAAGTACGACGCGCTTTTGTTGTGTCTTTCTATACCTGGAATTTCATTATATTTCTTGGCGGCAATGATTGTCATGTTATTCAAACCACCAGAAGAGGTTTTGGACTTCCCAGGGGAGATCGATTCTGAATCTTCAAATGTTACTACCGATATTGGCTGCAGCATGTCCCTTCTATACTGTCCCAAAGAAGAAGACGTGCTCAGTGTTGATGAACTCTTCAGGGAAAGTTCTTGATCGTCATCGATGTCAAACCGAAAACTATCATAAATTGTGTGGTGTTTGTGAAGTTTCGAAATCTCAATAACAGTAGATGCGCTCGTTTCGGAACCACAACAAGCCTCTCTAATGAGCGCAGTGGTTTGCACTCCATCTTCGGCTGAAATCCCTGACGAATCGACTAGTATGGCTTCGATTTCATCATCCGGAAGAAAGTTGTACGGACGCATCCACTTCTTGCTATCCGGTTTGATGGGTGTGTTGCTGAACTGGTCGTAAAGTCTCATGTCTAACGAGTTTTTGTTGTTGTTGACGGTTGGCAAGAGAATAATGCTTACACTAATCGATTACTCCAGCACGACGAAGGAAACATCGAAAGGAGTGGGATGCGATCAGCACATACGAAGTCGTAGTTGCCGATGCTTTGTTGGTTTCCGCCTCTAGGATTGAATGATATCTATCGGTATGCAGTTGGAATTTCAAATTACTCCGATTTTTTCTTCAAAGAACCGTGGCACATTCAAAACTCCATGGGAGATTTTTTCCCAAGTAAAACCCGAAATTTCAATCGAGCTTCACTACAAGCAACGTCAACTACAGTACGCACTGTAGCTACTCCACACTAGTGTACATACTCATTGTTCGACGTTCGTGAAGCTTTGTAGCACCTTCACTGATGCGATTTTACCGTATTATATTTTTCTCAGAAATCACTCCACCCGATCTAATCTCGACACAACAATATACTCCACACACACCTTTCCTTCTAAGCGCAATCGCAACACATTGACATTTCTACCGGCGCTGCAACGATGGATGGATGGATGGATGGACGAGGCTAAGAAGATATCCCCAAAATAATGAGGCATCGTCGTCCACTACTATTTTTGTCCTTGACACACCATTGTTGATGCATTCAAATTCCAAGAAACCGAGACAAACACCGCAGAAACGAAATACAGCTTCATGAATGAATCACTAAAACTACGCGTACGGTATGTAGTGCCCTTGTATATTTCTTTATTTATTATACTCGTAGTATAGAAGGTGCCCTCTCCGGTAATGTTATTTCTTCTTCTACGAGTGCACGAAATAAACACCGAGAGGATTGAGAAAGTCGTTTATCATCATTCTGCCGTACGACGATGGATAAAATTCTGTCATTTTGTCGTAGACCTTGTTCAATTCCTCGATAATGACCCGGACTCGCCTGGTTGATGCATTCGCTGTTGATGCCAGGGGAATTTCCATGATTCCCTCGCCGGAACTGGTGATTCTCGTGTCCCAGTCGGCAAGAATCGTCACCTTGACGACTTCGTCCTGGATGGTGGCCGAGCTGATACGAGCTCCCTTTGCGGTCGATACCAGGGTGTGCGTGTGGTAGAAGACCGCTCCCTCCGGATTCCTCACGCCCGGGAACTTGAGGCGCAGCAGGCCGCTGTCGAGGTTGTCGTCGTCGCCACCTGCCTCCGATTCGCCAATGACGAAATCGGTGACCCCGTCGTGTTGCAGCACCTGCCGGTGGAATTTGAAGGCCCCGACGGAGATTTGTCCGTCCGTTTCCAGGGACGAGCACGATTCCCCGTCCGAATCCTCTTCGAGGATGGCTTTGGCACCATCGTCCTTGTGTCCGTACACCCACTGTTCCGAGAATGGCTTGGACACCAGCCCGTGATCGGCCGTCACACAAAACTTGTCCTTGGGGACGCGGGGTATCGATCGGACCTTCTGGCCGTGGTGGTCCCACCCGAGGCCGTACTTCTTGGCGTACGCCCACCGGCACATCCGGCAGGTCGGGCTCGCCACCGCAAAGGCGTATTGTTCCTCGAACTTCGCGATGGCGGTCTCGTCCTCCCTCCATTTTTGGTACGATTCCCACACTTCCTGGTCCTCGATGACCTTCTTGACGTGCGGTCCGAGGTCCGCGTACTTGTTGAAGTGGTTGACGTTGATGAAGGATTTCGGTGGGAGCCGCTCGTCGAGATTCTCGGCGCCGACAACGACGGGAACGGCTCCCGACGCCAGCGCCTCCCACACCACGTCCGAGATGTGGTCCTTGGACTTGGAATCGTCCAGGGCGAGAACGATCCGGTATTGCTTCATGAGTTCGATGCGTCCCTCGGCCGTGGCGATCGTCGACCCCTTGGGAACCTCCGCGTTGTGTCCGCACCGGCCGTACGAGTCGACCGTCATTTGTTCCTGGACCGCTTCGAACCACCGGTTGCGTTTCGTGTCCGCCGCGGAACACATGGTGTCCACCAGGTATATCGCCTTGTTCTTGGCGTCGTGGAAATCCACCGCGCGCGTGTTCCGATTGGTGTGTTTGGAACTGTCAAAGGTCGAGATGGGGACGGACGACCACAACGAGTACGACGAGTAGTACTTGTCGTTTTGATAGTCGGTCCGATCGAGTTTGACGTTTTGGTGTTCGTTGAAGATCGTCGTCATCGTCCAGTCCTCGTTGTCGAAGAAGCTGTTGGTTTTGTCGTTCAGCTTGTGTCCGATTTCCATCCGGCACGGGATGTCGCACTCCACTGTTTTGACGTCGGCATCCAGCAGTGTTTTGTCCTTGCTCGCTTCGGATTTGATGACAATGGGGGGCATGTGTTCGCCGGTCACCGGCACCGAATCGACCGGAAACAGGTGCGCGATCGGATCCGTGCAGTGCTCGGTCAAGACCACCGCCGATCTCGGCTGGATCGTTTGCCCGCACCAGATTCGGGGGAAGGACTCGCTGTTGTAGGCGATCAACGGGGTATCCGAATCGGAACACTTCGGATCGGTGTCCCAGGCGCTCGTCTGGCACGGCATGACCGACTCTTCGTTTACCAGCTTGGCGACGGCCGGGGCTTGCCGAACGGCTTCGGCTGCTGCATCCGGAATTTCGACGGTTCGGTAGGCCGGATGCTTTCGCTCCTGGTCGAAGGCCTTGATGTATCCGACGGACGTGGGTCCGGTTCCCTTTTTCTTCACGACGATGGGATTCAAACCACCGCCCGGTGTGCCAGCGTTTTTCTTGTCGCCGTCGTTGTCGCCGTCGTCCGTGTCGTTTTCCTTTTCGTCTTCCTTTTCGCTGTCGCTGTCCTCCGCCTCCTTTTCGCTGTCGCTGTCTCTGCCACTGTCCGCCGCACCGTCCGCCGCCGTGTCGTCGTCTCCCTTTTCGTGGGGAGCATCGTCCGTTCCCTCGTTGTTGTTGTTGCTGTTGCTGTTGTCCCCTCCGTCGTTTTGTCCGGCATGATCATCGGAATGAGCATCGGCACCTATATCGTCCGTGCCGGCGGCATTGTCGTTCTCCTTTTCGGCGTCGGGTAACGCCGTGCCCTCTTTCTCACCATCACCGCTATCACCGTCTATGGGGTCGTGAAAGTAGGGGGCCGTCTCTGGTTCTTTCGGTTTGCTGCCCCGAACGCCAGCACCTCCTCTGCCTTTCGAGGACACCACCGAGTCCTTCAGCCGGTCGTGCAGGCCGAGGGGAGGCGGAGGCGCTACTAGAGCGGCTTGGAGCGGTGATTGGTGCCGAACAGCATCATCGGTGCCACTCAGCAACACCCGCACTCCCTGGAGCACCGCCAGCAGCACGAGAATGTTGCGGACCGTGAACACCGATCCCATTATCGATGAGCCTTTCGATGCTTTCGATTTGCTGCCACCGACCGCCCGTGTTGCACCGCGGGGGTGGGTGCGCGTGATCTGGACCATCTTGTATTGTGTTGTTGTATTGTGTTGTTGTTGTATTCTGTTGTTGCTCGTTTGTTTGTTCGTTTGTTTGTTCGTTCGCTCGTTCGTTCGTTCGTTCGTTCGTTCGTTCGGACCGATTGGTTTGTTTCGATTTGTTTCGACAACTACCGTACTGAAAGGTCGATTTCCGAATAGTTAGGGCTGGGGCATCCCAACTTTTAACATCCGATACCGTATTGCATTGAGAGTGCTGATGTCGACTCAACACAAAAAAATAATACAAGTGGTGATATGCACTGAAAATAATTTGCCTTTGATATTACTGTATTTCTGTGAAAACCGCGAAAGGAGTCATCGATAATTACGAGGTCATCATACCGGTATTAGTAACAATCTCAAATCCTACCGTAAAATTACAGATTACTCCGTACGTACGTACCAATACTGTACGGTACGACGATTTGCTCGTTCTCGTACAAGTTGCTTGGGGGCTCTTCCCTCATCGTGCAAGATTACGTACTCATGCCGTACGTACCGTATCGTACGTACCGTTCCAGGTAGCTAAACGCGCGCCAAACAGGCTGATGGCAGCTGATGGTTGATCTCGTACTGAACTAGTAGCTTTTTGCACAATATCGCACCTCCATGCATCCAAGAACTTCCTACTATTACAAGTAATTACTACCGGTACTACCGGTAGCTCAACTTCAGAGTGGTGAGGTGAGACCAATCCAGCTGCACAACCCAATGTCTAAATTTCTGGTGTAGTAGTACTATAAGCTGTCATAAGCTAGTAGTATAGTAGAAGAAGAGTTCATTCATTTCGTGGCAATTTCGGTTACCAACACCAGAGAGCAGCACCAGGTTTCAAACGGATGATGGTGGTCCATCTCCAGTACGTGTACTACTACTACCACCAAAGGAGGCAGTATAGTATCCATCCAACAAGAAGAGATTATCATCTGTGTGAGTCATATATTGTTGGATATCCTCCAAGAAAGGAAGAAAAAAACCTAGATTGATTTCGTTGTACGGTAGACGCGACTGGTTTAGTAGCCCCCGGCAGCACTGTTTCGACAGTTTATTTGGGCGGCTCTGTCGAGAGCCCAGCCTCCAGTGATCAACGCTTTCTGCACTGTAAACCACATCCACCACCACAACCACAGTAGCATAATAACATAACAACAAGCTCGTGTTCGCTATCACGATAGACATCATCCAGCAAGATCCGTCTCCCCGGTTTGGCCTGGGTATGTCGGGAATACCCAGTCTTGTTTGGCGCAAGTCTCACTTCACTCACCACGGTGTTGGGCCAGAAACTACCGGCACAAGAATGCCTGCCCGAAGGACAGAACTTGTCATTCCATTCTATTCTATTATATTATATTATATTCCAGTAATTCGAAGACTGGCTCTTTCAACTTTTTCCACAAATTTCATCGTGTGCCTTGCTTGTTCCACTCTTTCTTTCTGCGGGATGGCAATGTTGACTTATGCAATCCCAAGGGGCAGGGAAAGGCACAACACTGAATTTCATCTTCAAACGAACGAACGAACGAACGAACGCACTGTTGTGATTGGAAGATGCCCGGCCGATAAGAAGACTCGATCTATCTTGATATTGATATTGATATTGTGCATGTTGGGCTCGAACCGTGAGTACCGCTGTGACTGTTATTATGAAAGTACCGGGAAACAATCGTTTCTGTGGGAACACAAAATAACATTACGATACCAATGATTTCACGACGAGTGGTGCGTGGGAATCAATGGTTGTTGGATCCGAACAAACGGTTCGTTTCTAGTTCTTGCTATTGTGTACAACTACAATTGCGTGCGGACGAAACGAAACGAAACGAATTATCCGGATTCTATTGTTGTGCTCATCACAAAGTTCTAGTCGGTCAATCATCAAAATCCCTAGCGACGATTACTATATTATTATTATATCTACGCACGCTGCGCTTCTTGTTCTCGTTGTGGCTCTTGAGACTACTGTATTGCCTTGTCTTGCCTCGCCTCGCCTCGCCTTGCCTTGTTGCTCTATGTCATGGTGGGTCGATATTTCTTTGCTTCCAGGCTGCGTCCGTCTTCCGAAGCAAACGAGCTCCCCCCCCGCTGGAGCTTTAGGACCTGTTTGATTCTTCTCCCCGTTACGGGACACGTTGGTTTTCGTTCCTTCTCGATCTTCAGGTCCTTGTAGACCTGCTCGAGGACAACCTGGGCCGGGTGTGTCTCGTCGTCCTTCCCCTTGGTGGTGGTCGTCGTCACCAACGCCAACGCCTGCTGGGTGGTGATTTCTTTTTCGGAAATGGCACAGAGGACCGGATCGCCGTTGTTGCTGTTGCTGTTGCTGTTGTCGCCACTGGTGGGTTTCCGTCTCAGTTCGAGCGCGATCAGGTCTTTTCGTCGCAGCGGTCGTTGCGTGTTGGGAGAGGAAGGCCGATTCGGTGGCGGCGTTCGGGTTTGGTGGGCCGCGGCCGCGGCGGTGGTGTCGTTGTCGGGTTGCATGTCGGCCAGCCAGTAACTGGTCCGTTTCAGCACGTTTTCCTCCGCTTTTTGTTTCTTCGCACTCGCCACCTTTTGCGTCCGTTCAAAGTCTTCCACCCGGCTCTTGCGTTTCTTCTCGTCCTCTTGTTCCGAGTTGGCCTTTTGCGCCGCCAGGGTTCGATCGTACTCGTCGCGTTGTCGTTTCAGTTCCTGCGTCTTGGTCAGCAGGTACTCCAGCATTGCGGAGCGCTCGTAGATGTGACCCGACGGAGACGCCACGACTTGATCCTTGGCCGGATAGAGGGAGAGACCGCAGTTTCCAAAGGTGTACTGCGAATCCTGGCCCAGCCGCGCCTTGGTCGTCCCGTACTCGTTCTTGGCATATTTCTTTCGTTCGTGGGCCGTCAGCGGATTGTGGCCGCCGGGTTGCTTGCTTTTTCGGGCCATGAATGAATGAATCAATGAATGGATATACCGGTATGAATGGATAAATGAATGAATGGATAAATGAATAACCGACCGACCAATGGATGGTGATTGATTGACAATATTGTGGATTGATTCTCTGGTGTGGCGTTCCGTTCCGACCGCTGGATGAGACTGCGATTATCACTGGTGTTGAGTTGATCGATTACTACGGTACCGGTACTTCGGATATCTCTCGTTTCATGATGGTTCGGCGACAGTCCGCAACACGCTTATCCATCGTGAATTTTTATCCCACCAATAAATTCGTAAAAAATCATTTTCAGTTTTTAGGCTTAGTAAAGTTATTCGTACACGTACTCGTAGTGAGCTCGTATCAGTCGAAAACTTAGTTTTCGAGTTTTCGAGAAATACGAAGTACGTATCCGGAGTAATCGATAACGAAGCGCTCAGAACAATGATTGAGATTACAGTACCGGTACTTGTACTGTATCGCTGCTATTGTCGTTGTAACGGTAGTAATAAGATATTCATCCTCATTATTATTTAGCCTCGATCAACACGAGGTCCGAGATGGCCAGAACCAGGATGTGCGATTTTTAATACTCTACAAAGGAGTAAGCTCGTTTGTTTCTCTGTCCTATATGATCCAATTCGTGAAGGGATACCACTACCACTACTCTGTCCCCCTGTGTGGACAGTTTGATTTTTCGAGGAGTTGCGTGTTTGCATCAGGGATCTTCCGTCACAAAGGAACGGCATACGATACGGGCATGGACCGCAAAAGAAGTGCCGGGTCGGTGAATGGTGATAATCTCGACCCGTGGTAGTCATATGTCCGGTACGTGTAGGAATCCACACTCGTGGTGTGAAGTCCAGTCCAACACGGAATCAATCGGTTCGACACTCGTTAGCCATACATACATACATACATACATAGCAGGAGCCGTTCGCCGTTTGCGGAATGTTTGCTGTTCGTTCATCGTTGGTTGCGCGACGGACGATCATTTACTGCCAAAGAGTTTCTCGTTCCTCGGACAGACATTCAGTCAGTCAGACAGACAGTCAGTCAGTCAGTCAGTCGTATCCGTATTCTTTCGACAGGTTGTACGCGATGGATCCGTACGTTTCGTCGATGGCGAATATCTCTTCCCAGGTCAGCGCCGCGCGGTGTTTCCGGGTGTTGGCCTTCGGATCGACCCTTCCCAGTGCCTCGGCGACGGCCCCGGGGCACGGTGCCGGGAGGTCGGCGGAGGCAAAAATCCGGTCCACGATCGGCACCGAAACCGAAACGTCGGACGACAAGAGGTCCTCGACACGAAAGTGCCAATCGGCAATCCCCCGAACGAAGAGCTGCCACTCGACCCACATCTGCAGCCCCATGTACTCGATCGATTTCGTCGTGTCGAGCGGAACGTGGGTCCCCACAAACTTCTTGTAGAGCTCGTGGCTCCACCTGCCCCGCTTGGGCGTCGTTCCGAAGGGTGTCGTGTAGATCAGGCTCGTGATCGATTTTCGCACGTGGCGCCGCTGGTGGAGAACCGTGGCGAATCCCCGGCCGTTGAGTTGGACGCGTCCGTAGTACTCGTCGCCGCCGCCGTTGTTGTTGTTGCCGTCGTTGTTGCCGTCGTCACCGGCGGTGCGAGCGCGAGTGCGAGCGCGAACACAATGGATCCACGAGACCATTCCGAATTCGGTGGGAGCGTGGGCGTCGTCCGACAGCGGCAGTCCCAGTGCCCGCAAGAATTGGGTGGTGCCGACGGTTCCGGAGCGCGGTGTCGCCGTGATGAGCAACGGGATCGTGCTCTCGAAGATGTTATCGCATTCGGGAGAATGCTTGGTGCTCTTTCGAACGAGTTCGCACCTGCATCTGCATCTGCACTTGCACCCGCACCTGTCCTTGTACCCGTGTTCGTGTTCGTGTTCCGATCCGTGGTCGTCTCCCGCTTTGAAGAGGACAGCATCGGCGTCGGCGTCGGTGCACCATTTTTCTTCTTCGTATGGTTGTGTCGGTGGACAATTGTCGCCCTCGGGAAGCGAGCAGCTGCAGGTCATGGCGAGCTAGATGGCGGCGACTCGGTCTGCGGATGAGACTGTACTGATAATTGATTTGTTGTGTGGTTTGGACATCCCGTGTGGTACAAATCTTATTTCATCATTCAATGGGATACAGCAGCTTTGTCGATTTTCAATTTGGGTGACATCATCATTCGTTTTTGTTGTCTTCTGGTCAAAATTCACAATCCAAAATCATTCGATGGTTGTGTTTGTTGTCTTTCGTGAATGAAAAAATAATGTACTCCGTACCGTACCGTACGAGTACGGTACAATACTGCAAAGTTATTTTGTACTGCTGCCAACAGCTGACGTCAGCATATGATCTTAGCCCATTGAACATACCTTATTGAAAAAGATGATTCGCGAACTTTTGTCCCCGTTTTTCAAATTTTCAGAAAATTCTGCGCGATGTCTGTTTGTTTCGTTTTCTTTTTTCTGTTGATCTCGGTCGTGTGTCGACGAACACCGAGATAGTACTTCGAAATAGGTTATGCCTTCTTATTTGATTGAATGGATTTCATCCATGATCAGCCTCTTCCGTAAGGCCCAGTTTTGAAATACGTAACAACAACAACAACAACAACAGCAACACCTACTACTACTATTCAGCATGTCGATAATTTCCGTGCTGCTCGAACGCTTCCCGGAAAAAATCGAGAGCCTCAGTCCGCTCTCGAGGAATGTGTTGGTGTCGTCGGCCATGGTGGTCTACTACAAGATCGCCATCGAAGCCGCCTGCTACATACGCCTGAACTGGATGGACCGCCACCCCGATGTCCCCACGGGACTCTCCCGCAACGTCCTCCACATATCCTTCTCGTTCCTGCTGATCTTCTGGCCGCACTTCGACACCTCGGACGGCTGGTCGTGGAAACTCTCGGCGTTGCTCCCCGCGGTGATCTTTGGCCGGTTGGTCTACAAGGGAATTTTTGTGAGGGACGCGGGCGACGCGGACGTCCAGAACATGAGCCTGTCGGGATCACCGGCCGATTTGCTGTTCGGTCCGCTCCAGCTGGCGGGGATCTTTGTCTGGCTGACGCTGTACCAGTTCATGACGGAGGAGGCGGCCATCATCGCGGCCATGGGCTTCGGGGACGGCTGCGCCCCGCTCGTCGGATCGCTGTACGGACGGCACTTTTACAACACGACGCCGGTGTCCAAGACCAAAACCGTCGAGGGCAGCGTCGTGGGGGTCTTTCTCGGGACCGTCACCGCCTGTTACTTCAACCTGTACGTGATGGGGTTGCCGCTGCTCCCGCTGCGGATCGTTCTGGCCTACGGGGGGATCGCGGCGGTAGCGGAGGGAACGGCGCCGGGGAATCTCGACAACCTCGTGGCGCCCGTGGTCATGCATTTTAGCATCGAACGGGTGAAAGAGCTCTTGCCGCCGTGAAATCGAATCGAAGCGAAGCGAAGCGAAGCGAAGCGAATCGAATCGAATCGAATCGAACCGAACCGAATCGAACCGAATCGGGTTTTCGAGGAATTCGAATCACATCGCACAACAACAGTTCATTGGATTTTGGAAACCACGGGATGGGTGGTCGGGTGGCCAACGGCAACTTCGAACGCATCTATTATTGTGTCGAACAGAGAGACTCCACCACCACCAGAACAACTACAAAAGACGGTCTGTGCAGTTAGAGGGAACATACGACACACACACACACACACACACACACGCACGCAACAACTATAAGACACAGTCGTCTCCTGTTTCTACGAACAACTTATACTATCTAGAAGGATGCCCGGATTTGCTTCCAAACAACATCACGGTGAAGATCACAGATCATCCAGACAACCTTCAACATCTTCGCGAATGAATTTTTGGAAAAGAAAGCTTTCACAGCTCTGACTAAAACGACGGCGCGTATCCATAGGATACGGCGACAAAAATATTGTGTTTACTTCTAGGAGTATTTACTATTTTCTATTCATTGAATCCAAACACGCTGTGTGTGATTCATCGGCTCCTATTGTTGTGTTTCTGTTTCTGTTGTTCCCGTGCTCTTCGTTCCGCGGCCGCCAGGGCGAGCTCTCGCGCCGACGCACCTCCCGCGCCATTGTTGTTGTTGTTGTTGTTGCTCGTTCTCGATGTCCCGGCGGTTTCTCCCCCGAGGCGATTCCCCAGTTGGCTTTCCAGAACGAGGTTTTCGTCGTCTAGTTCTCGGATCCGCTGCCGGATGGGATCGGCAATCATGTTGGGATGCAATCCGAACTGACCCATTTCTCGCACCAGCTCCGTCATTATGCACTCAAAGACGTTCTCCAGTTGCCGTTGGTCCAGCCCCGCCAGTTCCGCCGTTTTCTTTCCCCGCACCACCACCGGGGATCTCTTCAACCGGGAGTGCGTGTAGAGATACTCGGCCCGCATCTGCGCGTAGTTCGTCCAGAACAAGAGGTCGTGCTCCCCGACCCAGTTGTGGGACAGCTCGTGGATGAGCGTCTTGATCAGGTCGGGATAGGGCCGAAACCCCGAGAGGTCGTCCGTCCGGAGTTTGATGTCGATGCGGAGGCCTCGGTTGGTGTTGTACCCCAGGAGGCACCCGCCGGACTGCTGCTCCGTTTTCTGCATGAGGCGATCGTCGATGGGATCCATCTCGCCGAGGGTCCCCACCACCAGCTCGCGCTCCTTCATGACGGCGACGATCCCCGGATCGGTGGCCATTTTTTCCAGCAGCTCCATAGCGCGAAAGGCGTGCGGGGTTTGCTCGGTGGACCGGTGGCCGAACGAGTGGTCCGTGCACGCGGTCCTCCGACAGAACTTGTAGTCCCGGTCCTGCACCATGGAATCCGCCCAGTGTCGGTTGTTGCTGGATGCATTGTTTAGGTTGTTTCGTCTCTCGATGGCTTCTTTCTCCTGATCAAAACCTCGAATGAGTGGATCCGATCGCTTCGTTGCCAGTTCCTCGATGGCGGAGGTGTTGGTCGCGACGACCATGATCTTGAGGGGTTTCGGTTTCTTTTTGGTGGTTGTTGCTATTGTTGTTGCTGTTGTTGTTGCTTTTGCTTTTGCTGTTGCAGAAAGACCGGCAAAGGGAAGTGTGTCATGCTTGGGAGCGATTCGCTTTCCCTTGAACAAGAGCTTCAACAGCTCGGCCGGTGGCTCGCCATCACCATCACCCGTGACCGTGACCGTGACGCCAAATATAATACGGAGCGTCTGCCGATGGAGCTCGAGTCCGGTCGTCGCAGCAGAGACAAGGAGGAGGTTGGATTTGCCTTGGTGGGTCAGGTTGACCTCGAACGCATTCTCATCGTTCTTTTTCGCAGAGCACGAGCACGAGCAAGAGTGTTCCATAGTTTTTTAGAGGCAGTAGTTCGATTGGATTAACTGGTTGCTGTTCGTCGTTTGGGGGTTTCGAATGTTGTGCACTCTGTGAGATGGGACAAGAACGTTCGATGTCGAAAATAGAATCGAATACTCAGGTTCGTACAGTAATCACGGTACTGTACGGTACGGTAATCCGTTGGAGATTTCGACGAGATTCTTTCGGTATTGCTCGGCGTTGTCGGCGTTATTCGGAGCGAGTCGTGACTCAGTGTCGGTCGTGTTTATGTGCGGTACACGGCTGCAGAATTCAGGCCCAGGCCGACTTAACAAAAACTAGAGAAACCAACAATAGTACTAGTATCCAATGGGATACCCTGGAAGCTCTACTACTACTACTAGTACTAGGTGCATGTCCTGTGCACACCGGGCAGGGGGGCTTCTTAAGTAAGGAGGCTGTGGTGCTGCGTCCAGGACCAACAACCGGAACCCAGGAGGGTAAGTGGATTAGGGTTAGGATGGATACAGAGGTAGCCTACTACTACTAGTATCTTCAGCCTGGGACAGGGTGGGGGAAGCTTTGTTATTTCTTTGCTTCAATGTGCATCAACCCATTGTCATATGCTCATGTTGGACCCCCCCCCAATGTGGCAAGTCTCAGGGCATCACATCCCTCCATTGGGGGCCAAGCTTCCCCAGGAGCTGTCTGGGCACATGCTGGGTGGGTGTTTAGAAAAGCTCTGGCCAGCATCACTGTTTCATATCTACCTGCCTGCCTACAGGGCAAACACATCATGATACTAGGATGATAAGTGATCGCACTGAGGATGGCTGGTGTGCGTGAAGCAAGAGAGCATGCCTCCCATGCATCCTGTTTTGGCTTGTTGTCCTGTGCCTTGCCTCAACATCTTCTCTCTTACAGTACTACTATGAGTATGTTTTGTACAGCAGCCTATCACAATAATCATATAGTATCACTCCTACTATCTAGCATTGCACTTTGTTGGTGCAAGAAGCAGCCATTACCATAGTAAATAGTTCTTATCACTGCCACACTTGTTGTGCTACTAGCCTGAAATGCAAACAAAGTATTTAAGGAGAGGAGGGCAATGTGACGAACAAGGGACAGCCGGTTGAGGAGGTGCTGGATACCTGTATGAAACTGATGTAAGCCAGGACTAAGAAGCTCCTAGACTACTAGTAGCTTAACCAGATCTAAAATAACCACTGATAACCCAATGTAATAATATTTGTCACAGAGTTGTAGTAGTTCTACTACTAGGACTAGTCACAGAGGAGGTTGCTATGAGCAACAAGGTGGTGTAAGGATTGAGAAGAAGCAAGGTATGAGTGTTGTTGATCAGTAAGAAGTTGAGCTGCAACAAGGGGAGCTTGAGCTTCTTCGGGAGCAAGGTTGCTCTGCTATTGCTGATTTGAAAGCACTGTACCTGCTGTGGTTTAGAGACTGGATTTTGCTTGGGCCCTGATGGATTCAAGTGGGACTGAATTAACAGAGTCAGGTAAGTATTTTTATTTAACAATAAGTTGATGTCCTCGATGGAATATTTACAAGTATCTTACTCTACAGGTACTGCAAGATTGTATATTTTCCCTGAGAGGCTGATAGTATGGAAGATGTGCAGCAGAACTACTTGAAAGTAGTACAATCACTACTAGAAAACAATGATTTTACCATAATACAATTAGGGTTTTGACTGCTGTATTGCCATTGCTGCTGTTAATCACATTGTTTCACAAAATGTAGGACCTACTATTATGACATGCTGCAAGACAGGAGATATGGTAGGTAAGGTATGGTAGGGATCATAATGTGAATGGGGATGACATAACGTGCATTTGTGGTCATATTTTTTGGTGAACCATCCAAATTGGATCACAGTCACCTGACATGCCAACAAACAGGGAAGAAGGCATAATTGCCCCATTTGGGGTACTTTTTGCCTGTTTTGGGGAACAAGCACTTTTTACCCATTTTGGGGTACACAAGGCAACTAAATGATCACTGTAGAAGTTCTGTACAATATAGTATGGAAGAAAAAAATGTGACATTTTACTGACTTGACATAGTACTTACAAGGATACTTGCAAGTACTATGTCAAGTTCTGTGAGGGCACTTTCTTTTTTTGCAAGCCCCCTTGTGATTGCCCTTGTTAGTGTAAATTGTACATTATGTGATAAAAATGCATCATTTCAGCACTTTTCTTGACATGAACAAATTTTATTTTTGTCAAAATGTGAGCAAGCTTGGAGCAGGAAATAATTTGCATAACTGGGGATAAAAATGATAAATACAAATATATCATTTTTTCACGTTAAGACATAAAATAGTAGTGTTCTCTGGCATACCAGTTGCACAGCCTGTGCTCCAATCTGGGATGGGGCACACAAAAATATGACAACGAATGCACGTTATGTCATCCCCAATCCCATCCAGTGCAAGCTTACAAGGATATCTATAATATGGTATTATTGTTCCTTAGCTACTGTATCATAGTTGCAGTTGATCTTCTATGTTTGGTTTGGTGTTGTTGAAAGCTCAAATTGACAAGAACGCGATGAAAGAGAACAGCCACAGGAAGCTTCATGATTACAGTGTAGGAGATCAAGTTATGGTGAAAAATGAAAAGCAAATCCCTGGAGCTTTCGAAGCAAGAAGCAAAGGCCCCTACACCATACAGCAAATTCACACAAATGGTACAGTTTCCTTTCTCTTAAGAAATCACGTGATCCAACGCATGAACATTCGAAATCTGAAACCATATCACACCAACTAAAAAATTTCTTATCTAAGCGATACTGGTCGCACACGACTAACAAAAATTCTGTGCCACCAATCGAACTTTTACGAGAAGGAGAAGAGTGTGGTATTCCAACGCTCACGATTGAAATTACCCACGATTCAAGAAAATCTGAAAAGCAAGCCGGTCTTCAATATTGAAGACTGGATGAAGAACATATCCAAATCTTCTATGTAAACTGTACGTTGAATTTCGATTCAACGGCTGTTTACTGTTACAACCCTTTTTACTGTTGCAAGCTTTCTCAACGGCTCCTCGGAGTAGTTTACAGAGCTAGCTCACAATCTTAGTTTTTAACCAATACGTAACTCAAACCTTATTTTAGTACCTTTTTTCTAGAGGCGTACGACATTTAGGCATTTCGGGAATCACCCAATAACGAATTCGTACGAGCGCTAAAGCTTATGTTCAACATCCAACCGAAACGGTACGGTAATTTTACGAAACCGGTATTTTTATCACCGGCACAACAATCTAGGTGCAAATACGGTACGTACTCATACAGGTGCAGTAAGCCTGAACAGCAAGCCTCTTCAAAACAACAATAATTAAGACAATTACCATCATACGGTACCGGTAGCAATGAAATCTTACTTCGTATTCAATAGTGCGAACATTACGAGTATGTTGGTTATAAATACCGGTAGGTCGTGCCGGCAGAAGGGGCAAAGCGAACCGTACCGTACCGTAACTTCTAAGACATCTGGAAAGACGGAAATACATTAATGCGAACAAAATAATACGAAAATACGGAGTACTTCGTAGTAGAGTTTTGGTGCTTATGGTAAGATTTAAGAGGTTAATCTAATCTCTATAGTTGGTATGAGTAAGACTTACGAGTAAGTACTACTTCGTAAATCTTAATGTCAGGTTAATGTTTGCACGAATCACAATCGTTTGTACGGATTATGCCCGTTTGGTAAGCCGAACGAACATCAACCAATGATGTGTTCCGGAGGTACCGTATGGCTGGCGTATGGTACCTGTACTGTACGTACCCCTTTGCGTTTGAAGATTTCTGTACTGTACTGTACTGTACTGTACTGTACGAGTACTGTACTTATGAGAACAGAACAAACGAATGAAAAGAGAGCAAGAACAAACAAACTATGATTCCGATTCCCAATTACGGTACGCGCGTGTTGGTGGTTGTCGCGCAGTTTTTGGTTGATTGATGGTGGCATGAAATGAATGTGAGCCAATCCTCGCTGAATGATGTTGAAGGCGATTATCGAACACACACACAGACACACACACACACACACACACACACACACTACACGTAATGATAGCGTGCAAGTCATGTCGTTTTGTGTTGTGTTTAACATACGTAAGATTACGAGTACGGTACGGTACGCACCACGGAGATATATTGCGATAGATTTCGATGCTTTATTATTACGAAGTACGGTACAGAAATACTTCGTATTATTATTTTACGGTACGTACGGTATTCAATACAGCGTAGAAAACAGTACCAAAATTCTGTAACGGTAAGACATGACATATGGGTAAGAGGTACTCGTACCGGTACAAGTACGAGATTTCGTACATAATCGTTCGTACTAGTGTATCATGAAACGTGTACCCGTAAGCACGTTTTTTAATCCGTGCGGTTCCGATCAGCATGTGTTCCTCAACTTAATACGGCTTTCCATGCGGCACCGTTGCGCGGTTCGTACGGTACGCTATGAAACTACGGTACTCGTACCGGTAGTCGTAGTCTTGAAGCGTACCGTATCGTACCGCACCGCACCGCACCGAAAAACCAGGCAGACAGATAGACAATAACGGAACCGAAGTGCAACAAGTGCAACACACATCTTCTGTCTTGACTGGACCTTACCGGGCCCTGCTTGCTGCTAGGTGTCAATCAAACCTTTGTTTGTTCCATTGCTTGCCGGGTACGGTACGAACAAAGAGTGGTGACACAACAGCAATCAATCGATTCAGAGAGTAGAAATAATACCGCACAATTGTAATTATTTAGTTAGTTGCGAGTATTGTAGGAACACGGAGAACGAACGAACGAACGAACGAACGAAGAGGTTCCTAGCACGTTACGTTCTGTTCTGCTACAACTCAAGATCGTGCAGAGGAATCTATGGACACAGCGGGAGCTGCAACAGCAACAACAACAGCCGAACACACGATGGCGACGCATGCTCAGGTTCTCCTCCAGGAATGTCCTGCCGATCGGCAACACCAATCGTTCTGCGATGCCAACAACAACAACAACAGCAACTCCAACGGAACTGTGAACACGGAACCATCCATGACACCAAACTTTACCGATGTCGAAGACACGTTTCCAACGGCGACCGCGAGCGAAAACGAAAACGAGTTCGGCGACGAAAACGAAACCCCAACTGCAACTGCAACTGCCGAGACAAAAACGAACACCGGATCGTACTGGGATCTCGTCACTTCCCTGTACATGCCACTGATCCTTCTCTGGTTTCGTCGGAGCATGTTTGGACCGGCCAATCTGATCCGCTCCATCATTGTCGGACAGCTGATGCGCATCGTGTTTCTGGATAACATTTCCGAGTGGGTGTACGAAAAGATCCCGTCATGGCTGGAAACGATGCTCGCTGCAGTGTCCTCCTCCTCATCGTCGTCGGTGGAACATCAACATCAACACCACCAACACCCACCCGGCCATTTGTCGACCGTATTAGGAACCGTGAGCGGAAAATCCGATCCCCATGCCTGGCCCCCACCGGCGTTTACCGGGCTCGCGATGCTCACGATATTTGCGCTGGTGGTCCATCCCGATGGTTTGACCTGGATTTTGCTCGGAAAGTTGCGGTACGTACAACAATAACAACAACAAAGCTATGGTCTACTCTGCTTCGAATCGCGGTGATCGCGTCACTGAATTCCATTCAAAATCATGGTTGTACAGTATTGCGGTTGCTTGCGGCTGTTCGTTCCATTGATCTCCGTTGCAATTCTCGATTGCTGGTACACTCGAAAATCTACAAAAATTCACACATTCATTCCATTTCATTTGCTCCGCACCTCTCTCTCTCTTGACAACTCAAAACAGTGACGCTATTGCTGCCGTCGTTTCGACCCTGGGTCGGTGCGTGGAATTCGTGATCAACGATTACGGTGTGTTTCCAACGATGATGGCCTGTGCCACGCTGGCCGGGATGTTGTTCGTGGTCTTTGTCGTCCTTCGAACACTGTCGTCCAAAACACCATCCCATCATCATTCCAAAAACAATGCCAACAATAACAGCACGGGCAACAGCAACAGCAACAACAACAACGCAAACGGCAACGAGCGAAGGAAAAAGAAGAAAAAGGGTGGAAACGCCCGTCACCGACGAGAACACCATCAACACCACCACCAAAACCATCACCGACTCAACCGGATAAAATATTCGTCGCAGTTGCAGTCGTCGTCGTCGTCGTCGTCGTCGTTGTCGTTGCAACAGCAACGACAGCAACACGTAGTAGGTGTGTTAATGGAAGATGGTTCCACGGCGAGTCCGTCTTCGCCTCTGCCGTCGGCGCCACCTGTCTCTTCCGAAATGCACAACGACGATTCCGCGGACAACGACAACAGCAACAGCAGCCACCTGCACCTGCCGTCTCTGTCGTCGTCTACCACGATTGCTACAAACGCGAGCACGACGACGAACAGCAGCTGTGGCGGCGACGACGACGACGACGAACACAACACGAAACCGACCACTTCCAATAGCAACGAGAAGGAGAACAACAACAACAGCAAAAACAACAACTTTACGGTGGTGACGAAAGCTGTAGGTGCTGCTAGCGGAACGAGCAAGAACAAAGCAGCCGCCAGCAATCATAATCGAACCACCATCACCAGCCGCCGGAGAATGATGTCCGCATCTACCCTGGATACGACTCCACTCTCGGACGACCAGTCCTGTGGATCAACCTCGGTGCGATCGTATGCTTCGGTGGGCGTGAGCGTCAACTCGAATACGAACTCGAATACGAACTCGAATCGATCATCGGGAGGAAAGGCCGGCCATAGCCACAACAAGGGTTCCGGATCCACTCCCCGGCGGGGGAAACGCAACGGAACGGTGAAATCGCCCAAGCACACGGAGCGAGGCAACATCAATACGAATGGCAATGGAAAGAAACACAACAAGAGTCCCTCCACAGAAACTACGGTGTCCAGTCGTTGGGACGCCCTGAAACCACAAAACGGAAGCAACAGCAACAGCAACAACAATAACAATAACCACCCCGGAAGCAGCGGCTTCGGTCACCATCTGAATGGCAGCAACAACAATGGCAACAACAAGAAACCATTGCGATTTCAGAGAGGAGGAAACGGTCGACGGGGTCCAGGAGGTAGTAGTAACGGATCCAGCAGCAACCGAAAGTCGCGTCCCAACAACCACCCGAACTCTCGAATCCACAACAACGATCGACCATTGTCGTCGTCGTCGCCACCATCTGCTTCCAATGCGGCTCGATCGAAGATGCACGACCCGACTCCCAATAACAATAGCAGGAAGGGATCGAACAATCCCCATTCGGCACCGATGGCTCCGGTCGTCTCGAATCGTTCGAGTTCGAGTCCCGTCTTGAATTCCAACCACCACTACGACGCGCCGACTCCACCTCCGCCCCCGGGGTTTCAACCAACCCTTATGGGCGTCGCGGCCGCGGAAGCCAACACTACCACCAAGAACAATTTCGATTTGTCGTATTCCTATACGCATACGCACGAGCCACCGCCGCCGTCGCTGCCGATGCGCCAGAGCAACTACCTGGAGGTTCCGGCTCTGTTCGAATCACCCCCGCCGCCATCGCGCTACATCGGTGTCGTTGCCGAGGCATCGCCCCAGAATTTTGGAGGCTTTGGTGGTCAGTCACCGTCGTCGTTGCCGTACGACCACCACAACCACGGTCCCCCCTCCACCCGTGACGGAGGCGCTTCGACCATCCACGAGAACCCGTTTCGAAACAACAGCAACAGCAACAGCAGCAGTAACAACTACACGACTTTTTCGCGCTATCAGGAACACCTCGATAGTCAGATCGAAGCCGATTTGCAGGAGCTGGGAGGTCAGATGGCGGGAAGCATTCTCGACTTTTGAATACTGTAATGTAATGCAATGCGAAGTACAAACAAACTTTTCATGGTGATGATGATGATGATGACGATGAGAGATGATAGGCGGGCAAACTGGACAGCAAGCCAACCAGCTAGCTAGCCACCAATCCGTTTCCGTATCAATCCGCACTATCGTGGGTGCGGTCTACGATTTTCTTTACTGTACGTTTGAGTAGTAGTCTAACGCGTGACATTCGCACTAAACTTTTTAACAACCTCAGTTTGTATCGTACCGCACTGCACCGCACGACTTCGAGATTCTTATACAGTACTTGTTTGGTTCTAGTCTCTACCCATTCGGTGAGTGAAGTGCAGTGATACGATAGATACAAGTGATACGTTGTCTATTCGGAAGATGCTTCGTTTTGGAAAGAAAACAAGGCATTTGAATTGAATAGGCTTGAATTCTGAATTCTACTTTTCGGAATTCTCCTGTGCATCACCATCGCCGTCAACATCGGTCCATTATTTTAGGTAATGTTCTTACGGTTCCTCGTTAATCATTGCTTGACAATGTGGTGGGTATTCAAAACGGTTACGAAAAACGAACCCCGCAGCGCACCGACCACCGTTCGAAATGGAGAGAACGGGATGGATTGAAAAGACAAAAAAAAAGTACTTCGGGGTAATAATAATAAAAAAGAATGAATGAATCACGGCTGCGCACCGCCGAGGAACCGATCGCCATATCGCCTTCTAAGACTCGGCCGGTTTTCGAAATTTCCCGGGACATGGCATTCCTCCTAAGTAAACAATAATGGCGCGCGTTATTGCGTATAGGCAATAATCGATACCTATGTGCCACCACCTTTAGATCCGGTCGAAGATTTTGAACGGAAGGAATTCGACCGGGCGCGAGCTCGAACCCCCCGAATTCCCGATGTTTCCTAAACGCGTCAGGTAGCATTCTTGGATAATGGTCTTTCGTTGGTGTGACTGAACCCATCTGTTCTGCTACGACTTCATTTCTATGGTAATATTGTGGATGCGATGCTCTATTACCGGTACCTGTACTATCGTCCTAGGAAGCTGAAACGACCAGCCAATAACCCACCAACCGAATGGAGAGTTGGATTCAAGTGTTTGTATCGAAATCACACACGATTCTGCATTAGGAGTATTATTAATACTGATATTTGTTTCGCTTGCTGTTAATCGTATTCGTGCTGGTTTGTTTGCGGTTGTCTTGCCGCTGGTATATCACCGTTCGGTATTTCTCGCAGGGCCAGAGCAAAGGTCGTGAATCGTTTCACAACGAAGCAATCCGACCCCGTTTGATTTTCGGAGAGAGTTTACGACACGGTTTGAATCAATACAACACAGCACAACACAATACAATACGAATAACGAGTAATGTTAGAGATGAAGACCGGGTTTACACTATCTCCCGTCATCCGAAGGCTGGGACAATGTGGGCACAACGAACGAGAGCCGCACTATAGCACGGCGTCCAGCGATGGCAAAGCGGCGCCGCAATTGCAATCACCAGGAGAGGTGCGCCGCAACGAACGCTCCAACAACGAGCGTCCTTCTTCGTTGTTTCGTAGTAGAGGTGCACAGAAAGTGACGAACACGGAACGGGTCCGCACCTTTGTGAACGGGATCGTGGGACCGTTTGCGGCGTGCCTGCAACCATCCTCCGCCCCCTGTGCGGGTGGCGCTTGCGAACCACCGGAACACGCCTTCGGGAAGAAACCGGCACTGGTGACACCCCACACGAATCGTGCTATTCCCTACCGGGATAGCCGATTCGAACACGAACACGAAGGCGCGGAGGAACCCCCGCGCTACCGCCTCCATTATCGCCAGCGATCATCACCACCACCACCACCGAGCAGTTATCCCCACGCGCATTCCGCGGTGAATGCCTCTGCTGCTGCCACTACTGCTGCTGTTGGTGCGGTTCCCTCCCCGGTACGGAGCAACCGAGGGCTCGCGGTGGAATCGGGCACGGTCGGTGACCCTTGTGACGAATCGAACGTGACAACGGCCTACGACAAGAAGAGACGGAGCACGGATATTGCCAAGCCCCGTTCCAACGACATTCTCTGTGGCCGGGGGGGTTCCAGCAACCGACACCTCGGAAACATCCAGTTCCGCGAGCTGGTGGCAGCCAACAAACAGGTGTACGTTGGGCTCACCAAGAAACAAAAGATGCTGGTCGCTCGAAAGATCGTGGACGCCATCCACCGTACGGGTGGAAGATTCCTCGCCAAGGACATGGACACGGGTCTGTTCTACGACATTGGCTTGCCGCGGAGCTTGGAAAAAACGTCGCAAGGTACGTAACTGGAAATGGAAATTCAAATAGAAAGGGAATAAAGTGTGTTGCGTTGCGTTGCGTTGCGTTGCGTCACACAACGACACGAGGACCGTGGCAGGGTTCCAACAACGAACTTGCTCGATCATTTTCTTCTCGTCTTTGCAGGGACAATGCAATTAGTAGGTTTGCTCCAAACTCACAAACTTTCTTTTTGACTCTATCTCTCTTCTCTATCTATCTCTTGGCATTGCACAATTTTAGCTCTACGAGAGAAACACTCCAACGAGATGTCGTACCAATCTGCAGAGAACGAAGGGATCGAAACGACTGTCGAGTTCCACAACCAGGTCATCCAAAACGAATCTAAAGCCACCGCGACTGACACCAAGCAAGCCGCCGGAGAATCGCCCGCGGGTGCGTCTTGTTCGACTTCCAAGACCACATCCAAGAGTGCCAAGAGTTCGGAGGCTCCTCCTCTGATCATTCCGTCCCATTTGATGAAACTGTTCGGTCCCAAAGGATCGAAGGGAACCGAACCGGACTGGGAAAATCACCACCACTCTCCAACCAAACACTCCGGTTCGGATCCAGTGTACGAAGGTTATCACTATAGCTACCCACACTCTCCGTACAGCAGGATGGTCCCCGAATCGCCCGTCTCCCATTACAATCGAGCCGGTTATCCCCCGGTTCCGGGCCACCCCTCTCCCACGGCTAGCCATCCCATGTATCCCTCTTCCCCGGTACCACCCTATCCTTCCCACTATCGACCCCACCCATCCCACCATCACTACTACTACCAAAGACACCAAGGACACCCTCCTCACTCTCCACATTCTCCGCACTATGGCTGGCACGGTCGGGTCCCCGACGATCGACACATGTACCCTCCTCCCGTGTACGACGAACGCGAAGCCTACAGCAGCGAGCAGTATCCCGGGCCGACGCCTACAGAGTACGATCCAGCCATCACGAGGTCGCCACCCCACCACGGCCACGGCAAACCCCCTTCATCCCCTGGGCAGTACCCTCCGTACCCGGGCCGACATGTATCGTCCCGTCACCACGGCCCTCCGCCGCTGCCACTCCAACCGGGCCACGGCCCGTCACCCGGTCGGATGCGGTACCGATCATTCTTCAGCCCCGTCCGTTATTCGAGCGAGGATGTTCCTCCGGTTCCCCATCCCTCGCCAAGGACCATCTACCGCAATGCCAACAATGGCTACGTTCGGGGAACTCCCGACGTGTCTCCGTCGCGGCAGCGAGAAATGAAGCGGCAACGCAACGGCGAAGCCCTGGCCGACGCGTCGCTCTCGTCCGCGGTCAGCAAATCCCTATCGTTGGACGAGCGCGTCGTGGGCAGAGAACGGGAGCAGCAGATGCGTCACCGTCCACCACTCGAAGGGAGGAGCAGCATCAACGGTGCTCTGGAGATGACCGGCAGCGGCTCGTCTCCCGCGAAACTGCTCGTTTCGCCCTCGTCGATGCTGCAGTCGAGTGCCCGTACCCGTGCCCGTCTCCGAGGCAGCGTTTTGAACACCGGGGGCAGAGACTCGCCCACCGAAAAGAAGGAAGACCTTTCCACCCTGTCGGGACTCGCGGCCCTGTCCACTGCTGCGTTTCTCAAGCTTGACGAGGACGAAGCCAAGAAGTGATTGCCACAAAGTCACTCGCAGCGTTTCCAAAGGGATCTAGTTTGAATGCTCACTCGCTCACTCGCTCACTCGTATGGTCAAGGGGAATACTAGTTTCGAACCAAAATGTACAGTAATACAAAATACTTCGTAGATATTTTGACATGTTTTACTCTTATCATACTAATATATTCGAAGTATTATTTTAGACATTTTTGTTAGTGTAACAATCAGAAAGCCACAAAATAACAATCACTCATTTGTTGGATAGATCCTGATGGCCAAAGAAAATCTAGCTACAGTGTATGGCGTTATAGGTCTCGGCTAGGACGTGGTTACTAGTAACAGATGGCTGGGAAGTTTTGAATTTTATTTTTGGGGAATGCATTACTGCTTTTTCAATTGGATCTTGGAGGTCAATGGCTGCAAGTAGCACCACGAACAGCATGAAAGTGTGCGCTTGGGAGTGTTTTTTTTTAACACAGATTCCTTCCCCTTGGCACCTGGAGCACAACAGCGTCAATATTCTATCATACGACTACTACTACTAAGTGAGTGAGACTGGGGGAAAGAATAAGGAGGACGACGAGGACATTCCATCATAGTTCACAGCCGTTTATTTCAGTGTTTCCGGTTCAAATGGCTGTGTTGCTGCTGCAGGTATCTACAACAGCTACTAGAGACAGTCACTGTCATTCAAGTAATACAACAGGAGGTTCTTCATCACTCGTCACAACAACACTGGGCATGGTGGAAAGCGGCCAATAGAATGAAGCTTCTTACTAGGAGGATCCTAAACTCAATACAGCAGTCTAGTACCAATCAATCGAACTAGTAGTAGTAAACTGAGACTTGGGTAAATTGAAAATGACCAAATGACTCTAGCGTAATCTTTTACACAAGGAAATATCAGTGAGGAGGTAATCTGAGGAAGATCCCTGAAATCTTGGGTATGAATACAATGCATCATAATGTAATTTTTACATAACACACCAATTCTAATTCCACTCATCGTACAAATCCCGTTGTTGATTATGAGCCCAAGTTAACTCACCCCTGAGTACACACCTAATAAACAAACAAGCTAAGAGCCGAGCCCTTCCTAGCTATGCTCACATTCAGAAGAGCCGAGCCCTCCTTAGCTGCGCTCACATTATCTTGACCCACTAATCCATGGAGGACCTAGAGGAACTACAACCCCTGTCCCGAACCGAAGAAGAGGTCAACCCTACTAACCCAATTCCAGCTTCCCTTTCCATTAATCAAAACTGGAACCCTGAAACATCCATTGTTGAAATTAAGTTCATTAACATTGAAGATCACACCTCATCCACCGGATTAGCTGAAGCCTGCGTCGACCTCCAAACGAGAATGGAATTGGATCCAAGCACCCCTAGCTCAAAGCCCCGGAGCAGGAAATTCCCCGGGCACACAGGCCAAGAAATATCAAGTTGATGGCGTTGAAATCAAAGTGGGCACCAAATTCGGACTCAGGAACGCCTCATCCATCATCTACACCAAGGCCCATTGGCGCGGCCTAGACGAGTCTGATAAAATAGAGCTCCTCGAACAAATTTAATCCAAGTAGCAACATCCCTTTTATGCCATCACTATCTCAAAGAATGACCCTGACAAACTTACCAACACCCACTTGATCAGCAAGCTCCTCACTGAGAATCATCAAAACCTTCACAAGTATGACTTACTGAACTTGTACACCATCCTGATCCCTGAAGACAATGCCCTTGATGATACCCTGAACAACCCAAACTTTGGACGCCTGAAGACCAATGCCCACAGACAGCCAATTACCTATGATCTCTTTGCCAATTATCTACAGGTCACGGCAAAGCAGGTGGCTCTGTCTTCCAAATACTACGCCGAGTTCTTTCCAGCTGAACAAATGACTCAAGAGAACCTAACTTGGTCCTTTGCCTATTACAAGAAAAACATTGACAAGATACTCTACAGCACAGTTCACTCTCTCTGGATGGATTATGAACCAAGTGAACAAGGAGGGTCTCTCTTCCTCAAACTGCTACTCAACAAAGTCAGTACAACTGAAGAAGCTAACTTAAAGGCCCTCACACACACCCTCCTTGCAACATACCAAATCAAGCGAGACTGTAACGGAGAAGACATTGGCGAAGTTGTAGAACTGTTAACAGCCATCCTCAGTAACCTAGTGGAATGTTGGCCTACCAGGGACCTACCGGATGAAGCCATTACCAATCTCATTTGCCTTTTTGGAACCACCAGCATTGAGCCTTTCAATACTCTATTTGATGCTCTTGAAGCTCAGAGACAAGACGTCATTATCTATACTCACCTAGACTCCAACTACCCAGCAGCCGCCAAGAGTGGTGGAGCTATTGTAATTCTCAATGATCTACCCTCAGCCAAGAAGTTCATTCTTCACTTCACACACGCATCCTACAACAACATGGTGCATGGCGGCAAATAGGATGGAGTGTTACAGAAGACCCTTGGTTAGTCAACATTCATTGCTGACTCCATTCCTGTGTCGCCATGTTTAATGTGCAAGCAGCAACCCTCCACCTTTCAACCAACAGCATCTAGATTCTCTGGGATGTCCACCGGACCTGTGACCTGAAAGTGGAAACCTGGCACCTGCTTCAACTGTGGCAGTGAGGATCATTTGCTTTGGGACTGTCCCAAGCCTCAAGACCCAGACAGGATCAAGCAGTGTCACTCTCAGCACCCCAATGGTCCCAAGCAGAGATGTGTATCCCATCAATACCGGCCCCCCAGAACCAAAGGAAAGGTGATTGATGGGGCTCCCCACACCTGGGACAAAAACTTTTTGCAACAACGGCCACTGGATTCCCGATGCTACGCCATCTGACAGCCAAATTTGCCGCAGCATTTGTTCATCCTAAGATTGACTGCTTGGTCTACGTCAAATGCCTCAGGGATTTGCCATCCCTGGAATGGTTTGGAGAGTAAATAAAAGCCTATATGGGCTGGCCCAATTCCATGAAATGTCTTCCTCCACACGAAGCAACAACTTATTAACAACTTTGGATTCAAGCAGTCAGATGCTGACCCCTGTCTTTTCATGCCTGACGCTATCATCTGTCTCATCTACATTCTTGAAGGCACCCTTCTTTTCTATAAAGACTCCAAGAAGGCTATAGATGATCTAACAGATTGAATGAAAGCTGCAGGGGTGCCTTTTTGTGAAGAGGACAATGTAGCAGGCTTCTTGAGAGTCTTAATCAACTACAAGGAAGATGCACAATTCACCTCACACAAAAGGGTCTGGCCGAAAGCATTGTTGATGCCATGCATCTGAATGGCAGCAGCATTCTTCCTACCAGCACTCCCTGTACAGGATACCTACCGATTGACAAGAAAGGGGAACCGGCACTCGCAGACTTCAGTTACCCTTCAGTTGTAGGCCAACTAAACTACCGGGCAGGACACTCTAAAATTGATATTTCCATGGCAACCTCACAAGTGGTTTAATTCGTGCACCATTCGAAATGATCTCATGAGCTGGCCCTGACACAAATTGGGTGCTACCTAAAGGGGGCCTTGAACAAGGGTCTTATCCTTAAGACAAGTTGTTGGAACTCTAGACATTGATATCTATGTCAATGCAGCATTCACCTATGGATGGGGTTCAGAGAAAGGAACCAATCCAGACTCAGTTAAGTCACGTACTGGTTATCTGATCAAAATTTCTGGTTCTTGTCCAGTCATGTGGGTGTCCAAACTACAGTCAACAATTGCAACAAGTACTGTGGAATCAGAGTATATGGCTTTATCCATGGCTCTCAGTGCTGTCATTCCACCATTGCTCGAGATATTTAAAGTAGTCATTGCTGATCTCAAATGTGGAATGCACCAGAGAATTCAATGACAATCAAGGTGCTCTCATACTAGCAACGCTTGAACCTGGATGTCATACTGTTTGATTGAAGTTATATGCACTCAGGACACAGGTTACATCAGGTTCAGATCTTGGATCAAAGGAATTGACATTGTGTTCATTGATACTGGACTGCAGAAGGCTGACAACTTCCTTACCAAGGAACTCAGTTCAACTGCATTAGTGAGCAATTGAAAGCTGTCAATGGGTTGGTAGCTCCAATAGCATACGGTTGAGAGGGAGAATCAATCAAACCAAACCAAGATTTGAGTAAATGGGAAATGGCCAAACTACTCTCCTAATATTGAAGATAATCTTTTACACCAGGAAATGCTGTCAATGAGGAGGTAATCTGAAGAAGATCCCTGAAATTTTGGGTATGAATGAGTGATTCCCACCAAACAAAAACGAATAAAATTAATAAAAAAATACATAAAAAGTATGTGCTTTCTATATAGATTTATTCACTTCTGAATAAAATCTGCCAGTCGATGTGTATCCGACTGACAGTTTTTATTCACTTAACTAACACCGAATAGATTTCAACAGAATCTCAAAATCAAACATTACACCTCTTGCACCTCTTTTGCCAGGCATGCTTTTTTTGTTGGTTGTCGTTAAATGGCAAACACGGTTCCACTTAACACCATGAATAAACAGGTTAAAGGGACGAACCCAGATATCATTTAAAAAACAGATCAATAAGTAAACACTTAAAGCCCCTATGTGTATTGAAAATAATAAACATAATTGCCCGTGAGGTGAGGAAACTACTTAAAGAGATGATGAAAAGCAATGCCAGTTCGGAATGGGCCTCATTTATTCCATATATCACGACAATCAAACAAAAGGCCCATTGAATAAACTACTTAACCTCGCCGGCCAGCCTTGCTTGCCAAAATAGGCGGGTAGGTGGCGCGGGTAGTGATTAAACAGACAGTTACTGTTTCTTCTTCTTCAGGGATTCCAAGTTCCAAATTTGTCAGTTAATAAAAGTATTCGTCCATTGGGTGTGCTAAAGAAGTATTCATTCTATTCACTTCCGAATACTTTTTATTAACTTTTCATTCTATTCACTTTCGTTTAGTGGAAATCACTCAATGAGTGATTCCCACCTCGAAAAGTGAATAAAAGACCAAAGTAATAAAAAAACATTCGAGAGTGAATAGATTGAATAGATTCAACGCACGAATATTTTTTATTGACTATGCAAACCGAACAAATTTGGAATTTGGAATCTCTAAATAGGAAACAGTAATTGTCTGTTTATGTCTGTTGAATCACTATCCGCGCCACCTACCGGCCTAATTTTGGCAAGCAAGCCTGTTAAGTATTCAAGGATGGCCGGCAGTTGAAATTTTCAGAATTTTCTATGTACCGTATCGATTGGCTTTGCTGGTAAAATTACTAGTGGTAGATATCCTCGCTAAAACACTCACGTTTCTCTCCAGCAAACAAATAAAAGCAAACACTCTTTCGCGAAACACTCTTTCTTTTCCGAAACACTTAGAATCGACAATCACCATGGCTCTGGAGTTACTAGAAGCGCTTGGAGACTACTATGAAGATGATAACTACTTAACCCCCGATTACAACAATCCACTGCTTGGCGAGGAAGATAAGAAAAGAAGGGACCGGAGAACTCCTAGGATTGCAATTAAGAGATACAGCCAATCTGCTTTCATGTATCTCTATCGATCGGGCAATGATCAAGCCCTTTTGAATTGCTGTGGAGTCGACCACGTAGTATTCAGGGAGCTTCTAGATATATTTGAGCCAGTCTACAATTCCTACACTGTCGATAAGAACACTGGATCGATTCGGAACCTTAAAAAAGGAAAACACGATCTTGTTCAAAGGAGAGAGTTTGATGCCACCGGATGTCTTGCTCTTGTCTTATTCTGGTTCCGAACCAGAGGATCAGCAGCAAGAGCAGTTGCTATAGCATTTGGAATTACAGCTTCTCCTATGTACAGATGGCTTAAATTTGGACGGAAGCTCCTTCTTTCTGCATTACAAGACCATCCTTCTGCAAAAATTTGTTTGCCAAATGAAGAAGAGATTCAACAATACATCAATGCTATTGCCACAAAGTATCTAACTCTACGTCCACACAGAGTGTGGGCTGCCTGTGATGGGCTTAAACTGCATATCCAGCAGTCTGGCGACTGGACCAAACAGAATCCATACTACAACGGTTGGACTTGTGGTACATATGTCAACAGCGTATTTCTTTTCTGCCCGGATGGGAGGATCCGGGCTTGTGTCTTGAACTGTCCTGGTTCTTGGCATGATAGTACTCAGGCCGAGTACGGGTTGTATCAAAAGATGGAGCGGATGTATGAGCTGTATAAGGCAAAGAGTGTAGTTGATTCGGCGTTTAAGATATCTACAAACGAATACCTTGTTAGAAGTAGTCAATATGACCCTGTGACAGCTCCTGTAGAAATACCTGAGGGTACACCTATGGAAGAGGCCAGAGAAATGAAAAGACGGGCCGTTCGTAAGGCTATTGCAGTGAACAGAGATGCGACTAGCGTTAGACAGATGTCTGAATGGGGGATGAGACAGATCCAAGGTGGGTTCCCTAGACTCAAAGATAACATGTTGCTGGAAGAAACAGGAGACAGAAGGATCATTCTGAAGCTTGTCGTGTTGTTGTACAACTTTCAGACAGCTTAGGTTGGAATCAACACCATACTCAACACCTATATGAGCCAGACTGAAGGCTTCTTCTCCTATGGATTGGTACCAACTGAAACCGCAAACAACGTATTTTAGAGTCGTCGAATCAGAATCGATCGATTGAATCGATTCAACGAATCGATTGATTGCAAGTTACAAATTAGATAATAATCAATAGTAGTTACAAATTAGCGCAGATTTGATTCGATCGATTACTCATATTTAGAGCAGTCGACAACACGTTCGAATAATTTTGCTCCAGCGCACCTCTCGTGGTTTTCGATCTCTCTTTTAAGGTGTTGCAATAGAGTTTTTCTATTGCCTTTGTAGCCCAAGCTTCTGTCTGGAGTAATGTTGTTGTTGTTGTTGAGTTTCTTAACTAATAATCGATTCTTTTATTTTAACTAACTAACTAACTAACTAACTAACTAATCGATTCGATTCGATTCCTAACTAATCAATCGATTCGATTCCTTAACTAATTCGATTCGTTTCGATTCCTAACTACTAACTAATTCCTAACTAACTAATCGACGTCAACGAATCGTTGGTGTCACTGTTGCCGCTGTCACTGCTGCTGTAGTCGGGATGCTGGAGACTGTTGACTTTCCTTTTGAGCTTCCCCCCTTCAGTAACATTAGAAACTTGGGGAGTAGTAACTTGGGGAGTAATAGGACCACTAAGACCAGCACGACCTGCTGCTGCCGCCACTAGGAGGAGGAGATGTCAATCTCGTACGACCGGCGCCACCACTGCCACTACCACTAGTACCACTAGTACCACCGGCACGGCCGACGTGAGCAACGAGTACCTGCATCATAACCTTCCTCTCTTCATCTGCCTTTTCCTGATATCTTTGCTGTTGTTCCAATGCCTGCTGCTGAAGCTTTAGTACCTGAGCAATTGTATTCATCATCTTCGAATCGTTTCCTTTACAGTACTGTCTCTTCTTGCTAGTAGTAATAGTACTAACTTCTTCGGGCGGTCGAACCACGTGTTGACTTTCGGGTTGTGTTGGTTGAATTGGTTGACCAAGAAGGAGTGGTTGTGTTGGTTGAGTTGGTTGAGTTTGTTGTCCAAGTAGAAGTGGTACCGGTTGACTTGCAGCAGAAGGAGGAGGAGGACGAGGACGAGTAAACTCATTTCTTTCAACGTCATACCTATCTTCTCCTTCTACAACAAATGACTTATCCCCTATCAGTTGGTGGATTTCCTTTGCCTCCTTAATGTCCCATCTCATGTTCGGATTGCCTGTTGGCGCCTTCTTCCGTTGCAATCGGTTGAATTTGTTTCGAATGGAAGTACCATCCCTTCCATTCAGAGTGCAAGTCTGCAACGTCCTCCCAGTCATCTGTTCCAGCTGGCATGATAGCTCTAATGGCAGCAAACATGTTCACCAACTCGGCCCTGGTGTAGTTGCCAATGCCGGCTTTCCTGCCTCTGCCTGCAGTTGACGAGGGGGGCATGCTGTTGATTGTTACAATCGATGGTATTGCTGGTGGTGTTCCTTTTTTTTATGTGCCGAGCAGCCAAAACGAATTGAAATCAACTCATCGTCATCCAATTCATCTAGTAATAATCTAGCATGCGCCACAAGAGCAGCAACAGTAGTCATTGGTGGTGCTGGTGCCGCCGTGTCTAATGTGCTGGAGAGACAAGTCGTACTGTTCTTGTTGCTGTTGCTGTTGCTGCTGATGTTTCTTTACGGACTTTCTTTTTTTTTTTTTTTTCTTTCCGGACTGCAATTTTTTCTTTCGCAAATTTTCAGCTGGCCAAAATTGGCGATGATCACCAAAAACGCGTTCCGGCAAAGGAGGTGCAAGAGGTGCACATGCGTTGGGTGACTAAAATATTTGATTTTAGTGACTCCGTTCAAGTTTATTCTGTTTTTATTCAGTTAATAAAGTTTTTTCAGTCGGTGCGGTCTCGACTGAAAAAAGATATTCCATACTTAATAAATCTATGCACTATGTGAATAGATTTATTAGTTTAGTCCCGAACTTTTATTACTTTAGTCGAGGTGGGAATCACTCAATACAATGCATAATTTTTTAATTTTATTTTTACATGACACACCGATTTTAATTTCACTCATCGTACGAATCCCGTCGTTGTACTTGTACTAGTAGTACCGTAGTAGCTCTTAGCACTGACCGTGATAGGCGTGTTTGAAGTGACGGACAGACCATTTCTAAATAATTCCAGGCGCGAAATTTCCTCGACCACTTAATGAGAATAGATGATAATTATTTCACCGTCTTCCCGTGAAAAACAATGATAATTTTGTACCATGCACCATGATGCATGACAAGGGATGACAATCATCGTCATCTTCCATTCTTTTTTTCTCTCTATCGAAGTGACACCTTCTTGCCACTACTGAATTACGATCGACGAGTTCTTCCTGTTTTACCATGGCGACGACAGATAATAAAACAAAACCTATCGAGAATCCTCTCGCAAATTCGCCAAACATTGTAGAATGGATCAAAGAAATAGAATTGGGGTACAAAGAAGAGTCGACACGATCCACGGTGTGCTTCTCCTGCGGTAGCCAACCGGATTCGGAAGGTTCTAAGAAGTTGTCTAAGTGTGCAAAATGTGGCGTTGCAGCTTATTGCAGCAGGGAGTGTCAATTGTCGGATTGGAAGACCGGTCGCCACAAGATGGCATGCCCATCCTACGCTCGGGTGGCTCAAATTCCCATCAGTGACGATACGAAGCAAGCCATTCGAAACGAGCTTTTTGCAAGAATGCGATTCTACGTTTGCCCGTATGCCGTCTTTCGCACCGCCGAGCTCGGCCGCGGTTTCATGTTTCTTCAGAGCGATCGAACGCTTCAGGACTTGTCGTCGTATATTCCCAAAGATTGCACTGGCCGCATAATAACGAGATCCGTGTTGCTGCACTTTTTGACCCTGGGCGAATTTGATTCGGAAGTGTGCAAGGATGATTTTGAGTTAGCATTGATGCGAACGCCATTGAAAGAAGCTATTGAATCCTACGAAACAGAAAAAGAAGTCATTCTGTTGTGTCGATTTCGTTGTGGAAACATGGCTCTTGGTAAGGCGGTCCTTGTACCTGACTACAGGATCTGCAAACAACTTGCGCAAGATTATTACGCGGGAAATACGGCAGGTGCATTGCAACTGAACTTGGATGATATGTGATAAAATTAGACAGTATTACAAGTTTTAATATGTCTCGTATATCTTGAGGGAGATGTCATGGACTATTTTCTCTATTACATAATCGACCATAGTTTTGTCTGATGGGATTATTTCAAACTTCGAATTGCACCACAAAATTAGATCGAAGGCCAAATACGCATCGCAGCTTGCTAGAGCCATAACTGTATAAGATACTTTTATAATAGAGCATTCATGTACCTGAATCGCGAAGTTTAACAAGCCATTTGAACCATCGTGTTCTTCTTTTCTAGTTGTTTCCCAAAAGTATACCGTGCCATGCAGGAGAGTCAAGATATTCTAGCGTACCCATCAATGGCCCATCGCGTTGCAGCCGCTGCTGATAGATAATGCCAAGAAGAATGGAACCAGGCGTAACCAGGTGTCGATATCACAAGAGCCATCATCGCAACAGCACCAATGATAGATGTCGCTTTTGAAGGAATACCGCAGGTGTCAAGGAAATAAAAGGTGGCAGACCCGGCAACCGCGTGATCCAAGTAACACAGACTCTCAGCGAGAGCATATGATCCCAATGCTTGAACCGAGTGGAATATTGTACTAACCAGACCGGCCACTAGAATCCAAATTCCCAACATCGAAAATCGAGTAGAACGGAATTCGAAGATTCCACCCTGAGATCGATGAGATAGCCCAAATTTTAGTAGGAGATAGACACCACTGATAGCGTACGCGATGTTGGATCCAAGGAAGGAACCAATAACTAAATTTGCATTGTTGCCCGAAGCAATATGATCCATCCTAACAACACTCCACCAATCCGGCATCGAAGCGTACGTCCCTTTGCAAAGAACACAGTATGGCGGAATCAGGGCCAAGATCATTGGGAAAGACCACCAATATGTTCGGACTGACTCTATCGTTGATGACGCAAGTGACGAAAGCATGCTTCCGGTAGCCTGGAGCAAAACCTGTAGATCCGTTGACAATGTTGATTCTCCAGTGGTTCTCGCATCAACTCTATTTCTTCCGGGATTCATTACTTCCAGGGATGATGGTGACATTTTCTTTATCAGTGGTTTCGTAAAATCAAATCTTCGACTTATTGCATGCGGTGTAGCTTCAAATGAACGCTGTCGTATGCGAAAAGAATCCAATTCATGGGAAACTCCGCTTTTACTTCTCACCAGGCCTGGGGCACTCCTATGGACGTTTTGAGCTCTGGGATTCAAATATGAGCTCACACTTTGCAATATTATAAAAAGAAGTGCAATTGTTCTTCGCTGATTCAGAGTTGTCATCTTTCGGAGTATATTCGTCGGTTGATAAGACGAACGGCAAGAATATTGTGTCGATGTCTATTCCGTAGAGTTCGGTTTGACTTCTCTTGGGTATTCGATTGAAAGAGAAAATACGCCGAGGTAGGAACTGTGAATGAGATGTGTTGGCGTTGCATAAGTTTGTTGAACTGCTTGCAACGGTTCTTTTCCTTTTTTCAGGAGTAATCGTTGGGAAGAAAAAGTTTGAAAAAGCAGATGTGCTCCTACGGTACTAGTACCGGTACACACTTTTTCTTCACTAAAACCCATGATTTGTATGTGCAGCATGTTAGCGACGAAATAATGTTTTCGTGAAGAATTTTATCGACTGGAATACACATGAAACTTGTGTAAGTAAGATTACTCGTACTCGTAATACCGTACGAGTACTGTGATGGCAATGATAGAGGAATACGAGTAAGATTACTCGTAGCGGTAGCAGTAAGGTTCAAAGAAATGACCGTTGACTTCACCGAATGAGAGGCGGCAGAACTCTAGTAGAGTATCCCAGATGGATACTTATCATACATACAAACGTATAGTTTGTACTTTGTGCGTGATGTATGTACGTACGGTCAGTATCATGATGTACGGTACTCGTAGCTGCTGGTACGTACCGTAGCATTGAGCAAAAAATAATGAGCGTCCGTAACTTACCGTGCCGTAAAGTAACGTACTAGTGTGAACGGTATGGTACTGAAACTTGATATAACGTGATGTCATCCATTCTGAAGAAAATGATTGGTCCATATTTTTCATCTTACACGTCAGGTTTCTCCAGATCGGAATCACAAGATTGAAAACACGATTTTATTGCGTGTTTCTTTTTCTTCCATCCATCACCGAAGAAGAGATTTGAAGAAAACAACAGTTGCTTGTCCAAATACTTGTACTCCGTACCTGTTACCGGTACGAGAGAGGATTGTCGTTACACCAATAGTATCGTAAAACCAGGGTTCAGAAAGCCAGAAAGACACGATTTCACTTCAATTCGGTATTCCTCCCGTTCAAACTACGAGTACTGTATCACTTAACAAAGTTGTACACATTGGATCCGACGTGTTTGTGCGTCTAAAGCGAAAATCATCATGGGATCAAGTAGTCTGCTGCGCTTACCGTTTCTTTTCACCATCTCTGTTGTTTACCTATTCCCTGCGAATTGCCACGCACTGGTGATCAATGCGCCAACTTGGGGAGGGAACGGAAGTGTGACGACAAAGAAAAGAGTTGATACTGAAACAAAAATAGAGTTATTGGACCTAGAGGTGAAGATACGGAGAACGAAAGAATCAGACATTCAGGAAATAGCGAACATGCTGACATATGCGATATTGGAGGAAGAAGACGCCGGTAGAGGTGCTTCCGCCCGTAGTTCCAAGCTACAAATTTCTTCACCGTTGAACTTCAGATTTCGAAACACTCGATCCAAAGTGAGTAATCTCCTGCAATCAAGAATGAATGCGATCAAAACAGGACGGAATTTAATGCGTGGACATGCAACAAAAGGCACACTGGACGGTTTGACAGAAGCAGACAAGCTTCGATTGTTGTGGTCCAACGATGCCTTTCGCAATAGTATGGAAAAGGCGGCATCACTCTCCCACGAGCCACACATTTGGAAAGATCACATCTTCCATTGCGCCCCGCCAAGTTTTGATTGGTTGTTCCACAAAATGATTACTGCCGAGAATGCAATTACGGGAGAGATAATTGGGTTTTGCGAGATTGGAATGCTATCAAAGCCGTTGGAGGAGAGCTCCTCGGCTGTCAGCAGCGCAAGCGCTAGCTCATCATACTATGATGAAGAGTGTAGTCTGGAGGATGAAGAAACCGCCCTTCCGACATTCATGAACGTAGTGACATCCACGAAATATAGACGTCGTGGAGTAGCTTCGACTATTGTTGACTCGGCCATGAGGTTTGTTCAGAAAAGATCGTCCTCGTCCTCGATGAGCGACCAGGTGGCACTGTACGTAGAAGAAGGCAACACTCCTGCCATCAAGATGTATGAGAGGCTTGGGTTTGAAAAAAGACAACGAGTGAATTCGAAAGAACAGTGGTACATGACACGGCAGATTTCATGGGATCCATCGAGGGAAGCGTTGTCGAAACACGATGCCGAGACCATCATGTATAATATATAATCTTATTGGGCAAGATTTAGACTGGAGTTTGTCAAATTTTGAAGCTCGTAAAGTGTAGCATAAATATTAAAGAAATAGATTCATTTGTTCACTACAGTATAGTACAGTTATCATACGAAGTAGAATTTAAAGGAAACCATAACTTATTATTTTTCTCAAACCTGATAGACTTCTCGGAACAACCTCTGCACGTTAATGGTGAGGCGGCTTTCTACTGTCTTCCACGAATCTGGTCCAACTGAAGCTTTAAGGCTTTGAATTAGCTGTGCAAGGCGATTGCCCAGTTCAGTCTGTTCTGGAGGGAATGGGACGAATTGGTAGTCACCATTCAAAAAGCTGTCAATTTCAGGAGGAAAATCCGCCGGAATATGCCAAGAGGTAATCGCGAAGAGGATAGAAGTGACAACGTCCGGAGGACTTGCCTGTACCTGCTGAATTGCTTGAGGGTTTGCATAAATGGCAGCACATAGTCCTGTGAATGCATCTCGTTTTTCGGTAACATCCGATATTTTGGACAAGCCATCGGTCCATCCTAGCAAAAATCGTGGCAAATCCGCTGCGACAAACATCGGATTGACGTTTGCTAGGCGTCCCACACAAGCTGCAGCATTTTCTGCCAAGCCAGGAACGGTTGAGACACGTTGAGTTCCATTGCCCATCAGTATCGCAATCAGGTGCTGCATCAATGCTGGTGCGTAAGGCTCAAGGGGGGCCGAATTGCCCCCACATTTCACACAGATTTCCCCTATCGCCCAAACAGCATTCGTGTGAAGATTGCCAGTCATATCGTCGGTGATACAATCCAGGTTGCAAAGTGCATCCTGCAATAGCTGAGGCAAAGAGGCTTCAATCATCGATGGTGCGTTTCGAGCCAAGTCACCCAATAGTGCCAAGGCACTCATTCGGACTCCAACGGATTGATGAGTGCACAAAGCGTGAATAATATTGATGAAATTCTGGCTGTATCGAGTGCTACTGAGAACGAGAGCGGAAAAGTTTGATCCCAATGCTTCGCAAAGGGCATCCAGTATGTCTGTTGCGCAAGTAATTGGATCAGCCTCTTCATCGGAAGGATCGTCTGTTGTTGCTAGCCTCAATTGCATCTGTTCTATCACAGCCATCGACAATTCATAGGTCTCTAAGGCAAAGGGTTGATAGTTCATACCGCAGCCAACAGATATGCATGCCAAGGTCTCCATCAGAGGTAACATGATTCGGTTTGTTGGGTCTTGTTTGGCTATCTCGCTCCAGATTCTGAGCAAGTGTGGGACGTACATATTCGGAAGGTTGTTCTCACCAATCTCTGGGCCACAATACTCCGCCACGATGCCCAGAGTATCGAAAATGATCACAAGACTACGACCCTGATATCTCGACATGGCAGCAGCAAGTACAGGGAATATTTCGTGCAAATAAGGTGCCATGAAATCCCCTGCAGTTTCCACCAATTCACCCAATGCAGACGCGCAAGCAACCTGAACCTTACGGTTTTTGTCCTGTAAGCGACCAAGGAGAACCTCTGTCATCTGAGCTAGTAGGTGTCCGGTTGATCCAGTTTCTACTTCGTTTACAACCCACTCGGCATATCTACTCGCTGTCCAGGCACAAATGCACTTCACCTGGGGTAAGTATTGAGGCGCTTCTGGAGTTGTCAATAACTGCATGAGGTAAGGAAAAAGCTTACCCATGTGAGGCTGCATTTCTTCGCGGCAGCCCTCCGCAATGGCTCCAAGAGCTAGGATACTGGCCTCCTGTACCCAAGGATCGGCACTGCTCAGTCCACTTTCCACCGATGGCAATAAGTGTGGTAGGATTGGACCCGCACCGTACAAACTTGCCAAACAATCCACCGAGGCACCGGCATACTTTCTTAGATTCCATTCGTTGTCATCGTCCATCAAGTCGTCGTCATCATCATCGTCATTGTCAACTCCATTTCGTCCAGCGTTGTCGTGCTTGTTTTTTGTTTTGTGGAATACTGGTTTCATGCCCTGGGATGCATCTGCCTGCTCTTCCATATCGATCTCATTTTGGGCTTCCAGATCTATTCTTTGATCTTGGGAATAGATCATGTTGTTGAGCAAGACGGGGATCAATTGTGGCAGTAGTTGTTCCACGGTCTGAAACATTTCGGTTGTCAAAAGCATCTCGTCTAAGGTTCCAAAGATCAACCAAAACTCGCATGCTTCGGTGGAGACTTCGATCTGGTCGTCCGAGCTGTTTTGTTGCTGCGTGGTAGACTGCAGCATGAATTGGCAAATGGATGCCCACTGCGGTTGGAGGTATTGTGCATGCTGTTCTAAGAGCGTGTTGATCGACCTGCAAACCCATTTGCGAACTTCCATGCTTGGATCGGTGGCCAAACGAGAGAGGCCTTCCAAGTATGTCGCAAAGTGAAGCACCAATGCGCTCGGAACCAAGCCAAAGCTGAGACACGCCACAATGGTTTCCAAGCTACCGACTCTTTTTATTTCGTCCGGAGATTGGAACATTTGTAACAGCAGAGGGATCAGGGCATCGATGTCGGGCGTAGGTATTTGGTCGGGATCATCTTCCATCATTTTTTGCACCGTCAACAAGGACCCTGCCATGGCACGATCGCTGGGGTTATTCGCTGGATTCAAGTGGTGTAGGAGAGCCGGCATCAATTCCGGCCAGTTTTTAACCGACAGGTGCGGTTGAAGGCCCATTTGGGAGACAGCGCAGTCGGCGATCACGGAGGACACAACGTTTCGCAATTCCTTGTGCGCAAGGGAGAGACCAAACAGCAAAACTTCTTTGACGTGTTTTGCAATTCCGCATTCCAGCGACATTGTTCCGTGACTGAATTGTGACGATGGAGGCCACACCAATGCATTTTTGAGAATCAAACCAGCCATTTGTCCAAATGGAACCCACATGGTCGGGTCTGATTGAATGCGCGCGGTGGTATTAGGATCTGCCTGGCGCCATATTTCAATCTCGGAAGCATTGATGCGCTGGGCCAATACTTCTGGCTGATCGCTTCCGACCAACAAATATGCGAGTTGGAGACACAAGTTCCCATAGCTACAGACCGAAGAACGCAGAGCATCGTCTCGCGCTTTGATCGCCTGTATGTGCAGATCGTGGTTTTCTGTTTGAGACAAAGCAGATACCAACGACAGCACTTGGCCATTGGGTGGAGGAGGAAGTGCCGCCATGGTGGATGTAAGTTGTGGAGGCAGAGTATTCTCGTAAGAATCGTCTGGGCCCTGCGATTGAGGAGGCGAGCTGTGCTCCGAACGAAGAAATGTGACGAGGTAAGAACAAAAAATCATCACAAATCATCACAAATCATTGATCGATGTTGCCCTACCGGTACTGGTACGTACTGGGCCGGTGAAAGTGCGGTTCCGAATGCAGTAGCTCGTGAATAAGTGGTTTCTGTTGAGTCGAAGGAATCGTATATTTTCGCGCATGCCGCGCGACGTGTAGAGAACTGCAAGAACAGAAGAAGAACAAATCCCTAAAATTCAACCAGATGCTCCGCATTCCTCGCATATTCACCGAGAACAAAGACATCAAAGAGACAACGACAGCAGGGCCCCCGCTATCGTTGAACACCGAAACAACGACCAGCATTCACACCCTGTTGACACTGAGCAACATTTGAAAACACCATGTCGTCGCTAGCAAAAACCTTAGAACCTTTGATGAAGAAGGCTGCCCGAACCTATCAGGGCGCAATGACTTTCGAGTTGAATAAGATGGGTGAGTCGGTCGAGGCGTCGAGGCGATCGAGCGGCGATTGCTGTCGGAGGAGTGCCGACAACGACAGCTGTTGGTATCTTGAGACCAGGTGCACGGCGAACTCGCGTGCTTCGACTCAACCGATTCGATTTTTCGTTCGCATTTTTTTCTTCTCTTTATTTTCCCCAACAACATTAACGCTGTCGTTCGATGCTCGTAACTTGATTACGATCGGCCAATGCTTTGCCAAATATTAATGCATACATCCCTCGTTGATTGTCTATTGCAGGGCTCCGAATGGAGGACTTGATGAGTCGAGACGAACCCGAGGTAAACGAAGCACTGGAATTGGCGAGTCCCGATGTCGTCGAGGGTCGTTACCGCCGATTGAAACGCGCCAGTGACTTGGCCTTCAAACAAAAGGAGCTTCAGGACTATGCACCAAACATTTTATTGGAACCCATGAAGAAAGAAATCTCTGGGGACGTCGATAAGATCTTGAACCGAGACATCGAATTCGACCTCCTCAACAACTACAAGAAAGGTTAGGGAAATCAACGGAGCAGCAGCAATGGTGCGATGGGCCAGCCCGGTTCGAGCTCGACGTCGAGTTTGGAACGGATTGATAGAATAGATCCAACAAGACCTCTTTTTGTATGAGTTTTGGAAGGTATCCATCAGAGTGTAACGCGGGAAATTATTTTCTTTCCTGTAAAAGCAGTGAAATCAGATCCCACTTTCAACCAACCTTCAAGTATTGTATTTAGCCAATATAAAACTAATTTTCATCTAGTATTCGAAAGAGAAAATCATGATGCACCAGACATAGTACCTGGGTAAGTCTGTCTCTCCGCGTTGCCTCCTGATGAAAAAAATCGCATTTTGCATAAAAACACAGATGGCACAGAATTGACCGTTCAGTGAAGTTGTATGATAATTATTGATACTCTGTAGTTTTAGAGTGCTTGCCTTTCGATTCAACGTTCTCGTGATCTTTCTTCGAAGATTCCAATAAGACGCGGCGAGAGAATTTGAAGCAAAACAAAGTGCTCTCGACCAAAGGAATTCGTACTCGAAAACGACACAATAGCTTCCCAAAGTGTTCCAAACGGTAGAGATAGTAGCATGTTCTTACTACAATGCTAACTGTCTTCGCTTCAATGTCTTTTAGTGCTATGTGAAAAGGGCATTGATTCAAAAGAGAAAGAATTCCTAAGGAAAGATAAGGGATATGATATGAATTATTTTACCAACTACTCAAAAGTTGTGTTAGTATCATAACCACGCACTACTGATCATCCAAATCCATCTCCTTCATCATTTCCGCCATGATCTCTGCCTCTTTTCTCTTCATCTTTGCCTGGTGCTTTTTAACGGTCCTCTTTGTGTTTCTTACTCTTGAGATGATTTTGTAACTGTCCCTCACTTTTGAAGTCTTTTTTGCAAATTTCGCATCTCCAAGATTCGGGTTCCTCTTCTTCACTTTCGCTCTCGGAAAAGTATTCCTCTTCGTATTCTACTGGTTCCGGATCAACAACTGGTTCATCCTCCACATTCGCATCATCGGCTGTTGCTTGTTCGCCGTTTTCCTCGTCCTTTGATTCGGCGTCCGCTGGAGCGGATCCTCCATTCTTTTCGGACTTTTCGTTGTCGGCACCGGCGTTGTCATTTTCGTCCTCTTTGTCTTCCTCTAGCTCTTCGACGGATGATTGTCTGTTTTTCTTCTTCCCTTTCTTCTTTTTCTTTCCGCCTCCGTAATCGTAGTCGTCTTCCAAATCTGCTAGCCGAATCCTTCCTCTCATCCGATCATCTTCTTCTGCCTTCTCCATTTCGAGGAGTTGCGCTTCCCTCCATTCTTCCTTGGCCTTTTGCTTTTCTTTTTTTCGCTGAATCTTTTCTTCTTTTTGCCGCTGTTCTCTTTCTTTCTTCAGTCGTTCCTGTTCCTCTGTGTGCGCCTTATATCTGGGATCCCGTTTCTTGACAAAGGCCACGAGTTGTAATATATCATTCACATACGCTCGTTTGGCCGTTCTTCTCGCCTTGCTGTTTTCTTCTTCCATCAGTCGTCGAACCCTGCGACTGGGTGCGTCTTCGCGTGCGTTATACGTATCCTCCCACGCAAAATTCAGAGCCGTAGAAAAACATTCCCAAGATTTGTAAAAGACAGAAAGTATCGACCAGCTTGTTTCGCTGGTTCCAAATTTTGTTGGCAGTTCGATAAGTGTTTCCGACTGCTTCATTTCGCATGCTACAATTTGTTCGAACACGCTCTTAGTAAACCTCAAAGAATCCCCCCTTGATGTCGTTGTAGGATGAATAACAGCCGGGATGCATGTATGGAGCAACCTGAAAAAGAATCCTGTCCGCTGTGTTGCTGTTTGCCGCATCCGAAGTTGACCACCCCGCCAAAATTGCATCGCGATGGTCGTCGTACCATTTCCGTTCCTGGGGATCTGTCGTCGATCAAATTGATTTCGTGTACCGTATGAAAGAACTGTGTTAGTAAAAATTCTGCGAGCAGGGTATAATTCGTATTCACGCACCTTCCCCCACGATGTGATTAGATTGTGACGTCAGATGCTACGTACCAGTCAAGACTTCGTATGCTCTTTGGACTAGCAAAAATTTCTCCGCAGCTTCATCGTCACCTAAGTTCTTGTCGGGATGGTATTTCAAGACTAATTTCCGGTGATGTTTCTTGATGACGGAGGCATCGGCATCCTGGGAACAACCAAGGACGTCATAATGGCATTGAATACGGCCACCTACGGACGACATGTTGTTGTGATCGAAATAAGTATTTGCGTGTCTTCCTTTCGTATCGGGGCTTTGCCATGAAGTGACCGTGTGGGTTTTGAGATGATCTTGTAGGTACGTACGTAGTGCAAGCCTGTCTCGGAAAAGGTTGATGGTGCCAATCTGTTCGCGATGAATCGATTTGGTGCATCATGAATGTTAGAGAGAGTTCAGCATTCGGGTTTCGAGTTTCGAAGTTTCGCGATACGATGTTTGGGCAGTATTCATACTCGTAGTCTCATTACCAGTTCGTACCGTACCAGTCGGAAAATGTGAATGGTTGTTGTTGCAGTTATGCGTCAGGAACTCAATCCCGCATGACTCGTACATCCCGGACTAAATGAAGATGATCGATAGGTTTGCTTACTTCGCGTCGGATAACAATTGAGAAAGTACCGGTACTCGTACGGTACATACCGTAGCATACAAATTCTTATTTACATTGCAAATCATGTCATGTTAATTTAAGAGAAAAAATGACTTACTACAAAGAGATTACTGAAAAACCCATATGACCGTCATTGGATCTATTGTATTCATTCAAAAGGTATCACGGGAAATAGATTACAAATACCATTTTTAGAAGAACAAGGTATTTTGTGGTTATGTTGCAAATCATGTCTGTTAATTTTTGTAATTCTCAATTGTAATCCACGAGTAAGACCGATTTTCCATGTAATTTGGCCAACTGGATTACTAAATTATTACACCAAAACTCGAGGAGCTCGTACTAAGAAACATTAGTTAATTTTTAATCAATTCATTAGCACCTCACCGGATTACACCAGCAGGCCCTAAAAAAATAATCAAATGCTGTAATCCACCGAGCTCGGTACTAAGACAGTAGAAATCAACGCTTCTCATCTACTTAAGAGCTCGCTAAAAAAAGTAATCCAATCTGTAATCCTACTTAAGAGCTCCCTAAAAAAAGTAATCCAATTTTGTAATCCATTGAGCTCGGTACTAAAAACAGTAGAAAACGATTAGCACCTTCACAGGGAACCTTCTTCAAAAACGAAAACAAAAACAAAAACAAAAAGAAGCAAGAAGCAAGAAGCAAGAAGCACACCAAACAAATCAACAACGAGACCAACAAGAATGGTGACAGTAAAAATTGATATCTCCCTGAATATTGGGAGCTAGGGAACCAAACTGGTACCAAAATGTCCGCAATGACGAGGTGGTATCGATTATGTTGAACGGCTTTGCGTTCGTAGCTTAGGGGAGCAACGAAAATTAATTTCAATCGTCATCGTCATTGTCGTCGTCATCGTCAATGAAACCAAGAATGGTGACAGTAAAAAATTGATATCTCCCTGAATATTGGGAGCTAGGGAACCAAACTGGTACCAAAATGTCCGCAATGACAAGGCAGTATCGATTGTGTCAAACGGCTTTCAGTTTGTAGCTTAGGGGAGCAAGGAAAATTAATTTCAGCCGTCGTCGTCGTCATTGTTGTTGTTGTTGTTGTTGTTGTTCGAACGAAGGAGCAACAAAGAAAACACCATTCCCCTACTAGATTGGAGCTGGCAGTGCTTGTAGGTCGGAAACCAAGAGACAATTCGACGGTTCACAGATACAACGATTAGCAAACAAATTTGGTCCCACTAGAAATTTGACAAAAGAAGCAGCAGCCTCAACAAGAAGCAACACTTCCAAGCCTGTTAGAAAATCTTCCAGGCCGGTTGTTACAACGCCGGAACGAGAACACACCATTCCCTAGATCGTAGCTGGCAGTGCTTGTAGTTTGGTTGCTGCTGTCGCTCCTCTCGTTTTGGTGTAATAATTCAGCAATCCAGTTGGCCAAATTACATGGAAAAACCGGTCGAACTCGTGGATTACGTAAATAATCTACGAGTGTGCTCTGCCGACGGCTGAATTAGTAACACTCCTTGTTCGGTCTCCACTTCGAGCAAGCTCTCAGTGCCGACCTCCTCAGGAGTGTTACTAACTGTGTTCCACCTCGGTCTCAGTGTCGTTTCACTCCACTTTGGCCTTGGTGGAACACAGGTGTAATAAACTAGTAATCCAAATTGGATTACAACAAGTAATAATGTAATCCATTTTATCCAAGTAGAACTCAGTACTGGAAAACAATTATGGGAACTCGAGCTCGTTGCACTCACTCTCTTGCCCATAATTGTTTTCCAGTACTGAGTTCTACTTGGATAAAATGAATTACATGATTACTTGTTGTAATCCAATTTGGATTACTAGTTTATTACACCGCGCGGCCGAGCAACTCGTAGATTATATTACATTATCCGACGCGTAGTATTTGGGTATGTACGTACGAGTAACTACTACTCGTACCGGTATGAGTATGAGTCCCCGTTCCCCGTCTAACTCGCTTTGGAACTTTTTTCCTCAGGCTCATACCGTACATAACTTACCTGTTGGAGCACAGCACAGACGGTGATGGCGCGAGCATTTACCAAATTACTAAAAATGAAAAAGGCTGTATATACAATAGGAGATGGTATTGATTCCGACAGGAATCATGTACTTGTTGAGCTATGATGAAAATGAGGCCAATGTGGAACGTGAATCCACAGCCCATACTTTTAATTTTATCTCACTAATAGGATATAACATAATCACACGTTAGATTTGACTTCATTCTTGTTTAAGGTGTCCGCCTATTTCCATAGCATCGCGTGCTCGAAATACGCTGAATTCAACATACAACTAAACGTAGCAGTAAGCAGAAATCACCTCAGATGTTTCTGGCTGACAACAAGTGCCTTGTGGAGAATCTCCAAGGCCGATTGTCATCTTTTGTATTGCCTTGCCGAGCGTCCTCTCCAAGGTGGCTATTGTGTGCCGTAGTGTCCAACAAACATTCCACAGAGGTGCACCTACAACAACTGCAACTAACACCATTTTTCTCTCACAAAGTGACCAAATAGTAAAAGAATGAACAGCAAGAACAAGAACACGAACACGAACAAGAACAAGAACAAGAACAACCACAAGGGCGGCCAAGCCAGCGGCAACTAGCAACCCTGGAAACGGGGACAGCAACCCGCAGCCACGCCACCGTAACAAAATGAAGGGAATCAACAACAATGCAACCTCCTCTGGTGGGGGTAGCTACACCTCACGCTTCCAAGGACAGGATCAAACGGACACAAAAGGAGTGGTAATCAACCACAGTATTGACCACAGAACACCTGTGTTCCAACAGTTTGACACTTTCTACAGGGCCGTGAAGGTTGTACTAGCTGGAAAACTGAATTCCGATCTTACCAAACCGGTCGAAACACTCACCAGACTAACTGGCGCCGACTACTCAGTGAACTTCCCAGAAACAGCCTATATACCACAGGAGGGATTGAGGACATTCACAAGAAGGAAATGTACTGCCAACTCTGGCTAGAAGAAAAGAAAGAATGAAGCAAGGACAGAAAGAAATACAAATCGGACCTCAAGAAGTTCTTTGCCATCATGTATGGACAACTCATCATAGGCATAACCAAGAGGCTGAAGGTGAAACCAGACTGGAAAATCATCGTAGATGATGTAGATGCCCTCAAGCTCATTGAGCATCTCAAGAAAGTCTGCTATCGGGACAACAAATCATCCGTGAGCCCACCCGTGGTTTTTAAATGAAGATAAAGAAGTTTGACGGCATCTATCAGGATACATCCAAGGATCCAACACAATATGCAGAGGCGTTGCAGATGCAATTTGAAGTGATGAAAGCAGCTGGACAAGCTGACCAAGTACACCATGAAAAGGGCATTTCCATCACAGGACTACTCCACCTATACATGCATGAACAAGGATGCGAAGAAAACAATCAAAGAGGCAGTTGAACAGCTGCTTGTGGCTACACAAATTGTGGAAGTCTCAAACAAGAAGAACCATAGGAACATACCAGGGATGTTGCGAGATGAATATGCACTGAAAAAATATGCATATCCTACAACATCATCTGAGGTTTTAGAGGTGTTGGTGAGGTTCAAGACCAGCAAGAACAGCACAAAACCAGCCCAGACTAGTGGTGCCAGCAGCAACCATGGGGACAATTGGACACGAGGTGACAACAAGACCAACATGGAGAAAACAATCAAAAGTACAGCATTCATCACCAATGGAGAGGTATCCAAGAATGATGTGCTAGAAGCCCAGCAGCTCCTGATGAGTGGAATTGCAGATGGAGAGAGTTTTGGTGAAGAGTTCTGTTTTGTAAAGATCAGCAATATTGAAGACGCACCATCTGCAAAGGAATCTGGTGCAAATTCCAGGAGTGAAGAACCAAAGAACTCCAGGAGTGGAGGGAACACACATGCAGATTATATCAGCAAAGGGGCTGAGTTTCTACTGCTGGCCTAGAACAACGGAAGGCTGGATCCATACCTTCTGTTGCTTGATAGTCAAGGCACGTGCAACGTGATTAGCAATCACATGTTACTCAAGGGAGACCAAGTCATAATACACTATAATGCCGGGAGTGTGGCAACCACTATGGTGGGAGAACTCCCTGGATTTGGGACTGTATGGTTCCTGCAGGAAGGAATTGCAAACATCCTATCTCTTGGTTTGGTGTCTGATCAATACAGAGTGACACTTGACATGAGTCTCTTGCAATCATTCTATGTGCACAAAGCTGATGGGTTGACAAAGCAATTTATTTGGGCCGATAGCAATCTCTACGTGTGCAACCTGAAGGATCAACATGAATTGCTATTTGCTATCACCACAGATAAAGGGAAGAAGCAGTTCTACTCCAACCTGGACATCAGCAAACGGGCCAACAAGGCTAGATACCTACAGGAAACAATTGGTTTCCCCAGTACCAAGGAGCTTTTACAAATGATTGACAGCAACCGGATACAGAACTGCACCGTGACTCACCAGGATGTACAGATTGCAGAGGATATCTATGGTGTGAACACCAACATTGTTAAAAGCAAGACAGTTTGCCGGCAACCACAACATGTACGGAAAAATCTTTCACCAATTCCCCCTGATATCTTTACCAGCTACTGGAACATTACGCTTGGTATGTGTACTACACAGTGAATGGAATCAAGTGTTTTTGAATGATTTCTTGTCACATTTGATTCAGGATCAGCCAAGCCATCAATGACGCCAAAAAAGGCACCCTCATGGGGTGTATCCAAGCGTTCATTGGCCTCTACACCAAACTAGGGTTTGTTCTCGCCCAATTACATGGTGATAACGAATTTGCATGCCTAGAAGACACTCTACTATGGCTACAGCCACCTGTGATCATCAAATACAATGCACGGAATGAACATGAGCCATTCATTAAACAGGACAACCAGACCAGCAAAGATTGGTGCCATTGCATTGTTGGCAACAGTTCCTTTCACTCGCATGCCCCCCACATGGTCATCGAACTAGTAAATGGGGTTGATTTTTGGTGAAATCACTCCTCCAAAACTAGTGGGCCATCAGGGCAGTTCTCAGCACAAAAGATTATAACAGGAGACAAGCTACACGCTGACCGCCACTGTAAGTTCCAATTTGGGGACTACCTTCTTGGTCACAAGGAAGCCAACAATAACTCAATGAGCCCTAGGGCCATTGATGCCATTTTCCTCCGTCCATCCAACAACAAACAAGGTTTTTTTCCTCTTTGACCTCAAAACCGGCCGTCCCGTTCATCAGCGCTCTGCTACCCTTGCCTGCATGACAGACACAATTATCCAACAAGTCCATGGCATTGCCAATGATCAACAGGTGCCTCCTTGCCTTACCTTTGGCGACCGGTCACACCACCATCCTTGACCTTGATACTGACTCTATCAACGGGGCTTTGATGATGGCACAGATGGCTCATACCACCTGGATTCTGTCGGCGATGCCGCGGCTGACATCATCCTCACAGGAGTGTCCCATGAAAGCCATTAAGTTGGCATTATTGAGGATGTTCCTATCCCTGACACCATTATACCAACCACAGTGGTTGACCATATAGAATTTTCACACGATGAAACATCTGCAGCAGTCACAACAAACACAGCAGGAGCAATAGCTAACAATGAAATGGATGCAGACACTTTTTTGACCAAGCACACCAACAACTCAACGGGTCCTGCCGCCACGGCCGGCGTGTTGGGTACACATGCTGACAACCTGTCTACGGTCAATCATAGGCAGGATTCCAACAATGACGGGAACAATATTGCACAATATGTGCCTGACGAGCCCACGCAGGGCGAGGAGCCTGTGCCCAAGCGTTGATACAATCTAAGATCCACCATCCAGAGACACACAACAAGTTTCAAGGCACTGATGGATACAAAGGGGTGACCCACCACCGGTAATTCTTCTCCGCAGGCTTTGGCTCATCAATCAAGACTCTTGAGCGGGACCACCACGCCATTGTGCTGGTTGCCTTGGCTCTAGAACAATATAACAACTTAGATGCATCACATGTAACCAAGCAATATGGTGTCAAAACGGGTTTGGAAACATTTGGTGATCTTGGAGTGGAAGTCATCTTCAGTGACCTACAACAGATGCATGACATGGAGGTTGTGGCACCCATCCATCCAAACGATGTGACAAGAGAACAGGTACAGTGATCACTGCAGTATTTAATGTTTCTGAAATGTAAGCGCTACGGAAAAGTCAAGGCAAGGGGGTGTGCTGATGGGAGGATCCAAAGAGAATTCATCTCTAAGGAAGCATCATCATCTCCCACCGTCTGGTTGTTTGCACTAATGCAATCATGTTTGATCAACACAATCAAAGAAAGAGAAGTTGCCACTGCAGATATCCCAGGGGCATTTCTTCAAGCACCAATGCCAGAAGGTGAGGATGTCTGCATCCAACTGGATAGAAAAATGGCTAAGCTACTGGCTCGAATTTACCCACACCTATACAAGAAATTCCTAGTCAACAGAGGGGGCCACAAAGTGATGTTTGTAAAGGCTAAGAAAGCTATCTATGGAACCCTCAGAGCGGCAATCCTATTCTGGGAGAAGCTAGTTACATAATTGAAAACTGAAGAGTTTGAAGCTAATCCTTATGACATGTGTACCATGAACAAAATGATGAATGAGCATCAGATGACCATTGTTTGGCAGGTTGATGTATTATTTTCCTTCTGAATCCGGTCTGTTGAGAGTCTGATTCAAAGGCTGCTGAAGAGCAGCAACACTGCGTTAGTGTGTTAGTAGACAAAGGATTGTACTCTACGCATGACAATTGTGGTTGGATACTTTTGACAACGGATAATCAGACTACAGGCGAGACTATGGAAACGCCAGATCCCTTCTTACTGTGAACTTATTCAGATACAGCAAGACAGACCTTAGTAATGTAGATTACAGGTAGTTGGTAGCAACTAGTGTGAATTTTGGGATATAAATCAGTTGAATGTTAAAAGTATGAGATAAAGTGAAATCTTGCCAAAATGCAAGATATCTCTTTTATTGAGGTGAAATACGTTGCAACTGCTGTTGCGTAGTGATGAGATTACTCGCTGATTATTTCCGTACATGCATTGATCGTTGACCATATGTATCTGTATATATATATATATATATATATATATATATATTGTGTGAGAAGCACAAAACAATGGTTTTCTTCTCTTGTTCCTTTAGGAAGATCCTATGATATGTTTATCATTATGATCAGGAATTGCTCCCGTAGCTCGTGTGATACTTTCTGAAATCAAAGTTTGCTCACCGAAGAACAAAGGCAATATTAGAAAACAGAGATTGCTCACCGCTAATGCGTGATGGGAATCAATGCGCCGTGGGAATCGATATGCCGTGGGAATCGATTACTTGGTTGATACGGGACTCATTGATTCGTACGAATAGAATAATTGGCGTCGTGTAGCTTTGGTACTTTTGGACACAAAAGGAATTTAATATGATGATCTAAAAATCTCACACAAGGACAAAGAAGCAGTTGACAACATACTAGCAAAACTCAATGAAGAGTTCAGAAAAATCAAACCTCTATCTGTGACCTGAGGCAAGATACATGAATACATGGGCATGACAATTGACTACAGTGAAAAAGGGAAAGTCAAATTCAGCATATTTGACTACATTGCAAAGGTACTGGACAGTCTCCCCAAATGCCTGAAGGACAATAAGATGGCTACAACTCCAGCAGCTGCACAACACCTGTTAGATGTGACTGTAGATGGGGGACTCCTCAATTGTTGGGACAGCAAATACTTCCATTCCTGTGTAGCCAAGCTACTATTCACTGTGGAACAGGCACGGCCCAACATACAAACACCGGAGGCATTTCTATGTACCAGGGTACAGAAACCGGATGTTCACTGCCTGAAGAAACTGAAGAGAGTGCTAGTAGCATACCTGCAGGAAACGATTGCACTACCACTAGTCCTTGATTGGGATGGAACCAGCAATTCATATTGGTACGTGGATGCATCATTCGCCGTACACTCAGATATGAGGAGCCACACCAGCGCTGTACTCACAATGGGACAAGGTGCAGTCCTGTCAATGTCAACCAAACAGAAGCTCAATACAAAGAGCTCAACTGAAACAGAGGTAGTGGGTGTTGACAATCACCTACCATTTAATATTTGTTGTTGATACCACCTACAATGGCAAGGCTACCATGCTCAAGGGTACAACCCAATCAACGGTAATGACCCAGTCGAATCCATTCTTGGTGAAAAGACCATCCTCTACTGGGATAACACCAGTTCCATCAAGCTGGACATGCATGGTAAGAGCTCAAGCTCAAAAAGAGCGCTTCATATCAACATCAGATACTTCATGGTGACTGACAGAGTGAAGAAAGTAGAGATACAAGTGGAGTACTGCCCCACAGGGGAGATGCTGGCCAACATATTCACCAAGCCACTACGAGGATCTCTATTTAAGAAGTTCAGAAACAAAATCCTTGGAATCAGCAAAGCGGAATGTGTAGGCTACATAGCAGAATTTGAAAACATTAAACAAATGCAAGCATGTACCACCAAAGGGCTGAGCTAAATAGGCTTACGTCCCAGACCAAGTTATGGTACTACAGCTCCGCAGGAGTGTGTTGGAGCACACCACAGACAGTGATGGTGCGAGCATTTACCAAATTACTAAAAATGAAAAAGGCTGTAGAAACAATACGAGATGGTATTGATTACTACAGGAATGTACTTGTTGAGCTGTGACGAGAATGAGGCCAATGTGGAACGTGAATCCACAGCCCATACCTTTAATTTTATCTCACTAATACTAGGATATAACATAATCACACGTTAGATTTGACTTTATTCTTTAAGGTGTTCACCTATCTCCGTACCATCACAATTGCGCTGAATTCAACATTACTACGGGTCGGATAACAATTGAGAAAGTACAAAGCTTACAAATTCTACCGTGTAGTACTTCTTCTGGGATCGAGGAAAAAATGACTTACTATAAAGGTCTTGTTCTGGGATTGAGGAAAAGATGACTTACTATAAAGTGATTACTGAAATCCCCAAATGACAGTCATTGGCTGTATTGTATTCATTCAAAAGGTATCACGGGAAATAGATCAAAAATACCATTTTTAGAACAACATCGTCCGAGAACTGTTTCTCTACCCCCCGCGGGCTATCGCGCGGTATTTTTACAATTCTCGACCCTATTTTTTAAATTTCCTATCTTTTTAGGTCGCGTGTCTACTAAAAAACCTCGCGCGTCGCACACCTTTATTTCGAGACAATATCTCGTCACTCCTCAAACAAAATAGCTATTTTAGGGTTAAGGATATCATATTCTTTTCGTGTCAAGCACTATTTTGTGTACAACTTATGCACGAATCATGACTATTTTTATCTTCTCAACATGTTGCCACCATATAATGGGCGTCCCGACGCCAACTCCAACTCAAATCCAACTCCAAAAATCCCATTTTCATTTCAATGGATAGGGACCTGTCCCCCCCCCCCCTTGTATCTCATAAACCAAGAACTCCAAAAAGTTGGTAGGATAGGCAAACGATTCTGGACAACAATACTAACAAGGCCTGCAAGTCTCAAAGGGATCTGCCGTATGCGTTAGATTAGAAGCAATAGGAGGGCCTAGCAGAGGACTCCAAATCCAAATTTTCACCTCCACAGAAAACACCCCCTCCAAACCCAAGGGACAGCAGATATCTCCATACTGAAGGCGCCACGGGCAACGATATTGCAGGGATCCCTTCATTATATCGAGAAGGATAAGGCCTGCAAGTTTCGAATCGATTGATAGAGTGGATTGGAAGTATCTAACCGGCAAAGCATTGGACACGCAAGGTCCATTTTGAAGGTAAACAAGGAAAAAAAACGGTGAAAATTAATATCTCCATACTGAAGTCACCGCGGGCAACGATATTGCAGGGATCCCTTCATTATATCGAGAAGAACAAGGCCTGCAAGTTTCGAATCGATTGATTGAGTGGATTGGAAGTATCTACCCGGCAAAGCATTGGACACACAAGGTCCATTTTGAAGGTAAACAATGGAAAAAAACGGTGAATATTAATATCTCCATACTGAAGTCACCGCGGGCAACGATATTGCAGGGATCCCTTCATTATATCGAGAAGGACAAGGCCTGCAAGTTTCGAATCGATTGATTGAGTGGATTGGAAGTATCTAACCAGCAAAGCATTGGACACACAAGGTCCATTTTGAAGGTAAGCAAAGGAAAAAAACGGTGAAAATTAATATCTCCATACTGAAGTCACCGCGGGCAACGATATTGCAGGGATCCCTTCATTATATCGAGAAGGACAAGGCCTGCAAGTTTCGAATCGATTGATCGAGCACATTAGAAGAATCAAACCGGTGAAGCAGATTGGGAAAATTTGGTTGTATTTCAAGGAAGCAACCCAAATAACGGTGACAGCAGATATCTCCATACTGAGGTCGCCGCTGCCAACGATATTGCACAGACCTCTTCATTACATCTAGAAGGAGACGTCCTCCAAGTTTCGGATCGATTGATTGAGAGGAATAGAAGAATCGAACCGGTGAAGCAGAGGGGCAAAATTTGGTTGTATTTCAAAGAAACACCCCAAATAACAGTCGCAGCAGATATCTCCATATCAACGACACCGACAGCAACGATATTGCAGGGTCCGCTTTATTACATATATAAGAACACGCCGACCAAGTTTCGAATTGATTGATCCAGTGGATTAGAAGAATCGAACCGGTGAAGCAGAGGGGCAAAATTTGGCTACATTTCAAGGAAGCAACCCAAACAACAGTCACAGCAGATATCTCTGCACCAACGGCACCAACAGCAACGATATTGCAGGGTCCTCTTCATTACATATATAAGAACACGCCGACCAAGTTTCGAATTGATTGATCCAGCGGATCAGAAGAATCGAACCGGTGAAGCAGAGGGGCAAAATTTGGCTACATTTCAAGGAAGCAACCCAAACAACAGTCACAGCAGATATCTCTGCACCAACGGCACCAACAGCAACGATATTGCAGGGTCCTCTTCATTACATATATAAGAACACGCCGACCAAGTTTCGAATTGATTGATCCAGCGGATCAGAAGAATCGAACCGGTGAAGCAGAGGGGCAAAATTTGGCTACATTTCAAGGAAGCAACCCAAACAACAGTCACAGCAGATATCTCTGCACCAACGGCACCAACAGCAACGATATTGCAGGGTCCTCTTCATTACATATATAAGAACACGCCGACCAAGTTTCGAATTGATTGATCCGGCGGATCAGAAGAATCGAACCGGTGAAGCAGAGGGGCAAAATTTGGCTACATTTCAAGGAAGCAACCCAAACAACAGTCACAGCAGATATCTCTGCACCAACGGCACCAACAGCAATGATATTGCAGGGTCCTCTTCATTACATACATAAGAACACGCCGACCAAGTTTCGAATTGATTGATCTGGCGGATCAGAAGAATCGAACCGGTGAAGCAGAGGGGCAAAATTTGGCTACATTTCAAGGAAGCAACCCAAACAACAGTCACAGCAGATATCTCTGCACCAACGGCACCAACAGCAATGATATTGCAGGGTCCTCTTCATTACATACATAAGAACACGCCGACCAAGTTTCGAATTGATTGATCTGGCGGATCAGAAAAAAACGACTCAACATGGATGGGAAAGATCATTGGCAAAATTTGGCTAAAAAATGAGCTTCCAAGCCCCGGCCCGGTTGCTGTTGTTGCTCGATTGGTGTTGCCGTTGCCGGGACGGCGTAGGTGTTGTCGTTGCCGGCGTTGGTGGAGCGCCCGGTGGAGGAGGAGGAGCGATTCGATGCACTCCACTGTTGGTGGATGGCTGGTGGAGGAGCAGGAGGAGCGACGTTGGTGTAGCGCCGGTGGAGGAGGAGCTACGTTGGTGTAGCGCCGGTGGAGGAGGAGCTACGTTGGTGTAACGCCGGTGGAGGAGCGATTTGATGCCAACGATGCGTTGCCATTGCTCACTCCTACTAGGGGTTGCGCCGGTGAAATTGAACAAAATGGTGTGAGTATCTATTGATGTAGTAGAGTACATAATAACAACAGAATAGTATAATCTACATGCCACTTCTGATGCTCCAGGGAAAACGTTGACGCTGTTGCTGTTGCTGCTGTCCGCTTGCCTCCAACTTGTTGCTGTTGCTGTTGCTGCCGTCCGCTTGCCTCCAACTCGTTGCTGTTGCTGTTGCTGCCGTCCGCTTGCCTTTGACTCGTAATATTTTGCTCACCGTTGTCGACAATTGATTGCCTCGTTGTCGTCCCTGAAATAGTAAGAAGAAAAGCCAAAGTTAGAAAATACATCATCTGTAATTTGGTTGGTACAGCATGAGCATTGTTGATTTATCTCACGTTGTTCACTTACTGTCGTTCCGACAATCGACCCGATGAAATTGTAGTTGCTGCCGTAGAATACTTCTTACTCCATGTCACGAAAAACAGTACCTTGTTCCTGTTGATATAATTGCAAGGGACAAAGCCAGTTCATTGATTTCAAGACGTATATGTAAGGCTGCAGTCCAAACAATATCTATCCAGCAAATCCCCTTCTCGTCAAATGCTAACTACTTCTTTTCCAGTACAAGGCTGTTATTTCGGACTAAAATAAATGAGAACGGATCGTTGTGCTCAAAGAGGGTCGGATCCCACGTTCTCGGACGGAGTGTTGATTGCAAGAACCAACACTCTACTCAAATAAGTCGGATGTAAGAAGGCAGATTATGAAGTGATTTTTTTGTTGCAAGGTAAAATGTGATTTTTTTTGTCACGAGGTAGAAAAAGTGATCTTTTTTGTTTGTCGCGAGGTAAGAAAAGTTTATTAGTGTTTGTGTGGGAAAGTTTTTTTTTTTGTCGCGAGGTAAAAAAAAATCATACATCCTGTACAATTCTACAGGATTTGGTACTAGTGTAGATTTGTGTAGAATTCTACACGTTTTTTGTACTAGATAATTCGTACGTCCGAGAAAAAAAATCAATCTCGTAGGTACGAAAAAATCTCGTACGTACGTTCGAAAAAGAATCTATGTACGTTCGAAAAAGAATCTCGTACGTACGACGTTCGAAAAAGAATCTTGTACGTACGAAGAATCTCGTATGTACGGTATGTATGTAGGTTCGAAAAAGAATGTCGTACGTGTACGTTCGAAAAAGACAGGTGTGGATTCGTACATGTTCTTTGTACTAGATAATTTTCGGCAGGGGTAAAGAACTTGCGAGAAGTCCACATATAAGAACCAATAATTACTGAATTTTCGAACAGGATGTAACCTTAACCATATTGGAAACAACTTTTCCACACAGAACGCCCAAAATGATGTGGTTTGACTCTCCAAATGGCAACCATGGGGGTATTTTTGGTGTAATTCCAGGGCACAAACTAACTTATTTGGTAATGACTCCAAAAGTATCCGGTCCAAGCAATGAATACATTCATCATGACTCATTAAATGCATATTGGGAACAACTTTGTCACATAGAATGCCCAAAATCTTAAGGTTTGGCTCTCCAAATTGCAATCATGGGTGTATTTTTGGTGCAATTCCAGGGCACAAACTAACTTATTGGGTAATGACTCAAATAGTATCGGGTACAAGCCATGAATACATTCATCATGACTCATCCAATGCATATTGGGAACAACTTTGTCACATAGAATGCCCAAAATCTTAAGGTTTGACTCTCCAAATTGCAATCATGGGGGTATTTTTGGTCCAATTCTAAGGCACAAACTAACTTATTGGGTAATGACTCAAAAAGTATCGGGTACAAGCCATGAATACATTCATCATGACTCATCAAATACATAATGGGAGCCACTTTTTCACACAGAATGCCCAAAATGTTGTGGTTTGACTCTCCAAATGACAAACATGGGGGTATTTTTGGTGCAATTCCAGGGCACAAACTACCTTATTGGGTAATGACTCCAAAAGTATCGGGTCCAAGCCATGAATACATTCATCATGAGTCATCAAATGCATATTGGGAACAACTTTGTCACACAGAATGCCCAAAATGTTGTGGTTTGACTCTCCAACTGGCAAACATGGGGGTATTTTTGGTGCAATTACAGGGCACAAACTAACTTATTGGGTAATGACTCAAAAAGTATCTGGTCCAAGCCATGAATTTATTCATCATGACTCATCAAATGCATAGTGCGAACAACTTTGTCACATAGAATGCCCAAAATCTTAAGGTTTGACTCTCCAACTGACAAACATGAGGGTATTTTTGGTGCAATTCCAGGGCACAAACTAACTTATTGGGTAATGACTCAAAAAGTATCCGGTCCAAGCAATGAATACATTCCTCATGACTCATCAAATACATATTGGGAACAAGTTTGTCACACAGAATGCTGTAAATGTTGTGGTTTGACTCTCCAAATGGCAAACATGGGTGTATTTTTGGTGCAATTCCAGGGCACAAACTAACTTATTCGGTAATGACTCAAAAAGTATCTGGTCCAAGCCATGAATACATTCATCATGACTCATCCAATGCATATTGGGAACAACTGTGGCACACAGAATGCTGTAAATGTTGTGGTTTGACTCTCCAAATGGCAAACATGGGTGTATTTTTGGTGCAATTCCAGGGCACAAACTAACTTATTCGGTAATGACTCAAAAAGTATCTGGTCCAAGCCATGAATACATTCATCATGACTCATCAAATGCATAATGGGAACAACTTTGTCACACAGAATGCCCTAAATGTTGTGGTTTGACTCTCCAAATGGCAATCATGGGGGTATTTTTGGTGCAATTCCAGGGCACAAACTAACTTATTCGGTAATGACTCAAAAATTATCTGGTCCAAGCCATGAATACATTCATCATGACTCATCAAATGCATATTGAGAACAACTTTGTCACACAGAATGCCCAAAATGTTGTGGTTTGACTCTCCAAATGGCCATCATGGGGGTATTTTTGGTGCAATTCCAGGGCACAAACTAACTTATTGGGTAATGACTCCAAAAGTATCCGGTCCAAGCAATGAATACATTCATCATGACTCATCCAATGCATATTGGGAATAACTTTGTCACACAAAATGCCCAAAATGTTGTGGTTCGACTCTACAAATGGCAATCATGGGGGTATTTTTGGTGCAATTCCAGGGCACAAACTAACTTATTGGGTAATGACTCCAAAAGTATCCAGTCCAAGCAATGAATACATTCATCATGACTCATCAAATGCATATTGGGAATAACTTTGTCACACAAAATGCCCAAAATGTTGTGGTTCGACTCTACAAATGGCAATCATGGAGGTATTTTTGGTGCAATTCCAGGGCACAAACTAACTACTTGGGTAATGACTCAAAAAGTATGGGGTCCAAGCCATGAATACATTCATCATGACTCATCCAATGCATATTGGAAACAACTTTGTCACATAGAATGCACAAAATGTTGTGGTTTGACTCTACAAATGGCAAACATGGGGGTATTTTTGGTGCAATTCCAGGGCACAAACTAACTTATTGGGTAATGACTCAAATAGTATCGGGTCCAACCCATGAATGCATTCATCATGACTCATCCAATGCATATTGGAAACAACTTTGTAACATAGAATGCCCAAAATCGTAAGGTTTGACTCTACAAATGGCAAACATGGGGGTATTTTTGGTGCAATTCTAGGGCAAAAACTAACTGATTGGGTAATGACTCAAATAGTATCGGGTCCAAGCCATGAATGCATTCATCATGACTCATCAAATGCATATTGGAAACAACTATGACTATCATGACTCATCAAATGCATATTGGGAACAACAACTTTGCCACTCAGAATGCCCAAAATGTTGTGGTTTGACTCTACAAATGGCAAACATGATGAGGGTATTTTTGGTGCAATTCCAGGGCACAAACAGTCTCATTTGGTAATGACTACCAAAGTTTTTGTACCAGGCCATGAATGCATATCACATGACTTACGAAATGCATGTGGGGAACAACTTTTAAATGCATATTGGGAACAACTTTGACACACACAGTACAGACAATGATGTGGTTTGTAGATACAAATGGCACACAAGACAGTACGGTATGTTAGGTGCAGCAGTCTACGAGATTCTACATGTGACTAGAGGATTGAAATACATAACCTTAGTGTGATCAAATGTTTCCCTTCTGAAAAAATTATGGCGCGGGAGGGGTGGCTGGCACAGGTACGTGATCTACTGCTACAAATATAACAGCGCGCCCAAAACCAGACAACACACAGAAGATGTTCGGGCAAACAACATAGTACAGAACCCACGGAAAAATTCTACACACAAAACATCGTACACATACTACACGAAACACCGTACACACACACACACACACGACACACACAACACACACAACACAAAACACCGTACACAACCCGACAAATTATTAGTACACACACAAAACCACACAAAAAGAAACACATGATTCTTGATCGACACCGTATTCAGAAAATAAAATAAAAAAATATGAATGCTATCGGAAAGACACGACGAAGCAAAAAATCCGAGGGGAAGACCCTTCGAAACAACAAAACCATCCGGCCCGGTGATCATCAAAATACAGGGGACAACAACGGTAAGAAAAGAAGAGTTAAAACAAACACCGCAATTACTAACAAAGTGTGTAACAGTAATACCACAACTATGAACGCATCAAAGGGCAACAGTAAAAAAAATGGTTCCGACAACACAATTTCTACTACTACAAACACGGAAGAACAAAACACCATCAACCAGAGTAACGAACCAGCGCTGACCATTACCAACACAACCACCACTACAGTAACGAACCAACAGAAAGAAGGAACAAAAACCAATGTGGTAGAGAAAACATGTAACGGAGAATGCTACAATTTAGAGGATGTTGCCGAACATGTCATGAAAAATATCCAATATGACAAATTGGCAGAGGAAGTGGCAAAACGCTTACGGAAACAAGAGAGGGAACCACATATAGGGGTGGGAAAGGTAGTAATGGTACCTAAACAAACGGAGGCAACCATGCAGGGAGAGGGGAGTTACAATGCCGGCGACACAAGAGAACGAGCAGTAAGTACAATTACAGACGAATATGGACTTATAATAGACAACGATATGCTTAAGGCTTTGAGTGATATGAGTGAAAGAGTGGAGAAGCAGCTAAGGGATTACGTCAAAAAACATTGGTACCCCAACATGAAGTTCCCTATCAATGACAAGGTAACGGCGCTTGTAATAAATAAAGCTGTTGGAGAAAGTGCGGTTATGAAGCCACAAAATATTCCACTTGCGGCATTCTGTTCCTTTTACAGGAAACGAGTAGGGACAGTACTGACCGCATTGAGGCACAACTCACAAACATTAGCGAGAAAAAACTGGATAGGTAAATACAGACAGGAGAATTGGTTGTTGAAATTAGGATTTTGAGAATCTATTTTTGGTCCGACAACACTAACATGCTGCACGTTGATACTTATGATACTTCCGTACAGACGATTACAGAAAAGGTCGAGTCCCTATCACATTCCCTGGTACTGTTGCAGTTATTCAAGACACAGAATATGAAAACACAGGTATTTTAAACCCTCAATACAGAACATACAAAGACGCGGAAGATGAAGATTTTTATTATTTTGTTACAAGAATCATGTCGGCAATCAATCCGACAAATTCCAATTTCAAACAACGGAAGGAGAGGCACTTGCTGAGTGATATATTTACTATAGCAGATGAAGCATTTGCATTGGTACTAATCTACAATGAGCATCATGTATGGGTGAACCAGCAGCGGCGAAAGGGTGATGCCACGATTCCGCGACAAAAAAAAAAATTCTGCGATTCAGACAGTGGAAGCAGAAATGGATGGATGGAGGAAGGTCGCGAGTTGTTCAGTGACTTGTGCGACAAAATTGGCGAGATGCGAAAACACCCAGAAACAGGAAGGAAATTGGAAGAAATGATGAGGGACAGATTTAGGAACGAAAGTTCGACAAATTACACCAACAATAAGCAGGGCGATGCAAATATTACTAGTAGCAGCTCCACTAATTGTAGTGGACCAAAAAAGAAAAAGAAAAGAAACGTCTATATTGATCCGGCAATAACAGCATTGATGAATGAAAGTTTATCTATGGGTGAACTAATGTAGAAAATAACAGTACATACATAATACAAAACTACTACTAATCTTGAACTTAATTTTGAGAATATTAGAAATAATGGAGGATTCGTAATACGTTGCAATAGGAATAAATCAAGCATAATAGAATCTACATTTTAAAAAGGGAATATTGTAGTCAAGAAATAGAATTCACAACTAGGGGAGCAGAATCGAATTGTTGTTTGGTAGATTAATATTTTGGAATTAATACTGACTCAAGATTTCTTTTTTATTCGTGAATAGAAGTAAGTGTTGTTCGTACAGAATAATAATTCGGTTCTGCTAGAGACTGAAATAAATTATTTTTATTTGAGAGTAGAGTAATGTGCATCACGCGCACAGAAATAGTGCTGAGTTTACATATACCCTTATACGATCGTCGCGAATTTCAGGGTGTCCAGAAATATTGCCGTGTTAAAATCACGCACAAAATTTGTGCGCGAGAAGTAAATTCGAACCCCGCGAAACAGTTCTCGGACGATGGTAACATGCCCTTTTGTTGCGAATCATGTCTGTTAATGAGTGATTCCCACCAATGATTTGACCAAAGTAATAAAAAAATATTCGCGAGTGAATAGATTGAATAGATTTTTGGCGCACCCAACCGATGAATAGATTTTATTAACTATTACTCGGAGCAAATTTGGAATTCGGAATCTCTAAATAAGCATGCCCGGCAAAAGAGGTGCAAGAGGTGCACCACATGATTCATTCGTGCGTTGGGGACTAAAATATTTGATTTTAGTGATTCCGTTCGAGTTTATTCTGTTTTTATTCAGTTAATAAAATCTGGCAGTAGAGACAGTCTCGACTGCTAAATTCTATTCAATAATTAATAAATCTATTCACTATGTGAATAGATTTATTACTTTGGTCGCAAACTTTTATTACTTTATCATTGGTGGGAATCACTCAATTTTTCACGATTCTCAATTGTTATCCGACGCGTACCGTAGTACCTCCCTGTAGGCCGGTAGGTACTGTACCGTACCGGTACATCACTGCGCCGGTAGAAAAAGTATTGGAACGTACGGTACAAGCGGGCCAGTATTGGCATTGAGATTGGGGTACGAGTAAGATACGAGTACTAGTACTATTCGTATGGTATGAGTAAAAGACAAACAGAAGTGATGCTGGCTCATCCATTTTGGACAAAATATCAGTCTTAGTCATCCCAGTGCGCTCATTTTTAGATGGAGTTTCACTTGAACAGAAGATACGAAGTTCGCACTTCGTATTTGTTCCTTGTACCGTACGTTACGAACCGTACACACTGAACTCTCATGGGTAGTACCCGGTAGTCCGACGAAACCAAAGTCGATTATTTTTCAGTGATGTACCGGGTAAGATTACCGTTCGTATCTATTACTGAATGGAATCCAAAATCAAGTCGTACAAAGTAAATTTACCAGTTAGGAGTATCCACTATCTCTGCCCGATGCCAAGGCAAGGACAGCTAGTCCAAGACCTGTTCCATTTCTTCCCATGACGTCCCTCCATATTTGGAACGGGCCTTTCCCATGCGCATTTGCAGACCCTGTGAGAGGAAAAAGTTCCGTCGCCCGATGGAAATCCCCTCGAATGCTGTATCTACGTATTCCTCCTCGCTGCTTCGTCTCGCAAGTGTGATAGTTTGACCGTGAGTAACTCGTTCGTCCCATAGGACACAGGATAGTGGTCGGTTTTCTTCCATCGCTGCAATGGATCGGATTCGTACTCGTACTCGTATTTATTCGTCTTCTTTAGTGGTGCGGCAATAACAATCCCGTCCTTCGTATTGGCCGAAAGCGATATAGTGCTCAAACGCGTATTCATCGGTCTGTCCCGCCAGGGCGGCTGTCAAATCCGGGTTGTTCTGGAGGTAGCAGCTCCAAAAACAATCCTCGGGCCACGTAACCTTCTCCTTAACCGTGACTACTCCGTTTATCAGTTGTCCCTGGGCGGTACGGAGGCGCGACTTGTCGTCGGCCGCTGTCTGGAGCACCGCCATGTACACCAGGAGTCCCACCATCACCACCCGAAAAACGTTTCGGGAGCTGCACAGGCCTGGGCTCGCGTCGTCATTCGTGCTCGTGGATTGCTTGATAGTCATGCTGCTGCTGCTGCTGCTGCTGCTGCTGTGTTCGAATCTGATGTATTGTATTCTACTGTGTCAGCTTGGCTCGGATACGATTTCGATCCGACTACTGTACCGTACAGTGCAAGCTTGGCTTCGCTTGGGTTAGCGTTCTCTGACGGTTGTTTTCTTAAGTTATTGATGGAGAGAACACTCATGACCCCGGCGAAGTCGGAGGCTGGGGACGTAAAACTTTTACTTACTCGTACGTCCGTACAGTACGTACTGTACCGTACACAGATGAAAACGAAATGGATTGCACCGGCACAGTTTTCGGCAGAAAATTAGATTTCAATCGCACGTAGCGTACCATAATAAAATACTTCGTAATAATTACCTACCGTACAAGCTCGTACTCGTACCGGTTTGTAACTGGCTGTGTAGTCCTATCGTCGCGCCATATGCGAGCTCGGAACTGGACAAAATTCACGCTTGGGACTAGACAAAATTGGCCATAACGTCAAAAACATACGAAGTACGGTGAGTGTACAATATAAAAATACCACAATTAATACCCAGTACCAAAACCATGTACAAGTCTACAGGAAATAAACATATGTGTGCTCGGCACACCGAAGTCTCTTCAAAAAAAGAACAAGACAAAAACCCTGAAAACACACCAAAAAACTCACGAAGACAATTTTTTTTTACGGGAAGTCCGATCATCGAAATCACCTATGTCGTTCGTGTTCATTAATTTCCATTTTCGCAACCCTCCAACAACCCTTCCGTTTCTCCTTCGATAGAACAGACCATGAAGGTTCACCACCGTACAAATAGTACAAAATGACACCAACTCAAATACCTACACATTCCGCTACTTCGATTTGGAGCGGGAAGGGTATTCGAACGGCAATTCTACTGCAAATAACACGAGACGACGAGACAAAAAAATCGAGCCGACGGCCCTTCTCCGACCCATCTGTTTCCCCTCCAATAGAAGGGAAGATGAGGGTGGACATGTACAAATACTACCACATTCGAACACCATCATGTTCCTCTACTGATTTTTTGACTTAGAATGGCAATCAAACGGCTATCGGATCGGATGGTGAATTAAGAAGATATGGGGGGCACCATTTCTGTTCTGACGACCATTCTGTTTCTCCTTCGATAGAACAGACCATGAAGGTTCGCCACTGTACAAATAGTACAAAATGATACCTACTCAGATACCTACACATCACTCTACTTCGTTTTCGATCAGGAAGGGTATTCAAACGGCAACCAAACGCCGTTTCGAGCAGCGTTTTGAGCAGCAGCGTTTTGAGCAGCAGGAAAAACAGCAGCAAGCAGTGGCGTTTGGAGCGGCGTTTTGGAGCAGCAACAGGAAGAAGCCAGCAGCGGCGTTTTGGAGCAGCAGGAAGCAAGCAGCCAGCAGCAAGCAGCGTCGTTATGGAGCAGCAGGAAGCCAGTAGCGGCGTTTGGAGCGGCGTTTTGGAGCAGCAGCAGGAAGAAGATTGAACGTTGCCACCAAGGTAGAGGATATGATGTAGACTAAATTTAAATAGAGTACCAAAGTATTGTACAGCACACTCTTAGCTTACTCAGAGGAGACCTATTTAGCAGCAGTATAGGGGGGATACTAGGCGCTTATTCGTTTAGTCACCATTTTGAAAAAGTGAGCGAAAAAATGTGTCACGAAACAAGCACCTCCGGGGACATTTCTTAGAAAGAAAAGAGTGAAGAACAACAGTCATGTAAAGTACTTGTGGTATTTGTGGTATTTCCTTAAGAGTTACACGGAGTCTCATACCACTAAAAATGCAACAATACTGAGTATGGAAATTCGCCCCGTACATATGTTTTTTGAGGGGTACCACATGATTTCTACAGAGAAAAACAGTAGAAATAGTCATTAGAGGTATGTATCATTAAGCGTACCAATTCCTACTTACGTGCCACAGTAGTGCCAGGCTAAATACCACAATTGTGGTATTTCCGCTGTATGGTATGAGTACGGTACATTATTATTTTGGTACCGGGTCAATCTCACACTTTTTTTGGTACATTCATATACTTTTGCCATACACTTTTCAACTACAACAATACCCACAAAAGGTACGAATACGTACAATTCGATCCTGTGACCTCATTTGCTCGGAATCGAATCGACTATGGAATTCCTTGGAACAATTGACAATCAGCATCGACCATGTGATTCCTCCTCCACCAAATCTACTAAATCTATGCTAAGCAAAACAATCTTGGAAACCAATTGACAATCAACCATGGTGGGGAAACAAATCAACAATCAACAAGTCAAACTGTTTGCACTTCCAAAGTGTTCAAAGCTTTGGGGATGGACTGTGAATTGATCCCGGGATTTGGACTCTTGATCATGGGACTAAGTCGAAATGACTTGTTAGCCTTCTGGACATGGTTGTGGAGTGACATAAGTGTCACCTTTGTCTTCATTAACTCATTGCCTTCTTCCAGCATTGCCTCTAATGATTCTCCAGCATCAACTCTCCCCTTCACGAATTGTATAGTACATTTGAGTCGCGAGAACTGCTTCTGGTTGACTGCGTCATAATGTTTTCTCCATCAATTGCAGCATCTCTTTTCAAGCTCTTCAATGCCATCAGGAGAATCATCTTCTTTGAAATTGTCAAGCCTGAACCACTCCTTCCACATTGAGGAAACCATGGTATGCTGTCGGATCAAGGTTTTTGTTGGAAGGTTAGTGCCTACTAGTACTCCCCACGCCGATTGTTGTTCTTGTTGTTGCTGCTACATCTGTTGGGAGACACAAAAAGCCATGTGCGGCAGGAAGCAGTTTAATTGTTCATTGATGGCATCTCGTTTTTCTTTGAATTTGCTAACCTTAGCTTCTATCCATGTAACGTCCTGTGAAACATTATAGACTTTGGAATGAATGTTGTGAAGTTGGTTGCAAAACCCTGGAAGTGCAATATCCATACTCCGTTGGATTAAGGTTGAGGTAGCTCCCTGGTCTCCCACTCTGACCATAAGCTTTTTGACAAGTGCCGCTTGATAAGCATGGAACAATTTGGTTTTGAAAATGGACAAGGAAAAGAAGCAATTTTTTCTCCCTTTGTGGATCAAGATGGCAGCATCCTGCAGTAAAATGCATTAAAAATTCAATAGGAGCTCAAAGAACGCTTGGGCAGTTGGCTTCTTGCTGTTACAGGCATTGATTGCGTCCATTGCCTTCTCAAGAAACGGGAACACTTGATGACAAAGCTCTGGAGGTGACTCAATGGTACTTCACGGCAAGAAGAAACTACCTTTGTCTTGCGAATGTCCAGCCAAGAGCCACATCGCATTTATAGAGAGTTTTGACAAATATTGATCTTCTCTGACATCAAGGTTCCAATTTCCAAACATCTTGATGTATTGTGAATTCACCTCTTGTATTTTGCATGCAACTGTACCTCTACTGCAGCCAAAATGAACCAAATGTTTTGATACAATGCCCAAGGCTTTTCATGCTGTTTGCATGGTTTTTGCATTGAACCATGGCGATGCGTTATCAGCAAAGTTGTATCGCAATAGCTCTTCAGTTGAATGAAATTGTGCCATCAAGTAGAAGTCCAACACGCCAACAGGACACATGTTAACATCTCTGTGTCTCATAATGCGCCCATACAAAGTTTTCTGACCGTTTGTTTCCCCTGTCATGATTTGCATCATAAAAGATCAGGCAGAAGCGTGCGCCTTCATCAGATTTGACAATGCTGCACAGAACCAACAGTTCACATTTGAATAAGGGCTTGCTGTGCAGAACACCACAATGCATCATAAGGAAATACAACCAGCCCCTTAACGCTGTGACATGGTAGTTATGTTTGTACCAATGCTTAGAGAACAAGAAAGCCTCAATTTGCTTGATGCTTTTCACCATCATGTACGATGGCAAGGCGTGATCTATTTTCTCATCATATCACATCTTCTTGATTTTTCTTTCTTACTTGGACGGCGCAGAGCAACTGTGTAACCCTGTTGATACAAAGGTGTTCCTTCATAAGAGTAATACAGATGACAGCATTTGTGACTTTCCGCAAACCCCCCTTGGTGCTCAAGTTGCTTGTTGGGAAACTTGTGTCATATTTCCACAAATGACGAGACAACTTCATAACTGCATTTCCTGGCTCCAAATAAAAACAACAATGTTTGAGAAAATTTTGGCTCTCATGCTTCATGTAGGCAGGGCGACACTTTGTAGACTTGGGCTTTGTAGACTTGGGTTTTGTCGACTTGGGCTTCATATCCAAATCTTCATCGCTGTCAACATTAATTGCTGATTGCACTTGTTTCTGCTTTTGAGTAGAAGAGAACGCAAGAGCAGTACTGGATACCGCAGACCGCTCCTTTGCGATGTTGATGGTGATACGCATAGGTTCAATGATATCTTCTTTCACCCTCATTGTTTGTTGTCTCAACTGATCTAGGACAGAAGTGCAGTCGCGCAACTTGGTTCTCGCAGCAGCACAATTGTTGTTAATTTTCTCCAAATCGTGAATTACAGCAATAAAATTGCCCAGAACCTTTACTGCTTCTTCAATTTTGTCAGGGATGCTTTGCTTGGGAGGTGACACAACAATTCCTACAGGAGACACATTTCGATCCTTGGGTAAAAGTCTAGCAAGCACTTTAGCTTCAATTTTAGCTGCCAACTGAGGCTGCAGATTGGAGTTATTTAGCAGTTGCTGCAACTGTTTGAGTGAGTACCCATCAAAGACACTGCTAATGTTGGATGACAATGGCATTGCTGCTTTCTACTAGATGAGAATTCTAGATTGTGGGAATCCCAGATTGTGAAAATTCCAGATTATGATACCACAGCACATGCTTGTCAAAAGTCAAAACATCCCACCACAGCACTCAATGCTTGTACAGCTTGTAGTAGAAAATCAACATATTCCCAGCTGAGCCATTGTGGCAAGCTTGTATAGAATCAAAACAAAAGAAAAATATGTCAACTGAAATGTAGCCAAGCCATCAGGGCAAACACTAGTTCATAATAGAATATACAGACCCAATAGCCAACATACCAACATGTTGCAATTGGCTGACATGTTTCAGCTAAATGTTTTAGGATGAAACAGACACAACAGAAATGGGATTACGTCGTGGACATCACAACATACATGAGAGCAGAATTTTAGGATTTTAGGAGGATACAAGTACACGTACAAGTAATCTTACCATGCACCGGTATGTCTCACACCAACCAGACAGGAACTGGTGCATACCAAAAATGTATAGGCTTCAACGGAACAAAAAAAGCGTGATTATTCTTTGTATGATAGTACCATGGCCAGTTGAAAAAAGGCAAGCAGGTGTAAAAAATTGCTGTGTCGCCTGAAATTAGGAAAATTGACCCATGCAAAGGTGACTAAGAGCAGCACATGACAGCCTCTGATGTCAAGGTCTCCAACTGTTGAAAACAGTAAATACTATGATTGCCCAACGTATTCCTGACTTGATCATTTGGTTGTTTCCAAAACACTATCTACTACATCCTAAGGAGTTGGAGCTTCAGGGGGGCTTCAGCCCAATGCCAATATTTGTGACCAAACCGTGACCAAACATTTTCTTCAACAGGCAGGGCATGTACGCTAGCATCCTTACTGCTGTGTCAGCGGGATCATAATCCCTGGGCTTCTTATGAAGAGCTTTTTTTGGCTTCCAAAGGGAGATGCCCACATTTTCCATGGCCCAGAGCCCAATCGCGCATATGCCAGCAGATTCTTGCTTTGAAGCTTGCTTCAAGGAAGACTAGGAAACTGAGGAACAAGTACTACTAGTTGCCATACAAGAATACAGTCTTACGGTAAAATGGGCTGGCCTTTGGCCCTCTAGTTCAGGACTAGAATTGAAGATAAGGACTTTATGTATGGTGCTATCATGCAAAAAGATAGAGCGTCTTGACACTTGTTTTCAACTCATAAATTGAGATGGACGGTGATTCTAGGGGACAGCGCTCAACCATAACACTTTTTGTTAGAAGGAAACTATACCTTGACATTGCTGGGAAAGGAGGCATTGCTAAGTTTAATAACCTAGTCAGATACTGGCATAAACTTCACCAAAAAAGTCAGTTTATGAGGGTCTATGTTGCTTTGTTTCCCAACAAAGACCAAGACCAGTGGACTTGCACTGCCCAACCTTCCAACGATATGGAAAGTGACGGTAGTAGCGAAATTAACAATAGCAACAACAGTGACAGCAACAGTGACAGCAACAGTGACAGCAACAGTGACAGCAACAGTGACAGCAACAGCGACAGCAACAGCGACAGCAACAGCGACAGCAACAGCGACAGCAACAGCGACAGCAACAGCGACAGCAACAGCGACAGCAACAGCGACAGCAACAGCGACAGCAACAGCGACAGCGACAGCAACAGCAACAGCAACAGCGACAGCAACAGCGACAGCAACAGCAACAGCAACAGCAACAGCAACAGCAACAGCGACAGCGACAGCGACAGCGACAGCGACAGCAACAGTGACAGCAACAGCAACAGCAACAGCAACAGCAACAGCAACAGCCACAGCGACAGCCACAGCGACAGCGACAGCGACAGCAACAGCGACAGCAACAGCGACAGCAACAGCGACAGCAACAGCGACAGCAACAGCGACAGCAACAGCGACAGCGACAGCAACAGCAACAGCGACAGCGACAGCGACAGCAACAGCAACAGCAACAGCAACAGCGACAGCGACAGCGACAGCGACAGCAACAGCGACAGCAACAGCAACAGCAACAGCGACAGCAACAGCAACAGCGACAGCAACAGCAACAGCGACAGCGACAGCAACAGCGACAGCAACAGCGACAGCAACAGCGACAGCGACAGCAACAGCGACAGCGACAGCGACAGCAACAGCGACAGCAACAGCGACAGCAACAGCGACAGCAACAGCAACAGCGACAGCAACAGCGACAGCAACAGCGACAGCAACAGCGACAGCAACAGCAACAGCGACAGCAACAGCGACAGCAACAGCAACAGCGACAGCGACAGCGACAGCCACAGCCACAGCCACAGCCACAGCGACTGTTGTTACTCTAAAAATCGACCAAAAGGTATATGATGTTAAAATTTAAAGAGATGTGAGCTCAGAGAGACGCTCTTATTTTTACTGTGTATTTCGTACTGTATTGGGGCTCTCTGTATTTTACATGGTAGAGATCTTCCCCGGTTAGTTGTTACCATTCTCATAACGATACCGTTGCTGCTGTTGCTGTATTAGTGTCGTGTCGGTCTTACTGTATCGGTCATTTGATGGTATTGGTCATTTTGTTGTTAAGTATTCTGTTCGATGGGGCGTATGCTTATTCGTGGTATATGTGCTGGATATAGGTAGGCCCATCTGGAATCGGTATTGATTTTCTTGATTGCAATAAGTAATTTCCTCACGGGGTACCAAGTACACTCTTCCGAATGTACTTATGGGTTCCAAGTGTTTACTTACTGTTCAGGTCTTTGGATATTTCTTGTTTCTAACCGGTTATTCCTTTTTGTTTGTAGCCTTAGGTGATATCGTTTTTACCACTTAAGGATTCCAGGTAGTGGAGGTGCGTTTGGTTCTAATGCTCGATCGTTCTTGTATTCCGCACCTCGGTCGTCGTTTCGTTTTGTCGGCTTTTTCGATCGAATTTGATGCCGACAACAGTCCGTATTTTTCGCCGACAACACACCCCTTGATCCAATACTTGTTTTGTATTGGATTACTGTCGGAGTATATCATGTTGAATCGTATTGATAGGCAAATCGCATGTTCGGATCAAGTCAAATTGAAGAATCGACTCGAGCAATTTTGATTGAGTCAAGATCATTGAATAGCCGAATCCGGTTGTTGTCAATCGAAGCAATCGAATGGAATGAATTAATTTGGGTAGTGTCCCATGATGTATCTTGCATGTCGGGCGTGCAAGATCCATCCCAATGGTTTGGTTAGATCATCAGCCGGGTTGATAACACCCGGAATATGAATCATCTTGATTTCACCATTTTCTTTCCAAGCTTGAATTGCAAAGAACCTGATTTCAATATGTCTGGTTCTTTCAGTTGGCTTCTGAGCATTTATGATTTCAATTGCCGATGCATTGTCCTCATAGATAGGGGTTGGACCAGCTTGGGCAAATCCTAATTCTTTGAGTACGAATCTGAGGTATCTGGCTGTTTTGGCCGCTGTGACTGCAGCAATGAATTCTGCTTCTGTAGAACTCTGTGCAGTGAGTGATTGCGCTTTGGATCTGTATACGATTGCTCCACCCGCATAAGTGAACACATATCCTGTGGTGGACCTGCGATGTTTTGGATCATTTCCATATGCTGCATCAACAAAACACATCAACTTGCTATGCTTGATATCTGCAGGGTATTCTGGGAGTGATCCATCTTGGACTACATCATTATATGGTTCTCCTGATGGAAGAGATGGTTCTGCATTCGGTCTATAGAATCTAATACCCCAGGATCGGGTTGTTCTGAGATATCGAGCGATGTTCTTCAGACTGGAATAGTGGAATGCAGTGGGATTGGAGCTGTATTTTGACATCAGGGTCACTGCATAGCCAATGTCTGGCCGGCAGCTCACATATGCAAACATCATTTCACCCAAGAGTGTTCTGTAGGAGAACCCTGATGTGGATTGTAATGCAGCATGTTCTTTGGTGCCTTCCAATGGTCCATTCGTATGTGATTGCAGTTGGCTCAGTACTTCAGTTGATAACGGCGCTGATGGTTTGGAGTGGGGTTTCATCTTAGAATCAGTCTCCCAACCGTGGGATGTCATGATCCGGTCAATGTAATTGGCGCAGGACAGTTCAATGTAGTCAGCTGTCTGTTTGACATCAATTCCATTGAAGTCTTCAAGCAAACCCATTTTGGTGAAGGGGACAGCATCTTCTCTAGGGAGCTTCAGCTTTGCGCCAATTATGTCATAGATCTTGTCAGATATGGATTCTGATGTGCAAGCCAGTGCAAAATCGTCAACTTGTCTCAGCATGTAGACTGTTTCACCTTCAAAAACTGTTGTATAGATTGTTCTGTCATGCGTGGTGGTCTTGAAGCTGAGATCGGGACCTTTCAAGATCTTGTTGATGTGGGTCTCCCATAGTCTACCTGATTCTGGGTGGCCTTGAAGTGCTCGAAGAACTGGAAGTACCAATCGTCGGTCTATGTCCTTTCCATGCTTGTGTCTATACCATTCTGCATAAGCATCGTCAATAGTCATGTATGTAGGGATGTTGGGCCCTGGAGAATGGGCATATGCATCAGCCGCGTCCCCCCCATAGACTTTGAGATTGAGACTTGCTGCAATGGCAAAGAACAGTCTTTGGATGGGGTGTTCAACACACGATGAGTATGACATTGCTATGGCATGCAGGGTTGGGGCTGCATATTTGCTTCCATTGCAACATTGCCTGGCTCTTCTGACACCATTTCTTTTCACACTGTATTGCCAGTGGGGTCTGAGAATGATAGCGTCGGGGTCCTTAGGGTATTGAATTGGTGATCCAAACATTTCCAAATCTTCAAACTGGTCAAGCTGTTTTCGCTCCCCAGCTTGCCATTCAGGCCATGTAGATAAAGGCTTGAGATTCCTTCGAGTGAAGTGCCCTAGTGCTTGTTCTTCAGGTGTAGTTGCCTTGGAATTGATGGCCTTGATTAAGAGTTCAATTTCTTCAGTTGGTAGTGAATCTGCATCTAGTGGTAATGCTTGATTTCCTGGTTTATGAAGCTTGGTGATAGCTCTGAGAGATGCAATATCAATAGTAGGAATGACAACATCCATGTCGTCTTCAGTTGGTGCCAAGTGTTTTTGGATGGAGGCATGGAGTGCTTCAGTGCTATCGACCTGGTTGATCCTTGATTGTATCAGCTGCTTGTATTTTGTACCAATGCGCTGGATAGCTTTGATGGAGGAAATTCGGTCCAAGAATGGTGGATCTTCTTCAGCAGTGGGTTCCTTCCAGGAGGTATTGGGAGCAAATAAACCATATTCATTTGAGTGTTTCCTGACCTCCTTCATAGACAATTTCTCTTCAAGTGCAAAGGTAATTGGTGTATCTATTGAAGAATCCCTCACCCCTCGATCGTGGCAGGCCTGTAAAGCTGTAGTTACATCAGCAGCAGTAAAGACACGATTGTGATTGATAGAGACAATATAAGCACCTCGTAGCTTGGAGAGAGATTTCTTGTGTGAGGAGAAAAGCTTTGAGGCAGGACTGTTTGGGATGATATCTGTGAGGTAAGCTCGGCCAAGCAGTGAATCATTGGCATACCGGAGGCCAAATGTTTGATCAGTACAAGATGGGGAGACAGTGAGCCTGAGATTTGTGAGATTGGCAAAGGGGGAGATAGAGAATTGAAAATCACTGGATGACACCTCAGTGGGTTCCGCAGGAAGTGGAATGTTGTCATCTGTCCTGAGCAGGTGTTTGACATTAGTGGGGAGGTCTGCAAGTGGGAGATCATTCATGCCTTCATCAAACCTGACATGCGTGGCTATTTTGACTCTGTGTGTCTCAGTATCATACCACAGAATGTTCCTGGTAGTGTAGGGTACAAAACCTAGAAATATGCCTTTTCTTGCATTGGGTTTGAGCTTGATTGATCTCTTGCCTGGAGGTCTAACCCAAACTCTGCAACCAAAGGTTCGGAAATCAGCAAGGTTTTCCTTACGGCCAGTTGCCAATTCCAATGGTGAATGTAGTTGGGTGCCTTCAGGGAATGCATTGGACAACCGGAGTGCATGGTAGAAAGCAAAGGGCCAGAACTTGATGGGCAAATTAGCACCAGACAGCATTGCCCTCATGGAGTTAGCAAGAGTTCGGTGTGCTCTTTCAACTGTGCCATTCTGGTGTGAAGCGTCCGCGCCAGTGGGGAAAATTGAATATCCAAACGCAGAGAATAGGTTTCGGATGTCAGGATTGTGATAGAGTTCTCCACCTTGATCAACTGAAACATACTTGTCGGCACAAGTTGGGTTGTGCTGGGCGAAGAAATGCTCTAACCAGTGTAGTGGCGCTGCTTTAGAGATTCGCGTGTCTCCATATTTCATACCAGTATAGTGATCTGTGATGAGAATCCAAGCAGTTTCTCCATGAATGCCTTCATAATCGCGCTTGCGTTTGCTGTTGGAGGATTTGCTACCTGAGAATGCAAAATCAATAGATAAACCCTGAAAGGGTTGTGTGGCCTTGCGTGTGGAATGTGAGCCAGCAGGTGTTTTGGTGTGCTTACATTGTATGCAAGTTGGACATTGGTCAAGAATACTGGTTTGCCGTTTGAATTTTGGGACTCCAATGATGTGCTTATGAGCTTGATACAGAAAATCATCGCATGGGTGTCCCAACCTTTGGTGCCACAGGAGTTTCGATGTCTTGGTTTTGATGGCTTGGATAGGGATATTTTTGTCCACAATGTTGGTGAAGAACAGTTTGGCATCAAACCTTGGTATGACACTGGTATCAGACTGAGCTTGCGCTGCTTCAGTGCATGTCTGCAGATTGACAAGGTTGGTGTATACATCGTACCTGTAGTTGCTAATGGCTGCTTTGGAGGCCAGTTCACAAGCTTCCTTGAACTGCATGTCAGTTGCTAAGGCATAGGCGGATGATGTTGCACAATTTGCATATGGAGAGGTAATATCAACATCTGGGATCAGTACTGGGTGTGTATAGCATTGACCATCAATGATGCTCCCGTGGAGGACAATGCTGCAGGCAGTGTTCTGCTTGTGATGACAAATAATGGTGAGGTTACCATTTTGTGGAGCAGATGAGTCAGGGTTCTCAGTGAATGATTTATGGATGGACTGTCCACTGAACTGACATCGCATACGGGATGTCATTCCACAGAGATCGTTCTCACTCAGTAATGTTGTTGACAGGGAGGGAGAATAGTAGAAGAAAACTTTGATATACCCAATGTGATTCGGTGCTGGGATATGCAAATATCCTGATCCTTCAGGGATGCAGGTAGCGGCTGTGCCTCCTATTGCTGCTGTAAGCCTGACAGGACATTTTCTTATCTTGGTGTAAGGTTTGTAACCGTGCAGGATGTGTTTGAGGTTTGTGCAGGAAACCTTTGCACCGGTGTCAATCTGAGCCCGGACACCCTGTTGGAAGTAGGCTGTAGCTGCAATAGGGTCCGGTGGGACGAGGGAATGCACATTGTATGTATCAACTGGCGTAGGGTTGTCCCTATCGAAATTGGGATCCTCATTGGTCTTCAGGTGTGATTCCAATGTAGGGGATGTAGCCCTGAGTGATTCCATGTCACAGTAGACATCAATTGGTATAGATGACTGGAGGCTGTCTTTTGGAAGGAGGTTGACGGCACCAATTATGACGGATTCATAGGAGCTGACACTGCTGGAGTCCAAGGAGGGGCATAAGCTGTTCACTTGGGACGCTGTGATGTTATCAAATCCTTGGGGATCATCTTGAGGTGATGTCATAGTATGGCTGCAAGAAAGACTTTCTATTCTTGGCCATTGCAAAAATTTTGGTTTTCTACTGTAGCATCAGGTGAAACCTCATCTTGATCTTCATTGCCAATGTTGATCTGAGAGATTTGCTGGGTGGAATCCAAGAGTTGTTGGGTCTGCTTATTGGATTTGTTCAGAAAAACAGCCGCAGCAATCCTATGTTTCTTCAGGGACTCAATATCTTGCAACGCAGGACAATTATCAAAATTGTGACCGGACATGTGGCAAACGATACATTTTCTGGATGTGTCAAAAAGACTAGGTTGCTTATCGAATGCTGTGATGGCATTGCAGTATGCTTGGTGGAGGAAGGGATCGTCAGATTCTTCATCCATCTCCGGGTAGCCAAGCGATTCAATCAGGCTGATTGAGTGAGATGTCAAAGTAGAAGGTGTTCTAACAGTACTGTTGCTAGCGCGCTTTTGAAACCGATCATTCCGACGGGGACCTGGTCTGGTTCCTGAGACGTTCAATTGCTTGGGCTGGATTGGTTTGGAGTTGTTCCTCTTGTACTTTTGCTCAGCCTTGATCTCTTGTTCATATGTTTGGAGGGTTTGTAGGAGCCTACCTGCCTTGTATTTGTCTCGCTTGAATTGGTCATCAGAGTCGCGTTCATCTTCGGTTTTTTTGAAGAGCTCTTCTGAGAGGGTGGTTCCTGCAATCAGGTTGCTAACTTCTTCTGTTGAACTGATAGTGCTGGGTTGGTTTTGGAGGAACACTCTAAGTCTCAGATAATCCTTGTACCGGAAGTAGTATTCTTCAAGAGATTCATTTGCATCTTGGTTGGGAGGGTTTCTGACCATTCTGCTGGCATTGGATGGCCTTTTTGAGTTGGGATGTGTTTGAGCAATAATCGTGTAGAGCGCTTCATATCCCTGTCCGCCTTCAAAGCTCTGAATAGTGGCCTTCATACTTGCACATGAATCAGGGATGATTTTATCAGTTCTCAGTGCTGTGTAAATGAGATTTCCCCATTCATTGATAGCCAATTCATATCTTGAAGGTAGGTCGTGTGGAAAGGTCATCACCAATTGTGAATCCTCTGAGGTGATCAGCTTCACGTCTGAATAGATAGTATGGGTGCACATAAATGTGGTGTTGCTGGGAATGAGCTGTGATCTCTCTGTACCATTTCCTAACCTGAGGGTCTGTTGCATCCTTTAGTTGTGGGAATCCTGAGAGGAACAGTTTGTCTCTAGCTGCTTCTTTGGACTTGTCAGAGGCTCTGGTCAAATCAAAACAGTCACCGCTTCTGGTGATCAGGCGCTGGTCATTTCTGCCACTGCCTAGATTGTGTAGGTAGTAGTTTTGTCGGACAATGGTTTCATTTCCCGATGAGTCTGTGTAGGTGATTGGGAAGTCTTTCATGTCATCTCTGGTGAGGAATTCATCTTTTCGGTAGTAACGCTCTTTCACAGGTGGTGGTAGTGTTGCTGGATTCCATGGAAGGTCAAGGGATTGGTGGTTGGCGCCGGTATTGTTGTTGGTGGCGTTGTTGTTGTTGTTGTTGCCGTTGTTGACCAATTGTTGGAGTAGGGTGGTCAATTCTTGCATGTGGGTGCCCGTTGTGGTGGGCGCTGGGTTTGGAGCTGTGGCAGTTTCATCCTCAACGTCGGGTTGGACTTCACCTGTGTAAATTCCATTGAAGTAGTTGCCGGGGTTATTGGTCTTCCAGTTTCTTCTGAACTTCCATTGATTGATGTTGAAGATGACTGTGGCGAGTGGTTCTGGGTTATTGGTTGCTTCAGCTTGTCTGACAGCCTCTCTTCCTGCAGAGTCAAACTCCTGCGGGTTTCTGATCCTTTGGTTTGGGAAACCAGGTTTAAGAAATCGTACGGGGCATGAATCAAGGAGATGGGCTATGTGTCCCTTTTCTAGTTCATCGATGTTTGTCATTTCCAAGGTGATGCTGTTGCAGAAGGATTCTCTTAGTGCAGTGACTGGGGCAGGACCAAGGGTTCTTGGGCCTTCGGCATTAGCGTCCGATGTGAAGAGAGTTGATATTTCAGGTGCGGTAAGTGGGATGCTCTCTGCATAGGTGCCATTGAGAGAGAGGACTTCTTGGGGGTTGTTGTCACTTTGGAATTTGAATGCAATCCCGTAGACATTGGACCAATCGTATGCTTCTGGTGGAGGGACCATGATGGATGTCGAATCGTAAATTTATTACGTTGTTTCGTCGTCGTCGTGATTAATCTGTCGATAACCGTCGTAGCGGCGAGGATTAAGCGTCGTTGTCGAAAATTGTCGTTGTCAAAAATACTGAATGATCGCCGATGTGAGAAGATTCTGGCGTCGGCGTCGGCGTTCTTGTAGCTTGGTGTTCTGTAGAGACACCCCTTGATACGTATGGAGAAACAATCGATCGTTGGGAGAATAACAAAAGAAGATTCCTGGTAGAATGTTTGATCGTACCCGTCGGTTCGATCGTATTCGATGTGATGTTCGATTCTTCGAGCTCGGGATGGAATTAACGTCGGTGTGATTGCGATCGAAACGACGATGTGTATTACAGAAGGAGAGTCTTGGTAGCACGTTCTGTATACACCCCTGGATACGTATACTGCTTGGTCGTGTATTACAGAAGAAGATTCTTGGTAGAAGGATCTGTATACACCCCTTGATACGCGAGGAAGGAGAAGAAAGAGATGAGGGAGGCCGAAGTGTAGCACACGGATGGGCGTCACTACAAATTTCCTCTGGATTTAACCGACAGTGGAGGTGCTGAACGGCCGGAGATAGATAGCTAGCTTAAGGTATACACAATCCTACGGATGGGCAGCAATTGTGTGAGTTATAAGGGCTCTATAACCTGTTGTTACTCTAAAAATCGACCAAAAGGTATATGATGTTAAAATTTAAAGAGATGTGAGCTCAGAGAGACGCTCTTATTTTTACTGTGTATTTCGTACTGTATTGGGGCTCTCTGTATTTTACATGGTAGAGATCTTCCCCGGTTAGTTGTTACCATTCTCATAACGATACCGTTGCTGCTGTTGCTGTATTAGTGTCGTGTCGGTCTTACTGTATCGGTCATTTGATGGTATTGGTCATTTTGTTGTTAAGTATTCTGTTCGATGGGGCGTATGCTTATTCGTGGTATATGTGCTGGATATAGGTAGGCCCATCTGGAATCGGTATTGATTTTCTTGATTGCAATAAGTAATTTCCTCACGGGATATCAAGTATATTCTTCTGAATGTACTTATGGGTTCCAAGTGTTTACTTACTGTTCAGGTCTTTGGATATTTCTTGTTTCTAACCGGTTATTCCTTTTTGTTTGTAGCCTTAGGTGATACCGTTTTTACCACTTAAGGATTCCAGGTAGTGGAGGTGCGTTTGGTTCTAATGCTCGATCGTTCTTGTATTCCGCACCTCGGTCGTCGTTTCGTTTTGTCGGCTTTTTCGATCGAATTTGATGCCGACAACAGTCCGTATTTTTTGCCGACAACAGCGACAGCGACAGCGACAGCGACAGCGACAGCGACAGCGACAGCGACAGCGACAGCGACAGCGACAGCGACAGCAACAGCAACAGCAACAGTGACAGCAACAGTGACAGCAACAGTGACAGTGACAGCAACAGTGACAGCAACATCAGCTCCAAGAATTCTCCTGAGCAACCAAGAAGGAATCTGTTCTTCGCCAGCAATGTTTCCCAAAGGATCCCCATGATAAGAACACCCACGTTGGCTTGGAATTGTTTCTCCAAGAACCCAAAGCTGAAGTCTTTGCTACCCTGATGAAGAGGGATACAAAACAATCGAGGTGAACTTAGAACAACCTGAGGTAAATGAAGGAATCCAAGTAATGCTGACTTGTGATGTTCGTGTGAGTTACACAAATATTACTGGAAAAGTTTCCAAACAGATGGAAAAGATCACAGTCAATCAAGCAGTTGTCGATATACGAGACTTTTGCCTAACTCAGCCCATCATGCACAAAGCCTGGCTAAGTGAGAACCAAATGGGTGTCTTTATCCGTTCACCAAAACAACCATTCTATCTTACAGAAGATATTAATAGGCTTTGCATGAACACAAAAGAGTCTAAAAAAGGGCAAAATGGTGCCACAATGCCAGAAGACGTACGGAAATTTCAAGGTCTATAGAACTTGCATCAAAGCTGACAAAAAGCCCCCCTCTGTTCACTACTAGAAGTTCCTGGATGGAATCACTTGTACAAGCCAGTTCTTCAATGGTGCCAAAGACTCCGTCAGCAGCTCCTTGAAACTTAAGCAACATTTTGGTATATCCCACACTGAATTCAGCAGGTCAAACCAGCACGTATTACCATTTGTTAAGTACAAGATGGCCATCAAGCTGAGCATTGTAGATATCCAAGTAGAAGCTTCTGTAGATGAGGACATCAAATACTGTATTGAGCAGTGGGATGTGTTGAATTTTGATGATAATGACATGGGAGGTGCGTAATATTATTTATTTTCAATGTAGGACACACGTAAACGTGATAAAGTAAACTGAAATATTTTTCTCACATAATTCATAACTTGAACTACTAATAGAAGCAGCAAAGCTTGCAAGACTAGCTGAACTTTCCCAACACAAGAGAGAGAGGAGGCTGAGCTTGCCAGACTAGTTAAGCTTACTGGGCGTGAGAGAGAGAGGAGGCTGAGCTAGCCCAAGCTCAGACAGACGAACTCCGGAGAGAGGAGGCCAAAGCAGCTGAGAGTGAGATAGCCCAACACCATAAAGAGCATGGCTGTGAAGATGAGCGGCGGACAGCTTGGGTCAAAGAGGCAAAGAGACAGTCTGAAGATGCCAAATTTGGTACGATACAACAAGAAAAGAAGCGAAGTGAACTAGACCGGCATAAACTCAAGAGCAAAGGGTTTGAATTAGCAGAGCAGGATGACAAGAATAAGCGCTCTTTGAAGGTGAAAGAAAGTTGAATGAAAGCACAAGGTAATATGGCTTCTCTAAAAAAAAGTGCGATAGGGAAGTTGCTATATATTCAGATGGTGTCAATGTGTCCACGATTCCTGCAGGACGGTTGCATGACGACATTTGCCTTGCTGCAAATCAATTGCCTTTCACTGAGGATGCTGAAATTCTATAGCTTGAAACAAGAGTCGATTATTTTTCTGTGATGTACGAAGTATTACGTTTAGTACGTGCTGAATTGAATCAAATCAAATCAACTCATACAAAGTCAGCTTATGAGTTATCCACTAGCTCTGCTCGATGGCAAGGCAAGGACAAGATTTCAAGTTGTTCTAACAGCACTTTTCCGCTCCCCTCCCCACCCTTGAATCAAACTCCTTCATTGCCGGGACGAATGATCCTCCTAGGGAGATATAGCTGTCCAATACGAAGGATCGAACTGACCACTTACGGATTCCACAAGCCCGATACTCATCGACATGTCATTGTTTTTCTTCGAACAGTAGTACAGTCTCATAGACCCGTCCTCGGCGGCAACAAGATACGGTGTACCAATCACATGAGACGTCCATGGCTCCAAGGGAGCGACGCCACCATCCAGAATTGGTCCACCCGGAACACCCGTGATTGCGGTATCTTTCACCCAAACACCGCTGTCACCCGACTCCTCCCATCGTGCGAGGCCGAATCGGTGCCTGCCACCGAATGCACCGCCAGCCCCCGAGACTGCCTCGTACACCATAACCAGCTGCCCCTCACCGGTTCGGACCACGGCTCGGGTTCCCACTCCGCTGCCATCCCAGCCGTCGGGATCTCCGGGTCCAATGGCCATCTCCCCGTCTCCCCTCTTCCAGGTTTCTCCCCGGTCACTGCTCGTGGCCTCGAACACCGCCCATCGCGTGCCATTGAATGCGTGGTATAGCATCCGCCACGGTTGGTCATCGCTCTCGTTCTCCGGAAGAATGATCCGGGGCCAACTCGCGAACAATCCCTCGCTAGGATCGTAGTCCAAGACCTGCCCCATTTTTTCCCACGATCTCCCGCCGTCGGTGGACCGGGCCTTTCCGATGCGCATTCGCAGACCCCGCGAGGGAGGCATGTTCGGTCCCCCGATGGAAATCCCCTCGAAGGATCCTCCAAAGTAATACATGTGAAGCTCGTCTTCGTCTTCGCCGACTCGCACGACGTCCCCGACTCCCAGGTGCAACCCGTCAAAGTCCTCGTCACGCCCGGTAGGAGCGAGTATAGAACCGTAGTCTTCCTTCCCGGCAATCTTTTCCCAGTGAATCCCGTCGGTCGACTCGGCGAGTCCGACGTATCCGGTGGGGAGGAATCCTTTCGTGTTGTTGGCCCAGCTGCCGGGGTTCCCGTAATAATACATCTGCCACTTCTCGGACCCGGTGGTGGTGGATGTGGTTTTGCGGGGTGGGAGAACCACGGGATTCGCAACGCAGGCCGAGTCAAACGCGGTTGCGGACGGGGATGGCAAGAGGACGGGACCGCGAACCGTTTCTTCTGGCGGCGTTGTTTCCGCGTCGGCGATGGATTCCTTGGCTGCGGAAAATCTACCGACAAATGCCTTGCTGAGAGACGATCGTGCTGTTCCTGTTCCTCCGAAAGATCCGACGAAGGCAACCACGCCCCTCGGACGGTAGATGTTGTTGTTGTTCGCCCATTTTGATCCCGCAGCAAACGAGGAAAGGATCAGCGGAACGATGGAGAGAAAGCACAACACCTTGGACATCATCTTGGTCGGGCTTTCTTTGTTCATCATCGGACGGTCGAATAGGATCTGAACGGATGCGTTCTCATGAATGAAAGTTGGCATGTTCATTGTTCAGATTACGACTCCTAGGTTGAGATGAAATTCAGTTTTGATTCGATGAAAATTAAGATTCTTTACCGGCAGTCGTATGTACTCGTAATCTTACTCGTTTTCCCGTACGTGAACTCTTATGGACTTATCACGTTGCCGGACGAGAAACGAGAAAAGATCGAAAGATCCCTGACGCATCACTGACACACTCCCTTTGTATTTTAGGTATTTTAGAAGCGGCGTGGTGTGGGACTGAAACCAAGAACAATGAGCATGTTCTGGTGTGAACTATGCTGTGTATGAAGTTGTGTGCTATTGAGTTTGAGTGTCTACTATGACTTTGAGATAAGCTGAGAAGCTTCCCAGCTAGTTCAGTGGTACGATTGGAAAAGAACTGGGCTCTTTGATAATCGGAATTCGGATAAGACTTCAAGGAGAAGGTTCTACTATTTGATGTTCGAATACGATTGAACAATTACAGATGATCGGGAACGATGTCATTGACTCATGACTGTTGGAGTGTGTCAATGACGCGTGACTGGACTGAAGGAGTGTGTCAGTGACTCATGACTAAAGTGTCTGTGCGTTGTTCATTCTCCCTTACTATGAAAATTTATGATGGTTTGGCTGGGATAAGGTGGCAGATGCTGATGTGTTCATGTTTGCGTCCGCGGCGTATGGGGACTTTATTGTTAGTGTGGACTTGTAAGATTGGGTAGGGACCTTTGCTAACAAGATCCAGTTTATTGTGATTGTGTATGTTGACAAAAATACCTTGACCTACGATGAATTCGTGTTTCGTGCATTTGCGGTTGGCGCAAAGTAGTCGGTTGCCGATTTGAGCTTGGCGATGTTTGGTTAAAGTGATGATGTCGGTGTGGAGTGGAATGTTAAGAAACATGTCGCAGTTGAATATGAGGGCACTAGGTGAAAATTTTTGTAAAGTGGTGACTGGATTACATTGGAGAGCGTGTATTGCTGTAGATATTGCTTTGTTGACAAGGGTGTTGGCTTCTATTTCTGTTTTTGGCGGCTTGAGATTGATCATTGTGCGTATGATTTGGCCAATGGTCTTGTGGGCAGATTTGATGATTCCATTGGCTATGGGTGTGTGAGGAGAGATGTTGATTGGCTTGATGCCTGCATAGCCGAGCGGAAATTGAAAGTTGTGGCCGTTGAATCCGGGACCATGATTGTGTACGATGCGCATGGGGGGAGGGTAACGGGAGAGCCAGCAGTTTTCAAAAAGGCGTCTGACATTGTTGGCTGTTTTTGGGCCTGGAATATGAATGATTTCGAGGAGGTTGGTAACTGGGTTGATGCATGTTAGAGCATTGAAGCAAAGGTTGATCTTGTTAATTCTGACGTTCCATGGTCCGATGCAGTTGGCGTGGACTTCTGACCAGGGTGTTATGGGGGCTGTTCCGGGTGCAAGTTGGCCGGCTTGGCGGGTACCTGTGCGTACTAGTGGGCAGATGAGGCAGTTTGATATGACATTGCGACATAGTGCTTGAAGGTCGGGATGATGGAAGTGATGGCGGAGAAGATCTTCAAGTCTGTCCATGCCTGTGGAGTGAACGGTGATTTCATGGTACCATTTGACAATGGGGGCGAGCATGTCATTGGGAATGAGAATTTTCCACTGGGAGTTAGGTGTTAGTTTGTTGTATCGGCAGACAATGTCTACGTTGTCAAGTTTTTGTAAGAAACATTGTATGGGGTCTTTTTGCCGCAGAGTTAGAACTTTGGGATCATGTGATTGGTATTGGTGAATGGTTGCGAAATGAAATGGCAATTTGCCTTTTTGGTCAAAACGTGGGTGAATCAAGTAGCTGTCTTCAACAGGATGACTGTCAGTCAATGCAGCGCATGATGGCAGCGCCATGAGGCTCGCGGCCATGGTTGAGAATGAGAAGGAGTCGTTATTCGAGACGTTGTCATCAAAATTGGTAGTTGTGAAATATGATGTGAGGGTAGTTGGAGTATGGCTGAGGGAGTCGGCAACTGTGTTTTTGGGGCCTTTGATGTAGTGGTAAATGGGGTTGCATTCTTCTAGGATTAGTTTTCATCGGAGAATGCCTTGTGTGTTGTACATCAAGAACTTGTATGTTAGATTTTTACAGTCGGTGTACAGATGAATGAGTGCGCTGAGGAGCATTGGTTGGTATTCTTTGAATGTTTTGACAATGGAGAGTAATTCCTTTTCGATGGTTGTGTAGTTGGACTGTGCTTTGTTGAGCTTGTGTGTGAAGTAGGCAACTGGGAATGTTGTTCTGTGTTATGACTGGGCCAAGCTGAAAGCCGGATGCATCGGTGTAGATGTAAAATGGAATATTGTGATCTGGGTAGGCGAGCATTGTTTCAACGGCAACAATCAATTTCATTTCTTTGAATGCTTTTTGGCACGTGTTGTTCCATTGAAACTGTGCAAGGAGTTTTGAAGAGATCGGTGAGAGGAGCGAGAATGTGAGAGCGATTGTGGCCACATGTCGCGATAGTATGTGACAAGGCCGAGAAAGGCTCTGAGTTGCTTGAGGGTTTTGGGTGGGAGCATTGCAAGGATTGCCTTGACCTTTTTGATGTATGGTTTAATGCCATTTGGTGTTAACCGGTGACCGAGTAAATCCGCTTCTTGGATGATCCATTCATATTTGAGCGGGTTGATTGCAAATGCTTTGTTTTGTAGGCAAGTGAGAATGGTGTCGATGAGATGTAAATGTTTGTCAAAGCTGTTGCTGAAACATGCGATGCCATCAATGTAGATTTTGAGATTTGGAATGTCTTGTAGAACATGTTCCATTATTTCTCGTGCTACATCTGGTGATTGACTCCCATGGGTAGGTGATTATATTTGTAAAGACCGAAGGGAGTCGTGATGGTGGTTAGATCTTTACTTTTGTTGTCAAGAACGAATGTATAATATTTATTAAATTCCTTTCGTGTCCAAAAGTACCAAAGCTACACTGACGCCAATTATTCTATTTGTACGAATCAATGAGTCCCGTATCAACCAAGCAATCGATTCCCATGGAATATCGATTCCCACAGCACATCGATTCCCATCGCGTATTGGTGGTGAGCAATCTCTGTTTTCTAATATTGCCCTTGTTCTTCGGTGAGCAAACTTTGATTTCAGAAAGTATCACACGAGCTACGGGAGCAATTCCTGATTCTATTGATAAACATATCATACGGTAGGATCTTCCTAAGGGAACAAGAGAAGAAAACCATTGTTTGAAGCTTCTCACACAATATATATATATATATATGCATACAGATATATACGGTCAACGATCAATGCATGTACGGAAAATAATCAGCGAGTAATCTCATCACTACGCAACAGCAGTTGCAATGTATTTCACCTCAATAAAAGAGATATCTTGCATTTCGGCAAGATTTCACTTTATCTCATACTTTTAACATTCAACTGATTTATATCCCAAAATTCACACTAGTTGCTACCAACTACCTGTAATCTACATTACTAAGGTCTGTCTCGCTGTATCTGAACAAGTTCACAGTAAGAAGAGATCGGGCGTTTCCATAGTCTCGTCTGTAGTCTCTGCATTATCCGTTGTCGAAAGTATCCAACCACAATTGTCACGCGTAGAGTACAATCGTTCGTCTACTAACACACTAACACAGCGGTGCTGTTCTTCAGAAGCCTTTGAATCAGACTCTCAGCAGACCGGATTCAGAAGGAAAATAATATTGCATGGAAATGTCCATCTTGGTAAGGTATTTGTATCCAGAACGCCTGGGATAAGATGTCTTGAATGCGGGGGATAGGATAAACTTTTTGTTTGATGGCTTTGTTGAGAGCGCGGAAATTGGAGACCCATCTGATTTTTCCAGTCTTTTTTGGGAATGATGAATGTTATCTTCGTGTTGTGATTCCTGGGGATTGTGCTCACCTTCCAAGGGATTGACCTCGTTGTCGTAGTAAAAATTGTCACTCATTTCGAGATGATGAGCATCGCCTGACTTGCCTTGATGATATGATCGTGTTTTGTATGGGCTGTTGTGCGGTTTGTGGGTGGGTGGGCTTTTAGAATGTGATGCATGGCCCGAGTGTCCAGAGTATGGTGGTTGTCCAGAATGGCCAGAACGTGGATTCTGATATGGAGTGTACTTGCGTGATTTATAGCCGTGATATGGGTGACCCGTTTGTGTGGAACTTTCTCTAGTAGTTTTGAGGGTGGAAGATTTGTGGCGATATGCACTGTTTCCATACGTACTGTGGGAAGACGAAGTGTAGCGAGGTCGCTGGTTGCAAAATCCGTTGGTGTTATACCCTCCATTGTTGTGGTTGGAGCGACGACTGGCCTGATCAGTGACTTGACTAGCATCATGATGAAGACGTTGTTGTTCCATAAATGCGACGAGAGGTGGAAAGGGAGAGGCAGCACCATCAAGTTGATTACCTGTTTCGTTAAATTTCAATTGCAAGGCCGGGAGCATGAGACAATAGAAGGCATTCTTCATAGCCGTTTTGTCAGGAAAGAGTTTCTTTCCTCCAGAGCCAGGCAAATGAACACTGAGAATGTTAATGATGCAAAGGCGTCCTGCGGCGGCAAAACAATTCATGTGGTAAGTTTTTGTTGCGTTGGGCATATATTCCTGCTGAATGAGAAACGTGTTGCAGGGAAGGAACAGCAAAACAAAAGCGTTAAGATTCGTGTCAAAATCCTTGTCCTGAATGTTAGCACCGGCGCCGGCAACAATTTTGTCCCAAGTATGCTTGAGGTTGCCGCCAAGAACTTTGCAAACTTTGTAATGCTTGACATTGTTTTTGATGTTCAGATTATGTTGGCCAACGGCATCGATGAAATCAACAAGAACCCAAATGAGACGTTTGGCATCTGTTGCATCGGGGCAGAAAGTAGTGTCCAGTTTCTTGTGGATAATCAGTAGAGGAGGCGGGGGAAGAGTGGTTGGTGTCGCGCTGGTGCCTGGAGTGCTTGGGGTTGCAGCAGGAGCAGCAGGAGAGCTGGTGTTGAACCTGGCAACGCTGTGCATGAGACGAACTGGTGGGGTAATCTTGATAACAAATTATGGGTTTGAAGAGAAAAGGAGCCTGCTTAGCAGCTTGAAGTTGAGCGACAGCAGACATGGTGAGTTAGAGGTTACGATTAGTTTTTAGATATTTTTATTGATAAAAAAATTCAAAGCGATACTGTGATTGAATTCAATATGAACTACGCTGTGTATGAAATTGTGTGCTATTGAGTTTTAGTGTCTACTATGACTTCGAGATAAGCCGAGAAGCTTCCCAGCTATTTCAGTGGTACGATTGGAAAAGAACTGGGTTCTTTGATAATCGGAATTTGAATGAGACTTCAAGGAGAAGGTTCTATTTGATGTTCAAATACAGTTGAACAATGACAGATGATCGGGAACGATGTCATTGACTCATGACTGTTGGAGTGTGTCAATGATGTGTGACCGGACTGAAGGAGTGTGTCAGTGACTCATGACTGAAGTGTTTGTGCTGTTGTTCAGGTGGGCCCTGGGAATTGGAATAAGGATTGATGTTAGATTAGATTGATTTAGATTGATCGCGTTTTTGATCTCCAGCGCACCTTGGTGGACCAGTTAGTGGGGTTTAGTTGTGTTCCTCTCCTTTTTTTCTTCTCTGCTGTAACTACTAGTACAGCTCCTTCTTGTTCCACAGATTGAAGTTGGTCTGTTGTTGCAGTTGCAGGGCTAGGGGGACTACTACAGTCACTACCGTCGTACGTCAAACGGGGGACTATTCCAAGATGTATTATCTGATGATTCTTGCGTCTTTGCATCTGATTGTTGTGGCTTTGGCTATCCCAAGTGGCTTTGCTGTTGATGGTACTAGTACTTGGGCTTTCCCATGATTGAGCAAGTTGGATATCAGGGCCTACAGCAGATGCTTCCGTGTCTTCTGTGTCCCTAGCAAAAATAGGGAACTTCGTCCATGGAAGCAAAGTTTGTGGCACAAGTAGGTTCGTTGTCAATCCATTTAGGGCAGTGATTAGTCATCAGATGCATGTAGATCACCATAAACCAATCCTGTTTGAAGTGGTTGTTGTCCTTGCACTTGAGAGGAAGCTTGTGTTGTGCTGTGAATTCCCCCTCTTTAGAAATGTTGTAAGCATCATGGTGAATCCACAGTCAAAATTTGCACTTGGTGTTGTAGCATCCTAGGCAATGATGGACTGGGGTGACCAGCCAATTAAGTGTATTGAGGAGATCTGCTTCCTCTATCTTCTCTGGGATGGGGGGTAATGCAGGTGGGTTTGCTGTTGGATCCCTCACAACTTCAATCTTCCATCCGTATCCAGGATTGACTAGATGCTGAGCCCTTTGCGCCTTGGTTACTGAGTGCCACTTCAAACAGAGGTGTCCCTTGTTAAGTTTGTTGCTCCTTCTCACCATGCCTTTGGATAGGGAGGGGAAGAGTTTTTTGGGGGCTTTTGTTGCAAGTTTCTTTCTTTGTTCCCTCTTCCTTTGAATTGCAAATACTAAGGAATCTTGTGTAACCCTCGCATTGTCATCACTTGTTGTCATTGATTCCAAGAGAAGAATCTGAATGTTGGAATGCATCCACCTGGCTGGCTAAACCTAGTATCTCTTTTCATCCTCATCCTTGTGCTTGAAGTATCCCTCACAATGGAGCTGGGCTGCTCGGAACACCGGGGCTCCAATCGGCTCTGGCGACGGCATCAATTGTTCCAATACCGGTTCTGGTTTGTAGAAGTGTCAGGTTGCTGTGTTCAAAGCAGCCTCCATGGTGCAAAGACAATGGGAAGTTCAGCAACAGCAAGTAAGCTCAGCAGCCTCAACAAAAGCCCCTCCTTCCTCTTGGGCTGACAGGCTTCTTGTCATTGTTGACATAGTTGATGGACTAACGAATGAACGGACTACCGGACAATAATGTTGATGGCAAGTTCTTGTTCGGAAGAAAAGCAAGTATTTGATGCACACAAATTTCAAAAATTGGCAATCACGATTGAATTCATCGCTTGATGTTTTAATCCAGTGAGTCTAAGCACGGGAAAAAGGATGCCCAGATTCCCGTCACACCGGTTTTTGTTTTGGTCGCATAGTACTAGTAGTACTAGTCCCAAGTACTAAGAAGTAGTAGTCCATTCTGGACAAAGTGATATCTTGGTCGCCAAGGGCTCGACTAACAAGCCAAGCACATTGTCTTAAAGAGGAGATCATAGCGTTTCCAATGGTGTGTTGGTCGTTGACATTGGATACTTAAAACTGCAATTTTAACTACCATACGTTAGCCCATACTACAAAAAAAACCGGCTATCGTTGAATTTTGGAGTGCCGCACCGCGACCATACTGTATGCTATGGTGCACCATAGGTACTCTCACTCTCTGACTGCAATGGACCATCTAAAATAATAATAATAATATATTTGTACTTCGTAATAATTACTTGTATTGCAGTACTTCCTATTGTTTTTTACTCAGTTTTCGTTAACAATATACAGTAGTAACTACTAAAGGTTGTACCGAAGTATATAATTCTAATACGCTTCCTCTGCCTTCCGATAGTTGAGTGTCTCGAATCGAACTACACGCACGATACAATAACGCTTCGTGTGGAACGTTTTGCGATCGTGGCATCGAGCAAGTCGAGCAGCGGCAGTAGTCGTAGCCGTGCCTGCCCCGATTTCGAGTTCCGGCAGGGCCGGGCCAGGGCAGGCCAGACCGACCTTGCCAACAATAGGCACACAACGCAGAAGGTTGTCACGGGTTCGATTCAACTCGAAACAAAATGCAGGTAGCAACCATGGCCGGGGGGTGGCATCATCGGGAGACCGGTTTCTTTCTTTCTTTCGTTCGTTCGTTCGTTCCTGGTCGTCCCGGCAACGGCATCTTGTTCGCGTGGTGGTTCGCACCGGTGTACCGGTACGGTATGCTCGTCACAGGAATTCGGGATCCTGCCATTTCGTAGGAGGCCCCTCCCCCGTTTTGGTCCCCGATTTGTCGTCGTCATCGGTGGCGGCTCCGTCCCCGACCTTGTAGATGCCGTCCCCCGGCGGTGGGTCGCCCCCTTCTGCTGCCATTTCCACGGGCTGGTACGACAGGTACCTCCGGAGGGCGGTCCCGACCACCGCCAGCGCCGTGGCCAGGATTCCCACCACCGCCACCAGGATCCCGATGGCCACCAGGAGCCGGGTCCGGTCCACCTCCCCGCGCTCGTTGTTCAGGTTCTTGACCACGCTCTGGTAGGTCGGTATCCAGGACGTCGTTCCTGTTTCGGCGTTCGATCCGCAGGGCCAGTACTCCTGCACAAATTGCAGCCAGATGCCCGTGGAGGTGAATTCCGTGGAGCGGATTTCGACCGGTTCGGACGGGTCAATCTGTCGGATGACCTTCCGGAGGTAATCCCCGTTGAATTCGTGTGTGTACAAGTGGTACTTGGTGGCCGAAATCGATTTGCTGGCGGTCCCGGGTGCAGTTTCGGTCTTAAAGGTGTCAAAGTCGTCCATGTTGTCGATGAGAATATAATTGGGGAGGAGCGCGTGTTCGTAGTTTTGGTTGACGGTTTTGTTGACCTGGAGAATGACGCTCCGGGAAAAGGTTCCCAGGTGCACGAGCGTGTCGTTGAAGGGTGCCACGGCCACGACATCGTCGACGATGAGGGGGGCGTGGTTGTAGAGATCGTACCTCCAGGACTCCTGGGGGATCAGCATGGCCATGGGAAGGTTGTCCTCCTCGTTGGTCCCTATCTCCTCGATCGTGGCCATGGTCTGCCGGTTTGAAAAGATTTTGGGAATCACCTGGTCGCGGAAGAGACCCCACAGCGATTCCGGATCGTCTATGCGGCACTCGGCGAAGTAGCTCTGTGGAGCGCAGGCGATCTCCGTTTCGAGCCCCATCTTCATTCGCGTCCGTTCGATGAACGACGAGAGTTCCCTGCCGTTGGGAGTGTCCGCGTCCCCGTCCTCGGCCTCGGCCCTGGAAAACCCGAGCGTGTCCTCGAATAGGACCTTGCGGTTGGCGTCCAGAAAGGTGTGATGAAAGAGCGACGCCGCGTGGTCGCTACGGACGGATTCCTTGCGCGGAAAGGAGACAAATCCCACCGTGTCCAGGTACCGGCCCGCCTCAACCGTAAGCGTGAGGTCCTCGAGTTGTTTCGCTCCGCGGTAGTGCGTGTGCCCGGTGACAAAGACGAGAGGCGTCCCCTCCCCGATGGTCTTCCGGATCTGGGCCCGAATCGTTTCCACCAATGGATCCACCAGGTCCATGTGGGCCAGGACCAGGATGGCGTCGTATCGTTCCTCGGTGAGGGCCGTTCGGAACCATTCCTGTTCCACGACGGATTCGACGTCGTCGATCGAAATGCCCGCCCCTTCCGCGTAATCGGGCATGTTGTACAAAAAGCCAAAGGCCAACAGCCGGCTTCCGCCGTTGCTCCCGTGCAGAATCTTGTAGGGGTTCCCGAGTGCCGGCTTCGTGCTGCCGGGCAGCAGGTCTTGTGCACTCTCCGAGCGAATGTTGGAGGTCAGGTACCGATCCCCCCACCAGTCGATGTAGCCGCCCGGCCGGGTCATCGCGTCGATGTTGCGCTTGCTGTAGAGCTCGTGGTTTCCGACGTTGACGGCGTCGTAGGGCATTTTTTCCAGGAGGGGAATCAGCGCCGAGGGATCGTTCTGGCCATCGATCATGCGGCTCAGGCCGGTTCCGTGGATGAAATCGCCGTTGTTGACCAAGAAAATGTCGGGCGGTGGTTCGGGTGGTGGTCCGGGTGGTGGTCCGGGGGGAGGATCCTCCGGCATGGGCGGTGGTGGTGGTGGCGGGTGGTGGGGATGAACCATTTCGGGATCGACTAGGTCTTCGCCCTGGCTATGACTCTGGTCACCGGAGATCGCTGTTGCGGTAGCATTCGTTCCGGCCGAAGCACTAGTAGTAATCCCGGTAGTCGTTCTGGTTACGCGATGATTCTGGTCGATGTTGCTGTTGCTGTTGCCGTTGCTGCTGGGAAGGCGTTCGACGCGCTCCTTCAGGTGTTCCCAAAAGGACAGAATGTTTCCCAGATCGGCATCGTACTGCGGTTCTTGTCGCCGATGGGAGGCCACCCAGGAATGAACGTCCGTCAGGATTACCACGTTGATGTCCCCCAGGGGAAGATTCGGCGGTGCCTCGGTGCGAGCGGGAGTAGTAGCAGCAGCAGCAGTAGCAGTAGCAGCATGGATCAAACCACGGTTCGAAACAGGCCAACACAACAGTCCCAGCGAGAAGACGAACCGAGACCGGAAGGGTCGACGGGAGAGCTTCGGCGACGGCATGGTTTCTCGATACGGTACCCAACAAGGATTTCGCTTCTTCGGACGAATGGAACGATCGCAATTCTTGCGATGTAAGGAATGCTAGATGATATTCTTCTTGCTTGATTGATCTGCTACCGGTACAGTGCAGTCGTTGTTCTTTCTTGCTTGCTTGCTTGTTTTGTCTTTCCAAGGGTGTGGAAAGCTCGCGATTCGTGGGAAATTGGATCAGTGCCAAGCGGAGTAAGGGAAGATTGTAAATTCTTCTCGGTGAAGTTGAAAAAAAATGATGGTCGTTGAATCGTGATAGACGACGATGGATCATACGGTACGGTATGGTACTCGTACCGGTAGACTCGTACTACGTAGAACTTCGAAACTCGTTTCGCAACTGGTACGGCACAAAAAATACCGGTAGTAATCTTACTCGTACCGTATGTCTTACTCGTTATTCGTAATCTTACTTAATCCGTAAGATTACCGGGACAACAAGGATCGACGACATAGTACGGAGTACTTCGTAATCTTACCCGCACTTACCGTACGAGTACATACGGTAGTCTTACGTTACGAAGTAGGAAGATGCGTGAAAATTTGGCTGTTTACAGGTCTGTTTTTTCACTCGTTCGCGCTATGCTGAGAGAGTTGCAATGCGCGATGCGATGCGTTCGATCATCGTGTGATGTGAGGTAGGAGGCATAATTCTTTTACAGGGTGACCCCTGATTTGATTGAGGTGCGATCCGAGCTGGTGCTAGACTCATCCGATTTATTTATTCATTCGTTTGGAGACCTCCCAGCAGTTCCTACAGATGGGAGACTAATCTCATACCCCATCTTTAGCAATCAGAAAAACTCATACGGGTACCCCCTCAGAACTTATCAGAATGTCCCTTTTCAATCTCATACCCTGCTAAATTCTATTTCAAATCTGATACCCTGTGTCCATGTCACGGCTTAGTATGCTGTATTCGGAAAGCACAAAATCTCATACCCTGCACCTCTTAAATACCTTAGTGGGGCATAATATTTGGATAAACATAGCTCTAGTTTTAAGTTAAGAACTCATAATGGTCTTAAAGGAGAGCGTAACACACGACCCTAAATCCCTTCTTAAAATACTGCTGTGCTAACTACCTTGCGTCTGTAAATACCTGCTTAAAATACAGCCCTTCAGGACCTTATTATGGCCAATCCAAGATGCAGACTAGTAGCTTCAGTGAGCGGCAACAGTGAGCAATGACAGCAACAGTGACAGCAACAGTGACAGCAACAGTGACAGCAACAGTGACAGCAACAGTGACAGCAACAGTGACAGCAACAGCGACAGCAACAGCGACAGCAACAGCGACAGCAACAGCGACAGCAACAGCGACAGCAACAGCAACAGCAACAGCAACAGCGACAGCGACAGCAACAGCGACAGCAACAGCGACAGCAACAGCAACAGCAACAGCAACAGCGACAGCGACAGCAACAGCAACAGCAACAGCGACAGCGACAGCAACAGCGACAGCAACAGCGACAGCAACAGCGACAGCGACAGCAACAGCGACAGCAACAGCGACAGCAACAGCGACAGCAACAGCGACAGCAACAGCGACAGCAACAGCGACAGCAACAGCGACAGCAACAGCGGCAGCAACAGCGGCAGCAACAGCGGCAGCAACAGCGGCAGCAACAGCGGCAGCAACAGCGACAGCAACAGCAACAGCAACAGCGAGAGCAACAGCGGTGTTTATTATGGAAACCAAGGTTATTTTGTTTTCAATTGATTTTGGAAACAAGCAGACATCATCCTATTAGCCATGGTACATTTTGTGCTTTGATGAATATTCTCATTTGTTTACTCTTGTTGTTGTTGTTGTATCTTTAACAATATTGGAAATGTAAGAAGTTTTTTAATCGTGAAAGGAGGACAAGGTGGTGTTAGGACCTACATCTCTTTCAAAGGCTCTATGAAAGGAAGACAAGATACCAACGATTCTGTTCCAATGAAGTTTACTGAACAGATGACAGCACAAATTTAAAACACACCTTGGTGTTGTTCTTCTTGTGCAGCAGTTTTGTGAGTAGGTAGATGAGTTGTTGCTTATGGATTCAAGAAACAGCAGGAGTGAATATCAGAATATGCCGACTAAAACAGCAATATTGTCAACGCCAGCAGGCCTCCCTCTTTGAAAACCAATGCTATGATCTATCCTCCTTTCTAGGATGAGGGACAAAAGTTGATTTTAGTTTATCATTCTTTTGGTGATAATAGCTGTTGATTGACTCATTCTTATGGGGGGGTACTCAAGTGGCACCTTAGCGCGAGACGGTAAGATCCTTATTTGCATGCTGCAAATTGCAGCCTTCATTCTTGATTGACTCTTGACTCGACGATCTTGTTTGATATCGGTGGGTGTCAGTATGGAACGTACGGTAAGATTACGTTCAAGTCAGTACGAGTGAGCTCAACTCAAGCAAGTACGTCGTTCAACGTGCTGGTTCCACCATTTTCTCGTTTCCTCACTCTCAGGAATGCAGATCGAGAAAATTGCAACGTTGCGCATACCATACCAACCATCTCCGATCACACATCAGCCACAACAACTAGTGATCCCTGCCAACCGTTACGCAAAGACGACGAGCATGTTCGAATCCGCGATGAGAATCCGGAGCGATCGAAAGTGCACTGAGCCATACGAGAGACAACTGCAACGAACCACTTCCCCTAGGGATTCGTTGGTTTCAGTTTCGGCCAGCACGATGATCGGATTCCGCAAGACCACCGCTGCGTTCGTCTTTCTGTTGCTGCGAACGGCATCTTCGTTTGGTCTCGGGTCCTTGACGACGTGCGAACAACAAAATCATCGGCATCGGCGTTCGCTCGTTTCACCGTTGTCCTTGTCGGCGGTTTCTGATACCTCGCCGGAAGAGCAACAGCAACAGCAACAGCAACACATCGTGATAGTAGGAGGAGGGGTCGGAGGATTGGCGGTAGCCGCTCGGATCGCTGCCAAAAGCAAAAGCGACTCCAAAGCCACTCAAATCACGATTCTGGAAAAGAACGATCGCATCGGTGGCAGGTGCGGATCCTTTTGGGTGGATCCCAAAACCGGCAGCAACAACGGCGGCGACAATTCTCCCGAAACGTCGTCGTTTCGTCACGAAGAGGGACCGAGCTTGCTCCTGCTCCCAAAGGTCTACCACGAGGTCTTTTCCGACTGCACCGATTCCCGAAAATCTGCCAGCGACTACGGGCTGGACATGGTCCGGTGCGCTCCCGCCTACCAGGTCGTCTTTGACGACGGTGACTCGATTCGCGTGGGATTTCCGGACGTCGAACGGGACTCTCCCGCCGCCGCAATCTCCCGCCAACAGATGAACGCCTACGAGGCCGACGGTGCCACGAAGTGGGACGAGTACATGGCTACCACCGCGGCCTACCTGGATGCGGGACTCCCGAATTTCATCGAGGAGCGTCTCGACCTAGCGTCGCTCCCCGAATTCCTCCGCCGGTCGCTGTCAGGCGGCGGCAAGGCCTGGCCCCTCAAGCCACATTCGGACGTCCTGGACGCTATGTTTGACTCGGACAAACTCAAGGCCCTGGCCTCCTTCCAGGACCTGTACGTGGGGTTGGAACCCTACCGCAACCCCAGCCAGGTTTGGGGAGGGGTTTTCCAATCGACGGCACCGGCCGTCTTTGGCTTGCTGGCGGCCATCGAGCTGCACCCGTCCAACAAAAACGCGGGGGTGTTTGCGCCGATCGGTGGATTCCAGGCGGTCACGAACGCCCTGGAGGGTCTGGCGGAGGACCTCGGTGTAGGGATTCGCTGCGGGACCACCGTCCTCGGGGTGACCAACGACGGGGTCTGGGTCAAAGCCGCGGAAAGCGACGACGGGGAGGACCAGGAATTCATCCCCGCCGATCTGGTCATTGTCAATGCCGATCTTCCCTATGCCAAACAATCGCTTCTTATGAACCAAACTCCATCGAAAACGAGCGCGAAGGGCGACCCATCGGAACAAATACAACAGCAACGGCAAGAACGACTCACCGAAACCTTTGATTGGGACGACGGTTTTTCCTTCAGCAGCGGCGTCATTTCCTTTTATTGGTCACTGGACAAAACCCTCGACGACCTCAACACGCACAACGTGTTCCTTTCAACGGGGTCTCGTTCCGAGGCCGAAGCCAGCTGGAAGGTCCTGAGGGATCCACCCAGCAGCAGCAACAGCGACGACGACTCGGACGTCGATGCCCCCTTCAACTTCTACGTCCACCGCTCCAGCCACTCCGATCCCTCCGCGGTGCCATCCGGATGTGATGCCATCATGGTACTCGTTCCCTGTAAGACCCTATTGAGGGACGGCGAGTGCGTGGGCTTACCCAAGCGCGAAGCGATGGAGCGATACGAGCAGCAATTCTCTCCCGCCGCCGTCGCCAGGGTTCGGGAGGCGGTACTGAAGCGATTCGCCGCGGTAGACTCTCTGAAGGACCTGGGGGACCACATCCTCCACGAAGAATACCGGACACCGGCTACCTGGGCCGACCGGTACAACCTGGCGGCCGGAACCCCTTTTGCACTGGTACGTACCGTAGTCATATATGTGCCTCGAATTTCTTGGTGTTTTTTTGTCGCGAAACCCAAACCGAAACGGACCAGCCTGTGCCTTTCTTGAAACATGTTTCGGAATCCTCTATCGTTCTCGAGTTCAACGGAACTTTTTGCTCGGAGCTCACTTAACATTTGTTCGGCATTCGCTCCTTCGTTTTCCATTCTTTCTTTGTGTCGACAGAGCCACGGATTTGCGCAACTCAGCCTCACGCGTCCGGGACCCAAGTCCTCCGGGCTTCCCAACGTGCTGTATTGCGGTGCCAGCACCCGTCCTGGGAACGGGGTTCCATTGGTTCTGATCGGAGCCAAGCAGGTAGCGGAAACGGCAATTCAATCCCTGCGCGACAGCGACAGCGGCTCCGAATGAATGAATGATTTTCTTGCACTCGAACGCAACGCAACGCAACGCAACGCAACCGACAGAGATCCCATTCGGTAGCACGGAGACCGAAGAGGAGAGCACGATCCGATCACGACCACCGGCAACAGTTTTTCACGGTATTGGTTGGTTGAGAAACCGATCGAAGAATGTAACTGACCCAAAGTTCCTATCCCTGTTTCCAAACCGTGCCATCTCAAAATGCAACAGGGGATAGACCATGTCAGCAACCAGATGCGGCTTCTAGGGCACATGTAATTACCATCAAGTACTCGTGGCTTTCGTTGAAAAACCAGTCAGTGAGCAACAGGAACAGAACTATACGGTTCGATGGTAGCTAAGTTGGTACACGTAGTCATCGTGATCGAATCTTATAGTACAACAACTCTAATATAATACTTGTATAGAAAAATACAAAGAATGCCAAGTCAGTATGCCAAGGCAAGATAATTCTCTTCTCCTACGCTTAATAAGTGTTCCTTCCCAATCCGAGATTAGTTTCCCCTTTTTCATCCCACGGCAGCGTCTCCTGCCGTTGCAAATGCTGTGCGCATCGTGCTACGTACGATACAAAAATCCATAGCAGCTGGTTCCACTGTTAGGCTACTGTTGCCAAGAACAAAACCATTCATTGTACCAAAGTTCCCGAACCATCGATGGAGTGTGGTCCATCACATTTGTCAATTCCCATAATATTTTGTCTACGAGCCATGATTTTTCAGCCGGCGGAATCACTTCCCCTATAACTCCTGGAAATCTATTCCTGCCGGATTGCCCACTAGATAAGGATTGTTCAACGCCAGAGGATTGTTCCTGGGAGCAGCTGGGTTTTGCCCATGACGAAAATTGTTCAGTGGCCTCGCAGCCCGCGCCTTCTGCTTCTTCGGACCACCCGGTTTCTGCATGATTTCATCGACGTCCAAGTCCAGGTTTTGGGCCCCGCCTTCTGCTTCGAGTTTGGCCTCGTATTCTTCCTTTGCGGCAATCCCCGCTTCCCGCATTGCCTGGGCGTCGTCCTCCTTGTCGTCGGAGTAGAGCTTGCACTTGCCGCAGGATTTGTGGTCGCAGAATGTGGGGTCTGACAAAAGTGTTTGTACGGGTTACCCTTGTCCCAGCGGCATCCGGCACACGTAGCATATCTTCATGCCACAGGGACACGACATCTTGTTGCAGCCCTCGGTCTTGATGAACTTCTTTTTGCACTGGGGACAGGTTCGCATCTTGGCCTCGCTGAGTGCCTCCTCGATCTTGAGGCGTCCCTCGTCCCGTCGGATTCTGGATGGCGACTTCCGCGCAGCGCAATGGAATGTGCGATGCCTTGCCGCACTTGCGGCACGAGACAAAGTGGCATCCCTCGACGGGGCACTCGAAATTGTTTTGCGTCTCGGGCACCACGGCCTGGTATCCGCACTTGGGACACATGGCCAGGTTGTCTCCGAGACCGGCCAGTTGGATCTGTGCCTTGGCCTGCATCTCCGAGTATTTTTCCCATGTTTTGGCGGGCAGGATTGTTTTGAGGAGCTCGTCCCGAAATCCCGAGTTGCAGGCGCTAGCGTCGCAGCACTTAATTTCCAGGGCCGGTTGTTTGGTGATCTTGTCGATTCCCAGGTTTCCACACCCAAACACTTGGGTTTCGACGTATTGCACCATGCATTCTTTGCAAAACAAGTGCTGAAAAACGAGGTTTGACCATAAAGAGCCAAAATATGGTGAGGCACGGTTCGGCGACTACAATTCCGTTGGCACACTAGCATTGATATTACATCACATAATTTCATTCCATGCCAAACCAAACCAAACCAAACCGACCAGCTAGCCAAAAACCACACCAGCAGCACACTCACCCCTTTTTCCGAGCACTGAATGCACTCCGAAACGGCCACGTCCGAAAAGCAGCATCCGCATGTTACGGCGGATCCGTTTTCGAGCGCCAGCTTGTTGGCGGCCTCCCCCCTCATCTTGTCCCGGACTCTATCGAGCCACTCCGAAAAGCGTTTTTCGTAAAACGAGTGCTCGTCCATCAAAATCGGGTCCGTGAGGTTCGGCGGGGACACGCCAATCTTTTTCCGGGAAGTGACGAGGCAGCACGAGTGTCCGAACCGCTGTCGGGCGGGCTTGGGAAGGGATCCCCGCACCATGCTCGCCCGGAGGAGCTGGTAGTGCTCCACTTCTTCCTTCTCGGCCACCTCCGACCCGGCCCTCGCCGCCACGGGGGGAGGGTTGGGGCTTTTGCCCACGATAGTGTCGTGAATGTGATTGCGGGTCAGCGTGTAGCGTCCGTCGTGCTGCTTCAATAGGGCGCGGACCGTCTTGTGCTTCAGAAAGGAAAAGTCGTACAGCAGCAACGTAAAGACCTCCTCATCGTAGCATGGGGTCCGTTCGAACACGGCCGCGGGAGACGAGTAGTCGTGCAGGGGTTCACTCGACTTCTTGGTCCGAACCACCGCATGGCGGCCGTTTGCGGCGGAGGGTTTGTCCGATTCCCGCTTTTTCTTAGGATAGTTGCCATTTTCCGACATGGTCGCCACGACAACCTCGATATTGTTGGCCTGTTCCAAGAGTTTCTTCTGGACGTAGCTCACGTCGGCGTCGGGGAAAATCTCCAGCACGCGGAGGACGGGCGACAGCGGTTTCGGATTTGCTGCCGCAATGGGCGGGGGATTTCGTTGACCGGACGCGAGTGGTCCGCCCTAGCACTATCACCTCCCCATCATCGCCATCGTCGTCGTCGTCGTCATCATCGTCGCTGCTCAGCAGTTCGATCACGGAGTTTTTTGCAGCAAAGCCCCGTTGTTGTTGTTGTTGTTGTTGTTGCGCCAGCTGCCTCGGTCTCTTTCGGCCGGCGCCATTTGCAACTATAACGGACTGCCTGGCTTGTTGAAATGGAAATAGTAGCCTCCGAGCTCAGCGAGGAGTCGTCCTCCGGGTCGAATTGAAAGTAAGACATACCGGTACATGTATTGTGTGTGGTTGCTTTGAATTGCTTCCTCTTGCTTTCTACAGTTTTCCGTTCTCACCTCGTTGGTTTCCCCTATTGAATCGTGGTTTCGGTCTTGGCGCTGTCGGGACTTGTCCGTTGTGTGCAATTCGTTTGGAATACCGATACTCATACCGTAGATGAGTAACGGAAGGTCAATGCGCGAGAAAAAAAATCCGTACCGTACCGGTACGAGGTATGCGTGGCACAAATAAAAAAAATAATACTTCGTAGCAAAACCTTCTATCAATGTTTTCCCCAAAACTGATTTTTTATATACAAACACTACGTCCGACGTACTAGTACTAGTAGTAGTACTACTATTAGTAGTAGTTAAACTACCCAACTTTCAGTTGATAGCAGCTCCATCAAAAATCAACCTTTTTCTACATTTGAAGCTGCTACATTGTGATTTAAAATAATGTTAAGAATAGGAATATTCAATTTAACCTGGGTTTTGACAACCATATAGACTGTCTATCACTAGTTAACAGAAGGGAGTAAGTGAACAACTTCTTTGCATTTTGTGCATGACTTTGAATTTTTATGGGCGTGTTTGCTTGGAGCACAATTATTTAGTCCTTTTAGTCAAAACCCTATCCGAGAGCACAAAATGGCTGCTTATTTTCGACCACAGGAAGCATAGAAAAAATGGCTTACTATCTTGTGTAATTAATAGATGGACTTCTTAATAGTCGCCAAAACCGAGGTTACAAGAATGACTATTCTTAATCACAACATTTTAAATCATAGTGTTGCCTACTCTAATCTCCTAGTAAGGAGTTTGCTCCGTTGTCTCCTCGCTATGATCTCTTCTCTTCTTTCTTGGTGAATGGTTATCCTTCAGTGATTGATCCAATTTGGATTTGTTCTCGTCGTTCAAATCCTTCTTGTTGGTTTTGTAATGTATGTTGTCAGTACTAGCATCAATACTTCTTGGATTTGAACTTGGATTTGCCATTGTTATATTAGCATGTGGTTCTTCAAGGTTACTCCTCAACGTTTCCCATATACAGTTCCAATGAATGCATGTAGAGGGAGGTGCCTGGATTTGCTTCTTGTTCATCGTTGTTGTGATTGATATTGATTCCCTCCTCAATATTGACATAGCCGTCAACATTACTATTGTCGAGAGTCTCCAAGTGAGATTCCTCATTCATATTTCCATGCCACGACTTGCTCCCTTCCATGGAAGATGAATTCTCTGGCAGACTTGCCCTTACCATTGAGCTACTGCTCCTTCTTGACGATATTGTTGTTTTGCGACGTTGGGTTCTGGGCGATTGAACGAGTTTCTGTTCTCCTGCAATGTCACAGCATGGCACCCTTGCCACTCTTATGTGACGTCTTGTTCTTGGCACCATCCACAATCGCTGTTTTTTTCGTGATGGAGTCTATCCCACGCTCGCTGTTCTTCCGTGATATCCGTCACTCCCTATACTCGCCATCTTTTGTAACGTAGTTATTATCGCTAGGCCAATTACTCGTCCGTGATAATTACACTGACGTGTTTGTATGCGAAAAAACGATAGCTCTTCGCCTGTTGGATCGTTCCCAACGTTCTGTGTCAAGCGGTGAACTCGCTGCTGTTCGTTCGAGTTTTAGTAGTGTGACTCTTGTTGCACTCCTACCCGCCACTCCCGTTTCGTTCGGACAACTGTAAAATGCCAGCTAGGTTTACGTTACTAAAACTATCCACCTTTGGATTGATTCCCTTTGTGATAGATAACGATGTTTACAAAAACCACTTACTCGTGGCAGGTTGAGTTCTGCTTTGTTTGATCTTTCTCTTGTTCCTTTTATTCGTGTCGTAATTGGTAGTGGTCCAGAGGATGAATATCGTGTTATGTTCTCTCTCTCTCTCTTTCTCTCTATCTTGCTGTTGTCTACCTCTTCCGGTAGAGGGTGTATAGTAGACGACAAAAGTTTTGGTGTTACTTTCCAATGCAATTTTCTCGTCTGTCTACATACATGTGTGGCTGCGTTCCACCTCTTTGATGTGGTGACTGTTCCGAAATTTATGAGACAAAACCACAGTTTGAAACTGAAGCTGGTGATTGTTACCCAGGTTATAATGTGGCGATGATGCTCAATCCTTCGCAATCCAAAAACAACATAAAATTGTACACCAGCAGCTCTCAACCTCAGTATCAACCGAGCATGACGTCACAGGTTTACTATTATCTAATTAGGCCACCATGATACTTGATCGTTAGAGAGAAGACCAAGCATATGGAATTTTTGGTCTAATCATCAGAGAGAATACCCCATCACGTAGAACGTAATCATAGTTCTCAGGCGAGTTTGATCAATATACTACTACCGTAGGTTGTTAGAGAATAGCGTCACGCACGACCGGTACTAGTATGACCGGTATGGAATTTGTATTTTTTCAAACCGAGCATGGCCATGATGATGCGTACTAGATCTTTTAGTATTGAATACCGTTAAAAACAAAACAAAAACAAAAAACATCGAGGATATATTTTTTTGTCGGAAGGCACATCGTTGGAGAACACCCCATCACGTACCGGTAAGATGATAATATCTTGGGTAATACCGTACCGAAGTAGAATACAGTATGGATCTCACTTATCCGTTACGAGTACGTAGTACAAGTACCGTACGTACCCATTTGCACATTGGCGAGCATTCAATTTTGTACTTCGTAGTACGAGTACTATGGGGGGGTATGTAACTACCCCTCCTCCGATTTGGTTGGGACGACTCATCCCCTCTCGAAAGAAAAATAAGGCGCACACCGAGAATTTTTCTTTAGATAGGGGATGATGAGTCGTGCCAGCAACCAAACGACTCCAAGAAGTAGTAGTAGTAGTATCAGGGGGGGAGGAGGAGTTTTCTTTAGGCTGCTCCTCCCTTTTACAAGAAGGGCCCGCGGCCCTCGTAAAAGGGAGGAGGAGCCTAAAGAAAGAAACTCCTCCTCCCTCCCTCCCCCCCCCCCCCCCCCCCCGATACTACGAAGAGGAGAGCAAGGAGGAGGGTTGGTTACGTATGTAATCCCATCATGGTCATACGGGAGAGCACAACGGGAAGGAGGGGGGAGCTTCTTCCTGCTAGCGAGCGTCGGTTGCTTGTTGTTGCTGCTTAGGCTTGCTCTTGCTAGGGAGCCTCCATTTCTTGTTGCTGCTGCAGTTTTGCGGGGGACAAGGATAAACCTGCTCTCCCCACAGTCACACGTGTTGTTTGTGTGAAAAAATACTAAAGTACTACTTTCGATACTAAAGTACCACTTTTGGTTCTTAAGTGATTTTTCCAACACCGTGTTGAGCAACTCAAAATATATTTTTAGGATATTTTTACACACAACAACTTCGTGTGTTGAACAACTAAGTACTTGTTCAACACACGGAGTTGTGTGCGAAAATATCCTAAAAATACATTTTGAGTTGCTCAACACGGTGTTGGAAAATTACTGTACCGTACGGTAGGATCTAGTAGAATCCCTACTAAACCCTGGATTTTGGAAACTTCCCCGTCCAGTAGGATCTAGTAGTATCTCTACTAAATCCTGGATTTTAGAAACCTTTTTGCCGGTTTTTCCCCGTACAGTAGGATCTAGTAGAATCCCTACCACATCCTCAATTTTAAAGACTAAACCCCCTTATATTTTTAGCTGTTCTTACCAGTCAAAAGTATTTTTAAGCATCTTATCATAAGTAGCTTAGTATTCTGAAGCATTTGTCACATACCAACTCCGGGTGTTGACTGAGCAATACATATGGCAAAGAGGGAACTAACTCGCGGGATTAGCAGCAGTAGCAGCGATTTCATTTTTTGATTCCTTCACATTATGTAGAATCCAGTAGAATCCCTACTACAACCTTGATTTATTGCTGTTTTCCCCTGGTTGTAATTCATTATTTCAAAATCAAACACTTTGCAAAAGCAATTTTCAAAAGCAAATCCCCCCCCCCCGGCCATGGGAGTACACCTTTTTTGCTGCTTCGTATCTTATTACAACAACAAATAACCCATTCTATCACACTGTAAGTCGTTGCCCCGTCCTTTGTTTGCTTGGGGGGGGGGGGGGGGATGTTTTGATTTGATTTGATTTGATTTGATTTGATTTGGCGGTGGCGGCGGCAGCGGCAGCGCCAACAGTCATTTGTTTATTCTTATCACTCACGATGCTTCTTCTTCTTTTTGCTTGTTTGACGATGGGAATAGCAACAACAAGCAATGTACGTGACTGTCGGTTCTTGCTTATTTGCTTGGGGGAAGCTGTTCTGTTTGATTTGGTTGTTGTCGTTGTGAACAGTCATTGTCATTGTGGTTGTCATCCTTGTGGTGGTCATTTGTTCATTCCTATCTCACCACAATGCTTCTTTTTGCTTTTGACCATGGGAATAGCTCCTTTCAGCAACCATGCTGGTTTGAACTGTACCACCTCAAAAGAGCAAGACTCCAGCTCCCCAGAATTGATCTTCTTCTGCTCTACTGCTTAAGCTCCCCAAACTTCATCATCGGACACAACAACAGCAAGCAACGGCATCATCGGACGCAACAAGAACAACAAGAAACCCAATGACAATCTGGAGCAGCCAGGAAGTCTACATTGAAAGCCTAGTAGGTTTATCATATTATGCCCTTGCTGCGTGGATTACTTTTTTTTGTACACAAATTTAATTTGTGTTACATAAGAGTACAGGGCTATACCATTATTATAGACCCACAGCAGCTTTATCATAGTAGGTTCACCTCTGCTTGAAAAATATGACTTGATCAAGAGAGATACTCCACGATTGCCTCGTCCCACGGCGTCTGCCTGCTGCTCCAATCTAGGGGAATGGTGTATTCATGGTGGCGTCCAATCTACGTGCTGTTGCTGCTACTCTCGCCCCGGCATCTGAACTACAAGCACTGCCCTGCTCTGATCTAGGGGACTAGTGTATCCACGGCGTTTGAATTACAAGCACTGTTTTGGATCATTGCAATTGATACGGGCAGCAATATGAGGATTGATTCCAGCGGCAATACGAGCTGCGATACTACAGCAAGACGCGTCCTCCTCCTTGTACCCGGCCCGGCCAACAGACTCAATATTCATCATGACTTGCTCTCTAGCAAGAAATAGGTCTACATACTAATTCTAGCTTTTTTTGGAATATCATACCCTGGTCCCTAGGCTGTTGTCTATAAGTCTGTTCTGGGAGTATCAAAACTAGTGCTAGGTGAAGAGTGCTCAGAATACGACTGGAATTCACAACAGAAATACTACTGCAGAGGAGTAACACTACTAGAAATCACGTACCAATACTACGGAGTATTTTAGAAACTACTACTAATAAATCACATATCCGGCACCTATTTTGCTATTGACTTAAGTATTGTACCATTATCAGAGCAGAAAACACTACTAGTAATCGTGTAGGAATTCTACGGCATATTTCTGAAATAACTTTAGTACCATGCCATTGTCAGAGTAGAAAACACTACTAGAAATCGTGTAGCAGTTCTACGGCATATTTTGCAAATTACTAAAGTACCACCGAAGTTACTAAAGTACCATCCCCTCCTTTGCACCTTTTTCGCGCCCATTGAGTCTCTTTTAAACCTGTGAGTTCCTTTTATTTTTTCTTACTTAGGCAGCAATTTAGCAAGTGCACGTGCTCTCCCGTACGAGCCATGGTGTTACCGTAGAACCTTGGAGAGATTTCAAATGCACATTCCCTGAATGTGCACTTCGCTTTTTGAACTGTTTTGAATGGGTATGGCATAGTAACGTACGTTTGCTGTCATATTTTTTGGTGAACCATCCAAATTGGAGCACAGGCACCTGCCCTGCCAAAAAACAGGGGAGGAGAAGAAGGCATAATCCGATTTGACCATGATACTTAATGAGTTGCACTTTGTGCCCCGTTTGGGGCACTTCTTGCCCATTTTAGGGTACTTCTTGCCCATTTAGGGGCACTTCTTGCCCATTTTGGGGAACAAGCTCTTTTTGCCTGTTTTGGACCACAGGGCAACTGAATGATCACTGTAGAAGCTCTGTAGAATATAGTACTGAAGAAAAACGAATGTGACATTTTATACGGTAGCAGGATGCAACACACTTGTTGACACCACACCACGTCACGCCATACTAGCAGAACCAACCGGAGCAATGCGTCAAATTTGTCAAACTCAAACTTATCTGACCGATGATGATCTCGGAAGGAACTCGTTGTTTCAGTCTCACTCACTCTGACTACATCCCACGAGGGCACATTCTTTTTTTTGCAAGCCCCCTTGCAAGTGCCCTTGCAAATGCAGAATTGTGCAGTATGTGATAATTGCGCCATTTGAGCACTTTTCTTGGCATAAAAACAAATTTCACTTATGTCAAAATGTGAGCAAGTTCAGAGGAGATATTTTGCATCATTGGCAATAATAATCATAAATAATACAAACAGTATATCATTTTTTCACTTAACAACATAGAATATTAGTGTTCTCTGGCATGTCAGTTGCACATCCTGCGCTCCAATCTGGATGGGAAACAAAAAAATATTACTGCAAATGCACTTTATGCCATCCCCAATTATTTTAAATTTGAGAACAAGGCTTTTTATTTTTATTCAGACACTAGTAAGCCTGTTGGATGGAGTTGCAGGGCGCCAACATGAAATTCAAAAGCATTGCAGCGACAAGAGTCATAGTATCGTATATCTCCTCCAAGAGACCTCACAAATGTGCACATGAGGAATTTGACGGAGATCCATACACTACTAGTAGTACAGTATGAAGTACTTCTATTATTCAAACTAACTAATTCACCTGCAAAGGCAGATTCCCTTTTTGATGTGAATATTCTCTCATCTTGTGAAACGAATACCTAAACCAAACTCTTAGTTTGAAGTCGTAGTAACTCCTGAGGCAGAACCAAAACTTCATCCCATGATTTGTTTCAAATAACACTCATTGTTAATCAACATAAGTATATGTAATCTGACCAAGTGGCTCCATCAGTAGATCACACATCAAAGTGTAGGTTCAAACTTGAACATTGAAAATTGAGAATAAGAGCATCACGTTCTAATATTATTTTGGTCTGGCTGTGCTAGTAACAATATGGAGTTGCAATTTAGAACCAGGAATAACCTAATCACCAATGGAACAATGCTATTACCACTTGGAGGTATATCTGCCATTCATAAAATACTCCCTTCTGCAACCAAAGAAGTAGTGTATCAATAATTACAGTAGTATACATGAGTACTACTAGTAGTGCAATCCAATGGGTCAAAATATCCGTCAATCTAGCCTTGATGCATTCATACAAATCTATGCATCATACTGTATTGTGGGTGAGCACTGTATATGAACTCTTTATATGGCAAAGGGAAAGGATGTCTAGTACCTCATATCAGAGAAAGTGGTCAACCATCTGAAAGACATGGCGGCAAGAATGCTGCATGCTGTAGATTTTTGTATTTGAGAACAAGACCAGAAATCTGACACAACACCCATGAAAAAAAAGGATGGTGTAGATCATATCTGCTAGTAGCAAGGGAGTGACTCTCTAAGATGTAGTAATCTGATATTAAAATAGAAAGTGAGACGATGGATCATTGTACTGATGTCCACCTGCCGAACTATGCTAATTGTGTTCCATGGAGGAGAGAAGTGTTCCATTGTGAGAAAAGACCTATTGTATCAATGGTACATATGATATGTAGGTATTTATTGTATGTATAAATGTAGAGTGTGAAAGTGAGAAAGTTCCCTGCGGACAACAAGACAGACACCTGGTTTTGTGTGGACCACACTGCTGGGCAGTATCAAGGAGCTCTTCCTGTTCCTAAGAACAAGCTGCTGAGTATGTGTATGGGATCACAACTTGAATCATGGACAAACTTGCATGGGCACAAGAGTCGGTCCTACTAAAGGTTGAGCTACAAAATGGCAGCCGCATCAAATCCAACTGGCATGCCACTTGGCTTCCAATTGCTGCTACTTCTTTTGGTCCCTGCTGGTACCAGCAGCTATGGATAATGTGTCTTGCAGTGTCCAGCCTGCATATTGACGGCTAATTGGGGACGTCACTTCTTTATCCATTGAGCAACCAAATTTATATCTATTGAGCAGCGGCAGCCAGCACCGTCAAAACCAACTCTGCTGAACAGGAGTAGTAGTAGTACTAGTACTACTAGTACTAGTACTACTAGTACTAGTACTACTAGTAGTACTAGCTACTAATTGAGAAGTATTTTGTCCAATTTTGTAGCTTGCCAGCTACCAGACCAATACTGGCTGACAATTACCGAAGTAAATACCAAAAGTTGTTTGGTGGAGCACCATACGACTAAGATTACCGTACCATACCATAAAATTTCCATAGGTGCGGCCATCTAGTAATTCAAAAGCATGTTTTTCTAAGAAAATTACGCACCGGATTTGTTTCCAGATGGAACTATTTTAGCCCGTGTAGAAAAGAGTTCTTGTCTAACAAACAACGAGATTTTTTTCGAAGAAATGAACGTCATCGGGCACATCGTGAATCAGGTCGAAAAGTGTTTTCTTTCTCGACCATGGTGGTGGTGCTGCACGGAACGTTCCTCACTTCTCCGCATGATCAACCCCGGTCGTAGTATTAGGGATATCGTTCCATTAATAATCATACACCAATCGGCGTGTATCGTCTGTCCGGTCCAGTAGAATCATTGCCAGAATCTACGAGAAACAAACGATTGCAATTGAGGTCCAGGGTGTAAAACTAAGATACTTTGATTGATTGTTGAAACAGAACGACGACGATGACGACAATACGCAAATCGAGCCTGTCCTTGGTTCTGCTGATATCGTGGTTGTTCTGTGTGGCACTCCTTCCTTGCCAGGCTTTTCTATCGCCCACGAAAGCCGCAAGGAAGCAGGGACCGAGCACATTCCATTCGCAGTGGCAGCATGGCAATGCTGCTGCCGAATCGCTCCTGCGACGTTCTCCGTCGCTCTTGCGAGTAGTACAACGACGACTGAAGAGAAGGAACAGATCGAGGAGGCCCGCGTCCGCATCTGGAACAGCCGCCGGGGCGAAATCCGTTCGATGCTCAAGGGAGCCGAATCCGTCCGAAACTTTCGGTTGCAGAACGGGTTCGTTCCCGAACTCGACGAGGATGGAAACCCCAGCAAGAGCGACGGGAAAACCGCCGTCACCCTGACCGCCTTTGCGGTAGGCGGCCGGTGCCATCGTACTCCGCGTCGGGGGCCGGGCCGCCCTGGTCAGCGCGGTGGGGTTGGATTTCGTCAGCGACAATCCCGAGCTGCAGGACCAGATCAACCAGGTCTTGCAGTACGCCGAATCCGTCGATCCGGTCCTCAAGACCGGATTGTTCTGTCTCGGGTGGACCCTTGTCAAAACCCTGTGTTTCGATGCCGGTGGGATCGTTCTCGCTTTTTCCTCGGGGATATTGTTCGGTGGCGTCTTGCAGGGAGCGCTAATGAGTGCGCTCGGAGCCACGATCGGCTCGTCGTTGGCATTTGCTCTGTAAGTCATCAAAAAATGAAACTGCATCGTGCCATTGTTATTCCTGTTGTTATCGTTGTTGGTTGTTGTTGTTGTCGTTGTTGCAAGGTCGAGTGGTTTGCGCAGATTTGGTAGTATCGGTGCGGTGCAGTGCATCGTACCGGAGTTCCTTTGCTGTACGAGCAAGCGTTCGGTGATCATCGTGATGTGTGTGTTGTCTGTCGCTACGAGACACGCTCACCGTTTTTGTTGTTGATTTTGTTGTTTTTTTTGTTTTTGTTGCGCACGACACAACCGACAGGGCCAAGGCCGACACCCCGATCCGCGAAAAGGCCATCGAGATCGTCGAGGAAAATCCCTCGCTCCGGGGACTCGAAAAGGTCGTGGCGGAGGAGGGACTGAAAGCGGTGCTGACCTTCCGGCTGGCACCTGTCCTGCCCATCCCGCTGGGAATGTACAACTACGTGTACGGGAATCACCAACGTCCGGTTCGTCGACTTTGCCGGTGGGATTTTTCTGGGATCGCTGAAACCCTATTTCTTGGACAGCTACCTGGGATACGTCGGAAAATCCCTGGTCGACGGATCGGCCAGCGAGGGCGGCCTGCAGGACTATGTCCTGATCGGTGTTCTCGGATTGAGCGTGCTGATCGGTGTCTTTGCCTCCCAGCTGGCCTCGGAAACCTGGGACGCTATCCAGAAAGAACAGGAGGCGGAAGACCGGGAACGCAAGCTGAGCGAGCTCGCGGCGAGCGATAGCGGCAAAGACGGCGACGAGGACGACGTCGTCACCGAGGTGTTTGGCTTCGAGCTCCCGATGTGGGCAGTGGGATTCCAGTACGGCCTCCAGGAGGCCGACGTTCGCATGAACACGCTGGTCTTGCAGGAATTCGACGCCAAGGTGTGGAACTGCACCGAGGATGCCTCCCTGTTCGGAATGGAGCTCTCCAAGAGCAACCTTCCCGACCACAAGAACCCGGCGCTCCTTCCGACCAGCCCGGAGATGACGGAGAAGTACCAGGGGGTTGATTTTGGTGCGACCACTTGCGACGGCTTAGTGCTGAGTCCCATCCTGTTTACGTATTTCCTCAGGTTCCAGGATCCCCTCTTCGACGAGGTGGACTTCCGGAAGGAACGGGACGAGGAGGCCGCCGCCAGGGCCTCGGGGGCATCGAACTCTGAGGGTGTTGCGGCAGCCATCGCAATGGCATCGTTCGACTCTTCCGATGCGGTTCCAACTGTTGAGGCAGCAGCAACAACAACAACAACAACAACCACGACGCCGGCCCCGAGGAGCAACTACGAGCCTTCCTCCCAATTCCAAGAGGGGGTCTTCCTCAATCAATTGCAAGCGCTCAAGGACGAAACGAAGCAACGCATAGAAGAAACGAACAAGAAGCTGGCGGAGTTGAATGAGAATTCTGGATCATCATCTTCATAAATTAGTGCTAAGAATTGTACACTACGATCTGCAACTTTTATTTACAATACGCTGTACAATTTTTCTATCGGCAATACATCTTTTATGTGTGGTATGTATTATGTTTATGTAGGTTCGCAACATACCCCCAACCTTGACCTTTTCATCCAGCAATGAGACGGATCGTTTACAGTTGATGACCAAATTGAATGCATTGATGTATCGGAAGCATTTGAATTGGTTGATCCATTCAAAGACCACGATGAGTTTGTCAGGAATGAATAGGAAAAAGTCAGGAAATCTCGAGAGAAAGCAGAAAAGGACATGACCAGATTACATTTTCAGGATATTATAAATCGTGAATCAATAGTTTCGAAGGCACGATGTGTTGCGATTGAAGCGGCCGCTGGAGTAAGCAGTACCTCGGGATCTATTGAAGTGAAGAAAGAAGTGGCCAAAGAGTTAACGAAAGATGAGGAGGTCGCCAAGTTGGAGAGTATGGTTGCGATACATGTAACTATTCAGATGATCCCAAACTTACTTTCTGACCATGATGCATGTTTTAGATGTCGAATGGGTAGGAGGTGTCCCGGAAGATTCTTCTTCTTCGTCCAATGTTATCTCGGTTTCAACGATCCCTTTCGTGATGACGATGGTAGCTGCTAGTATTACGTATATCATACAATCATTAGCTGGGTAACTATTTCTTTGAAAGTCACGCTCTCTCTACTTTCTCATCATTGCTTTACTATTGTTAGTATAAGGCGGCAGAGAGTATTCACTTGGGTTCAATCTAGTCTTATGGAATATGCGCTTTCTCGTATAAAAGGTAGCACTTTCTTTTCTAATGAAGGCAAATCAGAATTGGGCAAAATGAAGAGATTTACACGGTAAACACCACACAAGGGTTTACACAAGGAATAACAGAGTATAACAGGTTTCATAGGAGATATGGCCGAGACGGACCTTATGCTCATACTTGTAAATAACTCTACTTTAACTTCGAGATTCAAGATTCAAGATAGAAACCAACAAATAAACTAGCTGGAATTTTAATTACAATGAATTCTTTTTTCTGACAAAGAAGTCCGCCCGTCGAAAACAACTCCATCTCGTCCCTTCAGGCGCCAATTCCTATCAGCTATCCGCCGGCTCACGTAGATTTTGTTGATTAATGCAGTAAACTGAGCGGACAGCTGATAGGAATTATGTAGTATTATTATTCATACTTGTTCTTGAGTTCTGGTAGACGTATTTTGAGTGCACTTTGCTTGCAGAGACAAAACAATTCCAACACATGCTTCAAAAAGTCTGCCACGTTCACATAACCACGAATCAACAAATCCAAATGGATCAATAAAAAAGTCTTGACTATATTTGTTTTCCTTTGAAACACGAACCCGGAGACAACATCGGTAGTTCCAAATTGCGACATGGCGGAAGACAGCATCTCTTTTTCAGTTAGAAATCGTCGGACACAAAGATGGTACACAGCCATGTCGGCAGAATTGACGGCTCGAACAGGACCAAAGGTTGTCCACAGAGCCGACGCATTGGCCAACACGGGGAACTCAGGCACGAGGAAATGGTCAAGCATCGTCGTCGTAGTTTCAAGAGTGTATGGCCTGGTGGCGGTGGTATCTACTACTTTGGTGAGACGAATTTTGTCGATACCCGATTCACATCCCGTCGCAAACAAGACGACATCCGCGTCAACCACGCTTCCATCCGACAGTTCAATGCCAGTCTTGGTGAACGCTTTAGGGTTTCCACAAACGATATGATCGGTGGGGATCGCGGCAAGGTCTCGTCGTTGTTTGGGGCAAAGGACGCCGAAATGAAATTTAGACCAGTCGTTGTGAGCACGTTGACCATACGTCACGGCAAGGCCACTTGCACAGAAAATCCATCCGCTTAGACGTTCGGACACGAGTGTCATTAGCATCCCAACGATCGTCGTGAAGCCTCGAAGGGTGTTAAGGACGGAACGGTTGTGACACACGGCTTCATACTTCCAGAAATGGTAGCGCGTCCTGTACAGCCAACGAAACTTATCATATCCACCGCGTTGAAAACATAAGGCAAGATCAGAACCGGTTTTACTTCCACCTACGATGACAACTTGTTTCCCGTGTTGAACAATGTCATCGTATTGCTCCTTTTTAAAGTCAATGCTGTGATAAACGGTTCCTTGAAAGTCTTGCTGGCCTGGAATGTCGGGGATATGAGGCTCAGAGGCCTGGGCAGCGTAAATGACGAGATCAAACGGTCCTTCCGTCCGCGTCTCCCCACTTACGCTGTCTTTCAAGACAAGCATCGCCACCCTCGACGTCGATCCCATCGTCGAATACTTGATTTCAATCACCTCCGTATTAAACGTATACGCCTCCATCAAGTTCCTTTCTTGACCGAACTGATGGATGTAGCGTAACGCTTCCTGGCCCGAGACTTTGCCGTCATTGACGTCTTGGTCGACGCTGTAGGGGAAATCTTTGAACGAGGTGATCCACATGGCACCATGGATTTGCAAGCTATGGTACCGTAAGGCAGGGTGCCATGTACCACCCCACCGATCATACCGCTCAAAGCCATTGACATCATGTACACCTAGCTCACGTAAACGGGCCATGCACTGCAAACCGCTCCAACCACCGCCGATCACAGCAATGCGTTGGCGGGAGGGTGATGTGCGGTAGCGAAGGCGTGATACATGAAAACGCTGGATCATTGTGCAAAACAGTAGGAATGGACTTAGGAGCAATAAAAAGCCGGCGACTGCCATGGTGAGCAAGCTCAAGAGAATCGTGTCGGTCCTTAGACGCCTTGTGCTGTTCATGTGGGGAGTTTCGGGTGGGTGGCCTAATTCTGAAAATTTGGTGATGGTTGGGAAAGTCGTCGGATCGTTAGACTTATCTGAGTACTCGCTTCCATCAGTTTCGTTGAGATCGCTGCTACGATCGTCGGAAACACTCGTTGAACCTGGCATATTTGATGTTTGGGGTCGTTGTGTTTGATAGTGAGAAGAATAAAGATTATGAAATTCGGGAAACAAGTCATGTGCATGTTAAATTCAAATGAAAAAGATTTACTATTGATTCGGAAGAAGAAGATGTAGAAAATGAGCTTTGTCAAGAAAGTAAGTACGAAGATACGGTTCGTATTCTTCACCCGGGTCATAATCAACGAGGGGTGTGCCACGCCGGGAGCATAGTATGAAACGCTGTACAATCTCCCCAAAAATTCCGTATGATCGGCACAAATACGATAGGGGTGTAACAATAATCCTCGTGACTGACCGATCTAATCTTGAGATTGAATCCCGATGACCAAGAGTGTCGTATGCCTCAAGATAAAGGTATTCAATTAAGCTTACTATATATTGGTTAAAAACTAAGATTGTGAGCTAGCTCTGCCAACTACTCCAAGGAGGCGTTGGAAAGCTTGTAACAGTAAACAGGCGTTGAATCGGAACTCAACTTACATTGTACATAGAGAATTTGGATATGTTCTTCATCCAGTCTTCAATATTGAAGACCGGCTTGCTTTTCAGATTTTCTTGAATCGTGGGTAATTTCAATCGTGAGCGTTGGAATACCACACTCTTCTCCTTCTCGTAAAAGTTGGATTGGTGGCACAGAATTTTGTTAGTCGTGTGCGACCAGTATTCCTTAGATAAGAAATTTTTAGTTGGTGTGATATGGTTTGAGGTTCCGAATGTTCATGCGTTGAATTACTTGATTTCGTAAGAGAAAGGAAACTGTACCATTTGTGTGAATTTGCTGTATGGTGTAGGGGCCTTTGCTTCTTGCTTCGAAAGCTCCAGGGATTTGCTTTTCATTTTTCACCATAACTTGATCTCCTACACTGTAATCATGAAGCTTCCTGTGGCTGTTCTCTTTCATCGCGTTCTTGTCAATTTGAGCTTGTCTTTTGTTTCTGACCATGGCCAAGTCAGTAATTACTGGAATCGGTAGAAACATGTCTCTGTGGAATACAAGGGCTCCAGGCGTCATTCCGAAAGTCTTGTTGATGGTTGATCTAACGGCAAACTGAGCAGAAGCAAAGATGCTGTCAATGATATCAGTCGCTTCTTGGAGAGTCTGTGGAGGGTTGGTATTGAGTTCGGTTCTCATTGCAGACTTCATGGTATCGTGGACGCGTTCAAGTACTGCATTGGATTGAGGGTTGCGGACGGAGCAAACCTTGGCTTTGATTCCTAGGTTGGCAAGGTGGAGTTGGAAGTCGTTGCTCATGAAGTTGGTTCCTTGGTCAATAATACAATTTACTGGTTTTGGGTATCTGGAGAGCCAGCCATTGTCGAGGGCATGGACTGCCATGAGGCCGGTTGGGTTTACTTGTGGAGCTCGGATGATCTCGAGGAGGTTGGTGCACATGTCCATGATGGTAAAGCCATTGAAGGAGACTGTTCCATGGCCAGGGATCTTGATTTTCCAAGGGCCTACTCCATCGATTGCAATGGTGTCCCAAGGAACATACTGGTGTTCTTTGGTAGGGAGCTGTCCGTGGTTTTGGTGGCTATTCTTGTATCGTTGGCACGTGTCACAAGTCTTGCAGAAGGCATTGATTTGGTCCTTCAGGTTTGTGGCATATACAAATTGGTTGATAGTTCGGTACAATCTTTCTGCGCCGGCATGGCCAAGCACGTGGTGGTAGTATTTGATGGTGGCTTGCACTCTGTTTGGAGGGAGTACAATTTTCTGTCGACCGTTGGAGTCTACAACTTTTAAGTCGGTGCCGTTGAAGTTTTCAGTTGTGTACCGGGGATTGGTAGCAATATCGGCATTGGCTGCTTGATCTTGAGCGAGTTGATCGAAGGCTAAGGGATACATGGGAATGTCTTCTGGGTAGTTAAGAAACAAGTCAGAAAGAGAGAGAAGGTCGTCGGAGTCCGTTGAGTCAGCAGTTACAAGGTCCGAATCATCCGTTGGATCGGGAGTTGGAGGACCGAAGAACTCCTTCTTCTTCTCGGGAGGGTCTTGCTGGAGTGGAAGCCTGGAGAGAGCATCAGCAAGCTCATTGTCTTTGCCTTTGATATACTTGAATACTGGGGAAAATTCTTCAAGGAGCATGCGCCAAGTCATAATTCTATGGCTTGTGAGGTTTTGTCTGGTTAAGTTGATATGGTCGGTCCATACTATGATTTCAGCACCCCAAAGAATGGTTCGAAATTCTTTGAAGACTTCTACGATACAGAGCATCTCTTTATCGACCGTTGGGTATTTCCGTTGAGCGGCGTTGAGTTTTCTGGAGAAACAAAGGATGATTTTGCCATCTTGGAGGATGACAGCTCCGAGTTGGTAGTCAGAAGCATCAGTATAGACATGGAATGGCTTGTTTGGATCAGGGAAGGCAAGGAGGATGTCTTTGGCGATGAGGGACTTGGCTTTGTTGAAAGCTTCAAGTAGCGCTGGAGTTGGAGAGATTTTGCCTTTGGCTCTTCCAGAGAGGTCTGTAAGGGGTGCAAGGACCTCTGCGCGTTTGGGGTAGAAGTTTCGATAGAAGTTGATCATCCCAACAAAGGACCGAAGTTGGGTTGTTGTTGAGGGAAAAGCAAGTTTCAGGATGGGAGCAATCTTGTTTGGATTGGGACGGATACCATCTCGGGAGATGATGTGGCCGAGCCACGGAGCTTGGGATTGGAACCAGTGGCATTTGGAGGGCTTGACAGAGAAGTTGTGACACTTCAGTAAGGACAGGACAGAGGAGACTGATTTGCAATGGGATTCGAGAGTATCTGAGAAGATACCGATATCATCGATGTATACTTCAATGTCCTTCAGATGGGAGAGCATCTGTTCCATACACCCTTGGGCCCAACTTGGAGAGTTAAGGAAGCCCATTGGCAATCGGAGGAGTCTGAACTTTCCGAATGGAGTGACGAGGACACAGAGCCAGGTGGAGGCCTCATCGAGTTTGAAGGTGTGGAATTGCATACTGACATCGATAAGGGTGACATATTTGAAGCCTCTTCTTCTGTGGAAGATATCTTGGAGCTTTGGGAGTGGATAGTGAAGTTTCTTGGTGACCTTGTTAAGTTCTCGAAAGTCACTGATGAGTCGACAGGAGCCATCTGGTTTGGGCACTACAAACGTTGGCATTCCCCATTCAGTTGCATAGCACCTTTCTAGGATGCCAAGTTTCACTTGTCGATCGATTTCTTTCTTTACTGCTTCTTGTTGGTGCAGTGGAATGGAATATGGTTGTTTTACATGATACGGAGTTGCGCCTTGCTGCAGTTCGATGTGGAACGTTTGATTAGGGAAAATACCTAATTCTTTGTCATTCAGGCCTTCGAAAAGCTCTTCATTTTGGAGGAGTATTGGTAACAAGGCTTGTTTCTCTTGGTAGGAGAGATGGGTTTGGTCGGTGACAAGCTTGTTGAGGTCAGTTTTCTCATACTTGGTGGTTCCATCTACATAAGACTGTTGGATTGATTGGTTGGAGTAACTTTCCGCAACGGCGTGTGGTTCTGCAGACATAACCTTGTGGAGCAAGGACTTGTTGTCAAAGTAATTGCGAGGATGGAAGTCCATTGTCTTCTCATACCATTCTATGGTACAAGTCTCGAAGTCCATTTTCATTCCAAGGTCTCTCATTGTCTTTCTTCCGATGAGGAGATGGTAGTTGATATTCTGAGAGACGACAAAGCATTTGATTTGTAGGACTTTCATGGAATAGGATAGTTCTGGGAATATGGTGTTCTCCAAGGTTACGTAGTGGTTGCAAGTGGTTTTGCCATTTGTTGTTTGCATTTGAATTGGTTGGTCTAGGAGGTTCTTCTTGATTCCAGAGGGAATTGCTGATTCCACTATGAGATTGTCGGTTGATCCGGAATCGAAGAGGGTTTTCAAGTAGTACTTTCCGAGGGATCCATTGATGGAATTGCAGACGCTTACTGTGGTTGGAGCAAGGTCGACGTCGACGTTGTCCTTGCTAGGAGCAACATCTTGCTTGTTGTTGTCGAAATTGGTCTTTTCAGAGGGAAATCTTTGAAGATCCGAGTTGTAGTATTCTTCATCGATATCCATATCGACATGGAATAGATCCGGCCAAGGAGTAGCAGGGATGGTTTCTTCTGGTTCATTGATGAAGACACACATGTGTTGTTCTGGTTCGTTGAAGTTACTGTTGTGGGAAGAGGTAGTGGATCGATTGCTGTTGTTGGAGTTACTGCGATCGTTCACATGGGAGTCGGTATTGTCTCTGTTGTTGTTATTGGACTGATTGGAATTGGTGCCATACTTGTTGGTGTAGCATTGACCCCAAGTGTGATTGGTACCAGGGTGGATAGGACACGGTGAGTCGTTCGAGATCCTAGTCGAGCCTTTGTTGTTGTTGTTGCTTTGGTTGTTGTTGCGTTGGTTGTTGTTGTTGTTGTTGCGTTGGTTATGGTTGTTGTTGTTGTTTCGATTGTTTCGATTGTTTCGATTGTTGCGATTGTTGCGATTGTTTCCATTTCGATTGTTACGATTGTTGTTGGCATTGTTGTTGCTGTTGTTGTTGTTTTGAGACTGGTTGTCTGATTTCTTGTTCTTGTTTTTATTCTGTACAGATTGGAATCTTTCGAATTTTATCATCATTTCAGAGAGAGAATCTCTATGGGGAGAATGGTTAAGTTGATAGAGATCTTTCCAGTCCTCTGGCATCGATTCAAAGACTAGATTCTTGAAGTCACTTTCATTGATCGCTGCATCTTGTGGAGGGTGTCCCGGTAGTAATGGGAGAATAACATGGTTGTGGAAGTTGACTTGTGCTACAAATTGGTGTACAGTCATGGAGGTTGTCTTCTTAATATTGGAGAGGAATCTTTTATGATTCTGGTAGGCATCAACGTTGCTGCTGAATTTGAAGCTGATGAATGCTTCCACTGTCGTCTGGAAGTTGTCCACAGTTCTCTGTGGAACATTGGCTGTTACATAGCTGTTCCACCAGCTATTGTCGGTGTAGTCTCTGAGGAGGTCTAGAAACTTGTCATAGATTCTTGGTCCTGTGGTTAGGTTGAGAGTCTTCTTAGATCTAATGAAGGCATCGATGGTGAAAAGAATTTGTAATTTGGTTGATCCTGCAGTAATCAAAGGGATTTTGATCTTGGTAACTTCTTGGGAGCCATTGATTTCTTGAGTAATCTTGTACTCAATCTTTTCAACAGTCTCTTGATCAAAGTCATACTTGAAGGGAATGACTGAGTAAGACATACTGGACAATCTTCGGATCGGTTGTTCGTTTGTTAACTGTGTAGTAGGGGTAATTTTTGTTCGTGTAGTAGTTGAAGTAGTCTTTACCGGTAGAAAGGGTCGAAGCGGTTATTCGACTGTTTAAACAGTGTCGTACGCCTCTAGAAAAAGGTACTAAAATAAGGTTTGAGTTATGTATTGGTTAAAAACTAAGATTGTGAGCTAGCTCTGCAAACTACTCCGAGGAGCCGTTGAGAAAGCTTGCAACAGTAAAAAGGGTTGTAACAGTAAACAGCCGTTGAATCGAAATTCAACGTACAGTTTACATAGAAGATTTGGATATGTTCTTCATCCAGTCTTCAATATTGAAGACCGGCTTGCTTTTCAGATTTTCTTGAATCGTGGGTAATTTCAATCGTGAGCGTTGGAATACCACAACAATAATCCTCGTGACTGACCGATCTAATCTTGAGATTGAATCCCGATGACCAAGAGTGTCGTATGCCTCAAGATAAAGGTATTCAATTAAGCTTACTATATATTGGTTAAAAACTAAGATTGTGAGCTAGCTCTGCCAACTACTCCAAGGAGGCGTTGGAAAGCTTGTAACAGTAAACAGGCGTTGAATCGGAACTCAACTTACATTGTACATAGAGAATTTGGATATGTTCTTCATCCAGTCTTCAATATTGAAGACCGGCTTGCTTTTCAGATTTTCTTGAATCGTGGGTAATTTCAATCGTGAGCGTTGGAATACCACACTCTTCTCCTTCTCATAAAAGTTTGATTGGTGGCACAGAATTTTGTTAGTCGTGTGCAACCAGTATTGCTTAGATAAGAAATTTTTAATTGGCGTGATATGGTTTCAGATTTCGAATGTTCATACGTTGGATAACGTGATTTCTTAAGAGAAAGGAAACTGTACCATTGGTGTGGATTTGCTGGATAGTATACGGGTCTTTGCTTCTTGCATCACAAGCTCCAGGAATTTGCTTTTCATTTTTCACCATAATTTGGTCTCCTACACTGTAATCATGAATCTTCCTGTGACTGTTCTCTTTCATAGCATTCTTATCTATCTGAGCCTGGCGTTTGTTTCTGACCATGGCCAAGTCAGTGATTACAGGGATTGGTAGGAACATGTCTCGATGGAAGACAAGGGCTCCGGGTGTCATTCCGAAGGTCTTGTTGATGGTTGATCTAACTGCAAACTGAGCGGAAGCAAAGACACTATCGATGATGTCTGTGGCTTCCTGGAGGGTCTGTGGCGGATTGGTATTGAGCTCTGTTCTCATTGCCGACTTCATTGTATCATGGACTCTTTCAAGTATGGCGTTGGATTGTGGGTTTCGAACTGAGCAGACCTTGGCCTTGATTCCAAGGTTGGCAAGGTGGAGTTGGAAGTCATTGCTCATGAAGTTGGTTCCTTGGTCGATGATACAATTTACTGGTTTGGGATATCTGGAGAGTGTTGTTACTCTAAAAATCGACCAGATAGGTATAGGATAATTGAAATTTAAAGAGAAAGTGAGCTAGAGAGGCTCTTATTTTTACTGTGTATTTTACTGTATTCGACTGGTATCCCTGTGTTATTTGTGTTGTATGTAGGGATGTCTAAACCGGACGTAGATCATGTGTAATTTGTCATAAGACAGAGAACACATCATGATGTGACGTAGATATCTTGATACTTGAAGTCATTTTTATCTCCGGAGGAGTATAAGTAGCTTTTCAAGTCTAGAATGGATATAATTCCTGTAGAACGTATGTAAGTGCGGTGCGTGTATTTTTGACCAACAACACACCCCTTGATTCAACACTTAGTGAAGGAGTGTTGAATTACAAGTCGGTTCTCCAATCTTGTAGAACTCTAACAAAACTTAAGTATGAGCTTGGATATCAAATCGAAAGATTGTAATTGTAGAATCGAAAGATTGATATCGCGTAACGGAGAAGCATGAGACATCAATGAGGAAGGAGAGGTGCTTGAGTATGTAGCGGTCGAAGGTTAATCGGAGATTGGTCTTAGATCCAGGTTTGAAACACGTTGAGTGTCGATCAATTGTAAATCGTGGGGAAGAATAGAAATCGAACGTTTGTGAGAAGGTTAAAGAATCGAATCAAAACGTCGAGAAGATGTGATCGACAGTTGAAGAGTTATCAATCGGAATTGAAAAGAAGATTAGATTCGGGGAATCAAAATTGTCAAAGGATGATAGCACGGAGTTGAAGCCGTGTGTATTGGTTGAGCTTGAGTACTGATTGAGTCAAAGGAATCGATCATAGTGGAATCCAAAATTGGAGGGAAGAAGAGATGTGCTTGGATGAAGCATATTGGATATCATGGATGGGGTAAAGAGTCGTCCGAGAGGAGGAATTGGCTTGTCGTTCACAATTGTACCAGTAGAATCAAATATTGGTGCTGATCTTAGGAAGAAATGGAACATCGATAATCGATCTGGAGTATCTACTGGGGATGGACAAAAAGAATCGTAGAGATCGATGGACCCTATATCTTTCAAGAGGAGATTGGAGAATCAGAATCGACGCATGGAAACTTGATCGTAGATAGTCGTAGAATAGGATTGATCCGAAGGAATGCAAGGAGAATGTCAAAAATTAATTGGATCGAGACAGAAAAAAAAATCCTTGTGTGGAGCCTCAATGGAGGGGAGATCAATGCTCATTTTAGGAGAGAGCAATGGATTGATCGTATCATAGAAAACGAACCGTAGAAATTGATCGATCGTAGAACAGCATTGGATCAAACGATCATGCCATACCCAGAGTAGGAAAGAATTCAATCGGAGATCGCGGGAATCGATATAGTGAAATTGAATGTAGTCTTAGGTTCAATTCAATCGTCGAATAGAATCAAACGAGTCGATTACTGATGAGGTGGATTGATTGAAGTGGAGAGGAAGGATCGATTGTGGATTTCAACAGATGGGAGTCATATTTGCAAAGATGGGATTGGCTTATCGTAGAATCGCAAAGAATGAAAAATCAAGAGCAAAGCGTTATACCCAGAATCAGAGGTGTATCAAGATGGAGGTATTTGTAGAATCCTCTGGGGTCCGTAGGGACAAGTGGACGGTATGCTTATCAAACGTCATCGTAGATGTAAACGCAGGTGTTCCAGTAGCGTAGGATTGAACATAGATGACACAGTGTCGAACTTAGAAGACCAAAGGAGATGACAAATAATTGATCTGGAGTATCAACTGGAAATGGACAAAACGAATCGTAGAGATCGGTTTGGGCTGTGATCAGAATGTAGATACTCAAGTAGGGTAGAATGTCGGAAACAATCAGGGCAGATCAAATGACAGATCAAAGTATTGAGGAGACTTGCAACTCAGAGTGCTGATCGCGGGTTTGACAAGGAATCCAATAGGGAATCAAGTCAATCCGGAAGCATTGAGGACATGCCGTGAGTGGAACGGAGACTTGTAAGTAATCATGAAAGGCTGTCTGGAAGGGTCCCTGAAAGAGAGCCAGAAAGTTGACAGGAGGCCAAGTTATGATGTGGATGGAATCAAGTAGCCTAGGCGGAACAGTTTATCAGTTGCGCCGAAGGTGCAAAAAAATATCTGAAATATGTGTTCAAAAGAACAATCAAGGCGGCGGCGTCAATCAAGGAATAATCGAATCGGGGAACATGATTGGAAGGATTAATCAAAGGGACGTGCGCCATTGTAGTAGGATGATGTAATAACAATAGGAGGATTGTCGGAGGAACAATCGGCCGAGGAGGCGTCGGAGAAAATGAAGACGTAGATATGTGCTTGGAATCCCCCTGGGGTTGTAGCTGCAAGTCGGGATGGGTAACAAAGCATCTAGTCGTTGAAGACGATTGATTATCAAGTAGAAGATGAGGTCGATATGAGGGGACGATTGAGTGTGCGTACAAATCGACATAATCGTTAGATGGTAGGTGGGATCGTAGATTAGTTGTGGATCAAATCGTAGGATCAGTTGATCATAGGGACTGATTGGAAGTAGGTACAGTCTGGCCAGACAACCGTCGTGTGATCATAGACAAGGTACAATCGAAATTGACGTTCTTATAGCGTCGCATCAAGCATAGCTACAAGACGAGAACGATTGATGGATCGTATATTGGGCAGAGATCAATTCATAGAACTTCGTATCAATCTTAGGTCGTGGAATAACTCCTAGTCGTTTGCTGTTGCACCTGTGTGGTGGGAAACGCTAGTGTTGTTGGTGGAATCAGTGATGTCAGCTAAATTGTCCAATCAGGATAGTAAACCGGTGTTGTTGTTGATTGAGTGCTCAGAGAGTTGAACGGTAACGAGCAAATTGCAACGGAAGGAGGAAGATTGATGGTTTAGGGCAACTAACTATGATGAGGAAGTTGCAGTCGATTGCCAAGTTCAGTCAAAAGTATCATAGAACCAATTCATCGACAAGATGTTAGCATATAATTGATATGTCTTTATCTTCAAGGCATCGCGATGTCGTTTGGAGAGTCGTAGGACAGCCGGCTGGCTGATGGTTTGGTTTGGGGCAACTTGAATATTCACTGTGTTTTGATTGAGTGGGACATGAGAAGACAGGATCATCAGCAGTCGCGTCGGACAATGGTAATCGCGAGGGTGGCTTGAGAGGGACAGTAGCTGGTTTTGGCAAGCGGTGGAACGTCACAATTTCACTCTGAGGGTTAAATGTCCATCGGAAGTTGGCTGGTTCACAAGGTGGAGCAGAAAGATGACCAAATCTAGTCTTTGCAGATGGCGATACAGATGGTGCGGTTACAATGGAAGACTTCTCCTGGCGACGTTGGACAGGAGGACTTGAAGAAGTGGCACGTAGGAAGGAGTCAGAGCGGATGCGGTGGAATGAGACCGATTCACTGTGGGGAGAATAAGTCCAGGTCCAGATGTAACAGGGAGCTTTGACGGAGGGAGTATCGGCAATTGGACCAACTGGCTGGAGGGGACCAAAGTTGGCAGTCACCGGAGGAACGCTTGTTGTGGTATTGGAAGGTGTGGTCACAACATCTGAATCAATCGACTTGATAGTAGGCAAGTCAGTAGTAGCCGAAGAAGAGGTCACACAGGATGAAGGAACTTGGATAGCTGTATGGGCCTTGGATTCAACGGGTTTGATAGGGGCAGTCAAGATGGCAGTGATTGGAGGAGCGCTCGAACCGGAGGAATGTGGAGGGGTAACTACAGCAGGTGCTAACCGATAGAGGTGCGGTCCGGATATCACTTTAATCCTAATGCTCACTATTTTAGAATCTACCACGTAATTTGTAACAGCTGTCTGCCTCTCCCGTGGAAGCTCCTAAACCCTCGGGTTAAGGTCAGAATGCCCTTCGCCCATAGTACATATTTCTACAGGGCTCTACAGAGCAACTCTCAGGAAAACCCTGAAGAAATCTCCCTAGTACTAATTCTACATGAAATTGTTCAAAATTACATTATGCGTCACACAAACGAGATTCGGGGTTCTTTCGGAATCACGCGCATATTTGGGTCGAACTCCACTGGTCCCCCTTTGTAATTTCACCCTATTTATTGAAATTAATGTCGAACTCATAATATTCTTATGCACATTGCATTTTCCTACCCCACTTGCATCTGTTTCCGAAGTAGTGGCATGTTACTGAATTTTATGCCTGAAACAAACAGTGCATGGTCGCAATTTTTCAATCTCAATCGTTTCCTCATTTCTATTGTTATTACTGGCTATCGTACTAACGATGGTGACGACACCTAAATATCAGGTTTATTGTGTACGTTGCTACCGGGACTCTCCTCTGATCACTATAGGTAGGGGAAAGAAGAAGGTTACCAAGAAGAAGAAACCCCCCTTGTTTACAGCGCGACTAAGAAAGAAAACGGGAGTAGTTGTTTCTCCCGGTCTTCGGGACCATATTTTGAATGACGCATCATGCTATTCTTATTTCAAGCAATCTTCGGGGCTAGTAGATTTTGCATCTTGCATATTCATTAGAAAATCGAAGAAGCTCGAGGATGCTACTCAACAATTAGGTCTAACGAACACCCGTAATGGTCCACAGAGTAGTGACGGCGCATTGCCAGAGGTGCTTGACAATCAAGTTATGTACGACCCTTCTGTCGAACCGATTGGGCGTGCCTTGATTGGTCGGGAATTAACAAACATAGAGGATGACGATGATTCTGTTTCCGATGACAATTTTTTCTTTCCTAATGATGACGATGAGGAAGAAGGAAGTGAGAGCATAGAGGCTCCCCACTCTTTGAGTGTCAATGATGACGAAGAAGACAACAACATTGATGTTGACGATTCCCATTGTGATTCAAACACGACAATTACAACACCCAATGTAGGAAGAAACATATCTGACAAACTGAAGGTCAAGATCAAGTTAATGAAAATCATGCGGAATCATAGCATACCATTAGTTGCCGAGAAGGAATTGTATGAATGGGCTATTGAATCGGAGCGGCTTAATTTATTTTCATGGACTAAAGGCAATCTCATAAAGACCAGGGCAAGTGTCATGAAGGAGATTTCCGCCACTGTGCCTGAAATAAAAGGTGATGGGTTTGAACCTCATCTTATTGACTGGTGTTCTAAGAAATCACAGAGTGCTGACGTTTCCAGTCGCAAACAAATCTATGTCCGGTCATTCCAAAAAGCACTTCATTCCCTATTAACGAATGTGACTTTGGTGAAGGAAGCCAATCTGTCATTCCCCCATGCTGAAGACCCCACCTTACCAGTCCGTTATCCAGAACTTCAAGGCAATATTGATATTGACGAACTCCATCATGGTGAATGGTGGATCAACACTTGGGAGAAGAGATGCAAATCCAAATCGAATGAAATTCTGGTTCCTATCATTCTCTACATGGATGGAATTGCAATTGACAATAGTGGTCAAACCACTCTTACCCCACTGAACATGACACTTGGCATATTCAACACCCTAACTCGAAACTCCCGGCCAGATGCCTGGGAGGCTATATATTTTCATCCAACGGGTTCACGTGATAAAGGTGCCGAATCAATTGACAATGTGAACAATCTTCACTCTGGCCTTCGTTTGGCTCTTTCTTCTTTGAAAGATGCCTGCAACCAAACGGATGGTATTGAATGGTCTAATTTGCCGTGGAACAAGAAGAAATGGTCGGTTCGAATGAAATTTGCGGTTGCTTATTTCATAGGTGATACTCCCCAGCACGACCAACTTTGTGGACATTATCAAACGTCGAATTCAAAGATGATCTGTAGGCATTGCAATTGTCCAAGAGCACTTGGTATTAATGCTCGTGTGAATGTTTTGAAGGTTCCCGTTTCACTTAAAAGTGGTAACATGCAAGTGTCTAAGCACCAAAATGGGGACGAGTACAAATCCATTCGACTCTGGAATATATCTGATTTTACTGCTCCAACGGTTGACGAAGGAGTGAATGTTGAACAGTATTTCAAAAACATCTCTCACCACAGTGTACATAATGGCAACACTTTTTATGACCTTGATTTTGGAGAAAACCCACATAATATTCATCTAGCGTCGCCGGGAGAGAGACTCCATATGCACCAACTTGGTTGTGCAAAGCGTGCAGCAGAGACGTTCCGCGAGGACTTTTTAGGCAATAACCAGCGGCTTCTTGGTGAGATGGAAAGGTTAGCCAGTTACTACGGTGGTGCTGTTCAGAGGCAATCCGATCGTGACTTCCCATGAACCAATTTTTCAGAATCAATACATACAGCAAAGAAGGAGGGTAACCAGTACATTGGAATGCTTTATATTCAGATGCTGTCACTTCTGTCTGCTGGAGGTCGTCAATTGTTATTGTCTCGAAAGACGCCATCCAATCTTGAGAACAAGAGCAGAAAGTGTGAAGAGGAGATTGACCGACGTATTTACGCCATTGAGTTGTTGTTGGGTATGGAAGAGTTCCTAAAATACGCTGGAACGTTTGACGAGGTTTTCAAACAAGACAAGAAAGGTGTTTTGAATCTTGACAAAATGGTTGTTCTTTTCATCAACTGTATAAATAACAATCTTCAACGAAGTAAGGGAGAGGGTAACAATCTGGTGAAGAATCACATGTATTTTCATTTATCACAGTACATGAGATTATTTGGTCCTCCAACTGGATGGGACTCTGCTGCGAGTGAGAGCAATCATAAAACTGAAGTGAAGGCTCCTGCTAAGAGAACTCAACAAAACAAGTCCACACTAATCAAGCAAACTTGCAACCGAGTGATGGAGTATCGAACTATTGATCGACTTGACCGTGAATTTGATTTGTTCGAACATAGACCCATAACCGGACCAAATCATCCTAAGGAGGGTGGTTGGTCAGCTGGGTCTTCATTTTGGATTGGTGTGATGAATGGTCTCCCTTACATGAAGTGGGATGAAAAAAAGAACGCAAGTGTACCCTGGTTTCCATCGGATGTTCTCAAATTTTGTTGCGACGTGGTCCTTCCAGCTGTGGGCACCAGCATGCTTTTTGGAACCACAGAGCACAAGAGGTATGACAAATATCGTGAGATGAAATTACTATTTCGTGCCCATCCATCGTTTAAGTCTGATTCTGGACAATTGTCCAATGTATGGTATGACTGGGCTAATTTTCAACTCGACCTCCTTGATGGGCGTGGACTGCAAGTTTATCCATGTCAGATTCTGTGCCTGCTTTACCTCGAAGGTCCTTTCCCCGTGGGTAGCTCTGTTAGTGGTTTCGAATTAGTGCACGATGGTTATTATGCCGTTGCTCGTTGCTTTGTTTCTGCAGACCCCATACCGAGCAAGAGGGATAAAGGAAAAAAACACCATCATGCGTTGGTAAAGCAAGGTGAGCTTCGGAACAAATTGTATTTGTTTGACTGCAACGCCATTGAGTCCGAAGCTGCCGTTGTTAGAAACCATGGTAGTCCTGACCAATATTTTGTGCTGGGAAATCGTGAGCTATGGTTGTTTAATTTCCGTGAGACAATGGCTGCATTGGAAAAGAAGGATTTACAATCAATAGTACAAGATGGTGAAGGCAGCACATGACTTGAACGAACAAGTTTATTATCAGTGATATTTGTACTGAAATTGATTTACGTATTATTCATTATTCCACTATTCTACAACGCCGTTGCACAAAATTTTGTTTTTGTTTTGGAGGAGTACTTGTAAATTGTTCTTTGTAAAGTTGTGTATTTATGGTTTTTGATGTACCCCCTTTTTATGTGTATTTTGCGTTTTTCCATTTTCTGCAACGGCGTTGCACGGAATGGCCTTTTTCCGTATTTTCAAAGGTACAGTCATTCAATTCCAGTTTTCTTCAAAATGGTGCAATTGCGTTTCAAAATAACAGCAGGAAGCCAGCAGCAAGCAGCGGTGTTTCCAGCGGCGTTATGGACCAGCAGGAAGCCAGCAGGAAGCCAGCAGGAAGCCAGCAGGAAGCCAGCAGGAAGCCAGCAGTGAGCTGAAGTAGCAGGAAGCCAGCAGCGACCAGTGGCAATAGGGTCTAGCGAGAGCAACAATAACAGCGAAAAGCGAGAGCAACAGCAACAGCGACTAGCGCGAGCAACAGCGACTAGCGCGAGCAACAGCAACAGCGACTAGCGGAGTGGTGTTTTGGAGGAGCAGCAGGAAGCCAGCAGCAAGCATCGGCATTTGGAGCGGAGAAGCAGGAAGCGAGCAGCAGACGGTGTTTTGAGCGGCTCTGCGGGTGGATTGCTGTTGTTGATTTGTTGCCATTGATTCATCCTGTGGCTTCGTTTTGATCGTTGTTGCTGTTGCAGATCTATAACACTATATAATAATTGAACAAAATGGGTGAGTATCTATTGATGTAGTACTAGTAGAGTAAATAATAACAACAGAATAATATAATCTACATGCCACTAACCTACACTGTTGGCGTTCGATCGATTTGATGCTGACAATTTGTTGTTCCGATCCGTTGTTCCACCTCAAGGAAAGATTCGCCACACCTCTAGTATTGTTCCGATTTGTGTTCCGGTCCGATGTTGCAGCCTCCAAGGAAGACGGCGACGCACCTCTAGCGACACCACGAAAGATTTGCCACACCTCAATCTGTTGTTACGATCCCTCCCTATGAAAATAAGAAGAAAAAATAGAAGTGAGGAAATACAGCATCATCAGCAATGCAACAAGCGGGCACCAATGTCTATCTATCTCACGTCGTTGCCTTCCACTCGGCGTTGCCTTTGATTTGAATTGTTGGTGCCGATTCTGATATGTTGTTGCCATTACGTTGTTGCCAATATGTTGTTCCGACAATTGTTGTTCCGACAATCGTTGCTGCCGTTGATTTGAAGAAATCTTACTCCTATGTAACGAAAAACTGGATCTTGTTCCTGATGATATAGACATGCAAGGGATGCAGATTTTGTGCTTTCAAGACGTCTATGTTTGGGTCGCGAATCCGAACAAGAATATCTTTCCAGCAACTAATCACTCGTCCGATGCACTCTATTGTCTTGCAGTACAAGGCAGTTACTTCGCACTAAAATATCTCAAGCCTGAATCAGCCGGCCTAATGCTATTACTAGCACTTTGGAGGGATTCTAAGTGCTCGGACGGAGTGCCAATCGTACAAGTACGGTAAAGCAACTCTGCTTTTGATAAGTCGGGGTAAGAAGATTATGAAGGGAAAAGAAAATCACACTGTAAAATCACACTGTAAAATCACACTGTGTGTGTGTGTGTGTGTGTGTGTTCGAATTTTTTTTTCTTTCGTGAAGTATTTTTTTGCGAAGTAGGTTTCTACACGATTTTCGTACTGTTCGAATTTTTTTCTTTCGTGACACCTTGACACCTTGACACCCTGCCATCAAGATGTCAAAAATCTCTCGAATTTTTTTCTTTCTTCACCGATAGTATTTTTTTCTTCCTACGTACTTCGAATTTTTTTCTTCCTACGTACTTCGAATTTTTTCTTTCTTGGCGAATCATACTTCGATTTTTTTCTTCTTGGTACGTACGAATTTTTTTCTTTCTTCCTACATACGAATTTTTTCTTTCTTGGCGAATCATACTTCGAATTTTTTCTTTCTTCGTACGTACGAATTTTTTTCTTTCTTAGAATTAGGGTTAGGGTTAGGGCTTCGAATTTTTTTCTTCATACGTACTTAAGTACTAGAACTTATTGGGTAATGACTAAAATTATTCTAAAATTCATACTGACTAAAGTATCAGCCTGTTTCTTGTCCAGTTTGTTTCATAGTCTACCCCATCCATAGTATGAGCAATATTCATCCTGAAATTGCAGTCAATGCCACACATTTTCACTCAAAACTGACTAGGAATCACTATTTTGGTACATGCATGTCCAGGGGGACAAAAATTATTCTAAAATTCATACTGACTAAAGTATCAGCCTGTTTCTTGTCCAGTTTGTTTCATAGTCTACCCCATCCATAGTATGAACACTATTTATCCTGAAATTGCAGTCAATGCCACACATTTGCACTCAAAACTGACTAGGAATCACTATTTTGGTACATGCATGTCCAGGGACAAACATTATTCTAAAATTCATACTGACTAAAGTATCAGCCTGTTTCTTGTCCGGTTTGTTTCATAGTCTACCCCATCCATAGTATGAACACTGTTTATCCTGAAATTGCAGTCAATGCCACACATTTGCACTCAAAACTGACTAGGACTCACTATTTTGGTACATGCATGTCCAGGGACAAACATTATTCTAAAATTCATACTGACTAAAGTATCAGCCTGTTTCTTGTCCAGTTTGTTTCATAGTCTACCCCATCCATACTAGTATGAGCAATATTCATCCTGAAATTGCAGTCAATGCCACACATTTGCACTCAAAACTGACTAGGAATCACTATTTTGGTACATGCATGTCCAGGGACAAACATTATTCTAAAATTCATACTGACTAAAGTATCAGCCTGTTTCTTGTCCAGTTTGTTTCATAGTCTACCCCATCCATAGTATGAGCAATATTCATCCTGAAATTGCAGTCAATGCCACACATTTGCACTCAAAACTGACCAGGAATCACTATTTTGGTACATGCATGTCCAGGGACAAACATTATTCTAAAATTCATACTGACTAAAGTATCAGCCTGTTTCTTGTCCAGTTTGTTTCGCAGTGTACCCCATCCATAGTATGAGCAATATCCATCCTGAAATTGCAGTCAATGCCACACATTTGCACTCAAAACTGACCAGGACTCACTATTTTGGTACATGCATGTCCAGGGACAAACATTATTCTAAAATTCATACTGACTAAAGTATCAGCCTGTTTCTTGTCCAGTTTGTTTCATAGTCTACCCCATCCATACTAGTATGAGCAATATTCATCCTGAAATTGCAGTCAATGCCACACATTTGCACTCAAAACTGACTAGGAATCACTATTTTGATACATGCATGTCCAGGGACAAACATTATTCTAAAATTCATACTGACTAAAGTATCAGCCTGTTTCTTGTCCAGTTTGTTTCATAGTCTACCCCATCCATAGTATGAACACTATTCATCCTGAAATTGCAGTCAATGCCACACATTTGCACTCAAAACTGACTAGGACTCACTATTTTGGTACATGCATGTCCAGGGACAAACATTATTCTAAAATTCATAATGACTAAAGTATCAGCCTGTTTCTTGTCCAGTTTGTTTCATAGTCTACCCCATCCAAAGTATGAGCAATATTCATCCTGAAATTGCAGCCAATGCCACACATTTGCACTCAAAACGGACTAGGAATCACTATTTTGGTACATGCATGTCCAGGGACAAAAATTATTCTAAAATTCATACTGACTAAAGTATCAGCCTGTTTCTTGTCCAGTTTGTTTCATAGTCTACCCCATCCATAGTATGAGCAATATTCATCCTGAAATTGCAGTCAATGTCACACATTTGCACTCAAAACTGACTAGGACTCAATATTTTGGTACATGCATGTCCAGGGACAAACATTATTCTAAAATTCATACTGACTAAAGTATCAGCCTGTTTCTTGTCCAGTTTGTTTCATAGTCTACCCCATCCATAGTATGAACACTATTTATCCTGAAATTGCAGTCAATGCCACACATTTGCACTCAAAACTGACTAGGACTCACTATTTTGGTACATGCATGTCCAGGGACAAACATTATTCTAAAATTCATAATGACTAAAGTATCAGCCTGTTTCTTGTCCAGTTTGTTTCATAGTCTACCCCATCCATAGTATGAACAATATTCATCCTGAAATTGCAGTCAATGCCACACATTTGCACTCAAAAACTGAGTAGGAATCACTATTTTGGTACATGTATGGCCAGGGACAAACATTATTCTAAAATTCATAATGACTAAAGTATCAGCCTGTTTCTTGTCCAGTTTGTTTCATAGTCTCCCCAATCCATAGTATGAGCAATATTCATCCAAAAATTTCAGAAAATAACACACTTTTGCACTCAAAAAGTAACTGAGAAACACTATTTTGGTTACTTGTTCATACAAAAATCAAAAAATAATAACCAAAAATAACGGAAACTACCCTTTGTACACCACATCTCTACGGAGGAATCGATCCACTGGACACGTTAACATCTATATCAAGAACCAATCATATCCTGACGAGGAAAGTTACACTACTTAAAGTTAGTCTGTTTTTGATGGACTAGTACAAAAAGACGTCGGTACATTCAAAAAATGTACTCCATAGAAAATAACAAAACAACAAAAAGGGCTTTTCCTGCAACACCGTTGCAGAAAATGAAAAGACAATAGGTACGAGAATCAATGCTTGGGCTACGTACGATTACCCTCAGTGGAACCTAGTACGGATTGTGGTCCGCGCCAAAAATTTCAGGACACCACATTGTAGAATATCACGGCACGTGCAAACAAAAGATAGGCAGGCGCCAGTAAAACAACACTCACAGGTAGTACAATTAATAGTAATACAGCACTTCCCGGGAGGCAGTAAATCAAGCACTTACAGCGCGTACAGTATGAATGAAAAAACATGCCAAATGCTTCCTTCAAACAACATTATTATCATAAAAATAGCGCGCCAAATCAATCAAAGGAAAAAACGGTAAGTTGAGGTGCACGATTTAACAAAAAATAATGGTAGAACTGAGTAGTTGCAGTCCGGTGACAGGTAAAACCATTGTTACCAATAACACAAACAGCCCGCACAGCAGTGTATCGGGAAGTGACCGAACAAACACAAACGATAGCCAAACATATAGAACCACCAACAGTAGCAACAGAAATATTCTACAGACAACAAAAGAATCCGATAACAATAACTTGGAAAACAACATTGTCAAACACGTCAAAGAAACAGCGTTCAGGAAATTTAAATTCCCGCCAGAGAATACATTTGTGAAGGCAACGATATTCAACATTGCAAAACTAACGAATAACAATGAAATACCAAATACGATCGCTATAAAGGAACAAAAGTGGAGTGGAATTTATTGCCGAGCAGTCACTACGTGTAGACACAATGCTCAAACTCTTGGCAGGAAAAACTACAAAGGTAAGCAACCAACAATAAAATGATTGCCGGCATGCACTCTTTCATAATCCTTTCTAACATTTTGGTCATATTAACACTGACATGTAGACGATAAAAGGAACAACCAGATACCAGATAGTTTCCCAGGAACGGTTCTAATCACGGACACACAAGACGTTAACTCAGAAAATAGGTACCAATTGCACGAAGACTATCGGCGGAAAAATTCACCAGAATTCAAATACTTCATGAAAAGAATTCTTGGAGCGGTGTCACCAAAACAGACAGACTTCAAAAGAAAATCAGTCAGAATGACAGTCAGTAACATTTTCACCCCAAGCGATGAAGCTTTTGCATTGCTTTTCCTTTACAATGACTATGACTCGTGGCTAAACACAACAAAGGGCACGAGGTTGAGAAAAAAATTCACTGACGGTAAGTCAGGAAATAAGGAGGGGTGGAGTAACGAGGGACAAGATCTTTACGAATACCTAGTAAGCGAATTAGAAGAACGAAGGGAGGAACAACAGTCGAAAGAATTAGAGACGGAACTACTTAAAATGTACCAAAAGCAAAATGGCAATCATAAACAACAAGATAAGGAGGAGGATGAAGACAGTAAAAAGGGAAAAAGACGGAAGAGAAAACGTAGCTTGCTTCAGATTCTCGGCGAGGATACCGAGGAATACAAATTATACCTCGAATACATGAAAAATGAACCAGAGTAATTGGTGATAACAACATCATTAGAGTAGCACGGCTAGTTCATTATTATTTTACGGTCTGCACGACGAATATTGTTCCGGGTCTTCTGTTTGAATATAATACAATAAACGAGGTATTTGCAAAAGCTGATAAAATACTTTCATATTCGTTACAAAACATATTTGTTGTATTTCGGTATTTGATATGCGTAGCGTGAATATTGTGAAATGTTGGAGATTATTGCAAATGCGGATAAAATACTTTCTTATGAGTAGAAAAATATGGTTGTTGGCTTTTGATATTCGATAAATGTAGTGTGAGTATTGTGAAAGCAACATAACAGAATACATTGCTGGTTATCAAGAAGCTCGTATATTTGTTAAGAAATTTGTATCAACGCTACAACAATATCAGTGTACATAGAGGATATTATTACAAAACATGAGGAGTTTCGTGTGAAAAAACAAAAATTGAATGGCGAATAAATATTATCGGGGTAAGCATGAAACAAAATTGTAGAATAGAAAGATTCTGAAGCAAGCATGGTACGAGGGCTGAAAAAAACGGTAGCGAAAATAGACCTACTTGAAATTGTTGCGTGCAAAAATAGGTAGAGAATTATTTATTGTGCGCGCAACAAAATGTTTTGGAATATTTTAAAACATCGCAGGAATATGACAAAAGCATGAGCATCGTTTATGTGACGTGGCTCCAACTGAACCAATTTTCAACCCAGAACAGCAGACAAACTGGCCATTTATGCAAGGATGAGTTGGATAGATTTGGCATGGCCACAAGTCTATTGCAACTGCTTCCAATTCAATCACCAAGGTCAAGAGGGTTGGAGGGGTATTATGTAGTGGAATTCGTGTAGAAAATTACTACCAGAGTTTTTTACAGGAAACAAGTGTAGAATTCGTACCAGACATTCTGATCTTAACCTGAGGGTTTAGGAGCTTCGACTGGAGAGGACAGCTGTTACGTAGTACTCGTACTTCAATGTACCACCAATCTTTTAACTACCTACTACTACGACCACTACTATCAAATATTTGGCGCGAAGGGGAACACGACGTAGAAATCACAGTTTCTTCCGACGGTAACCGGAAACAGGGCGTTGGCAGTCGCTTTTTTTTCAGACATCACTGGCCACAACAGCAACAACAACAACAACAACAACAACTGTTCGATTGTAATCCACAACAACTTGCCAAGGTGACACGATACAAAGCGGTCCGATTCTAAAGTAACGTCTCTGTTTTGGACCGGCGGATAGACATATCTAAGTAATTTGAAGTACAACACCACCTCTCGCGAAGCAACGTTCGAAGCAACGATTTGAAAGAACGTGCGTATCGACGCTTAAAACAACCATGCGCTGGACGAAAGAACCCGAAGAACCACCGAAATTCAGCGATTGGACGATAAGCCTGGTACGTTTGGGGAGTGATGATCAGGACGATGACACATTCTTCGCCCCAAGCAAGAAACTCGTGTTCACTTACCATGTCCATCGAGTGCTTCTCGCAGAAAGAATGCACTACTTTGATCGAATATTCTCGTCCTCGGCCGTTTCCTCTGTCTCTTTCTTGGAATCGAAAACCCGTCACAGCGAGATAAATGTACCACATACGATTGGGGATTATCAGTTCGAAGGGACTAGAGACGCCTTTGAGATTCTTCTGAACTATTGTTATAGCAAGGGTCCAGGAAAGCCTATGAGCATTCGAACTCTTGTTGCACTATGGTATTTGGTTGATTATCTTCAATTTACAGGGGATTTCAATACCGGGCAATCTTTACACGAAACCCTGGAATATTGGACGATGGGGGTGTTGCAAAGATATCCGATTTCAAGAGGACCGGGAGTTGCATACTCGGCGGTCATGGCATTTCGAGAGGCGGGTTTGAATCATCTCGAGCAAGTTCAGTCTTTGATAGCCAAATTTTGCGTCCACAACGGCCCCCGCTCCATGGATAAATATGCGTTCATAATGGACGTCGCAGACGTATCCTTTTGGATGGATATTGCATCGTTCCTTTCGGATAAAAACATCACTGCCACGGCTGCCGCAGAGTGGAACGAAAATATGGCCTATTTTCTGCGATTTTATGAATTTTTTGAGGATGACTTGCCCTCTTGATCTGATTGAAGCGGTGGGAATTTTTGGAGCTATTTGACAAGTGGCAATTGGCTACGACAGTAGAAGGTAATAGGGGCGATAACAAGATGACAGAATTCGAAGAAGAATGTATCAATTTTCTGGCGGAGGCTGGTAGGCTGGAGCGTCCGGAGAACAGGGAATTGAAGGACCGGGCCATTCAAGCGATGTCAAAGCCAATGATGGCCATGTATTTGAATCTAACCTTACAAAGAGTTTCAAAAAGACCCAGACGATGATGTGTCGAAGTCAATTGATGTGGTACGAGTGATGGTTGTTAAAAACTAAATATGGAAGTGGGACAATTTGGGGGGCAGTGGGATCGGACCACACTTTGTTTCCCGAAAATGCCAACCTTCGGTCTACGTCACGATCTATGGCAGATCCAAATATTCAATACCAGAACATGACTCTCTTTTCTAGGAATACGAGGATAGGAGAGAAGCCATAACTGCACCGTATGCGATCCGGACGGAAAAATGATGACCAGAGAACAATAAGTACAATATATATATATATATGTATATATTTTAGAACCAGTTTGTAATCTCACGCGCGTGGTTACAAGAAAAACCTATCCTTGGAATATTGTTTCATTGCGTTGCTACCGTTGCTTTGTTACACCCTACGAAGTATTTGTTGCTTTGTGAATGGTCCTTTGAGCGTTGCTCGAGCTTCGAGGTGAGGTTCGCATACAGAATTGGGCCGTTGTGGTTTGATAACGTTGCTTTGCGTGCATTGCATTGCATTGCTTTGCTTCACTTCACGAGCGGTGTGTGCCCTTGTACGTTGTTCCGAGATCATTGTCGTTGCAAACGCACGTTGCGTTGTTTTGCTCCACGAACGGAGCTTTCCTGCATTTGTTGTGTTGCAGTTGTTTGCTAACGTTGTTTTGTTCCTGCCACCGGCATCGTTGCTTCGCTTTGCTGTTCGTTCCTCGCTTTCCTTTTTGCGCGACTTTGTGCTATGCACGCGTTGCTTTGCGTTTCGTTTCGTTGTGTTTGTGTGTTTGCTCGTGTTGCCGCTGCCGTTCGTTTCGTTTCGATTCGTTTCGATTCAAGGCAAGGCGAGGCGAGGCAAGGCAAGGCAAGGTACAATTATTTTGCACGAAAAAGAGTCTTCGCCTCCAGAGTCGATTATTGGGATAGTCTTCAAAAGGTGTTCGGAATAGATTTGGTTCACGTTATAAGACCAGCAGAAGCAGTCCAATTTGCAGAGTGCATTTTATGTTCGATGTGATTGATTCCTCCGATATCCTCAAATCGCCTTTTTCTCCCCTACACACACACGCACACGCACATACGCACACACACACACACGCACACATACGCACACACACGCACATACGCACACTCGCACACAAACCAACCAATTGTGTTGGTCGGCAGTAATGCTTGGCGCAAAGTGCCAAATTCTGTCTCTTTATCTGTATCTGTCTCTCTTTCCATCCATCGGTGACTTTGGGACAAGAGTATTGAGTGAGAGGAAAGCGCGCACGCATCTCGCTCGGAGATCTACCATCGTCTGCATTGGAGCTTGCTGTATTATTATTTCCGTCTAACGCGCCGAAGTGTATTGCATTGCATTACCTTGAATGGTGGTTTGTTGCATCATCAAGCCGAGACACACACGTTGGAGTCCGCTGTTGCCACGGTCGCACACGCACACGCACTCACACAGCAGTGGCAGTGGCAGTGGCAGTGACAGTCGAGTTCGGGTTCGAATTCCCGTCTCCATCCCGATCACGAAAGAATGGATCCATTTCGTCCATGTATTGAGCTAGGGCAATGATGCTTCGGGTCTTGCACAAGTAATCAACCCATAGCTCGTTGGGATCGTGACACACAACGGAATGGTGGTAACTCGTGCTTTGCTGGTCGGACGCGCGATCCATGGCCTCCAGAAAGGCATTGCGGTCCCGGTGGGAGGTCGGTTCTTCCTCCTCCCGCTGGCATTGGCACTGGCACTGGTGTTGGTGTTGGTGTTGGTGTTCTTCGCCGTGCTCTTTGCGTTGCTCCGGCGCCACGAGGTCGTCCGCGTCGTACCCTATTTCGGTATCGGTATCGGTATCGGATGCCGATACCGATGTAGTCATTCCCATTCCCATGTATTCCAGGATGACCGACGTGGGAGAGGGGCACGACGACGACGGGACGATTGGGTGTTTTGTCTTGGGCGATGACGATGAGGTGTTTTCGGCGGCTGATATTGATGGCGTTGCTGATGGCGTTGCTGATGGTGTTGCTGATGGTGTTGCTGATGGTGTTGCTGATGGTGTTGCTGATGGTGTTGCTGATGGTGTTGCTGATGTTGCTACCGACGCCGAGGTCTTTTTCTTTTTCTTGCGTTTCCTCCGCTTCTTTCTGTTGCTGTTGCTGTTGCTGTTGCCATTCACCGGAGTTGTTCTCTCCGTTGGGTCGGGTCCCGAGGTCTCGTCGCAGCTGTTTCCTGTCGACGGTTCCCCGAAAGTCGTTGGTCTTTCCATTTCTGTCTCTGTCTCTGTTTCCACGTTCGCGTTCGCGTTCGCACTCGCACCCTCAGCCGGCTCGCTTTCTCCCTCAACGCCGTGCTGGAGCGAGACTTCGTCGTCGATCACCTTTTTGTAGCATTCCAGGCAGTAAAAGGAATCAAAGGCAGTGGCGTTGTTGTTGTTGTTGTTGTTGCTGCTGTGGTTGTCGTTGTCGTTGTCGTTGTCGTTATCACTATCGTGTTCGTTGCCGTCTTCGTGTTCGCCGCGGCGTTGCTGCCCTAGCAACCACGCATTGCTATTGCTATTGCTTCGGCCATTTTTATTTTCATTCTCAGTTCTCGTTCGTTTTCGTTTGGTCCCCCACCGCTGCAGCTGCAGCTCCAGCTTCGGGTTGCGCTTGCGGTTGCTGTCGCTGCAACCGGATCAGACCGAGGATTCCCAGGTCCTTCTTGGAGAAATAGTATTGGCAGACGGTGCAGTGGCAGTAGTTTTTATGGACGTAGTCGACCATTGCTTCGTCGCAGCCGCAGCCGTCGCCGTAGCCCGACGACAAGAGCTCGCCAATGTCCTTGGAGACGGATGCCTGCTCGTATCCGCAGTCCTCGTACTCGTTGGCGCTCCGTTCCGTCTCGATGTCCTGTAGCTTTCGGAGGAGCTCGAGGTTGTCGTTGTTGTCGTCGTTGTCGTTGTTGTTCGTTTTGGTGTTCTGGTTCTGGTCCTTGTTCTTGTTGTTCGCTTTTTGGCGGCGCTCGAGCCGATCCGTCTCGTCCTTGGAGCGCCTCCACCGGGTCAGGGCCAGATACGTCTTGACGAGGGTCCCCTCCAGCTGCCACAGCGACCGCACCAGCCGGAATCCGGTCCGGTACGCTTCCTCGTCACGATCCAATGCTTCCATCTGGCGGATCCAGGACGAGTGCTTGGGGGGGCGCTGTTTGCTGTTGTTGTTGCTTGTTGCTGTTGTTGTTGTTGTTGTTGTTGTTGGTTCTGCTTTTGTTTTGGTTTTTGGATTTCGTTTTTGTTTTTCGCTGTTTGTTGTTGTTGTTGCTGCTGCTGCTGCTGCGGGAGAGTGGCTTTGGCCTCGGCTTGCGCTCCAGCCACTCGTGCCGGACGGCGTCGCGCTGGGCGCGGACCGCCTTGATCTTGGAACAATAGTCGTTCATCAAAGGACGGAGGGCTTCCGTTTCCCTCGCCACCCGGAACAAGTACGCGACGGGATGCGGGGTGGACCATTCCGTGGTGGTAAAGAGCCATTCCTGGTGGAGATTCTTGCTGTTGTTGTTGCTGTTGCTGTTGTTGTTGTTGTTGCTCGATGCATGTTGTGATGGTGATGGTGATGGTGATGGTGATGGTTCGTGGTGGTGTTCGGAAGCAGAAGACGAAGAAACAGAAGTGGTGGTGTGACAGGTGGTGTGGGTGTGGTTGTTGTTGTGGCCCATGGTGAACGGTTGGATCGGTCGTCGAGGATTGATCGATCGATTGATTGAGTGGTTGGTTGGTTGATTGATTCCTCTGTTTTGACGGTGATGGGTCGGGTCGCTTTCGATCGCAATGGATTGGACCGGGTTGAAATATAATAATGGAATGGAATGGATTGTGTTCCCGATGGTTGGTTGCACTGCGTGAATGAGTGAACGAGTGAACGAATGAGAGTGGAGTGGAGTGGAGTGAACGAGACAAAGGGTTTTCTGCTATGATGATACCGTACCGTACGTGTTTGGAACGAATAGATCAATCAATGCTTTTTCAATGGGTCTTGCGGGCAAACAGCAACAGCGATAGCAATAGCAATAGCAATAGCAACAAGAGCAGCAACAAAAAGAACAACACCAGCAACTGCAACGATTTTTCGGATGGAGATTTTTATTTTTTTCGATAAAATTACGAAGTAATTACGGAGTAAGTACCGGTACTTCGTATTTTTTGGTATGGGATACTGAACTGTACAGTAATTACTGTTCTGTACTGTATGTACTCTACCAAGAATCGTGTTCGTTGATAGTATCCGTACTTATCCATACCGGTACCGTACGAGTTCCGGACCCCCCCCCCCACCGGGACCAAGGATTCATTTTACACGGACTGACCCCCGACCGACGGCACGGGGGGCGATACAAGTGATCTTACCGGAACGAGTCGATAACGTACGAGTACCCGTAAGAGTTTTTCGCATCGTGTTCCACATCCCCCCCCTGTCCAACAAACTGTGATACTGTATCATAACGGTAATCTTACGAACCGTAATTACACTTATGAGACGGGAACAACGCGATGGCCATCATTTTTTGGCGCGCCAACGAAAGGGAACACTCTCTCATTCAAAACAACAAAAAACAAAAAAAGCGTGTTCGTTTGAAAACTCGCAGCCTTTGTTGTCTTGTCTTGGCCTCGCATGGTACGTACTCGTACGAACCGGTACGTACGAACTTGTACCGTACGTCGTATCGAACCTAAATCATTACTCCGTACGAAGTAAAATTTAGGTACTGATACGTATCGTACGTACCGTAATCCCATGGCTTCCGAGGACGACCACGTGCACTCACTCCTAAAGTACGAAGAAAAATGAGGGTTTAAAACTCGCTCAACGGGGGGAGGAGGGAGCGGTATAAGTACTCCGGTAATCCTATGGCTTCGGCGGACGAGCACGTGCACTCACTCCTAAGTACCAAGAAAAATGAGGGTTTGAAACAGGCTCAACGGGCGGGAGAAGGGAGTGGTACTCCGGTAGCAGATGGTGGTACTCTGGTACCAAAAGTGGTACTCTGGTACCACACTTTATTCTGGTACTATTTTCTACGTGATTTCCAGTAGAACGTACTGGTGTGCAATTTCCAGTCGTATTTTGAGCACTGTTCTCTTACAACTAGTTTCGATACTCCCAGAACAGACTAATACACAGCAGACTAGGGACCAGAGTATATGCCAAAAAAGAGCTAGAATTAGTCTGTAGACCTATTTCTTGCTAGAGAGCACACCATGATGAATAATGAGGCTGTTCAGCGGAACGGGTACTACAAGGGGGAGGACGCGTCTTGTTGTATCAAAGCTCGTATCGCCGCTGGAATCATTTGGAGCAACGCAGGCAGTGTCCGTAGTTCATCCCCAAGTAGACTGACCCCTATATCGTAGCAGCGCAGCGCTTGTAGTTTGAACGCCATGAATACACCAGTCCCCTAGATTGGAGCAGCACAGTGCTTGTAGTTCAGACGCAGCGAATATGCCAATCCCCCAGCAAAACAGAGCATCACTTGTAGATTGACGAGTAGATGGAGGAACCAACAGCAAAGAAGCAACCGGGAAGAAAGAGGAAGGGTCCAATGGGCGCGCTTCTTCTTCCTCTTGCCAGCGGTGGTGGTTGGAGATCCAGAAGGAGGAACGGGATCTTCTTCTTATACGGGTTGCTCAATGAAGAATTCCTGGCTGCTACAGACCGATGTTGGTTTGTTGTTGTTGCTGTTGTTGTTGCGTCCGTAAATGACTGAGACCGAGTCCAAAGATCTTGAGCTGGAGCAGAAGCCCGAGTCTGAGGAGCATCCTATCTCTTGAATAGTTCAAACCATGGTTGCTGAAATGACCCATTCCCATGGTCAAAAGAAAAAAGGAGCAGCGCGGTGAGAGAGGAATAAACAAACGAGGACGATGGCAAATCAAAGAACAGAACAGCCTGAACATCTCCCCTCCAAGCAAACAAAGGATCGTCAATGACTTACAGTGTGATAGAATGGGTTGCTTGCTGTTGTAATTGGATAGGTTGCTACTATTCCCATGGTCAAAGAAGCAAAAAGAAGCAGCATTGTGAGTGATAATAGGAATAAACAAATGACAACGCGACGATGACGATGACGATGACGATGACAACGAATCAAACCAAAGCAGCCTTAACAGCTCCCCCAAGCAAACAAAGGACAGGCAATGGCTTACAGTGTACTAATAGAATGGGTTTCTTGTTGTTGTAATAGGAAAGGAAGCAGTGGAAAGTGTCTATTCCCATGGTCGGGGAGCAATTTTCTTTTGAAAGTGGTTGATTTCAAAATTATGAATTACGACCGGGGAAAAAACAGCAAAAATCCAGTTTGTAGTAGGAATGCTACTATACTCTACACAGGTGGTGTCAAGAAGGAATCAACCAAATCCTGCTGCTGCTGCTGCGAATCCCGCGCGTTTGCTCCCTCTTTATGCTTGAGTATACCTAAAAACAGGTGCAATGCGTTGAAAAAATTATTACTTAACAAAGTGAGTGGTACTCCGGTACCACCAAAATGGTACCACTGATCCGTACCGTACATCTTGTACTTGTTCCTACGAGTATCGTACTCCTCGGTACCACCGATCGGTACCAGTTTACCCTTGTCCCCCCCCTGTAGCAGCAACAACAGCTACTACTCCCCCTGTAGCAGCATCGAAACGCTACTACTCCCCCTGTAGCAGCATCGATAGCTAGCAAGGACCTCCTCCTCCATTGTGCTCGTCCTTCCGAAGCCATAGAGATTACCATGTCAACACCCCTTTCCTCCTTTACCTCCTCCTCGTATTATCAGTGGGGAGGAGGGGTGTTACTTGGTACCACTCTAGCTCCTTGTTTCCTCGGCGGGGCCTCGTAAACAAGGAGCTAGAGTGGTACCAAGTAACACCCCTCCTCCCCACTGATAATACTCGGAGTCGATTTGGTTGGCACGTGTCATCCCCTCTCTTAAGAAAAAACTCCCTTAAGAAAAATCCTCGGCGCGCGCGCCTCGGATTTTTCTGAAGGGAGTTTTTTCTTAAGAGAGGGGATGACACGTGCCAACCAAAACGGAGGACGGGGTGTTACCTATAGTACCAAAACTGGTACTATGGTACGAGTACCACACTTTATTCTGGTAGTATTTTCTATGTGATTTCCAGTAGAACGTACTGTGCAATGCCCAGCCACATTTTGAGCACTATTCTCCTACTACCACTATTTTTGATACTCCCAAAACAGGCTAATACACAGCAGACTGGGCCACCAGAGAATATGCCCAAAAAAGAGCTAGAATTAGTCTGTAGACCTATTTCTTGTTGCTATTAGAGAGCAGCACGCCATGATGAATATTGAGTCTACTGGGGGGACCGGGTACGAGGGGGATGCGCCTCGTTTTATCAAGGCTTGTCCTTGTATTGGCACTGGAATCAATTGGAGCAACAAAGTGCTTGTATTTTGGACACCATGGATACACCATTCCCCTAGATTGGAGCAGCATGGTGCTTGTAGTTCAAACACTGTGAATACACCAGAAGTTTGAACAAACGCAAAGCCTGGGTTACGAGGAGGAGGACACTGCTTGCGGGGACGTCGTGAATTATAAATGGGAACACAAATGATGCTGCCTGTAGGGACACTACTTGAGTTCTTCCCATATGGGTTGGGCAATGTCATAGACTTCCTGGCTGCTACAGAGCAACGTGGAGTTGTTGTCGTTGTTGTCGTTGTTGCCATTGTTGTTGTTGTTGTTGTTGCATCTGCAGATGATGGAGTTCAGGAGGGAGCTGCAGCAGTAGAAGATTGATTCTGGGGAGCTGGAGCCTTGCTCTTTTGAGGTGGTACAGTTCAAGCCATGGTTGCTGAAAGGAGCTATTGTCATGGTCAAAAGAAAAAAGAAGCAGTATCGTGAGATAGGAATCACCAAATAATGACAACATGATGACTGGTGACAACCAATGGCAAGGACGACAGCTCCAAATCAAACCAGAACAGTCAAAACAAAACCAAAACAGCCAGAACATCTCCCCCCCCAACAACAAACAAAGAACCGACACTCACTTACAATACTTGTTGTTGTTGCTATTCCCATGTTCAAACAAGCAACAGCAAAAAGAAGCAGCATCGTGAGTGACAGGAATGAAGAAAATGACAACAACGAGGACAACAATGATGGCAAATCAAACCAAAACAGCCTGAACATCTTCCCCCTAGCAAACAAGGGACCAACAATGACTTATAGTGTGATAGGATGGGTTTCTTGTTGTATTAATAGAAAAGGAAGCAGTGGAAAGGGTCTATTCCCATGGTTGGGGGGAACAACAATTTGCTTTTGAAAGTGGTTGATTTCAAAATTATGAATTACTCTACGGTGTGGGGAAAAACCAAGCAAAAGCTTTAAAAATCAACAATGTAGTAGGGATTCTACTGGATCCTACACAGATATCAAGGAATTAGTCAAATTCTGCCATGCTGCTGGTGCTGCTGCTAATCCCATGTGTTAGTTCCCTCTTTACACAAGAGTATACCTAAACAAAACACATGCAATGCATCAAAAAATATTACTTAACCCCACCCCCAAAAAAGTGGTACTCGGTACCACTCTACAAGTACTCCTACCGTACAAAGAATGATACGGGTTTAGCCTTGCCCCCCCCCCCTGCAGCAGCATCAAATTGCTAAGCAATATTGGTAGCTAGCAAGGACCTCCTCCTCCTCCATCATTGTCGTGCTCACCTTGGAACCATGGGATTACCAGCTCAACACCCATTTCCTCCTTGTGCTCCTCCTCATAGTATCACTCAGGACCTCAGATAACAAGGAGCTAGAGTGGTACCAAATAACACCCCTCCTCCGCAAGAATGATACTACTTGGAGCTGATTGGTTGGCATGTATTCACCCCTATCTAAAGAAAAGTTCTTGGTGTGTGCGCCTTGGATTTCTCTTAAGATAGGGGGGAACACGTGGCAACCAAAACAGGAGGGTGGGGCGTTACCTAGCGTACGATAGTACCAATATGTATCGGATGGTGGAGTTGAGGAACATATGTAGAGCATACAAGTACAAGTATATTCATCCGTTGAACAACATGATCATCTAAGAGGAAGGAAACAGTCCCATTTGTATGGATTTGGGTAATGGTGTATGCTCCCTTGCTTCTTGCTTCTAAAGCAGCTGGAATTTGATTTTCATTTTTCATCATAATTTGATCTCCAACACGATAATCATGCAACTTACAATGGCTATTTTCTTTCATACTAGCATTCTTATCTATCTGAGCTTGGCATTTGTTTCTCACCATGGCAAGGTGTGTAATCACAGGGATTGGAAAGAACATGTCACGATGGAAGACCAGCAAACCTGGGGTCATTCCAAATGTTTTGTGGATGGTTGATCTAACAGCAAACTGAGCGGGCGCAAAGACACTATTGACAATGTATGTTCCTTGCTGGAGGGTCTGTGGGGGGTTGGTATTGAGCTCTGTTCTCATTGCAGACTTGATGGTGTCATGTACTCTTTCAAGGACAGCATTTGACTGCGGGTTCCAGACAGAGCAAACCTTGGGTTTGATTCCAAGGTTGTCCAGGTGCATTTGGAAGTCAGTAGCTCATGAAGTTGGTTCCTTGATCAAAGATGCAATTCACCGGTTTTTGGTATCTGGAGAGCCAGCCATTGTCAAGGGCATGGACTGACATAAGTCCATTCGGATTGACTTGTGGGGCTCAGATTGTTTCCAAGAGGTTGGTGCACATGTCCATGATGGTGAATCCGACAAATTCAATTGTTCCTGTGGCCTGGTATCTTAATCTTCCAAGGGCCGATTCTGTCGATTGCAATTGTGTCCCAGGGGACATACTGATGTTCTTTGGTTGAAAGTTGGCCGTGGCTTTGGTGTCTATTCTTTTACCATTGGCAGGCATCACAGGATTTGCAGAAAGCATTCACTTGGTCTTTCAGACTTGGATCATATACTAATTGGTTGATAGTTCGGTGAAGTCTTTCTGTGCCAGCATGTTTGAGGACATAGTGGTAATATTTGATGGTTGCTTTGACTCTGTTTGGAGGGAAGAGTACAATTTTCTTTTGGCTGTTGGATTCAACAATTTGCAAACTGGTACCATTGAAATTCTTGATTGAATACCTTGGATTGGTGGAGATATCTACATTGGCAGCGTGGTTGGCAGTCAGTTGAATGCAGGCTAACAAATACATGAAGATGTCTTTGGGGTATAATTGATGAACAAATCAGAGAGGGAAAAGGTGTTGGTTTGATTGTCTGTCAGAGTGGTCACAATTTCCAAATCCGTTGGGTGGGAGTCGGAGTCCAAGATTCCTTCTTTACCTCCAAAGATTGTTGAAGAGGGAGCCTTGAGAGCGTGTCAGCAATCACATTATCTTTGCCTTAGATGTATCTAAATACAGTGGCAAATTATTCGAGGAGCATTCTCCAAGACATAATACGGTGGCTTGTCAGGTTTTGGTGAGTCAAGTTCATGTGGCTTGGTCCGCACTATGATTTCTGCACCCCAAAGGATTGGTCTGAATTCTTTGAAAACTTCAACAATTCAGGCATCTCTGTGTTGACCTGTTGGGTACTTCGGTTGAGCTGCATTGAGTTTTCTGGAGAAGCAGAGGATAGTTCTTCTATCTTGGCTCACTACAGCACCAACTTGGTAATCTGAAGCATCTGTGTAGATGTGGAAGGGCTTGTTTGGATCTGGAAAGCAAGCAGGATTTTGCGTGCAATAAGGGCTTTGGCTTTGTTGAAAGCATCCATCAGCTCTGGAGTGGGAGTAAGCTTTCTGTTTGCATAGCCAGAGAGAGCAGTGAGTGGTGATAGGACTTCAGCTCTTTTTGGATAGAAGTTCCGGTAGAAGTTGATCATTCCAACAAAGGAACAAAGCTGTGCTGTAATAGTTGAGGGAAAAGTCAGTTTTAAGATGGGATCTATCTTGTTTGGATTGGGTATGATTCCATCTCTGGAAATGCTGTGGCCAAGCCATGGCACTTGTGATTGAAACCAATGGACATTTGGAGGGCTTGACTGCAAAGCTGTGGACCTTGAGCAAGAAGAGAAAAGAAGAGACATACTTGCAGTGAGATTCAAGTGTATCAGAGGAGATTCCAATATCATTGATGTATACTTCTATGGCTTTCAGATGGAAGGAGCATCTGTTTCATACAGCCTTGGGCCCAGCTTGGAGAGTTGAGGAAGCCCATTGGGAGTCAGAGGAGCCACAATTTTCCAAATGCTGTAACAAGGACAAAGAGCCAAGCGGGGGCTTTGTCAAGCTTGAAGGTGTGAAAGTGCATGCTGACATCCATGGGGTCACATATTTGAACCCTCTACTTCTGTGGAAGATGTCTTGGATCTTTGGGAGTGGCTAGTGGAGTTTCTTGGTAACCTTGATGAAGTTCACAAAAGTCACTAATGAGTCGACAGGAGCCATCCAGTTTGGGTACTACAGACCTTGACATGCCCCATTCAGTTCCATAGCATCTTTCAAGAATGCCAAGCTTGACTTGTTGATCAATTTCCTTCTTTACGGCTTCTTGTTGGTAAAGTGGAATGGGATATGGCTGTTTGATGTGATATGGCTTTGCATCTTGCTGGAGATCAATGTGGAACTCTTGATTAGGAAAAATACCTAATTCCTTGTCATTCAGTCCTTTGAAAAGCTCTTCATTGTCAAGGAGAATCTTCAGCAAGCAAAATTTCTCCTGGCCTGAGAGGTGTTTTTGTTCAGACACTAGTAACTTATAGAGGTTGGTCTTTTCATACTTGGAGTCATCAGTATAGGCTTGTTGAGCAGATTGGTAGGAGTAGCTTTTGGCAGCAGAGTGTGGCTCTGCTGATATGACTTTGTGGAGCATGGACTTGTAATCAAAGTAGTTCCTTGAATGGAAGTACATAGTCTTCTTATACCATTTGATGGTGCAAGCTTCAAAGTCCATCTTCATTCCAAGGTCTCTCATGATTCTTTGGCCAACAAGGAGGTGATAGTTGATATTTGGGGTGACAACAAAACACTTGATCTTCAGTACTCTCATGGAGTAGGATAGCTCTGGAAGCATGATATTCTCCAGGATCATTTAGTGATTACAAGTGACTCTGCCATTGATTGTTTGCATTTGAATTGGTTGAGCAAGAGAATGTTTGTTAACTCCAGAAGGAATAGAAGATGCGACAATGAGATTGTCTGTGGATCCGGAGTCAAAGAGGGTCTTCAAATAGTATTTCCCTGTTGTGCCGTTGATAGAATTGCAGACACTGACTGTGGTTGGAGCAAGATCTATGTCCTTGTTGGTGTTGGTGTTGGTGTTACTGGGAGCAACATTGCCATTGTTGTTGCAGGAATCCGAGCTTTGTGTTGCTTCTGGGAATTGTTGAAGATCCAAATTATAGTATTCAGGGTCAATTTTGATATCCACATGGAAGAGATCTACCCAAGGTTGAGCTGGAGGTGGTGCCTCCTCTGGTGGTTCATTGATAAAGACACACATTTGTTGCTCTGCCTCGTGTGAGTTGTTGCCATAGGATGAATTGCTTGATCAATTACTGTTGTTGCTGTTGGAATTGTGATCATTCATGTGTGCATCATTGTCATGGTTATTGTTATTCCTGATAGGTCGATTCAGATTGTTGGCATTAAGATAACACTGTCCTAAAGTGTGGTTTGCACCAGGGTGAATTGGGCAAGGTGAGGTTTCAACTACTCTCGTGGAGTTGTTGTTGTTGCCTTGGCTGTTGTTGTTGGAGCCTTGCTGTCAGTTTTGGTCATTTTGTTGTTGTTATTTTAGCAATTGTTGTTTCGATTGTTGTAATTGTTCCAATTACGGCAGTTACTGTTGTTCTGATTGTTGTTGTTGCTATTGTTGTTGCTGTTATTCCTGTCTTGGGAGGAATTATATTGGTTGTTCTTCTTACTTTTCTTGTTTTCTTTATTTTGGTATCTCTCCATCCTTGTCACAATCTGTGCAAGGGTATCTTCATAGGGAGAGTGGTGTTCTTCATAGGAGTCTTTTCATTCAATCAACGTGGATTCAAATATCAAACTCTTGAAGTCTTCATCATTGATGGCTGCATTTTCCGGCGGGTGTCCTGGAAGCAGCTGTAGGATCACATTGTTGTGGAAGGTGGCCATGGAGACAAACTGCTGTACGGTCATGCTGGTGGTCCTCTTGATGTTGTTGAGAAACTTTTGTGGCATCTGTATGCATCTGTATGATTGTTGTTGAATTTGTAGGTGATAAAAGTATCAATCTTGGTCAGAAATTTCTCAATGGCTTGATCTGGTACGTTGGATGATACATCGTCCGATATTCATTAAGCCAATTCCAATCAGCATAATTTCTGAGGAGATCAGTAAATTTTTCATATTGCTTTGGTCCTGTTGTTAACGAAAGGGTTTTCGCCCGTTCTTTGCATGTGAGAATTCATTAATAGTGAAAAGCGCTTGAAAAAGGGATGCTCCTGCAGTAATGAGAGGTACTTTAACCTTGACAGTGTCTGAGACTCCATTCGTAGTACTTGCATGTTTGAATTCTATCTTTTCAATGGACTCTTAGTCAAATTCAAACTTGAAAGGGATAACAGAATAACTTGTCATCGTTACTGAACAATCTATTGGAGCGTTGGTTGCTTGTTACTCAAGTGAAGGATAGTATAGTAGGTTGAAACAGTTATTTGACTGTTTAAACAGTGTTGTTTTGTTCTAAATGAAGGTTAAAGTAGTAATACAACATGTAGGAATGTATGGGTTGAAATTGAACTAAAACTAAGATTGTGAGCAAGCTGTCAACTACTCGAGAGAGGTGTTGAAAAGTTTGTCTTTATTTGCTAAACACTTGCAGCAGAGGTGTTGAACTTAAAATCCAACATCTTGCACATAGAGGAACTAAGATATCATGTATAGTATCATTCGGACTTCAATATTGAAGAGCTGGCTTGCGTGTCATTTGGTCTGACGTCAGCGTTTCAGATTTTTGTGAATTGTGGGAATTCAATCGTGAGGATTTGAATACCAGAAATCCATCAAGGGTGAGTCAGTCACGTTGAGCATGGATTCAATTGATTTTAGGGTTCCAGCATCCGTATCAAGTGATTTTGTCAACTACCATTTGATTCACCATAGGACATTTTGAAGTCCTTATCGTCAACTAGTAAGGTGCCTTGACTGCTGGCGAATCATATCTCCAAGTAGTTGTTGAGTTACAACTGGATGTATTGCTAAGGGTGGCTCGTGTTGAAAACGCGCTGGGGCCAAAAATGAGGCTTTTTTTGTGAGCGCATTGATATTTCAGTTTGCACCTCTTGTGCCACTTCATTCAGAGTGCCGATACCGTAGGCACAAACACTCAGATGTAATTTTTCAGTGGTGCACAATTTTCCGTCTTTCACTTCATCAAAAGTAACAACAAATATTATCAAATTCTATGTATACGGTACAAGTTTAGGTGTGAATGACGAAGAGACAAAGTAGGGCTACATAGAATTTGTACTGTAAGCAAAGCCTTGAATTAACACTCATGATCAAAATTGGTCTCATGACTGATTATTTTGATCAAAATTTCCTTTTTTCTCTCTGTATTAGGTGAAGTACCGTATGTACTGGTATTATTTCATTCGGACCTCTATTGCGAACGAACCTCTATTGCAAAACTCGAACGGCGCGTCCTCACTTCTTTGCTTCCTACTCCATCTAATTGCAACTACTACTTTAACAGCACTGAATAACAAATAACAAATAACATTAAACTAATTGAATTACACTGTAGCGCTGCTTGTTGTTGCTATGTGAGGAGCGGTGGTGGCAGCGCGTAGGGGGGGGGCTTCTTTGACAATGACGATGGCATTTTTGCCCTTCGTATCCTTCTTGTTGCTGTTGTTAAAGCTCTTTTCTCCTAGTATACGACTCGTCCAATCGATCTGAAACTTGCAGGTCTTGTTGATCTTGGTATAAGGAAGGTAACCCTGAGTAGCAAGCGGCTGAGGTGGTCTGGTTAAGGAATGGCTGGGTTTAGACCACTTGGTATGATGAGGTTGTGTAAATGGAGTTTTTTTTTTAACTTTTCGTGATTTTCTTGACCAGAAGAATCATAAAGAAGTCCGAAGGGGTTAACCCCTGCAAATTGGGTATCTATGGAAAGCTCTTGCTTTTGCCAATTCTGGCGCATTGATTACTTTGGTTGAGAAGTTTCAGCTGGAGAGTAAGATCAATAAGACTAACGGGACCAAAATCGATGCTTGTAAGGAGGGGGGAAGGGGAGAAGTGGTCTCAAATTGACCGCTCCGATTAACACTTATACTCGTACATAGATAGTACTGTAGAATATGATAGTAGTCGAAATCACCTACGTGGGACCTTGGAACCCTAGATTCATTCATTCATTCTCGAAGCGAAGCCGGCAATGCAAATAATTTAAAATTCAACAAAAAATCAGAAAGGGAGATTTTTTATTAAATTTTGAAAAGCGTGACTGTTTTTGTAATTTGCCGCAGCATCCCCTCGCGCATCGTACAGCGGTACGAGCATTTGTGCTCTGAAAAATTACCAATCATTCATACGGTACTGTAGCTTGTACGGATAGTTTGTATTTTGTACGGTTTGATACGGTAAGATTACGGCGTGATGACCCACGGTAAACAATTGCTACCCCAATACCGGTGCTCTCACAAGCCGTAGCATCAAACGACAACATCACATCATACGGAATCCAATCCAGTCCAGTCCAGTCCAGTCCAATCCATCCCAATATTGATTTCATCCATTCCATCATCATCGAAACCCGCACACAGCGCACGCAGGATGAAAGCATTCCTCACCACGAGAGCCATCGCTCTCCTGGCAATCCTCCTGCCGGGAGTCCACGCCATTTACAAGGACGATGCCGGGGTCCTGGACTTTTCGGTGGCCACCGCCGGACACGGTGCATTCGAATGGGCCCGATCGATTCCCGAAATCGACCTCCTGATCACCACGGACGGTCCTACTAGCAGCAATACAAATACAAATACAAAACAATCCTCGTCCTCTTGTTTCGTGGCGGGCCGGAGCCTCTCCACCGGAAACCTCCGCTGGCGCCGGAACGTCTGCTCCGTTTCCGATTCGGAATCGCGGGCGCACGGGATTGCCATGAGTGACGACGGCGATGGCGATGGTGACAATAACAATAACGAACAGTTCTACACGGTCGACAATGCTGGGGTGGTCCGGGCCTGGACCGTGGACAACGGAGACCTGCTGTGGGACGCCAAGGTGGCTCCCGGCTCCTCCTCGAACCCCCGGGTGTTTGCTGTCCCCCAGCAGAACGCCGTGGCGGTGGCCTCGGGAGATTCGGAGCTCGTATTGCTCGATGCAACGACCGGAACCACGAAAGACACGATTGGGGTCGATAACAAGGAGGGACGAGTCGTGGAGTGGTTCTCGGTGAAAGCAGCAGCCTCCGGATCGTCCCTGTCCCTGGCCTATGCTAGCGTCGCCGCCGGCGGCGACACCTTTGCGGGAAAGGACTTTGCCGTGGCATCCTACGAAACGGGCGGAGCGTTGAAGGCGAGCAGCGCGGGGACGCTTGCGAGCGGCGCAAAAGCCGTCGTGGTGGACTCGGTGCGGGTGTTCGGTGACGACAACAATGACGCCTGGGCGGTGACGGCTTCGGGAGAGGTGGTCCACAACGGACGGGTGATTCCCGCTTCGAATTGGAGGAGCGACTGGGACCGTGTGCTAGCGGTGGAAGCCACTTCCGATCCTTCCGTGGTGGCCCTGTCCGGGACCTCCGGCGGAGAAGAGGAGGCAACCATGGAACTCTTTCGGCACGATGCCTCGTCGTCGTCGCAGTGGACGCGAATCGTCGATGCCTCCGCTTCCGCATCTGTTTACTGTCCGACCGCGGGATGGATCCTGGCGACCCCGCTCGGCCAATCGGTCAAACTGTACCACTCCCGATCCGGGGCGGCCCTGGCCGCAACCGGGGACGTCTTTGGAGCCGACGGCGATTCGGTGGCCATCGCAAAGGTGCTGGAGGAAAGCGCCACCTCGTCCACGGTTCTGGTCGGAACGGAGCGCGGTACTACCACCGTGCTGAAGGTTTCGTCGTCGTCCATCGAGGTCCTCTGGACCGCCGAGGAGGGTCTGGCCAGCGTTTCGTCGGCCATCATTCTGGATGCCAGCCACATGGGATCGGACGATCTGGTGGAAGAACAGGACGAGGTGGCCTACAAGCTGTCTCTGGCCGGCCGCTGGAAGGCGCAGTGGCAGGAGCTAACCGAGCTCGTGTCCACCGCCAACGGATTGATCGGAACCGTCAACTCCCGGTACCGGGACCACCTCTTTGGATTTCTCAAGGTGTCCGCGCTGCTCTCCTCGAAGTCCCACCGCCTCTGGGGCATGAGCACGGCGGGAGAGGACCGCGGGGCGATCCGCTGGTCCCTGGACCTGCCCAAATCCGCGCTGTGGCACAGCATGGTCCACGGAACCACCAACGCGGCCAAAGCTGCCCACGGAATCCACGGGGACACCCACAGCCGTGAGATCCTGGTCCTCTCGGCGCTGTCGGACCGCGTCGAGTGGATGTGCATCGACGGAACGAGCGGTGCCGTCAACGCGAGGGACACGGTCCCGATTTCGGGCTCGTCTTCGATCGCGCAGGTGGTCCCCGTCTACGGGACCAGCACGGGGGGATGCCGCCAGGCCGCGCTGCTGCTGGGCGCCGATGCGAGCCTGACCACCGTTCCGGCGGACGAACCCACGGCGGCACTGGTGCAAAAGCAGCTCCACAAGACCCCCAACGGGCTCTACACGCACAAGGTCGACAGGGTTGCCAACACGGTGGAATCCTATCGGGTGTCCTCCTCGGCGTCGGGATCCCTCTCCGCCCTCCCGGTGGGCATGGCGTCCTTTGGCGGGGAACAGATCGTGAAGGTGGCGTATCCCCTCCGTCACGAGGACATGCAGTCCATGAGCACCATTCTCGGGGACAACTCGTTGCTGCTCAAGTACATCAACCCCCACATGGCCGTGGTGGTGACGATGGTGCAAGACCCCGACCAGCAGTCGGAAACGGACGTGGCCAGAGCACTGCAGGAACAGTCCAAGGGTGCCACCAAGCCCCGCAAGCCCGTGGGTGCGGGAGCTCCCGGGGCCTCCACCGCCACCCCGCCTTCGGGCCTCCCCAACATGTTCGTCAACCTGGTCGACACGGTGTCCGGGCGCGTCCTGTACCGCCACGGCCACTCCAATGTCGACGCCGGCAAGACCGTGTCGGTCGTCGTCTCGGAGAACTGGGTCGTGTACACGTACGTGAACGACAAGACCCGTCGGACCGAGATCGGTGTCCTGACCCTGCACGAGGGCATGATCGAGCCGAAGGGATTGACGTACTTTTCGCGTCCCGAGCAGTCGTCCTCCTTTTCGAGTTTTGATGCCCGCGAGTCCAAGCCGGTCGTTCTCTCTAAGGTGTACGCCTTTCCCAAGGCGGTGACGGCCCTGGGGGTGACCCAGACGAAGCAGGGGATTAGCCGGCAGAACATTCTGTTGGCCAGCGCGGACGGTGCCCTGAGCACCCTGAACAAGATGATCCTGGAGACCCGGCGTCCGGTGGGAGAGGCCAAGCCGAACGAGAAGAAGGAGGGATTGATGCCGTACCGGGAGCTGATTCCGGCGAGTCCGCTGTTTTCTCTGAACTACAACCAGACGATGGAGCCCTTTCCGTCGATCGTGTCGGCGACGACCGCGCTGGAATCGCAGTCGCTGGTGTTTGGGTTCGGGGGAGCCGATCTGTTCTTTGCCCGGACCTCTCCGACCAAGGGGTTCGACCTGTTGCCCGAAACCTTCAACAAGGGGTTGGTGGGAGCGACCACCGTAGGAATCGTTGCGGCGTTGTTTTTTGTGCAACGAATGGGAGAGAAAAAGGCGCTCAAGCAGAGCTGGTCATAAAATAAAATAAATAATAATTTTATGCAAGTAAGATTACTGCTGTGGCGGTCTACTTTCAAAATTAATAAAATTATACAGTATTTTTCACTCAGTACTAGTAGTACACGTAACGAACTCAGTAATGAAGAACCAAGAGACATACCGGTAGGTTCATTATTTCATACCATTTTTTCAAACTTCTAGTCACAAACAGAACAGGGCTCCCGAACCGATCCGATAGTTCGAGGGCATTCTCTTTTTTTTGCGGAACGCAACATTGATCACAAAATCCGAAAGAAGTGTTTTAAAGGTTCTGCGAAGTATATTATTATAACTACTGATGGTGACGAAGCAGCAGCCAACGGCGTATGCAATTGCATTTCGTTGGACCGAAACTGCGAGTCAAGCCCGCTTCCTTCGTTTGACAAACATCCCGGGTGATACTGTATTCAAGGGGCGTCGTTTCCGACGATGCGACCGATGACGGATGACCACCAGCAAATGCTCGGCATGATGCGATTCCCGGCAGCGGTTCGATGGTCCATTTGTTTCTTCTTTTTCACTGGCCTCCGCTACGCCTTCAAACGAGCCGATCCGATCCGATCCGATTTCAAGTGTTGACACCGGTACGATCGAACCAAAACCACGTTACGTTGGCGTCGATGAAACTACCGGTACGTGACTCCCCTTGCCCTTGGTCGAGTGCGGCGATGCCAGGATCGGAAATGAAACACTGACCGGCTGGTACAATATCGTATGATCCCTCCCCTCAATCTTCCTTTTCCTTGCCGACGACCCCGCCGTTGTCATTCCCATCGTTCGAATGCGAATGCGAATCCGAATGCGAGTGATGAAACTCCAGCCCCAGATACTCGCCCAGCGTGGGTTCCATGATCGCTTCCGCGAGGTGATCCACCGCCGGAACGACGGGAACAATGGACAGGAGCGCCACCCCCACCGGAACGAACGGGCGAACCCGCACCGGAATGCTCTTGGCGTACGAGTGGTGCTCCATCGAGTGCTGCGTGGCGTCCACGATCTTGTGGATGATCACCGCCGGGATCACCAAACTGGCCGGGACGTGAAAGGCCGTCCAGTAGGCCGCCGTCTCCCATTGCTTGTGCTCGGGGGCGTCCCAGGTCCGGCTGGTGATGTCCGCGCCGATGGCCACCCCGGAGAGGCCCCAGGCTCCGTAGTATAGCCACCGGGGCATCAGGGCGTTTCCGGCCACGGCTCCCTCGCTGGCAAAGGCCAGCGGCCGGTTGCTCCCGATGGATCGGACCGCCTTGGTGGAGGCGGCCTTCATGACGGGGAGCTTGGCCCGGGAGGCCGCCGCGATTCCGCGGAACAGGCCGGGGAGGAGGGACGGATCGGTGTCGCTGCCGTTGCCGCTGTCGTCCATTTCGAAGGAGAGCTCAAAGACGGGAGCAACAGTCTTGCCGCTCGGGGGGGTGTTGTCGGTGGTGGTGGTGGTGGTGGTGGTGCCCGGAACCGCTTGGCTTTGCGGCGGAGTGTTGATTGCCATTTCTGAATAGAACGGTAGGGTGGTAAGGGGTTATGGACTTGTTTGGAACCGATGTATTGGATCGTGAGTAGATGCTAGCAGGAGCAAGTGACTTACGGGTTGCAATCCGAATTACAATATGCGCCGTCGTTTGGTTTTGTGTTGCTTTAATTAAGATACGGTAAGATTACTTCTCTCTTTCGATTCTCAACTCCGCAGTAATTCTGGGAAAAAAGTTGCGTGTTGTTCGTTCCGGAGCTTTGCTTTGCCTCCGTGTTTTCGTATCCATCCACCCATCGTTCGATGGAATAGAGACACGTTTGCATGTTTGAGTCGATCTAGTCGATTTAGTCATGAATTCCGATCTCTCTCCAGGGACTCATCACGAACGAGCTCTCTTTTCGGCCAAGGAAAATCCGTCTTCCTGTTCCATCCGACAAACTTGTAACTACTATTCGTACGAGTACCGTAAGATTTAGTTTCGAGAAGAAAACGAAAACAAAGAAAGGCATCAACCAACCAATCAATCCATCAATCAATAATAATGAAGCAACCGAGTGATTTTCATTTCGGTGGATGATGGAGATTGGCACACCGGCTTTCTACAAAATACAGTAGCGGTGAAGCAATCCAACAGCTTTGCTCCTACGGATCCCTACGCACACATACTCTCTCTCTCTCTCTCTCTCTCTTTCACACACACTCACACAAACACAAACCATCATCATCATGGCAGAGATTGGCAACAACAAGAACCACGACCAGAGGTGTCTCGTCTGCGGAATCGAAACCACACGCCACTGCGATCGGTGCGCGGATGCCTATTTCTGCAACACTGAATGCGAAACCCGGGTATGGTCGTCCCACGAAAACAACTGCTCCGAATTCGAGCTGCCGGCCCTCCCCTCCTGTTCCCCCACGGACGAAAACGACGGAGACGACAACAACGACAACAACAACAACACGGACGCCCTCCACGCCTATCTCACCATCGCCTCCGATGCCGGCGCAGAAGGCCACCACGTGCGGGAATCCATACTGCTCCGCCGGATCCTGGCTGTGGACGACCGGCAGCCCGGGGTCCACTGCAGCCTCGCCGTTGCCTGCGGGGAACTTGGAAATCCTTCCGGAGCGGTGGAGATCCTGGGAACCGCGGCATGGCTCTTGCTGGACAACGCCGCCACCGGCGACAGCGACAACGACCATCCCCAAACGGAATCGGGAACCGAAAAAGACCCCTGGTTCGTCCTCGCGGAGCGCGTGGTGGCCGAGTCCCTCCACTGGGTGTCGGCCGCCGCTGCTCGGGAGCGGTTGGAAGCGGATGGAGACCACCCACGGGAGGAGGAGGAGCAGGTGGCCGAGAACCACGCACTCGCGCTCGCACTGATGCACCGCGCGGTGGCACTGGCGTCCCGGCTGGGGGACCGATCGCTCGAGTCGGAGGCCGCCTTTGCCACCGCCACCCTATTGCTAGAGGGGCGGTCGTCCGACGCTTCCGCCGGGGACGCCGTCGAATTCCTCAAGCGAGCGGACACCTGCCGGCAGCAAGCCAACGACGGTGATGGCAATGGCAATGGCAATGACAATCGCAGATGCAGACGCCACCTGCGGGCGCTGGAACTCGTTCCGCTGGTCCTGGCGGGCAGGGCGGTTTCCGCCGAGACGATCGCCGAGCGGGACGAACTCCTGGAGGCTTCGACCGCCGAGGCCCGGGTTGCCCTCGCCGCCGCCACGGCCACGGAAGACGACAACAACGAAAATGACGATTGCGACGACGAAACCCGCGGGTGCCTCAAGCTCCTCGTCGCCAAGACCATCATGAACGAGCTCGCCCTGAAGCAGCTGGATCCGTCTAAGGATCCAGGCTCGAGGGAGAAATTTCGGGAGCTGCAATCCCTGTACCAATCGGCCGCACGAGATGCCGAGCGCCTGGACAGTACCCGGCTCCGGAACGGGTGCGAGGAGCTGCGACGGCACCTGGAGCCGGTCTGAACCTAAACTTGAATAGAGGGAGCCGTGACCGCGCTATGCTGCGTTTTCCAGCGGGTTGGTTCTGCGGTTGATAGGTCCATCCCGGGGAGTGAGGAAGGAAGACTCTCGCAAAATTCGGATCCGCAACTTCGGAACGACCGAATTGGAAGGGATGGGACGGCACAGCACGGTACGGTACGTTGCCTGATTCTCGAATTGTTGGCGCCACGCATTAGATAGTATGGTCCGCTGGTGTGATTGTTTTTGTCTACGTATACGGGTAATGCTGCATACCATTTTTTTATGTTGGGAATGACGATTTTTGAATTAGATAGTAGATTCCGAAAACGGGCGATGCTCGTAACTGCTGAGGAAATATTGCAATGATTTCGGACTCAATGAGAAATTATGGTGTGATGGACAACACCGCAGCGAGAACAGATACTTATGCCACCGACGATACTATGCTGCTTGTTTCAGACGTCTTCATACGAATCCATTGCAATGTACTCATCCATCATAAAATGTCTGTTTTGTCTGTAACTTCTTTGTTCTGTGAACCTATTGAACCGCCAATTCGTTCGAAATTCAACAGGTATTCCATTCGAGAACGGAATTGCCATGACGAGGAAGAATGTTGGTGATGATCACCGGGATTGGAAGTGGGAAGCGTGGACCCCTTGCAAGGAAGGCAAGTTCCGTACCCTTGTTTGATATCCACGGGGAATGCAACCCGGTGCTTCCGAGGATGCACTGTTGCCAATCGAAACACACTCGTGGAAGGCGCATCATACTGTACCTACACAGTTTGCGCAATGCGCAATGCCCACTCCAGAACTGGGATTTCTAGCGAAGAGTCACACTGTAAGGTGCTCCTGGCACTTCTACAGCTCGAGGGACATGTCAAGTTGCGATACATGCCATGGAACTCAGGTAGTGACTCAAGGATTTATTGATTTTCATGCTTTCTCTCGACTTTGGTGCTGTATGCGAATGAGCTCTATAGAGAGTTGTGCTCGAACATTTGTTTCGCGATTTGGGGAACACGGGAAATGCTGGCAAAGCCCACGAGAATTATTTTGCGGACAACATATTAGGGTGCCTTTGACAATCGGCAACGAATAGATGACATAATCATTCCTATTTAATACTATTCGGCTCAATCAATGTAGGCGAAAGATGTGCACTGTTTCGAAAACTCGCAAAGCCTTCAGAAATACATGAGCACGTGTATGAATGGCGTCCTTGAATCTATCTTGGTTTGTTGTTTGAGTCGGGGTGAGGGTGAGGGTTATCCTGCACTTCTCATGGCTCGTCTTTGAAAGAATCGACTTCGTCTAACTCTTGGTCCAAGTGTTCTTTTTGCAGCGATGCTATCAGCCTATCGGGTTCTCTTTTGTTCTTGGTTTTTATTTCTTTCTCACAATTTTTTGGTTCCAGCATCGCTTGGTCCGATGCGCTCTCTTTCTTTGTTCCATTTTCTTCTTCATGCGGTTCTTTCTCCTCGTCTTTCGTTAGGTTTCTCTCGACTTTTTCGGTACGTTCGGTTTTTTTAAGTTTGTGGAAATTCGGCAATTCTTCTTTTCTGTCTTTTCCTTCCTCACCCTTCGCCTCTGGTGATTCGTTTGTAGTCGATCCCTCTTTGCCTTGGTCTGTTCCTGAGGATTCGCCATTCGTTTCCACGGTCGAGCATCCCGGTTTTTTCTCTTCGTGTGCTTCGAGCTGTTCCGATTCCGTGTTTGATCCTGGTGTTTTCTGTTCTAGTGTTGGGGGACTCGGATCCGCCATCAAGACAGTGGATTGGCACTCTGGATGCTGATCTTCGATGCCTCCTTCACCATCGGGCTCTGGTAGAAAATCAGGCTCGTTCGTTGCGTGTTCGATTGCTGCCTCTTCACGACGACGATGGTTCATTTCCCATTCCACGCCTCGAATGGCATGCTCTTGGTCTAGCTCCAACTTCATTTGTTCGATTTCACTGCGTTGATCTTCGATGATCCGTCTGTTTCTTGCGAGCTCTTCTGCTTCGTTGGCCCGGGAACGTCTGCGTCTTTCAAGCTCTTCTGCTTCAGTGGCCCAGGAATTCTCTTCCGGGGTCATCGCGTGGGTGGCATCGTCCAAGAAGTCTACGCGCAAACTCTTTTGAAAGTGGCGACGCCATTTGCGTGGACGACTGGACGCTGCGTAGTACTTGTCAACAGACCACATGATACCCAAAACTGCGGCGGTACCAAGAATCCAAAGCGTTGCCTGGACTTCCACTTCCACGTCGTGCCAGTCAATACCACCTCTTCCGTAAGTTACACCGTCCACCTTGATGGCTAGAATGCTTCCCTGCTTGGATGCACGTTCTAGATCGTCGATCGATGCGGGTTCCATATCGGTCTTAGACTCGAACTTGTAGCACTGGTTGCAATTCCGATAACCGGCATCGTCGTAGCAATTGTATCCCCACTTTTCCTCGTCGCCTCCTCCGTCGTCTTCGTACAGATGACGGAGTCGGAAGCGATCTTCGTCTTCGTACATCTGAACTTTGTTGTAGGCTCGACATGGCTGGCACACGTGATAATCCATCATCAAGTCGTTCCACCGTTCTGTATTTGCTTCCCAACTTTGGGCAACCTTCTCTCCTTTCTCTTGGTCGTAATAGTAATTGACATACCACTTTACGATGTAATCATAAAAGCTCATCGTAGATCTTTGGGTGCAGTCTTCGTCTATGTAAAGGGCTTCTGTGATGTTTCCACCCGGAAGGGGTGTCAGACCGCGGTAAACAGTGTTTCCATCGTCGTCGGCGAGGTACATTTGGTCGCAACTCTGCGGGATATAATCTTGTCGATTGGACATGAACTCGTAATCGCTGCTGCCATCATTTCCATCACCGCTGCCGCTTCCGTCGCCATCTTTGTCCCCATCCCATACGCAATAACCTTCGTGCTTGAAGAGTTGCTCCGCCCAATCCGTGAAACCGTCGGCCTCTTTAAAGACACCAATGAGTTGGAAATGGCTGTTTGACGCGTGGCAATTCATCTTGGCACAGCGATTCGTCTGGCAGGTGGATTGGTCCCACGTGGAAGTGATATGATCGTAAAATTGATATTCTCCAATCTCGTTTCCACGATAGCGTGGATCGTGGTATGCGGCCCATAGAACCTTCCGGGAACAGTCGTCTCCATCGCCGCTGCCACTCCCAAGGTCTCGTCGTTTTGAGCTTGGTTCTGTTGTCGAGCCAAACAGTTGTCGTGTGAGTTTTCGATAGATGTTGGATTCGTCGACGTCGTCGCCACCTTGTTGTTGGATGTCACAATCGATATACGCGCCAAGATAACGCCAAGACATCGAATAAGGCTCATACTGATTCCCCTGGCTGTCAACCAAATAACTATCATAGTCTTCGGCATCGTAAAGATTTCGATTTACCGCATGATCCAAGTTTCTCATTGGAGCTACGGGTGCCACCCATTCTGGTACCTTCAAGAGTGTCGATGCCATTGTTTCATGCCATTGTTGTTGCAAGTGATATCAGTGCTGCGGTATGTATTGTAATTGATATTGAAGACTGTGAGATGATTTTCAGGAACGGATCTTCACAGAATTTCACAGAAGGATACTATGATGATTTTTACGTGAATATGGCGATATCATTTCAGATTTTCTTTGATAGTCGGTTGTCGGTTTCGTCGCGGGCATCTCAAGTTCAACGCACAACGTACGTATCCATACGCGTTGTGTTGGTACCCGTATTATTGCTGTTTGATACTGAATTGCCTCAAATCACGCATGAGAGTGCAGGTGAATATGAAAATATCATTATGACGAAGTACGAAGTATTTATTTTTCCTTGATTTTTAATGCGAAATGATGAGCTCCAGTCGTGCATTTTGGAGTCAGATGCATTTTTCAGTGGTTTTCGCCTCTGTCTGAATAGCCCGCTACATTTTAATTATCCTAATGTATTTAGGACTACGTACTTCGTCCTCCGTATTACTTTTCATCCATCTCGGTCAGTTCCAAGTCATCTCGTGAGATAGCGGAAGCCTAAGTTGGTACGTACCTACCTTTAACTATCAGTAAGATTACAAGTACAAGTACGAACTATACTGTACCAACTTCTCGTTTCAACTGATTACGTTTGCATACCAATCATTTCACCTGTATTCAAGCTCGCTTACTATTATTACAATTATTTCGTTCTGCACCGGTACAATAGAAGAAACTACATATTCTGCTTACGGTACGCGAGACCCGCTAAAAGTCCCCATATTATTCTCTGTCTCCTGTCCCAGTTGATTGATTAGCTACTCCATAATAACGTCTAGCGAGCTAGCGCGATAACTCTGCATCCAGAAGGATAGAAATCGACGACTGCGATTCACTCTAACGATACGCGTCCACGTGAAACAAGGTTACTTACAATCAAGTATTTCGACGAGAAATCTCGGTATTGGAAGGTATTGTTGAAAGTTGGGGACGTGATAACAACCAGCACTCCGAGAAACAATTGTGCCAACTGATCGATCGACATTTTTGATACCAAAACAGATCACCCAACTAGAAAAATCATCTTGCGTTGCCATGAATTATGGGTCCCGTTTCTGGCGCTCCCGTGCTTTGATCAAAACGATGAATGGGAGAAAAAGGATCGTATCCGATACCAATCGCATCGTTCGCAGACGGAAGTCGACTGCGTCGACATCGGATGCAGGGGATGATGTTAGTTTCCAACAGAAATTGAGGACCTTCATGAACAGACCAAGGACTGTTCTTAATCAGACACTCTCCTTGACGCAAGTGCTTGGTAGAACTTCGTATATTTTTACGATTGCTGCCTTTGCCGAGAACGACATACTGGATCTGCGTGCATTTGCGCTGTTTTCTTCTACGCTCTCGCTGGGTTACCAATGGTTTGGGCGTCCCATTCCGTCGAAATATCCTCTCTACTGGAGCGCGTTGTTGATGAGCATCAATGGCTACATGGCGTCGTCTCTGTACTTCGAGAGGGAAAAGGCGGAACACATGGGTGAAGAGCTCGAGGAGATCTACCGTGCCGGTGATTTCGAGCGGCGGGGATTTGGTCGTGTCGAATTTCTCAAGTTCTTTGATGGCAACGGAGACTGTGCTCCGAACAAATATCGCAAAAAGCAGAACGAGATCCTGGTCCTTGAAGATTCGATCAACACAAAGCTGTTCTACGTGATCGAGGGGAGGGCGTCGGTGCAGGTACCCACACCAGGAGGGGAAGACAGGAAACAACAACTCCGACACGTGGCATGGGTCGACGAGAACGAGTTCATCGGGGAAATGAGCATGCTGGACGCGCTGGACAAGGATTCGTTGTCCATCGAGCGGGCTTCCGCCCGCGTCGTTGCCGGGGAGCGTGGAGTCACGGTGTACGAATGGGATTTGCAGCGGTTGCGAAAGTACATGTGGGAACGACAGAACCAGCCGGTCTCGAATGCACTGCAAGCCTATGTCTGTCACGACCTTCGGCACAAATTGCGAAAGAGTACCGATACGATGGTGAAACGAAGATCAACCACGCACTGCTAATGCCAAGGGGTCGCAACGGAACATTCCAAAGATACACCGTGGTAGCATCGACACAACACGGAACAACAACAAAAACAACAACAAAAACAAAATGGATTCCATACTATAATCTGTACGCAATAAACGCTATCCTCAAGAAACTAAACGACCAACCAATCAGAGAGGTACGCAGCAATTCAAATCCCCTGGATCAACCCACATGACCGAACGCAATGGAACTCAATATACCGAATGGAATGGAAAACAACTCACCGATCTGGTGGAAACCGATAGCAACGACAAACAGCCTGGCATGTGTCGGCTTGGTATGTTCTACTGTGCTGCCTAACTCTCTGTAGCTGTCTGTAGTAAAGCAGAATTTTGCCATCGTGTCATACCGTGATCCTGCCCGCCACTCAGGGTTGGTTACGGTGTTTTGTTGTCGCCCAGTATGCAATAGTAGATGCGCGTAGTACTAGTGAACCAACCATATGGCAATAGTAAGCTATAGTTGACAATGGATGAACTGCTAGTAGCTCTCAGCGAATCTTAATATTCCTAACTTGAATGACTGGAGAATTGCGGGGAGAGTTTGCTATGGAAGGAGAACGAAATAGTCCTGAATGGCAGGATTAAGTTGAGAGGCAGGGAAGAAAAATAATAAATTCTTGAGACAATCAAAGCACACATCTAGATAGCTACCGTACCTATATTTCCGTACGGATACAAACAGAACAGATATCTTACCTCGGTGGTACGTGCAAAAAGGATTCGTCGTCGTTAAGTGTAAAAGGTCCGCTCCGGGATTCGAACCCGGGACCTCCTGCACCCAAAGCAGGAATCATTCCCCTAGACCAAGCGGACATTTATCCTACGCCAGTCACAGATTTCCGAAAGTTTTAGTACTTAAACATATTAAAATTCTGAATGAGCAATTTTTCCCAACTTCTACCCTACGGTACTCATACGGTACGGGGCCCGACATGTTGTTGGCAAGACCTGGCCAAGACAACATTCTGAGAATAGCCCATACTAAATGTCGCCTATGCCTACCATTATTTGAAACACAAGATGATAACATTCGTCGTGGTCGTCGTCATATTCCTGTGTGAGAGGAGCGTCCGTTTGTGTATTTTGGTCGTGAAAATAATTGTCGTCATCACGTGGCCTGGAATCGGGATGCTCGTGGTCGAACTGTTGAGGGTCGTGATCGTAGTAAAAATCATCACCCATTTCTAAATGATGAGCATCGTTGGCAGCAGTGGAGCGGGTTCTGTACGGGCTGGTACGCTTTTTGCTGGCGGATTGCGAACGAGTAGTACGACTAGCCGAGGTTGGTTGGTCGGAGCGATTAGTACGTTCGGAACGAGGATAAGGACTGTATCGGCGCGGGGCATATCCGTGATTCGAGCGACTGGTCTGGGTTGAGTTGTCGCGAGTGGTGCGATTAGTGTATGCCTGACGGCGATATGTGGTGTTGTTGCCATACGTATACTGAGATGACGAAGAGTAACGAGGGCGATTGTTGTGGCCGTTACCATTGCCGTTGCCGTTGCGGTTGTTGCGGTATCCATTGGAAGAGGAGGAGTGTCGATGCGATGGACGAGAGACTTGACCAGCGTCATGATGCAAACGTTGTTGTTCCATGAATGCGACGAGACGATGAAGAGGAAAGTTCTGATCATCGAGTTGATTTCCAGTCTCGTTGAATTTGAGTTGCCAAGTCGGAAGCATGAGGCGAAAGAAGGCATTCTTCATGGTTGTCTTAGTGGGAAAGAGTCGCATTCCTCCGGATCCTGGTAGGTGAACGCTAAGAATGTTGATTAAGCGAAGGCGACCGGCGGCTACGAAGCAATTCATGTGGTATGTTTTAGTTGCGTTGGACATGTATTCTTGCTGAATGAGAAACGCGTTGGACGGAAGAAAGAGGGAGATGAATGCGTTGAGATTGTTGGTAAAATCAGCATCGTGAATGCAAGAACCGGCGTCGGTAACAATTTCGTCCCAGGTGTGCTTGAGGTCGCCACCAAGGACTTCACGAAGTTTGTAATGTTTGGCATCGTCCTTGATGTTAAGATTGTGCGGTCCAACGGCGTCGATGAAATCGACTAGAACGCGAATGAGACATTCGGAGTTGCTGGAGTCGGGGCAAAAGGTGGTATCCTGTTTCTTGACAGATGACGAAGAAGTTGTCACCAGAGGAGGGGGAGGAGGGAGGTTCGTGCCGGGGGTGCCAGGTGTGGTGGTGACCGAAGGAGAGGGACGTGTGCTGTACTGCGTGACACTGTGGACAAGACGAACCGTGGGGTAATCTTCATAGCGAAGCTTGGGTTTGAAAAAGAAGGGGGCCTGCTTAGCGGCTTGAAGTTGAGCGACAGCAGACATGGTGAGTTAGAGGTTACGGTTAGTTTTTAGATATTTTTATCGATAAAAAAAATTTCAAAGCGATATTGCGATTGAATTCAATATGAACTACGCTGTGTATGAAATTGTGTGCTATTGAGTTTTAGTGTCTACTATGACTTCGAGATACTTCGAGAAGCTTCCCAGCTAGTTCAGTGATACGATTGGAAAAGAACTGTGTTCTTTGATAATCGGAATTCAGATGAGACTTCAAGGAGAAGGTTCTATTTGATGTTTGAATACGATTGAACAATGACAGAGGATCGGGAACGATGTCATTGACTCATGACTGAGGGAATGTGTCAATGACGCATGACTGGACTGGAGGAGTGTGTCAGTGACTCATGACTGAAAGGGTGTGTCGATGACTCGTGACTGGACTGAGATAGTGTGTCAGTGACACATGATTGAAGTGTCTGTGCGTTGTTCAGAGGAAGTTAAGGAAAAGTAATCGAAGCTGCTTCTTGGTACACACTGTACCGGTACCAGGGGGTACAGTCTGCTACTGTTCCTTAGTCGGGGGGTTAGGAATAGCAAATTTCATATTCAGTACCGGTAGCGTACCGTACGCTATTATTCCTCCTCCAGTAGGATGCTAGAAGTATGAATTACGAACACACTTTTCCAATCATCTTCCTTAATTTTCCTTACACGTAATTTGCGTTAACAGTTCCGGTTTTTCAGCTACGAGTACTACTCGTATCCGACGTATCGAGATGAATCGAACAACGCGTAAGATTTTATTGTATGATCCTTAGTGCTACCGTACCTGACTGTAGATACGGTATAATTACTTACAGAAAACGAAAACCATTCGGCCTCGGCATACGACTCTGATCTTAGAACTCGTGCTCGAACCGAACCGAATCGAAACGAGTTCCATTGTATTTCTGCACGGTATGGTCGATACGGAATCCACAGAAGTCCAAGGAGAACCGGACGAAACCGATATTGACGTCGAAGTCGGTGCCGAAGAAGATGGTGGTGACGATCTCCCTTCGGGATCGGAAACCAACGCCGACGACGACAGGTATGAAGACGATGACGACGAAGAAGAGGAGGAGGAAGGAGAGGAAGAGGAATCGCTTTCCGATGAATCCCCGTACGCTTGCTACCGGAAGACCGTCATTGGATTGCTGCTGCTGTCGATCGTGCTGTTTGTGGTGATCGATTCCGTCTTTGGCCGAATGTACATCCGCGAGGGCATCACCGTCTTTCTGGAGTGGAACCACGAGCATCCGGGAGCGGGAGCGGTGGCCTTTGCCGCCGTGTATTTTGTGGCGACCATCATTTGCGTTCCCGGAGCCCTCCTAACGCTGGGGGCCGGATTCGTCTTTAGCGCCAGCTTCGACGGATCCCTGGTGGCGGGGGTACTCATGGGGACGATCACCGTCTTTGTGGCGGCCCTCGCCAGCTCGGTGGTGGCCTTTTTGCTGGCGCGGTACTTGCTCTTCGATACCGTCCGCGGGCTCTCCCAGAAGTATAGCATCTTCGAGGCACTGGACATGGCCCTGTCGGAAAAGGGCTTCCGGATCATGTGCCTGCTGCGGCTGAGCCCGATCACGCCATTTGTCCTGCTCAATTACATCGCGGGTGTGACTACCGTTCCGTTTTCCAGCTACTGTCTCTCGATGGTTTGCATACTGCCGGGGACGATCCTGTACGTCTTTCTGGGTGCCTCGGCGGGGAGCCTGACGGACAACCAGAGCGACAATGGCACGGTGACGATCACCGTGATTGTTCTCGGTGTGGTCTTTGGAGTGCTGGCGATTGCGATGACGTCCCACTACGCCCGAAATGAGCTCAACAAGGAAGTGGACCTCGTGCGAAGCCGGCAGTACGAGCGAGCAACGTCTCGGAGGAGGCGACTGGGATACCGGCGAAGCATCGAGCGGAGACGGCGATCGAGATACCGGCGAAGCATCGACCGAAAACGAGCCAAGAGGTCGTCGTGATCGTTGTGGCTGTTCCGTATCGCGATGGGGGGTTGAATCGATATTGGTGTTGCCGTGGAAAGTTGAGTTGTGTGTATTGTTGTTTGCCCGACCGACGGTCCCCCTTCCTAGGATAGTTGCAATCGACTTAGGGTTATCATTATTTCAGTACTCACTACGTCACATATTACTTTTGTAGGTTTCTGTGTGTGTTGATGTCGGATGCCTGGCAATGGATTCCCTTGCGGAACGAACAGTCGATTTGCCACGGAAAGATTTTCATTTGATGTTGTCTTAAACATGGGATTGGCACCCTTCTCCAAATAATGATACAGTGGCCGGGGTCAGTTGTGTAGACTGCAAGCTCAAGTAGTGTTTGCAGCATTAATAACACAGGCAATACAATTTGAGCATAACTCTTGCCAGTACTATCTTTTTGGCCAATTGGTGTCCTGACTATAATGACTTCGCAAATAGGTAGTGCCAAGTTCAATTGGAATGGGCTTGTTTGGTATCCCGTGTGTGTGTTTTCAATGATGTTGCGCAACTTTATTCTCACAGCAAGCTCCGAAAATGGGTATTTGTATCACCCATGCAAGTCCCAACCTATTCTTTAGGTTTCAAATTGTAACTGGAACCATGAAGAAGTGGGAGACATCATGGCCTGCATGAATGTTGGCAGAAAGTACAGCAGTCTCAACACATATCAACGGTTCCTAGAAATACTGCATTTCTTTGTGGCATTTCATAATTTTTCTGCCATGCTGCAAAGTGTTTGGACTACTAGTAGGCGTGGAAACCAGTGTTGATGGAAGAATGGCACTGCTAGTACTCTTGTGATTGTTTTTTGTAAATGTACCATTCAACCAATTATTTCACCCTTTGTGATCACCGCTGTGAAATGTTTGGTTATCTTCTTGTGGATTCAAACACTGCATCAGAGAGAAGAATTTCAATTCACCCTCAAAAATATTCATCAACCATACCAGAAGTATTGCAACATATATTTATTTTTATGTAGATATCATTGTCAACTCTATCAAAAACAATCAATGGAATTGTTAGATTCAAGGCCCTGCGGGTTGTTGTATGGAAAAGAAGGGTGTGAATTTTTGTTTTGGGGAAAGTATTTGATAGTAGAACTGTCCTTTTATGCGGTCTGAAATGAATCCAAAATTCATAATGCCTAAAGTATCAGCTTGTTTCTTGTCATTTTTCTTCTATAGCCTACCCCATCCACAGTATGAGCAATATTGATGATGAAATTGCAGCCAATGCCACAAATTTGCACCCAAAAACTGACTAGGACCCCATTATTTTGGTTCACATCCAGGCTCCAAAATGAATCCAAAATTCATAATGCCTAAAGGAACAGCTTGTTTCTTGTTATTTTTCTTCCACAGTCTACCACATCCATAGTATAAGCAATATTGATTATGAAATTGCAGCCAATGCCTTTTCTCCCACAGTCTACTCCATCCATAGTATTAGCAAAATGGATGATGCCATTGGAGCCAATGCCACACATTTGCACTCAAAAACTGACTAGGACCCATTGTTTTGGTCCATATTCAGGCTCCAAAATAAATCCAAAATTCATAATGCCTAAAGTAATACATTCTTTCTTGTTGTCATTTTTCTCCCACAGTCTACTGCATCTTTAGTATGAGCAATGTTGATGATGAAATTGCAGCCAATGCCACACATTTGCACTCAAAAACTGACTAAGACCCATTATTTTGGTCCATATCCAGGCTCCAAAAATGAATCCAAAATTCATAACGCCTGAAGTAACACACTGTTTCTTGTCATTTTTCTTCCATAGTCTACCACATCCATAGTATTAGCAAAATGGATGATGCCATTGGAGCCAATGCCACACATTTGCACTCAAGAACTGACTAGGACCCCTTATTTTGGTCCATATCCAAGGTCCAAAATGAAGAATATGCCTTAGATTTGAAAATATCAAGGTATATTTTAATATCTTTATTTTAAATACAAAAATAAGGTGTTAGAATCCAAAATTCATAATGCCTAAAGTATCAGCTTAGTGTTTTCTGTGTAGGAAAAGGCAGGTGATTTAGTTTAATTTGTTTTTGGGTTCCTAATCCCCCCTTGTTTCATCTGTCCTACCCCCATCCTTCTTTTTCTGTCTGGCCTTCATCAGGTTTTGGTTGGTCCTTCATCCTTTTTGGTCTGTCCCTCGGCCATCATTTGTATGAAATTGGCTTGTTGCGGGCAGGCTCAAAGTGTGCATACTAGCCTAGTAGGAGTTGTACGGGGCATTAACCAACAGTTAATTTACGTAGGTCCAAAAGAAAGGGTTCTGCGCATTTTTCAGAGCATAATATAATCTATGTACCAACTCGCAACCAACACCTCATTTTTGTATTTAAAAGAAAGATATTAAAATATACCTTGATATTTTCAAACCTAAGGCATATTTGTCCTTAAATACATAAAATGGACAAAGTTTTTATTGTTAAGACACTACCAGAGCCCACGACAAAAAAAAGCATTTATTTTTAACATCCCCCCTCCCCCCCCCCCAGCACCCCCCCCCAAGGTCACACAGTTCCTACAAGGGTCCGTTTGTTGTAACATATATTCATATCATATCATCCTAGTGTTACAACAACTCCCCCAATTCATCCTATTTCAATGTGTTTCAATTAGTGATCCAAGATTTCAAGAATTTTGAAAGTAGGAGATATTAATCAGTGCTGGTGTAACAGGCCATCAAGCACATTTAGCCTACCAGAAAGCTGTTTTGTTATACACATATAAGTTCTCCTATTCAAACATAAAAGAAACTAAATCTCATTAGTTTGTGTAATGCAGGAACAACAAAAGCACGGCACACGAAGTGGATGACGACACATAATTGGAGTACAAGTTGCATTTAGATGAGTGAAGTGCTGGAATTTCTTAGTTCAATATTTTCATTTTGATTTGCGCACACAGCAGTTAGAGGCAATATGATGATTGAGATATTATGCCTGGAAATGGGAAAACCTGACAAAGTGAAGGAGCCTGCTATTAGCCCGGGTGGACAAAATAGTACAGCACTAGTACTTACAGATGGTGGACAGACAAGGAAAATCGGTGTCAATGTGCACTGCCCAAGTGCCAGTATTTCAATAACAGGGCTATCTCTCCAGCAGCTTCATATGAAGCGCTGACCACAAACAAAGTAGTCAGACGTCTTCCAATATTTGATACAAACAATCCCCAAAAAGAACAGGCTGATTCCTCCACAAGGCAAGGAAGTACGAATGGTAGAAGTAGCGCAGATTGTGCAGGATGTGCATTTATCTATTCCTTCTGCTGCTCTAAAAGATCAACAAATACGAGCTCGTTACAACAAACAAGGCGTTGATCCTATTCTACTATCAGATATTTACAAACCACAAAAAGAAGGGGCTGATTCCTCCAAATATCAACAAGATACGGCCTATTTTGGTGATTTGGACCGGGGACAAATGAACAACAACAACAACAACAACAACAACAACACTGCAGCGAATCCACAACGCGAGCTCAAAGATCATTTGATGCTGCCAATCAAAGTATCCGGCCTTCTTCTACTATCAGCTACCTATAACAAGCCACAAAAAGAAGGGACTGATTCCTCCAAGTATCAAGAAGACATGGCCAATTTTGGTGATTTGGACTGGGGACCAAAAACAACAAAAATGCTGCTCAAGAAAACCCCACTAAGCGGGCTCTATGATCATTTGCCGCCCCCAATCCAGTATCCAGCCATTCTCTACTATCAGATTTCTACAAACCACAAAAAGAAGGGACTTATTCCTCCAGATATCAAGGAGATATTGCCTATTTTGATGATTTGGGTGGGGGACAAAAGGATACATTTGAGTGCTCGTCAATTCACAATTCGATTGCAACCTTGGTCTTGGTAGCTTCAAACTCACTATATCTTGCTATTAGTGTGGATGGAACTAGGATTTTGTTGCAATCTTTGCTGATGTATTCTACTAGGCCCAGGCAGACGCAAAGCTGAGACGCAAAGCGTTGGAGATGCAACACAGAGGGCCAAATGGCAAAAGAATTGCTGCCTTTGCCTAGATGGTGGTAAGTTGTTTCAAATTCACCAACCCTTGTTATTTATGTGGGACAGACGTGTTTTTTTTTTTGCAGTTTTTTTTGTATTCTATGCTTGGCCTTGGACAAAAAGTGGAGACACGACACCACGGAGGGACGGACGGGCTGATGTTTGAAAATCACCGGATTTCTACTGAAATTAGTCAAAACAAATGCCCAAGTAAATCATGAAAACCCCATCTCCGTGTTATTTGGTAGCAGTGTAGGTGATAAAATGTTATTTTGCATGAGATTAAAGCCCTTTTATTACTCCACTAGCAACAGCTCCCGGGACGATCGTGATGATTGACAGGTACAAAAAAAACGCGAAAAAAATGTACGTGTATACCTGTATTTCTCCAGAACTGTTAAGGGATAGTGAAACCACTGGTAATTGTAATGATAGTGAAAGTATCATCACGGCCGGTAATCACAAGGGAATCACCAGTAATTACAAATAATATAATACTGGTAATTATAATGTAAATACCGGTAATTGGGCTGATATTATCGGACGGAAGGTATCATCGGGGCCAGTAATCATAGCGGGATCACCGGTAACTATAATGAACATAGTGGCAAATATAATGCAAATACCGGTCATTATATTGGTGGTAAAAATAACTCCAATAGGAATGAGAAGACGGGGAATTATAATCCCACTGGGATTGAGGACGTGTGGGTACTACTAGTAGGGATCCAACCACCAGCCTCCCGTCCTCATTATCTCGTTGGTATCGTTCACATGATATACCCCTCCAAGATAAAAAAGTGGTATACTCCAGACATGCATTGAGACTGATCAAATCACCATACATGAATAAGAGAGTAAGGTTTGATCTAGCTAATCAGAGTGGAGTAAAAAGGAAGGATTAGCATGGCAAACATCATACAAGTATTAGCTTGAGGAATAACACGGGAGTCACGTTGAAACTATCAGACCAAGAAAATATACAGGTTTCAAGGGAATATGGTCAGAATGGACCTCAGGCTCATACTTGTAAATAACTTTAATTTAACTTTGAGAAAACAGCACAAAACTGAGCTGTGATTTTAATAACAATAGTGATCCAATTATGCATCTCTGTGTGTATTTATGTATGTATTCTGCAATAATCCTGAAAAAAAATGATTCTTGTTCGGTTTCTTTTTTTCGAGTGTGTGCACTATCTGTTTTTCTGTAGTTACTGCAATTAGTGTGATTCAATAAGCAGAAGTGTTCTTCAAACAGGTTTAAATTAATTGTGGTACAAAACTAAGATGGTTGTCATCAAATATGTCTATAATCCACATTTCACCTAAATAACACTGCGCTTGCATAGACCAGAGCATAAAAATATAGATAGCGTAAGTTGATCATGCTATTTGTTATTGCTGTTATCTACTTCCAAATATCTCTAGTAGTAAGCTGACTTTCTATTTTCTATTTGCGCCTTTCTCCTCGGTCTACTTCAGATACTGAAAAATCTTTTGTATATTTTTGGATACCAAAATATCGTGACATGCAAATTTGAACCCTTCTCAATCAGCTTTTTTACAGCACGTGTGCAATTACCTGGCAACTAGGCAGTTACTACAAAATCAATCATGCACGTCCATTTACAATAATAAACCTATGCACCATATGTACTTCTTTGTAGCAAAACACTGTAACAGCATCCTACCAGAAAGCTGCCAGAATGACTTGTAGCAAGCAATTTAATAGATTTCTGGTTGCTTTTGAGTAACTTTCTGGTTGGTGGACCCTTTCAAACCAGATTTTTAACCACCACTCCTGTGCATAACCTGTTGGTAGTTAGTCAGTCAATGAGAAATTCAATTTGATGTCTGCTTACAATAATAAGTCTTTGTGCCAATTTGTACTTGTTTTTAGCAAAATATTGTATCAGCATCCTACCAGAAAGCTACCATGAACTTATCTTGGTAGCTTTCTGGTAGGATGCCGGTACAACAGTCATGCTAAAAATAAGAATCATGCTAACAACAGTCATGATTTTAAAATTTCTACCAGTAGTACAGTATTCATAGTTATTGTTTGGTGTTGCCAACTTATTCCACACACACGTGCTGTAAAATAGCTGGTTTGGAGGGGTCCTGTTAACTGCTGAAAAGCAACCAAGTTCTTGCTGGCTGCTTCTTCGTAAGTAACCCTTTCATCCGGTTTACTAAAAACAGAAACGATACAGGCACACTACTGAATAGCAGTCATGATTGAAATTGCTTGTGACTCGCACATTTCCAAGTTTCCAACTTATTGTGCCCAAGTGCATATGACAATACACAGAGATCACTGTTTAGAATAGTACAAGTCCTGGCTATGCTTGCATACCATCCTTGTTGATTCAACTGACAGAGCTCAAATATCAAACAGAATCACAGAAGGAATTTTAATACAGAAAATCACATTTTGTTTGCTGTAACTACTGAACATGACATGGGACTGGTTTGTCTTTCTCTGATTGTTTTCCCTGACAGGCCCATACAAGAACAATGGCAATGAATATCCATAAAATTCATACACACATTAGACATTTCTCTCAGTTCTTCACTTCAGAAGTTCCTGCTCCCCTACCTCTGTAACTTCTAAAATTGTGCAACTTGTTTGAAAAGTACCTACCTGTCACAGTTAAAAGTCATATGGTACTCTGTTCCTTGCGATCGATCTTCATGTCCTAATGTAACAAAACATCATAATTAGCAATTTTGTACAATATTGACATTTCGCACTTTCAATTTTACCAAAACCCAGAACATCATATGATTATTAGAATAATCATAATCTTACCTGGCATCCAAAAGAAGGATACACTAGAAATAGCTAGATCCATACTGTATGTGTACCTGGTACCTAGAAGACTGGTACATTAGTATGTGTTGTCTACAGGACATTTTCCTATTTTCCCACTTCATATTCATACATAATAAATGCCTACATATCATATGTACCATAAAATACAACTGGTTGATCCATGTCTTACTTTGATCTCGAGTATTGTTTATTAGTAGAGTAATACCATTTAGTTGCATCAAGGGGAAAAACCAGCTGCAATACAATTGAATACAACTGCCTGATCCATGTTCTCTTACTATGATTCTGAGTATTGGTTATTGCTAGAGTAGTACCATTTAGTTGCAGCGGGCAAAAAAAACCCAGCTGCAATGCAGCCTTTTTTATCTTGTTTTAGTCATAGTTTCCAAACTATTGCTCTAACGACAGCAGTTAGTAGCTTGGTTAGACAGGTCGTGAAAGCCTCGTTTTTCTAACCATACACAGCAGGTCTGTCATGTATTTCAGAGTGAGTCTTGTTGGTTTTATTACTGCCTATCAGTACACACATTTTTTGGACCTACCTTCATTTTTTGCGATGCTTTTTTACTAGCTTAGACTACTCTGATTAACGATTATAAACAAGATTCAGGAAACTCTGGTAGTAATTCCTATGGCATTCTACTGAACTAAAAATTTTACACCTCAAATGGGACTGTACAATTCACAATCTGGCTGAGGGACAAATCTATTGATTTTAGAAGCAGTAGCACACTGTAGAATTTGTACCATGAATCTGAATCAGCTGCATTTCAGCTCTTTTTTGCGCCTCAAGAACTAAACAATACTAGCCTGCACATTGATGCATAATCAGGGACTTCAACTTGTCTGTTCAGTGCCCAAATTACCCATTGAGGGACCAACTCCAAACTGTTATTGACTCTTTTGTCCAATTTTGTAGCCTACCAACAAACAATACCACTATTGGCTGGCAACTATCAATACAACTCTTTCTTTTATGGTGGGCATATGTATGACACTCCACCACACTTCTTTTAGTAGTCTATTCCTAAGGCGCACTACTATCTGAGCCATCAGAAAGAGTATTGTTGGTAGTTGCTAGCTAGTTTTGGGAGTTTGTTGGCTCGGAAATAGTCAGAGGTTCTTGTCACTCAATGGACAAATTCAAGTCCCAATTTTTTTCCATTTGGAAAGACAGTCATTTTAATTGGAGTATCACTCAGCGGAGCATTTCACAGGTACCTGGTCAATCTCACACTTTTTTTGGTACATTCATACACTTTTGCCGTACACTTTTCAAACACAACTAATACCCACTAAAGGTAGGATCATACTCAGAATTTAAAACCCGTGGCCTCATTTTGTGTTCTGTACTCAGCCACAAGCCCTCCCGCTTGAACACCCAACCTCCACCCTTAGATTGAACCTAACATGTTAAGACTGAGCCAACTTGGTGGGGGTCGCGCTTGCTCTGGTCAACACCACTGTACTGGGTCAGGGATAGGAGGGTTGGGGTCTATTAATATTAACCGCTAATTCACTCTGCTAATTCACTGCGCTCCGTGCCGGGGATCACACAGTCTATATATATTAATAGTACCATAGAACATAATTTTCAAAAGTGCAGATTTGTACCTTTTGAAAGTGTAAAGTTGACGCCGGTCCCATTTTTTCACACGCTGACTAGACTACGTACGGTATATACCAATACTTGGGACCAAAGTAAGATCCGGATCCATAGTAGGGTAAGAGTTTAGTAGGTGTTAATTTTAACAAAAAATTTTGACAGATTATGAGCCCACTCATTTCGCTGCTACAGCAACACCCTAACTACTTGGTCTGTGCTTGCTAACTACCTTGATATAGCTTGAACACTAAAGTATAGTACCTCGCGCCCAAATTGGTAGGGTTCTTAGCTATCCATAGATACCCTATAAGCTGGTTCTCTGCCTGCCTGACCTTTTCTAGCAGTGGGTTTCCCACGAGGCAAAAGAAACTCCAAAATCTCCCATTTTCATTCCCATCGATAGGGACCTATCACCCCAAGGATATCTCCATAACCAAGCCCAGGTAAATGCTGGCAGCCCACAAGTGTCTTGTTCACACCAAGATCAACAAGGCCTGCAAGTCTCAAAGGGATCTGTAGTGGGCGTTAGAAGAAATAGGAGGGCCAAGCAGAAACTCCAAATCCGTTTTTTCAACACGGAAAAACACCTCCCCTCCAAATAACGGTGACAGCATCTGTTTCATTGTTGATTCCGGACTTGGTCGGTTCAATCCTGAATTACATTGGCTAATGAGTGCAAAGGGGTTCTTTTGAATTGCTGGTGTTCCACCAAATACCACGCATCTAACCCAAGTGACGGACGTAAGCTTCATTCCATTCAAAATGGCCTTCCATTCTAACAAGAAGAAACTCCATGCATACCAGCGATCAAACAAGCAGACCGTCAAGACAAGTGATATTCCAGCACTAGTTTTTGGCTACAAAGAAAGTGCAAGTCTACAACTACAATCAGCGTTTGAGAAGGGGTTTGCACTGGCAGTCAACAGAGCATGTTGGGCAAAAATAGGCATTGCTCCGTTTACAAGGAAATGCTTAGGTGGTGATAGAAATGTTGCACATGAATTGATGACGCTAGCAAATGGAATGATTGATGTTGATGCAGATCCTAAAACTGTCATTTTGCTAGAGCTTGAATGGAGGAATTGAGTTGCTGTTCAGACGTTAGTAGACCACGGATTATATGGCTGAGTCTACACCAACAACACTCCACGTATTTCCTTGAAAAGTACACTTGCCAAAACATAACCAAATACAAGAGCTTGTCAAGATGAGCTGCAGCAAAGCACTGCTGCAGGGCCAAGATACACGGTACTACAAGGTTGAGCATGCAATTGCAAGGATCAGCACATTGTTTATGAGAGGATTTGGCGCAAAGGCGACATCAACACGATGAAAGAAACTAAAACCTGCACCTTGGCATACACCAAAAACAAAGAAGCAGCTGAGCCAATAATGGAGCAGTGTGATGGCAACTTTATGGACCTCCCTGTATTGCAGTTGAGAAAAGTCTTTGAATGGAAGCTACAGGAAAAGAATACAAAGCTAAAGAAGGATGGCATGGTGGGTGCTCTGATGGAGGCCAAGGATGATCCCCCAGTTGGTGCATTAGAATGGACTGAAGTGGATGAAGCTGAATTGAAAAGACTGATTGAAGAGGATATCCAAATAAAGCATACAGAGCTAGGAAAAGCATTGGCAAAGGATCTTATCCAATTGGTGAGCATGGCAACAACCATCAGTGAACAGAGAATGGAAATTTCTCGTGAATATCTCTCTCCAACTGATTGTGAAAAACTACAAGTGATGAGCAAGCTCAGCATCAGATAATGAGGGTGAAGTGTCGGATATTGAAGGCTTGGTGGAGACATCAGAAAGCTGAAAAGTAGAATTTGCTGAGTTTGGAAGATTTTCTTGGTCCCCGGTGTTTCCAGCCCCGGTGTTTCCAGCAAGAGCTGTAATCAACCGTCTGGAGATGTTTGTTGGAGTATTACCCGTCTGTTGAGTTTGACTCATGCAAACGGTGGCCAGGTGGAGTAGACGGTGCTTGTCATACTATCCACGTCCAATAACTGTCCCGCGACCCTTTTTATTTTCATCGCAAGGTACTTTCGTCACCCTTGCTTGTGTGTAATTTTGACAAGGGCCCCCCCTGTGATTCAGTAGCTTTGTATCATACTCTTTTTTGTAACTCTCAACCCCTGGTTCGCAATTATATTTTTCCTTGGGTCATGAATAATTACTATTAATTTTTAATATAACCTACCCATACGTTTGCAAATCACACCTACTAAAATTAAATACGCAAGGTCGTGACTCACAACCAAGCCCCCCCTGTGATTCGGTAGCTTCGTATCATACTCATTTTTCTAACTCTCAATCCCTGGTTCGCGATTATTTTTTTCCTTGGGTCATGAATAATAATTATTAAATTTTTATATAATCTACCTGTACGTTCGCAAATCACACCTACTAAAATTAAATACGCAAGGTCATGACTCACAACCAGCAGAATTTAACATTAGTGCTCGCGACACACAACCCTTAAAATGTATCTCCATTGCTCGCGACACACTACCCTTATAATTTAATATTTGTGCTCGCGACACACAACCCTTAAAATTTAATATCATCGCTTGCGACTACCTACCACTACAGTTGAATTTTTTGGGTCAAGAATTTGTCTAGTAGTATCATGTGCAAAATATGTATGATAGGTATGAGTACTCCTTTCCGTACATTTTAATCATTTGTGTCACACAATGTACTATTTGCAACCATGGTATGCAATGTATGTAGAATATGTACCTTTTACCCTAATCACTCTCCCCAAAGATTTACCCGTGTCGTACTAGGTGTGAACCCACCCGCGTTGTCGTCAAATTAGTGAATGGACTGACACAATGAACAGTAATGATTCTGAAAACAATGCCTAAACTTCCTCCATTCCGCCAAGCAATTGCATCAATACAGGATCAATATAGTTGTCATCCTCATTTTCCTCTTCAGCAAGACTACTGGCAACAGTGCCACCATCTTTTGATACAGTAGGTTTTTTTTCTGACTTGAATCTTTCCAGCATCATCTTCTCCAAATTTTTACCCGTTTCGGGATCTTCTCTTAACGTTTGTACCTTCTTGCACAATCTAGCGAACACTTGCCTTGCTCTGCTGTTCTGTTGCATTTGATTGTTCGGTTTTGTTGTTTCATTTCATCCCTTCGTCCTTCTTATGTCCTTTTGTTGGTTTGTTGTTCCTGAAGAATAAAAATAAGAGAAAGAAAGATCAGAAGCAAATAGAATCTCCAACAAATTGCTGTCATTGTCACTCACTAGTGTTTCTCATTGTTTTCTTTCATTGCCGATCCGTTGTTTCCATGCTTTTCATTTTTTTAAAATACCGTGCCAACCAAGAAGGATGTGTTGCTTTTTCTGTGGTTTTGATTTGGGGTATGTACAGTTTTCCGTATGTGTATAGTTTTTTGTGTGTGAACTTTTCTATTGTTCCATTCTGTCATTCTGTCCCATTGTTCCGTTCCATTGTTTTGTTCTGTTTCATTGGTTGTTCTGTTTTAAGTGCCCTCCTTTCCTTTGTTGGTTCGTTTGATTGTTGTTCTGTTTCAATAAAAATAAAAGTGAAAGAAAGAAAGATCAGAAACAAATAGTATCTCCAACAAATTGCCGTCATTGTCACTCACTGCTGTTGTTCTGTTGTTCCATTCTGTCATTCCTTTTTTTAAATTCGTTGTTCCATTTTGAGTGCCGTTCTTTCCCTCGTTGGTTTGTTTGATTTTTGTTCCATTTCAATAAAAATAAAAATAAAAGAAAGAAAGATCAGAAACAAATAGAATCTCCAACAAATTGCTGTTATTGTAACTGACTAGTGTTTCTTCTTTGTTGTTCAGTTGTTCCGTTGTTCTGTTGTTCCTGACTGTCGGACAACATTCATTTTCCCTGCTTAAAAAAAACTGTGCCAACCAAGAAGCATGTGTTGCATTTTGTGTGGTGGTTCCGTGTATACAGTTTCGTGTGTGTGTGTGTGGTTTTGTGTGTGTTGTGTGTGCTATGCACCCTGACTTCTTCCATGTGCCTGGCTTGTGCACGGCCTTTGTTTTCTATATAAGTAAAGCATGTACGAGTGCACGCCACCCCTCCCACGCCATAATTTTTTCATATAGGAAATTGTGATTACACAAAGGTTATGTATCTAAATCCCCAACCCATCTGGAGAATCTGGTAGCCAGTCAGTGGTTCGAAACTCCCTTGGGTCAGTATGGTACCTACCTACGTACACTTTTTACACAGTACCCAACTATGTACATTTTTGCATGCAATATTAGCTACAACTCATAGTACTGGTGGTAATATCCGGACCCTTTTTTGTCTGAGAATAATTAAAAAACAGCACCTCCATTTGAATTAAACACCTTATGAATTATTTTCATTTGACACTCATTAAAGTACGTTTTTGGTGATTGGATTATACAAAGTAGTAAATGTTCTTCCTATTATGAACTTGACCTCATACTTTGCCTGTCATTACCCAACAAGTCATTTTGTGCCCTGGATTTGCACCAATAATATTCTCTTGTGTGCCATTTGGAGAGACAAACCACAACAGTTTTCAGCAATCTGTGGGGCAATATTGTTACCAACAATATGCATCATAGGAGTCATGAAAAAATCATTCATGGCCTGAACCAGGATACTTTGTAAGTCATTACCCAATAAGTCAGTTTGTGCCCTGGATTTGCAACAAAAATACCCTCTTGTGTGTCATTTGGAGACACAAACCACAACATTTTCAGCATTATGTGTGGCAATGTTGTTCCCAATATGCATCAGATGAGTCATGAGAAATATATTCATGCACGGTACCTAAAACTTTGAGAGTCATTACCCCATATTTTTCCTCCAAATCCAGTACCCAAATGCACTCATTAGTTTGTGACACACCAACCATCACATATAACTCACTTCTGTTTCTTTCATCTTTCATCTTATCCATGATATGAACAATATTCATTGACGGATCACCAAAAATATCTGATTTTCTAATTTTTAATTGCAAATTGGTGTGTATTTTCCCTCCAGATCCAGTACCCAAATGCACTCATTAGTTTGTGACACACCAAACATCACACATAACTCACTTCTGTTTCTTTCATGATTTAACTTATCCATAATAGGACCAACACTCATTGATGGGTCACCAAAAATATCTGATTTTCTAATTTTCAATTGCAAAGTAGTGTGTATTTTTCCTCCAAATCCAGTACCCAAATGCACTCATTAGTTTGTGACACACAAACTATCAAAGATAACTAACTTCTGTTTCTTTCCTCATTCATCTTATCCATAACAGGAACAATATGTATGGACTAATCACACAATATCAGATTTTCTAATTTCTAATTGCAAATTAGTGTGTATTTTTCCTCCAAATCCAGTACCCAAATGCAGTCATTAGTTTGTGACACACAAACTATGACAGATAAGTCACTTCTGTTTCTTTCATGATTCATCTTATCCATTACAGGAACAATATTCATGGACTCATCTCAACAAATATCTAATTTTTTATTTTCTTATTGCAAATTAGTGTGTATTTTCTCTCCAAATCCAGTGCCCAAATGCACTCATTAGTTTGTGTCACACAAACTATGACACAAAACTCACTTCTGTTTCTTTCATGATTCATCTTATCCATTACAGGAACAGTATTTATGGACTAATCATCGCCCAAAAGTATCTGATTTTCTAATTTTTTATTGCAGATTAGTGTATATTTTTCCTCCGAATCCAGTACCCAAATGCACTCATAAGGTGGTGACACACAAAGTATCAAAGATAACTAACTTCTGTTTCTTTCCTCATTCATCTTATCCATAACAGGAACAATATGTATGGACTAATCACACAAACTATCAGATTTTCTATTTTCTAATTGCAAATTAGTGTGTATTTTTCCTCCAAATCCAGGACCCAAATGCACTTATTAGGTGGTGATGCACAAACTATGACAGATAAGTCACTTCTGTTTCTTTCATGATTCATCTTATCCGTAACAGGAACAATATTCATGGACTCATCTCAACAAATATCTGATTTTTTATTTTCTAATTGCAGATTAGTGTGTATTTTTCCTCCAAATCCAGGACCCAAATGCACTCATTAGTTTGTGTCACACAAACTATGACACAAAACTCACTTCTGTTTCTTTCATTATTCATCTTATCCATAACAGGAACACTATTCATGGACTAACCACTAAAAATATCTGATTTTCTATTTTCTAATTGCAAATTAGTGTGTATTTTTCCTCCAAATCCAGTACCCAAATGCACTCATAAGGTGGTGACACACAAACTATCAAAGATAACTCACTTCTGTTTCTTTCATGATTCATCTTATCCATAACAGGAACAATATACATGGACTAATCACTAAAAATATCTGATTTTCTAATTTTTAATTGCAAGTTTGAGATTTTCCAACCACTTCTTTAACACCCAGTAACATTCATTTTGAGATTTCAAATTTAAACATGCTTCAAACACAAAGCCTGCAACGCCGTTCCGGTTAGAGAATTCTGAAACGCCGTTCCATGATTGTTGACATGAATTGTACAAAAAACGGTTCACCACCCCAACAGAAGTCATTACTATCATACCTACATTACTACTACTATCATAATACACCCGGACACATATCTACAAAAAGAGCATTTTTTTGGAACACCGTTCCAAAAAAAGGAAAAAAGGGATAATGGTGGTGAAATCGTGTAGTAGGAAGGTAGTGCTGTAGACTTCTACGCAAATTCGTTACCAGAAATTATCTAGTATGAAAACGGTGTAGAACGCTACTGCTGTAGATTTCTACACAAATTGGTTGCCAGAAATTATCTAGTACAAAAATTGTGTAGGAATCTATTGCTGTAGATATTTACGCAAATTCGTTACCAGAAATTATCTAGTACGAAAATAGTGTAGAAAGCTACTGTCGTAGAATGCTACGGAAATTCGTTACTAGAAATTATCTAGTACAAAAATTGTGTAGACAGCTACTGTTGTAGAATGCTACGCAAATGCGTTACCAGAAATTATCTAGTACGAAAATGGTGTAGAAAGCTACTGTCGTAGAAAGATAAGCAAATTCAATACCAGAAATTATCTAGTACGAAAATTGTGTAGAAAGCTACTGTCGTAGGATGCTACACAAATGCGTTACCAGAAATTATCTAGTATGAAAATAGTGTAGAAAGCTACTGTAGTAGATATCTACGCAAATTCAATACCAGAAATTATCTAGTACAAAAATTGTGTACAAAGATACTGTTGTAGGATGCTACACAAATGCGTTACCAGAAATTATCTAGTACAAAAATTGTGTAGAAAGCTACTGTCGTAGAAAGCTACGCAAGTTCAATAACAGAAATTATCTAGTACAAAAATGGTGTAGAAAGCTACTGTCGGTACGTACTACCAGCACCGGTACATGAAAAATCTCACTATCACCAGTACATGAAAGATCTCACTGTATCACAAGTTGAGAACGTTAACTAAAAAATCAGGGCACTATTCTTTATTATTCTATATTCAAAACGCGCACGCTGCGCGATATTATTTACTTAACGTTATCAACTTAATTAAGAAAGTAAAATCCTTCTTGTTCATTGTTCTATATTTACTGCATTAGATCTCATAGGTTAAGTAATCAATTTTTTTTCTTCGAACACACACACACACACTCGCGACAAAAAAAAACTCTCTCTCACACACACACAGCGAAAAGTGATTTTACAGTGTGATTTTACAGTGTGATTTTACAGTGTGATTTTTTTTTTCTGGAGGCAAAAAATACTCCTCTTTCCCTTCATAATCTTACCGAACTTATCTTGAGCAGAGCTGCTTTACCGTACTTGCACGATAAAGCAATCCGTCCAAGAACGCGGGATCCCACTGAACTGATCAGCAATGATCACTAGGTAGGGAATTCAGGCTCAAGATATTTTAGTCTGAAACAACTGCCTTGGCTGAAAAAAGAATTATAAAGCATTGGACAAGAGAGGAATTGCTGGATAGATATTGTTTGAGGGCCCGCAAACATAAATCTTGAAAGCAATAAATCTGCATCCATTGCCTATATATCAACAGGATCAAGATCCAGTTTTTTGTGACATAGGAGTAAGAATTCTTCAAATCAACGGCAGCAATGGATGTGAACAATGTACAATGAACAACAAATCGGATGGGAATAATGGATCTGAACAACGAGCAACAAACAACAAATCAATTGGCAAACTGTACGAATTGGTAAACAGCAACAAGGAATGAATTTGCCGATGAGATGCAAACAAATTTGAAACATTATTCTAACAATGCCGTTCTGTTATTATTTCTTTTTTATCACAGTAAAAAGAGGTTAGGGTTCCCTTGAGGTGCGGCATTTTCCCTGGAGGATCGTAACGTTTGGCCACAATGGCAACGGATTGCCAGCATCAAATCAATCCGGCACAACAGAGCAAGCAACAAGGCAACACAATGATGTTGGTGTGGGTGTTGGATGGATTGGATGGTGGACTTGATGGTGGACTTAATTCAATCAATTGGATTTGGTGGGGGGGTTTGATTTGATTGATTGGATGATGGATTTGGTGGGATAATAGAATTAACTCTCTTGCTGTTACACTTGCTGTTGCTCTTGCTAGTCACTGTTGCTCTCGAAAGTCGCTGTTGCTTTTGCTTGCGCTAGTCGCTGTTGCTCTCGCTAGGCACTAGTTGTTATTGCTGTTGCTTTCGCTAGTCGCTGTTGCTGTTGCTGTTGCTCTTCACTAGTCACTGTTGCTGTTGCTCTCGCTAGTCGCTGTTGCTCTCGCTAGTTGCTTGCTAGTCGCTGTTGCTCTCGCTAGTTGCTGTTGCTCTTGCTAGTTGCTGTTGCTCTCGCTAGTTGCTGTTGCTCTTGCTAGTCGCTGTTGGTGTTGCTGGTTGCTGTGGCTGATGCTATTGGTGATGTTGCTCTTGCTAGTCGCTGTCGCTGTTGCTCTCACTATTCGCTGTTGCTGTTGCTCTCGCTATCGCTACTAGACGCTATCACTGCTGCTTGCTGCTGGCTTCCTGCTGCTCCAAAACGCTACTTGGAACGCTGCTGGCTTCCTGCTGCTCCAAAACGCCGCTGGAAATGCTGCTGCTTGCTGCTGGCTTCCTGCTGCTCCAAAACGCCGCTGGAAATGCCGCTGCTTACTGCTGGCTTCCTGCTGCTCCAAAACGCCGCTGAAAACGCTGCTGCTTGCTGCTGGCTTCCTGTTGCTCCAAAACGCTGCTGCTTGCTGCTGGCTTCCTGCTGCTCCTCCAAAGCGTCACTTAAAAAATGCTGCTCGAAACTGCTGCTCCAAAACGCCGCTCCAAACATCGCTGCTTGCTGATGGCTTCCTGCTGCTTGAAATGCTGCTCAAAACGCCACTCCAAAACGCCGCTTGAAACGCTACTGCTTGCTGTTTATTGGTGGCTTCTCCTGCTGCTCAAAACGTAACCATTTTTATGTTACTCAAGTGGCTTGTTAGCTTCTTGTCTCTGCTAGAGGACGACAAAGACAAAGATGAAAGGCGCCAAAGAGATAGGCGTACACAAAGGAATAGCCCTTCCGTGCTCTCGCTAGTCGCTGTTGCTTTTGCTGTCGCCCTTGCTAGTTGCTGTTGCTCTCGCTAGTTGCTGTTGCTCTTGCTAGTCACTATTGCTACTGCTGTTGCTCTTGCCAGCCGCTGTTGCTCTTGCTAGTTGCTCTTGCTCTTGCTAGTCCTTGCTCTTGCTAGTCACTGTTGCTAGTCACTGTTGCTAGTTGCTGTTGCTAGTTGCTATCTCCGCTCCAAATGCCGCTGCTCGCTGCTGGCTTCCTGCTGTTCGAAACGCCGGTCCAAAACGACGCTGCTGACTGCTGGCTGCTTCCTTCCTGCTGCTCCAAAACGCCGCTCCAAACGCTGCTGCTTGCTGCTGGCTTCCTGCTGTTTGAAACGCTGGTTCAAAACGTTGCTGCTGACTGCTGGGTGCTCCCTTCCTGCTGCTCCAAAACGCCGCTGCTCGCTACTGGCTTCCTGCTGGTCAAAACGCGGCTGCTGGCTGCTGGCTGCTTGCTTCCTGCTGCTGGCTGCTTGCTTCCTGCTGCTGGCTGCTTGCTTCCTGCTGCTCCAAAACGCCGCTGCTCGCTGCTGGCTTCCTGCTGCTCGAAACGCCGCTCAAAACGCCGCTCCAAAACGCCGCTCCAAAACGCTGCTGGCTGTTGGCTGTTGGCTGCTGGCTTCCTGCTGGCTTCCTGCTGCTCCTCCAAAACGCTGCTCGAAACGCTGCTGCTGGCTGCTGGCTTCCTGCTGCTCCAAACGCCACTTGAAATACCACTGCTCGCTGCTGACTTCCTGCTGCTCCAAAACGCCGCTGCTCGCTGCTGGCTTCCTGCTGCTTGAAACGCTGCTTCGAAACGCCGCTCCAAAACGCCGCTTGATTGCCGTTTGAATACCCTTATCAATCAAAATCAAAGTAGAGTAACGTGTAGGTATTTGAGTTGGTGTCATTTTGTACTAGTTGTACGGTGGTGAGCCCTCATGGTCTGTTCTACAGTAGGAGAAATAGAATGGTTGTCAAAATGGAAATGGTGTTTGGATCTTCCTAATTTGCCATTTGATTGCCCTTTGATTGTCATTCCTGGTCAGCAAATCAGTAGAGTAACATGCTGGTGTTCAAACCTGGTAGGGTTTGTACATGTCTGCCTCCATTCTCTCCTTTATCCAAGGGGAAAGAGATGGGTCGGAGTAGGGCCTGTAGTTGTTGTTGTCTTTGCCGTTTGAATACCCTTCCCGGTCAAAAATGAAGTAGAGTAATGTGTAGGTATTTAAGTTGGTGTCATTTTGTACTATTTGTATGGTGGTGAACCTTCATGGTCTGTTCTAGTGAAGGATAAACAGAAGGGTTGTTGCAGGGTTGTCAAAATGGAAGTTAATGACATTGGTGATTTTGATGATCGGAATTCCTGTCAAAAATAAATCATGTCTTTGAGGGTTCTTCTGCTGTGTTTGCAGGGTCTTTTCACTTGTTCTTTTTTTGAAGAGATTTCAGTGTACTGAGCACACACATGTTCATTACCTGTAGACTTGTACATGGTTTTTGTACTGTGTATTTATTGTGGTATTTTGTACACAGTGTGGAACTGCGGCAAAGGAGCAAATAAACACTTCTGAAAATATTTTTATTTCATATCTTGGGTTAAGGTTAGGAAGTTTGGTAGCGAGAAATAGATTTTTTAAATCAATTTAGTCAAAATTGAGAGATCAAGGGACATTTTGAGTCCTTGGGGAGAGTTTTTGTCGCAACCTGAGGGGGGTTGAAACTCTTTACCACAAAAAATTGTGAATTTAAAATATTGCCCTTGCGCATAACAAAAGCAGGGTTGATTTTCTCAAAATAGGGCTTGGGAGGGGTCGCGTTGGGTCGCGTGACAGTTATCGGACATATCTGGCTCAGTCAAGGTTTTCCAATAAAGAATATGAAGGATTTCAACATGATAATTGTTTGTACATTTTCACTCCACCCAAGGGGTGGGGGGCTACTAAATGTTTGCACATCAGATTCAACAAAAACCAGACAAACTGTCTAAAATCCCCCCATAGCAGCAACACGTATCCCCCTACTTGCGGCAACAACAAGCAAGCCCCACTACAGGGTAAATCGATACTTATCAATTACAAGATGCCCCCCAAGTTGCAGATTGATCCTCCCGGTCATTTTGAAAAAAACAACTCCAGCAACAACCCCCCCCCCCCCCCCCCGGGCAAAAAAACTCCCCCTACAACACATACAGTTGGCGCTGTGGCAAGAGACGCCTCTCTTCCCCCTTGCAAGTTAACAAATAAGGCGGCTGTTGTTCTAAACCATTCGCACACTGGTACTATCACTACAGTGACTGCTATGTTAATTGCAGGATTTACACAGGAGGAGATTAAGAATCGGTCCCTACAGAAGAGAGTATTGCGCAAGAAGGCAAAACTCTTGGAAGAACAACAAAACAAGAAGGCTGCCCCCCCTCCCCCCCACTGCCACCACCACCACCACCACCACCGCCGCCTGCTGTTGTTATTGTTGTTGTTATTGTTGTTGTTGCTGGATCAAATGGTAGCAGCGTTTTGCCTGTAACTAATCCAAGTGGACTGTTGGACCCCCCCCCCCCCCTCCAAAAAAAAACGCCGAATAACAACAACAACAACAAAAGAGCCCATATGGCCTCAAGCAACACCAATGGAAGCATATCCTTGACAGTGACAATGAGTGATTCCCAGCAATAATAAAGTAATAAAAGACCAAAGTAATAAAAATATATTCACGAGTGAATAGATGAATAGATTTTTTGGTTCACCATATTTTTATTAACTGACTGATTTGGAATTTGGAATCTTTTAATTACAAAACAGTAGCTGTCTGTTTACGTCTGTTTAATCACTAACCGCGCCACCTACCGGCCTATTTTGGCAAGCAAGCCTGTCAAGTATTTGAGACTGGCCGGCAGTTGAAATTTTCAGAATTTTCTATGTACCGTATCAATTGGCTTTGCTGATACGGATTTCTACTAGTAGCTATCGATACGAAGAATCACTAGTAGCTATCCTCACTAAAACACTCACATTGCTCTCCAGCAGCAAGCAACAACAACAAACACTCTTTCACGAAACACTCTTTCGCGACACGCAACAATCGGCAATCACCATGGCCCTTGAGTTAGTAGAACAAGTGCTCGGAAACTATTATGATAACAACTTAACCCCCGGTTACAACAATCCACTGCTTGGGGAGGAAGATAAGAAAAGAAGGGATCATAGAACTCCTAGGATAGCAATTAAGAGATACATCCAATCTGCTTTCATGTATCTCTATCGATTGGGCAATGATCAAGCCCTTTTGAATTGCTGCGGAGTCGACCATGTAGTATTCAGCAAGCTCCTAGATATATTCGAACCATTCTTCAATCAATACATGTATGATGAGAAGACTGGATCGATTAGAAAGTTAAAGGAATACAAGAAACACAATTATATTTGTTGGCGAGAGTTTGATGCCACTGGATGTCTTGCTCTTATCTTATTCTGGTTCCAAACCAGAGGATCAGCAGCAAGAGCACTTGCTATAGCATTTGGATTGACAGTCTCTCCTATGTACAGATGGCTGAAATTTGGTCACAAGGTCCTTCTTAGTGCATTACTACAACACTATCCTTCTGCAAAAGTTTGCTTGCCAAATGAACACGAGATTCAACAATACATTGATGCTATTGCTGCAAAGTATCCAACTCTTTGTCCACACAGAGTGTGGGCTGCTTGCGATGGGCTTAAACTCCATCTCCAGCAGTCTAGCGACTGGACCAAACAGAACCAATACTACAATGGTTGGACTTGTGGTACATATGTCAACAGCGTCTTCCTTTTCTGCCCGGATGGGAGGATTCAGGCTTGTGTCTTGAACTGTCCTGGGTCTTGGCATGATAGTACTCAGGCTGAGTACGGGCTGTATGAAAAGATGGAGCGCATGTATGAGCTGTATAAGGCAAAGAGTGTAGTCGATTCAGCGTTTAGGTTATCTACAAACGACTACCTTCTTAGAAGTAGTCAATACGACTCTGTGACAGCTCCTGTAGAAATACCTGAGGGTACACCTATTGAAGAGGCCAGAGCAATGAAACAGCGCGCTGTTTGCAAGGCTATTGCAGTGAACAGAGATGCGACTAGCGTTAGACAGATGTCTGAATGGGGGATGCGGCAGATCCAAGGTGGATTCCCTAGACTCAAAGATAACATGTTGCTGGAAGAAACAGGAGACAGGAGGGTCATTCTGAAGCTTGTCGTGTTGTTGTATAACTTCCAGACAGCTAAGGTAGGAATCAACACCATACTCAACACCTACATGAGTCAGACTGAAGGTTTCTTCTCCTACGGTTTGGTACCAACTGAAACCGCAAATGATGTATTTGATAATTGATAGTAGTTACGAATTAGATAATAATCAATAGAAGTTACAAATTAGCAGAGTTGATCAGTTAGTCGATCGATTTGATCGATTGATTAGTTGGCGTCCGATCAATTTGATCAATTGATCATAAGATCAATTACAAGCAGTCGACAACACGTTCGAATAATTTTGCTCCTGCGCACCTCTAGTGGTTTTCGATCTCTCTTTTAAGGTGTTGCAATAGAGTTTTTCTATTGCCTTTGTAGCCCAAGTTTCTGTCTGGAGCAATGTTGGTGTTGTTGTTGAGTTATAATCGATTCTTTTATTTTAACTAACTAACTAACTAACTAACTAACTAATCAATTGATTCGATGCTATCCTTCACTATCAATTTGATTTGTCCTCTTCACTAATCGATTCCTAACAAGTCGTCACTGCTGCTGTCACTGATGTTGTCGTCACTGCTGTAGTCGGGATGCTGCTGGAGACTGTTCACTTTTCTTTTGAGCTTCCCAGTAACATTAGTAACTTGGGGAGTAGTAACGTGTGGAGTAATAGGAGGCCGTGTAGTACGACGGGCACTACCGCGACCAACGCCACCACTTGTACCACTAGTACTACCACCGGCGCCGACGTGAGCAACAAGTACCTGCATCATCACCTTCCTCTCTTCATCTGTCTTTTCCTGATATCTTTGCTGTTGTTCCAATGCCTGCTGCTGAAGCTTTAGTACCTGAGCAATTGTATTCATCATCTTTGAATCATTTCCTTTGCAGTACTGTCTCTTCTTGCTAGTAGTAATGGTACTAACTTCTTCGGGCGGCCTGCTGCCTTGTTGACTTTCAGGTTGTTGTGTTGGTTGAGTTGGTGTTGGTTGAGTTGGTTGACCAAGTAGAAGTGGTACCGGTTGAGTTGTAGCAGACGGAGGAGGAGGAGGAGGAGGAGGAGTAAACTCATTACTTTCAATATCATAACTATCTTCTCCATATGTAACGCGTGATTTCTCACCTATCAGTCTGAAGAGTTCCTTTGCCTCCTTGATATCCCATCTCATGTTTGGATTGCCTGTTGGCGCCTTCAACCGGTTCAATCGATTGAATTTGTTGCAAATGGAAGTACCATCCCTTCCAGGAAATTTTTCAGAGTGTAGGTCTGCAACATTATCCCAGTCATCTGTTCCACATGGCATGACAGCTCTAATGGCAGCAAACATGTTCTCCAACTCGGCCTTGGTGTAGTTGTCGATGCCAGCTTTCCTGCCTCCACTCGAGGGCATGCTGTTGATTGTTACGATCGATGGTGTTGCTGGTGGTGTTCCTGTTTCTTTTTTTTTAATGTGCTGAGCAAATCCATTCATCGTCCAATTCGTCTAGTAATAATCTAGCAAGCGCAACAAGAGCAGCAACAGTAGTCATTGGTGGTGGTGCCGCCGTGTCTAATGTGCTGGAGAGACAAGGAAGCAACAAGTCGTACTGTTGTTGCTGTTTGTCTTTCTTTCCGGACTTTTTCTTCCTCGTCTTTCCGGACTGCAATTTTTCAACTCAGCAAAATTGGCGATGATCACCAAAAAAGCATGCCGGCAACGGAGGTGCAAGAGGTGCACATGCGTTGGGTGACTGAAATATTTGATTTTAGTACGATTTCAAGATTCCGTTGGAGTTTATTCTCTTTTTATGCAGTTAATAAAATCTGGCAGTAGAGACAGTCTCGAGTGCCAGATTTTATTAAATATGGACTAAATCTATTCATATGTGAATAGATTTATTACTTTGGTCGGGAACTTTTATTACTTTATTATTGCTGGGAATCACTCATTATCACTCGTCCTTTGTACCCGGTACTACTTCTTGCACGTACCGACGTGCCCATATCGGTAAGGCTGCGCGAAACTGATCAAAACAAAAACCAAATTTGCGATTGAATCATGCGTGACTGATCATTGCTAGCAGAGCAAAAAAGTACTACTTCTACTTCGTACGAGTAAAGTACCTGTACTCCGTATCATTGACATCAAAGGCGCTGTCTAATCTTACCAGTATCACAACGATGGCTACCATCTTCCGCCGAAAGCCACCAGAAGTTTTCTTTTTCCATTTGAAGTTCGGGAAGAAGAATGCATTCTGGATAAAAGATTCTACGACGCAACCCACCCGCTACCAAGCGGCCTTCAGTTGGCTTTCAGAGACAAACTAATACCTGCATCAACATCGATGAAAGTTTGACAGAATAAGTACATAATAGGATGTGGTGTAAAAATGATATTTATGTGCTGCTAAGAAGGTCAGCATTCTACACGTAGTATGCTCCTTCAATCTTCGCAGCTTTCTGACGAGATGTCTTTTTATGTGAACGCAACGTTCTTTGAAGTTGCTCATGCTTGCCTAGCACATGTGAGTGCCGCCGAGACGATTGCTCTCAAGCGTAGACTTTTTGACATGACGGGCACGACTGGTGTGTTCTCCTTCCAGAAATTCTTCTGCAAAGAGCCTTTCCTCTACTTCAAGACGTTCTTGTGCTTCCATCTCCTTGGCACTCAAGCCACTGTTCTCCACACGTTCTTGTTCAAGCCTGCGGTCTCGCTCGGCCTGTTTGATTTCCTTTTCAATCGCTCTTCGTTCCTTTTGCTCGATCTTGGCTCTTCGCTTCGCCATCTTCTTGGCCTCGCGTGCCTTTTGTTCTTCTAGGCGCTTCTGCTGCTTGGGAGAGAGATCTTGGGTGTTGTTGTTGCTGTCGAATACAACGGTGTCATTAAGTACTGGGGCTTTGGCAACCATGATTTGTTTTCCTTGATAGGGTTCGTAGAGTAAGAGTTCTTTTGGACGTTTGCTGTTTTGTCTGATGCTTTTTATGACAGAACACTTCTGATATCTTTCATTTTTTTTAAGTTTGTTTTTCGATTTTCTGGTTCGATTCTGCATAGCCAAGTACTTCTACCGGTACAAGTGAAACGGGTGTCAACGTTTCAGCGCTCATCAAGTCAAAAGAACGCGAACGAAGATATCTGTCGAGAGGCTTATGACCCGATTATCCAATGAAATGACGCCTTTCAGATCACACGATCAGAACACGAACACATGACCTTTTTGACACGAACCATGCCAAAGTTAAGTCTGGCATGACTCTCTTCATGTTCACACCCACGAACGATGATTTCAATCCCGCTTGCGTGGTTTTCTGACGTTATGACGTATCGTACGTACCGGTACTCGTACTCATACTTCGTACGAAGTTGTAATCTGAGGTTCATGTACGAGTTGTATGTAATATTGGTAATCTTACTCGTATTGACGGTTCGCAGTTCGCACATGTAGTACATCGTATCCTGAACTACTACGGTGTGGTATTCCAACGCTCACGATTGAAAATTACCCACGATTCAAGAAAGTCTGAAATACAATGCCACGCAAGCCGGGCTTCAACCTTGAAGACTGGATGAAGAACATATCCAAATTCTCCATGTGCTTCTCTATGTGCAATGTACGTTGAATTGCGATTCAACGCCTTTTTACTGTTGCAAGCTTTCTCAACGGCTCCTTGGAGTAGTTGACAGAGCTAGCTCACAATCTTAGTTTTTAACCAATACATAAACCTTATTTTAGTACCTTTTTAGAGGCATACGACACTGTTTAAACAGTCGAATAACTGCTTCGATCTTATTACTACCGGTAAAGACTACTTCAACTACGCGAATAAAAATTACCATTACATCTAATAAACAACCAACTGATCCTGACGATTGTCCAGTAACAAGAGAAAACAATGTCTTACTCAGTCATCCCCTTCAAGTATGACTTTGATCAAGAGTCTATTGACAAAGTGGAATACAAGAATACCCAAGAAGTCAATGGATCTCAAGAAGTTACCAAGATCAAGATCCCCTTGATTACTGCAGGATCAACCAAACTACAAATCCTTTTTACCATCAATGAGTTCATCCGATCCAAGAAGATGCTCAACCTAACCACAGGACCAAGGATCTATGACAAGTTTGTAGATCTCCTCAGAGACTACACCGACTGTAGCTGGTGGAATAGCTATGTGTCAACCAATGTGCCGCAGAGAACTGTGGACAACTTCCAAACCACAGTGGAAGAATTTATCAACTACAAGTTCGACAACAACCTTGACGCCTACCAGAATCACAGAAGATTCCTCACCAATATCAAGAAGACAACCACCATGACAGTACACCAATTTGTAGCACAAGTCAACTTCCACAACCATGTTATCCTCCCATTACTTCCGGGACACCCACCAGAAGATGCTGAGATCAAGGAAAGAGAGTTCAAGAATCTAATCTTTGAATCGATGCCTGAGGAATGGAAACACACCTATCAACAACACCACTCTCCCCATAGAGATTCCCTATCTGAAATGATGATGAAATTCGAACGATTTCAATATGCGCAGAATAGAAAGAACAAGAAATCAAATAACCCATCTCAAAACACCAACAACAGCAACAACAATGCCAACAATAACTGTAACAACCGGAATGGAAACAACAACAACCGCAACAATCGAAACAATCAAAACAATCGCAATCGCAACAACAACAACAATAACCAACGCAACAACAACAACAACAATAACCAACGCAACAACCAAGGCAACAACAAAGGGCCGACTAGAATCTCCAATGACTCACCATGTCCTATCCATCCTGGTACCAATCATACTTGGGGTCAATGCTACACCAACAAGTATGGAACAAACTCCAATCAGTCCAATAACAACAACAGAGACAACACCAACTCGCATGTGAATGATCGCAGTAATTCCAACAACAGCAATCAATCCACTACCTCCTCTTCACATGGGAGTAACTATCATGAACCCGAACAACACATGTGTGTCTTCATCAATGAACCAGAAGAAACCATACCTGCAACCCCTTGGCCAGATCTCTTCCATGTAGATATGGATATCGACAAAGAATACTACAACTCGGATCTTCAAAGATTTCCCTCTGAAAAGACCGATTCCAACAACAACAGGCAAGATGTTGCTCCTAGCAACGACAATGTCGACATCGACCTTGCTCCAACCACAGTAAGTGTCTGCAACTCAATCAACGGATCCCTTGGAAAGTACTACTTGAAAACCCTCTTCGATTCTGGATCAACCGACAACCTCATAGTGGAATCAGCAATTCCCTCTGGAATCAAGAAGAACCTTCTAGACCAACCAATCCAAATGCAAACAACAAACGGCAAAACCACTTGCAACCACTATGTAATCTTGGAGAACACCATATTCCCAGAACTATCCTACTCGATGAAAGTCCTACAAATCAAGTGCTTTGTGGTCTCTCAGAATATCAACTACCACCTCCTTATTGGAAGGAAAACCATGAGAGATCTTGGAATGAAAATGGACTTCGAGACTTGCACCATAGAATGGTATGAGAAGACAATGAACTTCCACCCTCGGCATTACTTTGACAACAAGTCCTTGCTTCACAAAGTCATGTCCGCAGAACCACATGCCATTGCAGAAAGTTATTCCAACCAGTCTATCCAACAATCGTATGTGGATGGAACCACCAAGTATGAGAAAACTGACCTCCACAAGCTAGTCACCGAACAAAACCATCTCTCCGACCATGAAAAACAAGCCTTGTTACCAATACTCCTCCAAAATGAAGAACTTTTTGAAGGCTTGAATGACAAAGAATTAGGCATTTTCCCTAATCAAACCTTCCACATTGATCTCCAGCAAGGCGCAACTCCATATCATGTGAAACAACCCTATTCTATTCCACTGCACCAACAAGAAGCAGTGAAGAAAGAAATCAACCGACAAGTAAAACTTGGCATCCTCGAACGATGCTATGCAACCGAATGGGGAATGCCCACATTCGTAGTCCCAAAACCAGATGGCTCCTGTTGACTCATCAGTGACTTTAGAGAACTCAACAAGGTCACCAAGAAACTTCACTACCCACTCCCAAAGCTCCAAGATATCTTCCACAGAAGAAGAGGCTTCAAATATGTCACCCTTATCGATGTCAGCATGCAGTTCCACACCTTCAAACTTGATGAAGCCTCCACCTGGCTTTGCGTCCTTGTTACTCCGTTCGGAAAGTTTCGACTGCTCCGATTGCCAATGGGCTTTCTCAACTCTCCAAGTTGGGCCCAAGGCTGTATGGAACAAATGCTCTCACACTTGAAGGACATTGAAGTATATATCGATGATATTGGTATCTTCTCAGATACTCTCGAATCCCATTGCAAATCAGTCTCTTCTGTTCTGTCCTTACTGAAGTCCCACAACTTCTCTGTCAAGCCCTCCAAGTGCCACTGGTTTCAATTGCAAGCACCATGGCTTGGCCACATTATCTCTTGTGATGGTATTAGACCCAATCCAAACAAGATTGCTCCTATCCTGAAACTTGCTTTTTCCTCAACAACAACCCAACTTTGATCCTTTGTTGGGATGATTAACTTCTATCGGAACTTCTATCCCAAACGCGCTGAAATCCTTGCACCCCTTACTGACCTCTCCGGAAGAGCCAAAGGCAAAATCTCTCCAGCACCAGAACTTCTCAAAGCTTTCAACAAAGCCAAGTCCCTTATTGCCAATGATATCCTCCTTGCCTTTCCTGATCCAAACAAGCCCTTCCATGTCTATACTGATGCTTCTGACTACCAACTCGGAGCTATTGTTCGCCAAGATGGCAGAATCATCCTTTGCTTCTCCCGAAAACTCACTTCAGCTCAAAGGAAATACCCAACGATCGATAAAGAGATGCTCTGTATTGTAGAAGTCTTCAAAGAATTTCGGAACATTCTTTGGGGTGCTGAAATCATAGTATGGACAGACCACATCAACTTAACTCGCCAAAACCTCACAAGCCATCGCATTATGACTTGGAGAATGCTCCTTGAAGAATTTTCCCCAGTATTCAAGTACATTAAAGGCAAAGATAATGGCCTTGCTGATGCTCTCTCAAGGCTTCCGATCCAGCAAGACCCTCCGGAGAAGAAGAAGGAGTTCTCCGGTCCTCCCACTCTTGCTCCTGATCCAACGGATGCCGACTCGGACCTTGAAACTGACTCAACCAACTCCGACCTTCTCTCTCTTTCTGAATTGTTTCTTAACTACCCAGAAGACATTCCCATGTACCCCTTAGCCTTCGACCAACTCGCCCAAGATCAAGCAGCCAACGTAGATATCTCTACCAATCCCCGGTACACAACTGAAAACTTCAACGGCACCGACTTGAAAGTTGTAGACTCCAACGGTCGCCAGAAAATTGTACTCCCTCCAAATCGAGTGCAAGCCACGATCAAATACTACCACCACGTGCTTGGCCATGCCGGCGCAGAAAGATTGTATCGAACCATCAACCAATTCGTATACGCCCCAAACTTGAAGGACCAAATCAACGCCTTTTGCAAAACTTGTGATACGTGCCAACGATACAAGAATAGCCACCAAAGCCATGGACAGCTCCCTACCAAAGAACACCAATATGTCCCTTGGGACACCATTGCAATCGATGGAGTAGGCCCTTGGAAAATCAAGATCCCTGGGCATGGAACAGTCTCCTTCAATGGCTTTACCATCATGGACATGTGCACCAACCTCCTTGAAATCATTCGAGCCCCACAAGTAAACCCAACCGACCTCATGGCAGTCCATGCCCTTGACAATGGCTGGCTCTCCAGATATCCCAAACCAGTAAATTGTATTATCGACCAAGGAACCAACTTCATGAGTAATGATTTCCAACTCCATCTCGCCAACCTTGGAATCAAGGCCAAGGTTTGCTCTGTCCACAACCCTCAATCCAATGCGGTACTTGAAAGAGTCCACGACACCATGAAGTCTGCAATGAGAACCGAGCTCAATACAAATCCTCCACAGACTCTTCAAGAAGCCACAGACATCATCGATAGTGTCTTTGCATCGGCTTAGTTTGCCGTCCGATCAACCATCAACAAGACCTTCGGAATGACACCCGGAGCCCTTGTCTTTCATGGCGACACGTTTCTACCAATCCCTGTAATTACTGACTTGGCCATGGTCAGAAACAAAAGACAAGCTCAAATTGACAAGAATGCTATGAAAGAGAACAGCCACAGGAAGATTCATGATTACTGTGTAGGAGACCAAGTTATGGTGAAAAATGAAAAGCAAATCCCTGGAGCTTTTGACGCAAGAAGCAAAGGCCCCTACACCATACAGCAAATTCACACAAATGGTACAGTTTCCTTTCTCTTAAGAAATCACGTGATCCAACGTATGAACATTCGAAACCTGAAACCATATCACACCAACTAAAAATTTCTTATGTAAGCAATACTGGTCGCACACGACTAACAAAAATTCTGTGCCACCAATCAAACTTTTATGAGAAGGAGAAGAGTGTGGTATTCCAACGCTCACGATTGAAAATTACCCACGATTCAAGAAAATCTGAAATACAATGCCACGCAAGCCGGCCTTCAACCTTGAAGACTGGATGAAGAACATATCCAAATTCTCCATGTGCTTCTCTATGTGCAATGTACGTTGAATTGCGATTCAACGCCTTTTTACTGTTGCAAGCTTTCTCAATGGCTCCTCGGAGTAGTTGACAGAGCTAGCTCACAATCTTAGTTTTTAACCAATACATAAACCTTATTTTAGTACCTTTTTAGAGGCATACGACATACGGAGTACAAAGTAATCTTACAGGTTGAACCGTACCGGTACGGTACAATACGAAGTCAGTTTTTCATTCCAGTCATGCTTCCTTGTTTTTTCAAACAAGGGTTTCAGTACGGTATGTACCGGGTACGGGCAGGGGTAATCGTACGGGTACGTACAGCATCATTCTGTACCATACGCACGTTTGAGATCTTCAGACCTAAAATAAAACAAGTTCGAACAGATTCTCAAGATTGATGATGCGATTGGAATTATTTTCCGATCGTCCTTACTATGGAAAACATCTACCGGTATGAATAAACCTCGTGCAATTCAATGAGAAAAGCTAAACCAGAATTGATAACAAATGCTTGATTGTGCTGAATGTTATGTTCGCAACAATGAGCATCGAAACATGGAAGTTTGGTTTACATTGGCATGGTTCTCGTAAACATGTGACGATTCATGAAAACAATCCTGTCGAAACAATGGTTGGACACTTCCGTCCCTTTCATAGCTTTTATCAAAGCTCAATTCATCACTAGGCAGGATTCAGGTAACAATACAAAGTGCTTTCTCAAACTCATTCAAATATTTTTATTTCCAAGGTAAAAAACATACAGCACCATGGTAGGCCTGATCCCTCGACTTGTCCTTGACGAAGAAGAAGTTTCGAAAATCATCCACGAGATCTCCGATGATCCTACTAGTGACTCTGCAAACAACGAAATGAACAGCGAAGCAAACGAAAATGATGAAAACAAGGCAGACGATCGCTCAGACGGAATTGAAGATGACAATCCGTCGTCGATATTGCAACAAATATCTCTTCCTGGATTTATTGCCGACCCAAAGAAGCTGGTGGAGAAGCTCCAGCAAATCATGGTGGATCTACCGGAAAATTTACGCACAGCTCCAAACGTGATCAAGAAGGTGGCACTAGAACTGCCAGCGCATGCAAGCGAATTTACAGGAAACATACCTTCGACACTGGCGGAACTCCCTACTACTATCATTACGTGGACTTCAAATGGCCAGAATGTGATCACAACTACCGTGAACGTAATCAAAGATCTTCCACACCGAGCTACATTCCAGTGGAGACATCTCATCGGCGTATTGACGGTGATGATTCTCTGCCCACTTCTAGGCGAAGTCGTATTTTTCTTCCCTATGAACCCCGTTGACGACGGACCAGACGAAAACCGGGTTTTCATTTACGGTATTATGACACTCTATCAGCTCTTCATGATACTTCCGTGGGTAAAAACCTGCAGTTACGCAATGCCTCAAGTCAATATTCCAGTCCGTGCAAGGTTGTTGGCATTGTCCGTCGGCCTAATCATCGCTAAATTGATCGATGTGATATTGACGGAAGGAATATTTACCAATCAACCTATCTTTCCGATTCCATTTTCGATTCTTGTGACGGGAACAATGGGTACGCTTCCAGCTGTTCCTATCCTCTATTTCATGACCCCCAAGACGGACCGAAAAAAGGGAAACTTTTCCTTGATGTTTTCTCTGCTAATTGCTTATTGGCTAGCCCTCCTTGCGGTGATCGGGTGGGCTATCGGTATTCAACGACTCCAGGGAAATCCATGTCAATACCTTGTATTGTTCTCCTACGCCGTCTTTCGATTCGTTTGCAAGGTCTTAGTATGTGCAAACATATCAACGCGTCTCCAACCAAAAAGACATATTCAGCTGAATCTTGTGGTCGATGTTCTCTTCACAAGGGTTCAGGTTGCTACATGGCCGTTCATCGATAGTCCGTATACTTTAATGGCACTTTTCGCCAGCGAATCATCAGTGATATTATGGCGATACTACAATGGTGTAGATCGCCTCCAGCTTTGGTGGAACGCAATACTTACTACGGCGAGCATCAATGACGACGAGGGCAACGAAGAAAACAAGCTTTCGAAACGTAAACAAATAAAAGATATCACTGAAGCCTGCTTCACAGCCTCGAATCAGTACATCATCAATATGAGCCTAAGCGAAGATAAACACGACGTGATTCGGAGTTTGACATCCTGTACAACGTCGTCAATACTTGGAGAGTCAGTGACTCTCGATTCATCCTCGGTAACATCAAATGTTGCCGAAGATACACATTGCAAAATAGATTTCGATGACAACGGAGGAACGATTGTCGAGCTGCCCCATCTTTGCACTGGGACAACGCAACACTCAACTATGATTATTGAGTCTTCTGCTCTAGCGAATGATACCATCATGATTTTTGAAGACGACGACGACGACGACGACTATGACTACGACTACGACTACGACTACGACGATTTCGTTGGAGATATTTGTATTTCCAGCTCAGCGAGCATTCTGCGACGGGTAAGAGAGAGCACCGACCATGCTGCGACTAGTCTATCTGCTGTTTCAGGCATTGATTATGATCATGATCAAGTATGCGGTGATCACTTTGGTTCTTTCCATGACCCCCATGATCACTCAATCATGGAAATGGGAACCAAAAGGGAGGTATCGGCGAGTATCATGAGGCAATACGAAGGAGAGGATATTAGCAACAAGTGCATCGGCATCGAGGACAGCAATACCTCCGAACTAATCGGTGTTGAATTGGATAATCAACCTTCGTCTTCACTGCATTTTCCACAACCAGCAGCAGCAAATGTTTCACTGGAAACAAGGCCAGCGCGATCTACAGAGACTTGGGAACAGCGGGATCTTTATCACATGGTAGACTCGACAGGGTCTCTGTGCGTCAACATTATTGTTCGCATGAATCAGCAGCTCATTTTCATCGCAGTCAGGAACCTTCCCAGCTCCCAACACCTGAACCAATCCTTCCAGATCAGTGACAAGCGCTGGAGGGAAGCCCAGACTTATGGGAGCATCTTTATCCTCCTTATGCTCGGGCTGGTCATAGGGATCAATTTTAGCACTGTATTTTTCAGCAAAAAACAGGGTCTGGAAGGAAAGAAACTTTCCTTGGGTCGGGTCCTCTCCTATCTATTCAAAGAGAACTTTTGGTTTTTTTTCTTCTGGCTAATATCGACTGGGGCCCTCGTGAGTTCGGCAATGGTGAATCATTTTGGGGCCGACTTCACGATGAATTTCGAGTATCTAGACTGCCTGGAGGAAATTGAATGGCCAGCGTGTCCTTCGTAACTCGGTGGTGGGAACAAGATAACACATGAATTGGTTTCGAGAACTAGATGGATGGTGGCATATAGTAAGATACGTAGTGTGCGATCTACCAGTAATGTATATTTTTAGGCAAGCTACAAATTCGACTTCCATGACACCCAATAGAACAATTACTCAATAGGACAATCTCATCGGTGAATCACAACAATGAGTTTATCAAGAAAGGACTAGAATTTAGCGAACTACACTATCAATCTCGATTTTCATGTGTTCATGCATGTCGAAGTGAAATTGATACTTACAACCCGCCAACACTTTTGCTCTCAAGCCTCTGGACCTGGCTGCGAAGTGCTGATTGTGAGGCACCAAGTTGCAGAAAGCAAATTGTGACAAGACCATGTTCTCGAACGGCTCTTACTAAACGTATTACTGCTAATAAAAGTTACCAAATATATTGACAAGTGATAAGGGCCCATCTAACATTACATTGTGTGTTCTAGTATTGTACAGTTCGAAAGACAACCCATCTTTTCCCGTTTCGTTCCAGCGGATTTCTTTGAATGAAAATGTGATTGGTACAGAATAAAAATGCGGATTCCGAGTTGCGAAACGGAATGATTGGGATGAAAAAGATAAATAATATTTTTTTGGTCACAATCGCAATAGTTGCCTGTGACACATGGGACTTCCATTGGAAAAAAAGTCTTCTTCAATGTTCTTGCTCAAACTCGTTCGCAGTTGTTTGGCACATAAGAAGTACCAATTGTGACGAGAATGCACCCGGTAGCAGAGTGCGACTTGAGAGCGTTTCTTTATGGCGTGTTCGCTTTGGGGGTTGGGAGCAAAGCACTTGTGGCGTATTCGTGTTTGGTGGGGTTGATCCAGGAAATCAATGCAGTCACGTCAAAACTCATTGGAAATCTTCGTCGACTGGAATGATATCCGACACAATTCCTTGCTTCCGAAGACCTTCGTTGTAGACCTCCGCGACTTCAAACGCAAACATTCCCACACTAGCAATCCCGTTTTGGTGTGCTGTCATCATCGTCTGGTAGGCCATCATCTCTGCCATGCCAGTGATTTGAACCAGGGCACGGGCGACGTGTTCTCTTGTGTTGTCTCCGTCGTTATAAATGCGGACCTCCCATGTTTCTCCACCCTCTCGGTATCGTTCCTTGGACGGCGTTGTGTCTTTCTTGGTTGCCGGACGATCGAGAACTGCAGGTGCTTCGACTGTACCAGCTGCCATTCCCAGAGCGACATTTCTGCTTGCGCTACTTCTCGTCGAAGACGTAAAAGCCTTCGCAGGTTGCAACGCAAGAGCGTACGTGGACATAACAGAAAAAAACAGGGAAAGAAGGGAAACAAGTTTCATGATGGAAATCATATTTTCTTTGGAATTTCTTTGAATTGACGCTGGTCAGCAAATGTGAGTGCAATATGGTGAGGTTAACACAAGATCTAAGAATCGCGTAAAGCTGTCCGATTGTGCTGGCAGAGACGAGAGTTTGGAGGGAGGGACTTTATTTATTGCGTACGGAAGCGAACACAAACAACAGTGATGATGTTATACGTGCACTAACGAAGGAATAAAGCAATTAAGCGTGTAAAATATACCGGCAGAAGGAATTCACTGGTTGACACGCGAAGAACAAGTTGTTAGGAGGTAAAAAAGGCGGGACACGACGAAAAATATTACCGTGGTAAGTCTTTGACGATCGAAAGTGCGTTTTCGGGGACAAAAGATTGTATTTGCAGCGTTTTGAAAAAGTGAGAAGCAGGAGTTTGGTGACCACGGATGAAAAAAAATCGATCTTAATTTTGGATTTTCTTGGCGATCCTGTCTGAAAGTGTCGTTTTTTTGGCGCCAAACCACGTTATGGTTACATGGAGTATTCACGTACAAACTATCCAAATCGCCGGAAGAGATCTGTAATGTCGCCAAAAAGAAACTGTTTCAGCCTTTGAAGGAGTGCCAAACAATTTACGAAATATCGCCAAATCAACGTAAAAAAGGGGGTGAGCTAATATTTTCGCACAAACTATGTGGAAAAGAAGATACTTTTTCCGCCAGACCCCACTCGAAACTTCAACACCACATCATCAGCGAATGAAAATGCAAGTTTTTCTATCCGTTTGACCCATTCGTTCTGTCCTCCATGACTGGATTAATTTTTCAATCACTAATAATTGATACCGACACAAAGTCAATTCGACAGAAAAAATCGTCTTTTAAATAAAGGGTGAGTCAGAACAAAATTCTCCAAGAACACATTCAGTAAAGATGCCAGAGAGCATTCCATAGAACATGTCTCACTCATCTCACAATTATTATTTGATGACATCACGATGTTCCTTCATGACACTTCTGATAATATGTCAGTTCGCCACGGAACGTACTTCTTGTAGCATACCTACCGTGGGTCTCTCATACTTTGGTAAGGTACGGTAAGTACTCGTACTCGTACTTTGTATTCCATTCACAAGCGTGCGCTCTGTCCGTTATCCGTTTAACTCTCCCCCAAAATAGAATAGTGAAAAATTGAGCCCAAATTACTTGTACCGGTACCGTATTTATTGACTAATGATCCATGAAAAAAACCCGAGTTGGATCTTTGGATCTGTTGGTCGTGCATCAAACGTGGCTAAATTGAAACCGTCTAAAAGGCGTACGGGTACGAATCTTACTCGTCATTGAGTGAACTCCAATACTCGTACAGATTTATTGGTATTTCGTAATGGAACGCACCGGGACAAATCAGAGTACATAGTCCTCTACTACGAAGTATACTTCTTATTCAGATTCGATGGTTACGGTAAAATTGGTAACTACTACATCGATTAAAAGAATATCAACAAGGTTGAGCTAAACTTCGAATGAAGTTTTGTTCTGATACGGTACGCTGCTCCCATGCTTTTTGTTCCATGGCAATGAAAAAGATTTTGCTTTGTTTTCATGGGATGCGCCATTCTTTGAGACAGTACGTAATACATTACTAGTAGCGTTTGTGTTAGTGCTCGTTAAAACTACCGATGTCAAACCTTTTATGCAATGGTGTCAGCAACGAATTTTTTGATAGCTGCAGGGGAGCGATCTTCGGACTCGTACTTTACAACAGATCCGTCAGCCTTGACAACATTGACGGTGGGGAAAGATTCGGTGTTCAAGTTGGCAGAAACGAATTCACGCTCTTCGTCTCCACGGAACTTGTAGACGGGAATGTCAGAATCTTCAGCGAAAGAGGCGAAGTCGTCTTCCATCTTCTGGCAGAATTGGCACCAAGGAGCGTAAACGGCAATGACAGAAGGTTCTCCAGACTTGGTGACTTCCAAAGCGGCGTCGGTGGATTCGATGCTCTTGACGGATCCTTCTTCCCACAAATCACGATCCCAGGTCTTCTCGGCTCCGCCAACGTGGATTCCTGTTTGTCGGGAACGAGAATTTTTCGATTCAAAGGTAATGAAAAAATAGAGGGATAAAAACCATTAGAAACTGTCGTTCGACAAAAAATCCTTTGCCGCCGGGTCGACACCTAGCCTAAAACAAGCACTCGACCATCGCAAATAAAAATAAGAAAGAGCAAATGTGAAACGTACCGCACTCAGTCTTGGTGGATCCATCAGCGTTGGCAAGTCCAACGAAACGTCCCTTACGCTCGGTAGCGTAGTCGAGCCATTGGGTCTTGTCTCCCTCAAACTTGAAGTCCTTGAAGATGACAGATCCGTCTTCTGGGATAGGAATGGTGTCCTTGGCATCACCGATGGATGGGTATCCCTTGGCGTGGAGAGGGTGGTGGGGAACTTCGTATTTGGCAATGTAGTCGAAGCAATCTTCGAGAGTCCAGTAGGCCAAAGGATTGCACTTGGCAAGTCCTCCTCCGATAGGGGCGTTCTCGAAAAGATCGATCCAGGCACGTTCGAATCCCTGCCATCTGGTACGTCCATTGATCATGCAGTCAGTTTCCAAAGTCTTGAGTCCACGTTGGAAGGGCTCGACCTTGCAGACACGGTCATACTCCTCAATGTTCTCCTTCCACAAATTGGCCCCGTATCGCTTGTCGTAAGCATCCTTGTCACCGACAGGGATTCCTTCGGCGCAGAAAACTTCGGCCTTGAATCCGTAGAAATCTTCGATTTCCTTGAGGAATTCCATGGTTTCAGGGAACAAGTGGAAGGTATCGACACACATGATTTTGCATTTGGAGCTATCCTTGAGGTATCCCATGCGGTGGAGCAAGTGGGTGATGACGACATCACCAGCAATCATGGCATTGGGGAAAACGGCGTTACCGTAGTTCTCGCACGAAATTTTAAGGGCGTACATGGCCTGTTCCTCCAAGTGCTTCAATCGCATTTCCTTGGATTCTGCAATGAATTGTTCCTGGTCGAACTGTTCGGCGGCAACAGGGACAACACTGTTGCGAACAGCGGCAGGTCTGTTGGCCGGGGCAAACGCCGAAGCGAAGTTGGCGCAGTACAGGGCCGTGGCGGTGAAAAGGGCAAACTTCATGGTGTCGATTGAAATATTTTATTCAACAATAAAATTTATGACCATGTCGAAAATCAAAAGATCGATTTGTCGGATGCAAAAGTATTCTCGTCTACTCGCGTATGTGGTGTAATTTCGTCCCAGGACACTTTCAGACACGGCCAAAATGCAGGAGAACAAATCTCAAAAAAGATTCTGCGGCTGTAAATTGAAGATTTCGTGCATACGAAACCTGCCCGTTGTCAACAGTAGTAGACGAAGAACATTGCAAGAGGTCTGGATTTGGATCTAGATGTTCGCGCGCAAAATGAATTCTCGCGCACGTCAGTCGCTATTAGTGAATGATTAGACTCGTGACTAATTTTGAGTTTTTATTCCGATCGGATTGATTGAGATTAAAGCCTTGGATAAAGAGCTTATATTAAAGGGCGTTTCAAAATCCTCTAAGCCATGATTCAAATTCACCCATTACAGCATATAATGTTAACCTTATGTATCCTGTTCTTTCATTTTCGATGTGATGTACCGGTACCGGTACGAGTAATTAGTATAAGATGATTACTTCGTAAATTCGCACTTTTTCGAAATAATGCGACTGATTTGCCGAGTGGCAAACGCGCCATCGAGAAGCACGATGATGATATTTTTTATCATTTTTCGGGAAAAGAAGGAAAACAAAAAAAACTGCTGAGTGGCACTTTTTTTGTGTGGTTTCCAGGCTCCAGTCATTACAAAACAGACCATCCATTATTCATCGAAATACATCGCAATCAGCCGAGATATGACAGCTCGAAAAAATGGAATTCCTGCGGGAGATATAGGGGAGAGCGAACTGGGCCAACTCTTTCACCAAATTGCCCTATTGGTAGCAAGGAAATCGTCACCGGATGAAGATGGCGACGACGGCGTCGTGACAACTTCTGACGAAGAGAAATTGCGACTCTATGGCTTGTACAAGCGCGCAACCGATGAAAATGACAACGGGGATGAGCAAATCTCGCCCTCGAGTGTTCCATCGATTTTTCAACCCATTGCACGTTCAAAATTCTTGGCCTGGAAGGAATGTGCGTCGATGACAAGACGGGATGCCATGGACGAGTACGTAAGAATCGTAGCCTCGCGACACGACAGAATCGGAGAGGAGTGCCGTTGCCTCCGTGACCAGTTTTACCGAAAATCAAATATCACTCAAGACCGAAACAATGGTAGCAGCAGCGGCATTCGTATACAACGAAGTCCGGAGGAGAACGACGACGACGACGACGACGACGACGAACAGAAAAATGAGGTACAAGCTATCGATTCGTCCGCGCAACCGAAATTTCAATCGGAAGTTTCGACACAAGTCATTTCGAGTAATTCATCTACTGATTTTCGTCATTCTGCGAAGGCAACATCCCAAACGTCGTCGAGAAGTAACGCCATCGCAAAATGGATGGGGGTACGACCTCTGGTACCACGCGGCCGTCTCGACATTTCCTACAAAGACCTTGCTTTTGCTTTTTATCAATGCATAATACAACAGCAACAGTCAAAGCAAGAGTACGCTAGATTTACTCGAAAAATCAATGAATTGTGGGAAAATAAAGCTGTGTCGTCGACGGCGAATGGCGAGAGTTCCGAGAAGGCAACAAAAGCCCCGTCGAAAGTTGTCGTTGGATTATCCGTTCGGTCGATTTTCGACCTCTACCTCACAATGAAAGGTTACCCAGATGGCTCGGAGATTTTGGTTGTGCCACCGATCAGTGTTCCGGGGATGATGCACGTGGCGAGATATCACAATTTACGAATCGTGCCCGTGGACATTGATCAACGACAAGGAGGAAAAGACGGCGACGACACTCTCGACACGAGCAGCACAAACCGGTGGATCAATTTCGAAGAACTCCAGTCGAAAGTGACGAACAAGACGGTTGCCATAATGCTAGTCCATCCTTTCGGGATTGTAACGACCGATGATGAAATGTTGAGAAAATTGCGATCCATTGCAGATAAACACCAACTTGAATTATGGGAAGACTGCGCTGAAACCTTTACGGGCTTGGGTTCAGAAAATTATTTGGGGAGCAAAACGCATGCGGATATTCGATTTTTTTCCTTTGGGACCATCAAAACGGCCACTGCGTTAGGTGGAGGCATTGCTCTTCTAAAAAATGGCGATGTCGCAAACCACATGAACCGGCTCCAACAGAGTTTGTACACAAGTCAGCAAACGCAAATGGAATATTTTCGGAAGGTTCTGACTGCCCTCGTACTAAACTTTATTGCTGACTCTCCCTTGCGCGTGGGGCTGCTTTCTTGGTTGTGTGTGCTGTGCGGATTCAGTTTTGATGTCCTAGTCACGCATTCCGTCCGGGGTTTTCATCTTCCAAATTCGACCGGAACAGCTTTTAAGGACAACAATCGAGCAAAGAATCGTTGGATTCAAACTTATTTGGTCCGTCAAATTCGGAAAAGACCTTCCAATGCTCTTTTGGCGGTGCTCCATCGACGCTTCGAGCAGTCTAGATGGATGGCCCCGTCGGTACCCGGCCGGATTCGGCGTTGCAAACTGATGTCATCATTGTTGGAAAAAGAGATCCCAAACGTTGCATTCCCAAATCTTTACAATTTTGTACATACATACTGGGCCTTTCCGATATGTTGTCACGACCGCGAGACAATCAGCAGGAATATTCAAGCTGCCGGTTTTGATGTCGCCACCGGCGCTTCACAGCTGTGCTCCGTCTCCCAATTTACCGATGACACGAAGGGACAAAGTTTATGTCCGTCCACTGACCAACTTATGAACTCGATTCTCTATCTCCCAATTTGCAGCCAAAATATTTCAGAATTGAAACTCGTTGAATTAATACGTCACTTGGAAGACGCGCTTAAGCCTCAAACGCCTGATTCGTCATGTTCTAAATTAGACACAACAACAACAGCAACACCACGAAAGAATCCCAAGCCACTGATACATGCAACGATACTCATTGTATTGATAATGATCACCGGTACATGGACCGGCCATCTGTCATCTACAAGAATGCTTCCATTTTCTGTATTGATTATGTTTGGATGCATAATACGAATTTGCGGGGAAAAGCTGTTGCACTGGACTACTGCTGAATTCTATTTGAAGGAGTCTTCTGCATTTGCTGAGAATTGCGACATGATAGATGCTATTTGTGATGACGGAGAATCAATATGCAACAACGAGCCGTCAATGAATACGTCACAATTTTCGAAGCAAGATGGAGTTCTGAATAGTATGGAATGCTTAAGGATAATGGCTTCTACGAACAACAACGGCGTGGCTGGCAAGAGGACAGTAATATTGACGGGAGCTACAGGTTTCGTAGGCTCAGCGCTTCTTAGGGATCTACTAGTGCACAGAGTCGCGCTTTCACTGGAGAAAATAATTATTTTATGTCGAAAGAAAGGGGAATTGTCGGCAGAATCAAGATTGAAAAGTTTGTTAAGTAAACCAATCTTCGAATTCCTCCCGCAAGAGGAAAAGCTATCTTTGATTGAAGTTGTTGAAGGGGATGTCACGATGCATTCGGCAGGTTTATCCCCAATGGATTTGGCACGTATTGTACAAGACCTAAACATATCGCATGTTTTCCATTGCGCAGCGGCTGTGAGTTTTACACTGGAGTTTCCAAATGCAGCGCAAAGCAACATAACTTCATCCTTGAATATGCAGGCGCTAACAGGACGGCTGAAAAACAAAGAAGCACAATTTGTTCACATCAGCACTGCTTTTGTTCACGGTGATAAAATCGGATCAAAGGAATCACCACTTCCCGAAGAGCTTTTTGACTTTGAGTCATTTGATCCAAGCGAGATTTATAGATCGATGATTGGAACTCAATTCTATGCAAGCAAAGCAATGGCAGAATTAAACTTCCCGAACACATATTCCTTCAGCAAAAGCGTCTGCGAGCATTTATTATCGCAAAACAATCATGTGGACACTCTTATCATACGTCCCAGTATCGTTGGACCTGCAATAGAGACACCGTTCGAAGGTTGGGCTGGGGATCGACCATCAACAATTGTTGCTGGACCTTGCCTCCACTTGAGCCATCAATGGAATATTTGGCACCTCGGAAGACAACGGGCCACGTGTTTCCCTGTCGATTTGCTGGCACGTTTCATAATCTCGAAGGCCTTTCATGATGATTCTAGTCAAAGAACAAATTGTTCCAATGATGGAGCATCTTCCTCGGACGGTAGTTTTGAACGGATCAGCAATAACAGTGATGAATATTCTGAATCTGAAGAGATTGGGTCAACAGCGTCGTCACAGAACATGGTATATTGCCGATTCCCCAGGATATTCAATGCAACATGGGATACTCGATCGAGTCAAAATGCTTTATTCTCTTGGCTTGAATTTAGCGTAGCGTATCTGCACCTTGGATCTGTGTTGGGGTATTTCAGTCGATCAAGCGCCATGATGCAACTTTTTATATCGGCACAACTGATTCCAAGGATCAAACCAAGTAACGCGACGTATGAATTGCTTCAAAGTTTACTCATACGGCCACCATTCGAGCTTGCTGCAGCCTCTTATGAGTACATGAGATTCAATAATCCTAAACTCACGAAACTCTTGGCATTTCTGGATCTGCCACTGCTCTTTTATCCGTTTGTCAAAACTGAGTTCTATTTTCAATCTGAATTGACTGCACCCCATAGCTTCGATGTAAAGCGATACAGCTTTAGTTGTGGGGTCGCAGCACATCGGTTCATTTCATCAAGAATGGGATCGAAAGAAAAAACGTTGGGTAGACTCGATTCACTGAAAAAAATGTCTTCGTTCGCTGTGGGCGGTAAAAATCATTCGCATGGTTCGTCCTATCTTTGGTGGGCTATTTGTCAGCCTAGAGGAGACATCCTCCTAAGGCTAGTGGCAGCATTTGTTGGTTATTTGCTAGGGGCAATTTCAACTGTAGTAACAGTTGATTTGAATTCATTTCGTAACCATCTCTCGGCAGTAAGATCAAAGGGCACAAGTAGACCAGTGCACTTGGTCTTAGCGCCAACCCATCGATCATTTTTCGACTTCATTCTATTGAGTTACGTCTTCTTTTCCCTGCCAGAGCTTCAGATAAATCTTCCTTTTATCATCGCCGCCGATGAATTTCAGCATCTACCAGTAATCGGATGGTTGGCTCGGCAATTACAAGCATTCTATATTCAGAGAGGAAAAGGTAGGGCTGACGCAAATCTGTCCACAAAGTTAGAATCACTGAAAGAGCAACATGGGGCTGTAACGTTCGAGGTTTTCATTGAAGGTAGAAGAAGCAGAGACCGTCGTTTTGTTGAACCAAAAACAGGACTGCTCAAGAGTCTCAAGACTTCAGGAGGAGAGCATGTGATTCTTCCCATAACAATCAATTATGAATGTGTTCCTGAGCAGCACATTCTATCGGAGGAAGCAGCTAGTTCTAATCGGAGAATGCTGAACTTGACGGGGATGGTTTTGTGGCTGAAGGAAGTATTGAGAGGAAAGGTCGATATCGGGAAGATTCACATCGCAGCCTCCGACCCGCTTTCTTTAGACTGTAGAAGTGATACCGATTTTAAACTTTTGGTGGATGAAATACAAAAAAAGCAACAGAAAGACATTGTTTTGTCTGACTATCACCTGAAGGCGGCATCATGTTTGATTGACGTTGAATATTCAATCCTGAAAACAGCGCTGCCAAAACTCGGGTGCCGTTTTTGGCCTGAGACTTGCATCGTCAATTTGCCTGAGCTCCCTGGCGACCCAACCAATTTGTTGACGGTCGTGTTGCATTTCGGGCACATTCTCGCTCCTCTATTTTTCAAAAATCGAAGAAAATGGTCTATTTGGCTCAACCGACTGTGTTCATCGAGTTTTGAAGAATCGATTCTTTTGGATAACGATGTCAATCTGCTATACAATCGGCTAGGGAAAATGTTCGACTCAGCTGACACTGCAGTCAATGATGCGTTGTCCAGATTAAAAAGTAAAGGATTCGAAGACCCGGATTGTGACCATGTCTTTCAAACAGCGGAAGCAATGAAACCGTTTGATATCCCTGGACCAGTGATGCGTGCGGCTGTTCTGATGAGAATTGGTGTTCCTGGGAAAAGAGAAAAGCGTAATAATCTTTTATCTCCGGTACCCGTCGGCAACATGATGTTTGCAAATCTTTCTGATAGTGACGAAAATATTGGATTCTGGGGTTTCAAAGATTCGGGATTTATCGCCAAAACCGACAACCGTGGGAGACGATACGTTACAATGAAGGGCACACGATACGCTCTGTGCGGGAAACGAATGACCAAAATACTTCCATTCATCGAATCCGCACTCAACGTCAAAATCAATACCGCGAACGAGTTTACTTGTATGCATCCAAGGTGGCATTCCACCGTGGAAACCGATCTACCTCTGGCTGATCAAAAGTATTTAGAGAGCTTGCTACAAGGCCAGCTTTCTTTTTCTACCCTTGATAGACTTCGCCACGGGACGGGTCATTCCCAAGAAGACGTCTTTGCAATTCGGAACGGTGAGGACATTCGCATACCCGACGCTGTTCTCTGGCCATCATCGGAAGCGCAAGTCATAGCCATCGTCGACGCTGCCAGACGCAAGGGCTGGTGCTTGATCCCGTATGGCGGTGGAACCAACGTCATCGAGGCGACTCGATGCCCGTCGAAGCAGGTGGAACCACGGCCAATTCTTACCGTCAGCACAAAACGACTGAATCGGATCCTGTGGCTCAACGAGGAAGACGGCCTAGCGCATATAGAAGCCGGCATAACGGGTCGCGAATTGGTGGAAATTCTCGACCGCAGGGGCTACACCATGGGGCACGAACCAGACAGCATTGAATTCAGTACCCTGGGTGGTTGGATCGCCACGAAGGCCAGCGGCATGAAGCGAAGCAAGTATGGAAACATCGAAAACATAGTCGTCTCCTCACGAATCGTGGGCCCCAACGGCGTTCTGTGGAAGGGAGCCGGCGACCAAACAAAGATCGTCGCGGGAAGGCACTCGGAAGGCATGGACGTTCACGACCTGGCCTTTGGGTCGGAAGGATGCCTCGGAATCGTCACGAGCGCGGTGATTCGCGTGTGGCCCCTCCCGGAAGTCAGGACCTACGACAGTGTCGTCTTCCCGACCTTCCGAGATGGCCTGTCGTTTTTGCGAGCGCTCTCCCGCGAACCCCGCTCGATGCCTTCCTGCGTTCGGTTGCTCGACAACGCGCACTTTCGTCTGGGACAGGCCCTGCGTCCGGACGAATCTTCGTGGATGCATCGGGCAAAGGACGCGGTGGGCAAGGCCCTGGCGTCGGCCTGGCTGGCCCGCGACTGGGACCCCGAGTCCGTCGTGTGCGCCACCCTCAGCTACGAGGGAAGCGACCGGGAGGTCCGGGATCAAATGGCGGCCGTGGCGCGTCTCGCCCGCACCCACGGGGGACTGCGACTGGGAGCCGGCGTCGGCAAGGCCGGGTACGAGCTGACGTTCATGATTGCCTACCTCCGCGACTTTGCCATGACCTACCACGTCCTGGGAGAATCATTCGAGACCTTTGTGCCGTGGTCCCGGATCGAACCCCTGATTGCCGCCACGAAGGACCGGATCTGCGCCGAACACGACGCGCTGTTACTCCCCGGCCGGCCCTTCGTCGGGTGCCGCGTGACCCAGCTCTACCACGAGGGAGCCTGCCTGTACTTTTACTTGTGCATCGGGTTCGAAGGAATCGGGGACGGACGGGCCAGCACGGTGTACGCGGACCTGGAACGGGCCGCCCGGGACGAAATCCTCCGGCAGGGTGGATCCCTCAGCCACCACCACGGTCTGGGCAAGTTGCGGTCGTCCTTCGCCAAGGAGCGATCATCGCCCGGATTCCAATCGGTGATCGCGTCCCTCAAGGAGAGCATGGATCGGGACAACGTGTTTGGTGCTCGAAACGGTCTGTTTGCACCGTAAGAAACGGAACGCACGGCGATAACAAGTCTCGCGAACGAAAATGCGCCGCGATCGATTGTGTTCAAAAAGTACTTTTTCTAATGTTAATAATAGCACAGAGGTGGTTATAATCTATCGCGGAGATGGTTGGCGTAGAAAGGAATGAAATCTGGAGCGGGATGGTAGTAGCAGGTTTTGTTTTTGCCTTGGTAGCGTACCTTATTCAGTGGATCGACCAATTGGCCGCAATGAGCCGTGCCGAACTCCCCTCGTCGTTTTTTGTTTTTGTTTTTCCCTTGGTTTCCCTCACCCGAAACACTCCCGCTTCCTCCCCCGCATCCGCACCTGCTCGAGGCGTTGCAGAGTGGTTTGGTGGTGTGACTTGCGCTTTTTCCCGTTTCCGTTCCCCGCATTCGCATCGTCGTCCTCGAGTTCCGTCGTGGCGAGTTTGTATTCGTCCAGGACCCGATCGAAAAAGCCATCGGAGAGATCGGGATGCGTCGACAGCAGGGCTCGTTCCAATACGTACAGGTCGACGGCTTGTTCCTCGACGCTGGTAGTGGATTTGGACAACCCAAAATCGATCAGGGCCAGCTCGGTGAGGGGGGAGTCTTCTTTGTCGCCGTCGCCGTCGCCTTTGTTTTCCAGCAGGATCATGTTGGAAGTGGTCAGATCGCCGTGGACGATTCCAATGTTGTGGAGTCGTCCCAGCAAGCGTCCCATCTGGCGGGCCAGGACCGATTCGTTGTCGTTGTCGTTGTCGTTGTGGTTATCGTTGCTATTGGTCATCGTGGCATTCCCTGAGTCACTGCTTTTGTTGTTACTTTCCTTCCCGAGATCTCCGTTGTTGGTTTCTGGAAGTTGCTGTTGCTGGAGGTACGACTTGACGCTCGGACCGTTCAGGTATTCCAGGTACAAGCTGGGAGGAGACACCCGCAGGACTTTCGGAACCCTGATTTTGGACTTGGACGCGCATTTTTCCAAGAGCTTGGCTTCCGATCGGCACCGGCTCTTGGTGAGGCGGACGTCGAGATCGGGATGCCGGTACGCCTTGGAAAATCGTTCCTTGCAAATGACGAACGTCGGGTTATTGCCATTGGCACCGGTATCGCCCGACGATGACAGTTGTTGTTGTTGTTGCTGCTGCTGCTGTTGCTGTTCTTCTTCTTCTTCTTCTTTTTGGTCGACCGATTGCGACGCGCACGGCAGCTTCCAGACCCGTGCCTCCGCTCCCTGGGAAATCAGGGTCCATTCCTCTCGGGGAGACGGATCGAACGATCCCTTGTCTTTGTCGTTCTCTTTGTCTTGTGCAGTGGTGGAAGACGACGACATGATTGGTTGGTTGATTGATTGATTGATTGTTTCGAAAGCGATGCTTTTCAGTTCTGGTGTTGTGTCGAGTACGAGTTCGTACTACCGGTATTATTGTATTCTGCAGATTAAGTCGGATGGATTTTGATCGATTTTGATGGATCAAAGAGTAGCGGCTTCGCTTTGTGAGTTCCAGACAAGAAGTTTGTGTCCAAAATAAATTGGGGTGAGATGATTTCGAGGTAGATTTCAGATTACGCACTATTTGATTGATTGATTCCCCCGAAATAGCCCTTTTCAAGATTATTGATTTTGTACATATGAATACTACGTGTGTATCCGATCACGATTCACGATTCACGATCCATGCCAAGTGCCAAGTCTGTACTTCCCACCCGAACGCAAAGCCATTGGAGGCAAGCAAATCCACGACTGGCCATGGCCAAGCTCCGCACTCAAACCAAAACGATGGCGGGTGTTGTACGGTACTCATACTCGTACGGTAAGATTACCGGAAGATGAAATCCCGATGGGCATGTGTTCTCGGGAATTCGTTGAATTGAATAGCATCTGTGGACAGATACGGCACATCCTGTCATCAACAAGAGAGCGTTGTAGAACCGAGATTTCGAACATGACGTCCTCCTCCTCCTCCTCGTCATCGTCATCGATCGCCAAGACGTGTTTCGACGCCATTCGCGCAAAGCAATCGGCTCTGGCGGCGGGATACGATCCGATGGTGGCCGAACAATTGGACGTGTACCACGATTTGTTGTCGAGGGCCGTCGATTCGTCATCATCATCTGCGGTTGGTGATCGCGATCGCGATCGCAATCGCAAACCGAGGCGGCAAACGCCACTGGTCAACGCGGGGTATGCGTCCCGCGTCCTGTCCGTGTCGCAGGCGATCCGATCCTTTGTGGCGTACCATCGATGGGCGGCATCAACATCGGCATCAACATCGGCATCGGCGCCATCCTCTTCGCCGAATCCACGAAAACGATCACTGCGAATCGTCCTCCTAGGATGCGGGGTAGACGTCATTGGATTGTGGGCCAGATCGTTGCTGCTACCGGCAAATGACGATGATGATGGCGATCCTTCGCTACAGATCGTCGAGGTGGACACCCCGGAGGTGTGTTCCGTCAAGCGAGCAATGATTGCCGACCGGGGTATGGTTCGAAATATTGTGGAACGCGTTGTTGGTGGTGGGGGAACGAACGATCGAAATAGCACCAGCGGCAGCGGCAGTGGCAGCGGCAGCAACAATCGCACGTACTACACCGGAACGATCGTGCTTCCGTCTGCGGATCACGCCGAGCGCGAGGGAGCCGGGACTTCCGAGGAGAGCAATTGGGATTACGTTCTGGTTCCGGGGGACCTGAACGATGTTTCTACGCTGGAGCCCGTGCTGCTCGGATCCAACAACGCCGACGACAACACTCCCGTCCCGACACTGGTCGTTTCGGAACTGGTCCTGTCCTACCTGACCCCCGCCGGGACCGACGCTCTGCTGGAGTGGTGCTCCGAGCACCTCTGCACCACCCCCGACAGCGCCCTGGTCGCGCTGGAACCGCTGGGAGCTCCCGGCAATGATGCCGCTGCTCCCTGCATATCGGTGGAGGAGGGATACCGCAGGGACTACTGCCACAGATTCCGCGACAAGCTCGAGAGGGGACAATCGTCCGCATCATCATCATCGCCATCATCATCATCTGCCGGTAGCATCGAAACGAAAACGAAGGACGGATTCTTTCACCCCATCGGGCGTTCCGAAACGGAAATGGCCCAGCGAATGGTGGCCGCCGGCTTTTCCGAAACCTCCTCCGCGGCGAACCTCGGCGTGGTGTCCTCGTTTGCATCGGCGTCGGCGTTTGCATCGGCATCGGCATCGGCATCGGCAGCTGATACCGGAACCGAGCCAAGGACTGCCGCCACCCTGGAGTGCCCCGAGCTCTTTGACGAGCACGCCGGATGGATCCTCCACCTGCGGTCCTACACCATGGTGTGCGGATTCGGGGTGGGTGGTCAGCGGCGGTGTCCGGATTCGAACTCGAACTCGAATTCGGAATCCGATCCGGCGGTTCTGCTGTTGCGCCGCCTCCTGTGTCCATGGGGGAAGAATCCTCGGGGACGATCGAGACCGGAGGACCTGGCCCTGGTGCGAGCGGGAATCCCCCTCCTGCTGCCCGCCACCACCAAGGGAATCGAAACTGCCACGGCCACGGCCACGGCCGTTGCGGAAATCGAGGTCTGCGACGAGCCCTCCGTCCGGGATCTCTTTGCAAACACCTACGGTCCCGAGTACACCGAACAGCACCCCGCCATTCGAAAACTCGTCAAGGCCGTGCTGAACAAGGACCTGAGGGGGAACGTACAGCAAACACAAACATCGTCACGACGATGCATCAGCAACAGCAACAACATCATCGGCAGCGACGGCACCACCCCGGACGGATCCTCCTCGGCCATTGCGAACTTCTATCGGTCCGCCAGGGGCATATTTTTGGTGGCCCTTCGTTGCGTTACCAATGGCCGCCGGGAGGTGGTCGGGTGCGTCGGAATCCGATCCAGCGAGGTCGTCACCAAGGACGAGGAACGGGGCCGCACCCTCGAGCTCTTTCGGTTGGCCGTGGACGCTCGCTGCCGGGGGCAGGGCATCGGCGGCCACCTGCTCCGGGCCGCGGAAGCGTACGCACGGGAACCAAATCGGCAACGAGAAAGAGGCACCCTCCGCGTCGTGGCCAAGACGCTGACCATCCTGGAGGCCGCCGGGACGCTCTACGAATCGGCCGGATACACCGCCGAATCCGAAACCCCGCTCGGGGCAACCCGGTTGGTGCTCCGAACCTATGCCAAGGAATTGTAGGCGACCGCCACCGATCGATCGACCGACCGACGAATCATCCATCGGAAGCGAGGCCGCGGTGGACAAACAGAACCACCGTCGACTGGAATAATGCGATCCGACGCTGAAAATCCCACTTCCGCTCTTTGTTCCTTTCGTCCGCGAGGGGAAACGTCTCGATTTTCAAAATTTGGAGTTGTGCATTGGATCTTTTGCCACACGCATCATGCGAGTGGCAGCAACTGGATGGAGCTCCTGCACTACGAGCGATGCTCATGGCGTCGTGGGAGTCAGCATTTATGGTTTGCATACCCAACATCGTCGATTTAGTAGTTGCTTCGGAAACAGAGACCTTTTCGGAATACAAGGGCAATGTTCAAACTCACTACAGTCAGGAGTAGATGCATCCTGAAGGAGACAGAACTACAAATTCAATCGTTGATTCGAAATCAACGGACCTCTGGAAAACAATCTTTTCAACGATAAAAGACCGCTCCGTACCAAGGCTCAATTCACTGTATTTCATACTCTTACTGTGCCATTTCTCGGTACGTTGATAAAAGATTAGGACCGGAAGTTCACTCTCTCATCTACTCCAATCAGTTCCCTATATTGTAGCCATTTTGTTTCTCAGTGAAAAAATCTTTCTTTTTTGTCGGGTTTCGCGTTACAGCATTGATTCATCATTCCCAATCGTCACTGTACTGTGCTCGCTACATTGCGGAATTCGATTCGGGGTCTCTCAATATGTACTCCATGCGCTGATTGAATTTCAATCACTTCGTAGTATTTACGGCACCAAGTTCTTTCAAAGCTCCTTTGTATTGATATTCTTATTTCTTCCAGATTTTTCATACCGACATACTTTCATCAAACAAACGTCGGTTTGACTGTGCGTTCATTTGTGTCTTCACTGCTCTCTGTCTAGAGGTTCCAAGTTTAGACATGCATATATTACTAGGGAAAGTAAGGCCCCCGTCATGCTGCAAAGAGGTTTGTGGTTTGAACGAGATGAGCGGCTCGTGCAATTGTCTCTTTAAGAAATAATAATATTATTATCCATGTAATTCTCCCTTCCCTCTCCTATCAGGCCTATAATAGCTACAGTGCACATGATTCCCACACACCTTCTGATGAACCCCAGCATTTGCACCCATTGTGGCGCTCCGATTCATCAGGCAAGCGAGTGACAGGCTCTGGACAATAGTAGTTGTGGCATGGGATGTATGTCCTTTCCTCTGTCTTAAAAATGCAGTTACAAAGTAAACACCAAATTGAAATATGGGATAATACAAAATGTGCACTTGGAAATCTGAGGAATGATTATTTATGGTCCTCCTCTTGGCTCTTCTTGATCAATAAGGATGATACTACAGGGTACGAGTACCGGTACCCGGTTCGTACACGTAACTTTAAAAAGGAGGATTTCAAAACTTTCTCGAAAAATATGAAAATTCGTGATTTGACTCAACCGATTGCTTATCATTCTAATCATAGATCCCAGGGCCTGATGTCTGTCAGATTTTGTTTCTGGGTGCTGATGACTGATTGGTGCCGATAATGATGTTCATCACAAAGACACAAGAACGCAGTGAAAGTCTCACCGTTGCAGAAGACACTATACTTTTCAGTTGTGTTGGGGCTGGTGCCGTCGACAATACACCGCTCTCCAACAAACTACTGTATCATCGAACCGTGACAATGAAAAAGATTGTTCTTTTGACGTATGAATTCACCTACAGTCCGTTCAGTGGCAACGGAATATTGGCTCGCTCGCTCGTCAAATCCTTCCTTGGATTGGGATGCACGGTCACCGTCTGGTGCTGTCGTCCTTCCCGAGAGAATGACACGAATGACGAGGATGGAAGCAATAGCAAAGGAAATCATGCGCATAGCGACGATAATCACCTAGCTCCGCCAGAAATATCAAACGATTCGATGGAGCGTTTGGAACTCTTGTCTACGGTTGTGCCTGGCAGTGCATGGAAGCGGGTTGACGATCAATCCTGTTGGAGAGACTTTACCATATCGAACTTCCTCCCATCCGAAGCCAGCAATGAACAATTGGTTCGTCTTCGAACAGCAATTTCAGAGGCAGATGTGTTGTGTGCGATTGATTGGACTGGCGCTGTTGCCTATCGGTCCATCATAGAACACGGAAGACTATTGAAGGTGGATGACGATGGTGGTGACAGTGACTTCCGCCATGTCGACGTAACTTCGAAGTTCCACTTGTACCTCAATTTCCGCGTTTTTAGTTTGGGGGTTGGCGATGACAAACGGCGGGCCTGGTATAACGAAATGGAATACAAAGCAATGAAAAATGCCAATGTCGTGGTTTCGTTGTCCTCCAAGGATACTCAGCAATTATCTGACATAGTACAAGAAAACAAAGAGCAAAGCACAATTCTAATGGAACCAAAAATACCAATAGAAACCGTTTTACCTCCGCTTCGACAAGACATGGAAAGCTTCGCCAAAACTTGTCAGAATTCGGAAGACTTTCTGTGTCATTTGCCGGATTTGATACGATCTCGGATAGCAAGCAATGCAAGCGCAACCAGTTCCAATCCCTCTGCTAGTATTTCCAATCTCCTCTTTTCGCAACGGCCGATCATTGCGTGTGTGGCACGGCAATCGCCAGAAAAGGCCATTCATCGCTTTGTTCGGTTTGCTGAAATGGCCGCCGACGTCCTGCAAGAATTGCATCTGACGGTCGTCTTGGCGGGGGCCGCCTCCGATGTCGAGTATGCCCGCGAATCGCAACAGCGGCTGCTCCGAGCCGTCCCTTCTGCAATCGTCATCGATCGATTTCTTTCCCCGAAAGAGCTGGGAGCCTTATTCGCGCACACTCTCGTGAATTTTCATCCATCCTCCTACGATGCATATGGAATGACCATTGTCGAAGCTGCTGCATTTGGGGCGCCAACGGTGCTGGCGGGAGCATCTATAGGAGCCTTCCGTCTCTTGGGTGAGGATGGATGCTTACAAGTAGATATGAACGACGACACGGATGGAAATTGTTTTTCGCAACAATCTTTGACAACGGTTGTTGACTTCCTTAGAACATGTAAAACAGACGGAAGATCGTGGGAGAAACTTTCTCTGGTAGCACTAGAAAAGGCGCTTGCATGGGACGAAAAATCCTACGGGGAACGAATGCTGCAAATTATTGATACAACGAGCAATGGATGATGATAATGACTTTTTTCCTTGAAACGGCGTCATCAAAACGGAGGAAAGAGCAAAGCCTTCCGTGCGAATTCCATGCCTGTATGATGGAGAAACATGTCTTGCTCATCAACAGGGTCCACTCCGATTGAATCACTGTTTGAGCTATAGAAATAATTGCTTGTGATTTTATAACTGGTGCACTCCTCCGGAGACTCGTATTTGAAGAGGCCGAGCTTCTCTGGGTCTGTTTCGCTATCGGGTGTGCGTGCAAAAGATATCAGGACAAGAGCTCGGTTGTAAATTCCTGAAGCTTTCATTGACGATAACCAGCCTTCATGATTAGCCGCAGTATGAGCATCAGTATCAATGCCGGCTTCGACTTCTCTTTCTTTTGCGTATACTTCTACGGTTTCGACATCGTCCTGAATGTAAGCAATACGGATGCGAGCTCTTGCTTGATCTGATTCGGGTAAAAATGACGCAACCATGGCGGGGCTTTCTTCAACATTCGGAACTTCAGTGACCATGATAGCCATGGCTTGGCAATTCCGTTCCGACAAGTGGCGGTAAAGCTTGTGTAGAATACGACGAAGGCATATCATACCATCGAGGCCGCCACCAACCCCGTACAATGGTGTTTTCAGATGGATATCAGAGGCTGTTGGAGGTGGAATCGCCACGAACGGTGGATTGCACAATACGAAATCAAAAGTTGAAGGCTGCATATTTGTGAACGATTCGAATAGATCTCCGCAAAGACCAAACGTAGATTCATCTGATTGGACGCAATCCAAGTTGTCTTGTTGCGTCTCGGGAATAATGTCGGTTGCAAACTGAACTTCATTTATGGCCAGATTCGCTGTCACGAAATGCATAGCTCTTGTGTTTATATCCGACAAGACCAATGCACATGACGCCTCTTCGACGGAAGATGACACGCACGACATGTAGCATCGCCAGGCGAAAATTCCTTGAATTCCACACCCGCAGCAAAGATCTAATATACGTTTGTGAGAGGACAGATTTTGCGATGGCATTGTCGCTTCGACTTGCCGTTTAGTACCATCTACAATTAGTCGTCGTTGGCGTACCATTTCACCAACCGTCACAGCTAGGAGTTCCAGAGTATCGTATCCCACTGGCATGATAGCGTTGTGAGTCTGTCGCAAGCTTTCAATATTCCAATCGGTAACAAACAGACTAAACGACTCCTCTGCTTGAATATCATCCTTCGAATCTCCGATGTTTGGCAGAAAGACACCAATGTCGAGAGGATATATCTGAACCTCGGCAACCAACTTGGTATCAGGTTCGACAGGGCTCGGTCTGAGGAGTCTTGCTCGGAGCAAAATATCGACAGCGTTCAAGCCCAAAACCTCGATGGCTTCGCTGCGATGAATTGCCAATCCAAAAAGAAACAACCACACCAATACTTCTAATTCTCCCAGCAATGATGGATCCTCGGCGGAATCGGCATTCTTTCTTCTTCTAGCCCAATATACATCACGCCGGTGTTGCAAGAAACTCTGCGCACTGAAAATCCGTTCTTCGTCCGCGTCATGGTCGTAATCTTCTATGTGAGGAAAGAGAAACGATTGGCATGCCTTTAGTCGATATCCTCGGCAAAAAAACAATTCTTTGATATCTTTTCCAAGAACTCTTGCGCTTCTAGTGGGAATAAATTTTCCGGACGTATTCCTCTGATCGTGTTGTATCTCAAACACTCCCCGACTAGAGATCTCCTCGATCGGTGTGTGATCCTCATTCCCACTGTCAACAAACTCGGCCGGAACCGTTTCTTCGAGATCCCGTCTCATGCCCAGCAATCGAATTGCATCCGTTGTTTTGAAACGAGCACACGCCTTCATTCGTTGAAAATGGGCCCGGATGCAATCCTCTACGTTCCCATTTCTCTTGCTTGTAATCGCCTTGTCCAGCCAATCGTCCGCGATCATATCGGCTTCCTCATCGTCGTCATCGGAGTTGTCTGGTGATGTTCTTTGGCATTTGCTTTCACTTTCATCTCCGGTATGAGTTGGGGAAATTGAATCGTTCATTGCGGACTGAACTTGTCTTCGGGTTCGAAGAAGTTGGCGATTCGAAAGATTGATTGATCGAAGACTTCAGATAGTTGATGTGAGAGATGAGAGACGAGCAAAAACTGAGGAAAACTGTGATGGATCACATCACATAACGTACCCGTACCGGTACTGGGCCCTGGTACTTCTGGCATATCACAGACACATTCGTCTGTCCGTCGCTCTAAAACCATGTTCTCGAGGGGAAAAAAATACGAAGTACTCTACTTCGTAATACCGTACGGTACGTACAGGTACGAGTGCGTACCAGTAAGTCACTTCGTAATAGTAATATTCCGGGGTAATCCCATGGCTTCTGACAGAGGACCAGCACGTGACTCGCTCCTAAGTACCAAGGAAAATGAGTGATTCCCACCAGATGAAAGTGAATAGAATCGAAAGTTAATAAAAAGTATATAGAATGGATACTTTTTTATCACACCCAACGGAGGAATACTTTTATTAACTGCCAAATTTGGAATTTGGAATCCCTAAAGAAGAAACAGTAACTCTCAAGCAAGCCTGTTAAGTATTCAAGGATGGCATTTGATGATATCAGTCTTTTAAGAGGTTAAGTAATAGTATCGGTGGGCCCTTTCCTTGATCAGAATATATGGAATGAATGAGGTCCATTCCGATCCGGTATTGATTTTCATGATTGCAATAAGTAACTTCCTCACGGGCTCCTATACGTACTCTTTTGAATGCACATATGGGCTCCAAGTGTTTACTTATTGATCCGGTTTTTAAGGATGCCTTGGTTCGAATCTTTTAACCCGCTTCTTTTGCACCCCTAAGTGAAATCGTTTTTACCACTTAACAACAACAGAGGCACATGACTGATTCGTCCGTTGGGTGACTGAAATCTTTGATTTTAAGATTCCGTTGAAATTTATTCAGTGTTAAAAAAGTGAATAAAAACTGTCAGTCGGACACATGTCGACTGACAAATTTTATTCAGAAATGAATAAATCTATGTAGAAAACACATACTTTTTATGTGTTTTTTCATTAATTTTATTCGTTTTCATCTGGTGGGAATCACTCAATGAGGGTTTAAAAAATCATGCAGAGGGGAAATACTCTGGTATTTTCGAAATTACTCTGGTATTTTTATAAATACCAGAAGTGTTTTCTTCTACCAGTGCATAATTTCCTGTAGTATTTTCTGAGTGTTCAGTACTATTTTCTACGTGATTTCTAGTAGTATTTTCTGTCTCCTATCAGTAATTTCTGTCGACATTTCCAGTAGTATTTGAGCACTATTCTCCTGCCACTATTTTTTATCCTCCCAGAACACACGAATGCACAGCAGACTAGGGACCAGGCCAGAGTGTATGCCCAAAAATGAGCTAGAATTAGTTTCTAAACCTATTTCTTACGATGGTGACTGTTAAGGCTCCTGTTGGGGTCAAAATCTGACGAGCTTGTAGTTCGTGTGCTTCTTGTAGTTTGGACGCTGGAGCGAGAAATGCGGTCGTCCTTTAATGAACAAAGCAGCGCTTCTTGTAGCTCGGATGCCACAGATACACCAGTTCCCTAGATCAGAGCAGTGCAGTGCGTGTAGTTTGGATGCCAGAGCAAGAAATACACAGTTTCCTCTGGATTGGAGCAGTGCGGTTCTTGTAGTTGCTTCCAATGCCATTCCTAGACCGGAGCAGCGCAGGACTGGCTGGTAGTTAGGACTCCAAAGCAAGAATGCACACTTCCCTATACCGGAGCAGGCACTGCTTGTAGTTTGGACACCGCGGATAAACTAGTCCCTCAGATTGGAGCAGCGCAGTGCTTGTAGTTTGAATGGGAATAGTTACAAGGGAGTATCACGGCTCGAGTCCACGATGGCCTGGGAGGTGGGAATAGCCATCGTTTCCACTGTACTACTAGAATTAATACACAAAATGATGATGCCAAGGAGACAAGGGTGCCAAGCAATACCAACGACAACAACGGCAATGGCAGCAGCTCCAAATCAAACAGAACAGCCTCCACCCCAATTGGAAGGTGATCTATTTCCATGGTCGGGGAGCAAAAAGAAGCAAAGAAGCAGCAGTATTGTGAGATAGGAATAAATAAATGACAACATGACAATGAGGACAAGGACAGCAGCAGCTCCAAATTAAACAGAACAGCCTGAATGTGTTCCCCCAAGCAAACAAAGGACCGGCAATGACTTATAGCTAATAGGATGGGTTTTGTGTTGTTGTAATAGTAGTGTAGGGAGCACATGATCAGAATGAACAAACGGCGATCATGACGACAATGACAACAGCTCCAAATCAAACAGAAACAGCGGAAGCCCCTTCCCCTCAAGCAAACAAAGGGCCAGCAATAACTTACAGTGCTAATAGGATGGGTTTCTTGTTGTTGCAATATAATTGGACGAGACAGTGAAAAGGGTCAATTCCCATGGTCGGGGGAGCAATTTGCTTTTGGAAGTGGTTCATTTCAAAATTATGAATTGCAGGTGTACGGGTAAAAACCACCAAAAAGATGTTTAAAATCCAGGATGTAGTTGGGATTCTAGTAGATCCTATATAGGTGTCAAGGAATCAGCCAATTGAATCCCTGCTGTAGAATCTTGCGGCGAGTTAGTACCGTAGTACCCTCTTTGTGCCTAAGTATTGCTCAACACACGGAGTTGTGTGTGAAACTGTCCAAAAAATACTTGAAAACATGTTCAACACACGAGATTGTGTGTGAAACTGTCCAAAAAATACTTGAAAATATGTTCAACACACGAGATTGTGTGTGAAACTCTCCAAAAAATACTCGAAAACAGGTTCAACACAGGGGGTTGTGTGTGAAGCTCTCCAAAAAATACTTGAAAACAGGTTCACACGAGATTGTGTGTGAAACTCTCCAAAAAATACTTGAAAACAGGTTCAGCAGACGGAGTTGTGTGTGAAACTCTCTAAAAAATAGAAGTACTTGAAAACAGGTTCAACACACAGTGTTGCGCGTTGAATTTGAAAAAAATACTTGAGTATTGTTTCACACATACAACACGTGCTACTGCCCATCAAGCATCCTGAATCTAGTTGGCATACCAAAGAACCAAAGCCACAGAGCGTTCATGATGATGGTTCCAATTGACGATTTATCGTGATCATCTGATAACACACTAAATCTTCTTCGCGAAACTAAAGATTAGACAAAATGCCGGTACTTAATGGGAGAGAGACATAACTGTTCTTTATTTATTTTTCAAATGTCTATCAATTAACTCCATTGTTGGACTAGACAGTCCAGTAGTCCCAATAATATGGTAGATGGCACGAGCAATCCGAACATGGAATTCTCCCCCGTAGTTGTAGCAAAATTTAGAATTTTCTGGTATGCATAATGTCGACCCCGGCGTAATCACTCGTGTCATCGTTACGGAGACGACGGGTTTGCCGGAGTCGATGGTTGGTGCTCAACATCCCCCAGAGATACCTCGTAGGCACGTTGCAACTCCTCCGTCCAGACAAAGTTCGGGTCGGGCTCCTCGTCGGGTTGGCAAAAGCGTCCACGACGATAGCACCAAACACGAGAATCGTTGAACGCCCTTCCTCCACTGGGATCGGTAGGGACGGCGAACCGACGACCCGTTCGAACATCGGCCAACAAGAACGTTCTCACTGGCTGAGGTGCGGGAAGATTGGCGGGTGTCGCGTCTTCCACCATGCTGGAACTGGGGGCAATATCCGGGGTTTGTTGTTTTGCTTCCTCGGATGGCAGGGTCAGAGCGTGGAGAAACTTGTCGCCAAATCCGGGGATGGAATCCAGTCCACAACAGTTGCTGGCCAGTGACGCAACGTCCGTCATATCGATATCGACGCTTCCATTCCGCAAGTGTCCCGCGCGTCCTGCCTTTTTGCTTCCCTGGATTCGAACCTTGGCATCAATGGCAAGCTGGCGTGTATCTTCCTTTAGTTCCTCGTGCGTTGACTCCTCGAGGGAGATCAGGGCCGTCAGCAACCGATCTTCCATCGACTGTCCAAACGGTAGCGCCGAACATCCCGCGATTGGAATCAAATGCGCCGTGAGCGACTGAAGCGCTCGCACGGCAAGCGTGGCACTGAGGACATCATCTCGACCGCCACCCACAATGGCACCGGGCGTACCCCCATCGACACAAAAGTCCGACAGGACTCGTAACAGGCTCTCAAAGACGGGGCCAGTAGCAATGCGTTCCTTCATAAAGTCGGGACCCAGTGCGAGGGCGGATATGCATCCAACGGAGCTTCGCAGGGTAAAGACACCGTATTTGTACCCGTTGCCACCTCGTCCCGAGAGGGTATTGTGCAAGAGAGAGATAATCTTGGGAATCACGTTTTCTGTCTTCCTCAACAAATCGTAGCATTCGTCGCCTTCGTCGTATCGGCATACAAATGTCACCGCCATGGCCGCCTTGAGGCTCTGGTAGTGATCCAGGGTCAAGAGCGGAGCCAGGAGTTCCACCACTCCCGCTTCTCGCAGCGAGGGAACGGCTTCGTCGCTCTGGGCGATGTTCATCAGGAACCCAACACACCACGAAGCGGTCTGTCCCTTCCACTGGGTAGGATCGGGTCCCGCCTCGTGCAAAATGTCCATGAGGGGTGCCAACGCTCCCGACTCCAGCAGGGGAATGGCGTTTTCCAGCGACTCCGCCAGCAGCGTGAGCGCCGCCACACACTTGAACCGTGCCTCGGTGGTTCCGTCTTCCTCCGCCACGCGAACGAGAACTGGAAGAATGTCTCCGCGCTGGACCACCGGCACCTGGTTCTTCATTTCGGCCGCAAAACTCCAGAGGATGGAGCAGGCCTTGGTCCGGGCCTCCCCTCGATCCGTCAGAATGACATTGAGGATTGCGTCCACAAAGCCGGGGTAATTGAACATGGGGATCTTGTTGTCGTACCCGATCGCCAGGTTGGACAGAGCCGAACAGGCCTTGATGCGTGCCTCGGTGGAAGAACCCTGGGCGGTGGTTCGTTCGAGGACGGTCATGAGGGCGGTCATGACACCGGGCGTTCGAAAGACCCGGTGCTTGTTGGCCTTGGATATGGACAGGTTCATGAGCGCCAGACAGGCATTCGTGGTGCATGGAGTGGCCCCGGTTTCGGGAGAACACGTGGCCGTGGCCATGCGTCCGAGGGCTTCCACCAGTCCCGGGGTTCCGAGCAGGGCCGCGTCGTTGGCATCGGCGTTGCTCAGGTTCTTGATGCAGGTGGTGGCCTTGAGGCGGGCTTCGTCTCCCGAGTTGAGCATGACGTCCCGCATGGCTTCCAGGACCTCGGGGATCTTGGCAATCTCGATCTTGTTGGCCTTCCCGCAGGAAAGGTTCATAATGGCAATGCAGGCGTGCAATCGGGCCTTCTCTGAGGCAAGCGGAATGGCACCGGTGCTTCCCGCGACAAAGGGTCCACCCCGCGCCACCAGGGCCAGGGTGTTGAGGAGGCCGTACGTGCCCATGAGGAATCTGTCACTCTCTTCCGTGGCGGTCAGACTGCGCACCGTCTCGACGGCGTATTCCCGTCCCAGCCACTCTTGGTTTTGTTCGGACACGTGCAGCATGGTGCGCTGGACAAACTCGAGGATTCGCCGGTTGGAGGCTACGGCGACCCGACGGTGGGACATCTTGGCGTAGTCCGCTAGCATTCGGGTTCCGAGCGTGACCAGGCGGGGGGTGTTGAGGGCCTGCAGCAGAGCCACGATGCAGCCCCGTTCCGCAAAGTACTTGAGATCGTCGACCCGCGTGTGGGGACCAAACGAAAGCATGATCGAGTTGGGGGAGCTCGGTATGGGCGACAAATCTTCGGAGGATTGTCCGGCAGGAGAGGCCGGGATGTTCGTGTTGCTGTTGCTGTTGCTGTCGTTGGTTTCCATGTCAAATGCCGAAGTCTGTTGGATCATCCGCATAGACGAAACGCTCGAAGTGGACGAGATAGCGCTAGCGTTGCCGGATATCACCGGAACCGTTACCGACGACGACGTCGAGACGTTCATGGGGGACGAGGCTCCACCTCCCGAAAACGAGTGTTCGTCGGCGTCGTCTTCCACACAGATCACGTTGCTGTTGTTGTGATTGTTGTCCGATGTGCCGCCATTTGTGACGCTGTTGTTGAGCATGAGAGTGTGGTCGTTGTCATCCTCGTCCTCGTCATCGCCCCAATCCTGCGAGGGACTGGGAGCGCTGATGAACGACGATGCCATCGTGTCGTAGGTAATGTCCAAGCCCGGGGTTTGGTGGTCCTCGTCGTTCGTGGGTTTCCCGAGATCGTCTGTATCCACGTCCGTCTTGGGTGCTCCGTCTTCCGTGGGAGGCGGCGTGGCCTGGTTTGCAATCGAATTCGAGGAGACTCTTCGGGCTCCCGCCGAGATAGCAAAGGCAGAGTTGGAACCGGAACCGGAATTGGAAGTGCTCGAACCCGTGGAAACTCGTCTGGCAAGTCCGGAAAGACCTCTTCGTGGACGTCCATTCGCGAAAGCAACCGCGGATCTAGCCACCGCTCCACCCATAGGAGGCGACGCATCGATTTGCAGTTGGGCAGAACCCCCAGAGTCGCTTCCGGAATCCAAACCACCAGACAGAGTCATGTTGTTGATGTTGACGTTAATGTTGTGATGGTGGTTGGGAACTACATTTCCGTTCAGCTGGGTTTGCATTTGTTGATAGCCCGCAATATTTCCCATTGGAGTAACAACCGGTATTAACCGAGAGCGCGTTTGGTGATCCATTTGTGGCATTTGAGGAACTCTTGCTATCGTGCTTGAGGTGCTGAGATTGAGATTGTCGCTGTCCCTGGCCCATTGCACTCCTTGGTTTATCGTGGGATCGATGGACAAGGGATCAACTGCTTCTTGCGGGGACGACGCTTGCTGGGGCTGTTGCGAATTTGTTGTGCTATTCGCAGCATCCGTTCCGTTTCCGGTCATCAACGCATTGTTGTTGTTGTTGTTGTCCTCCTGTCCCCCCGCTTGGTTCGGATCGTTCTGCCCGGCGTCTCCCCCGGTTACCACAGGAAATGGCTCGTGTGGCGGCAGCGGCATTCCCATGTTCGCGGTAATATCATAATCGAACGTCAAGTACTGATCGGGAAAAGTTCCCGTTGCTTCCCTAGGCGCCATGGTCCGGTCACTTCTACTACCGTCTTTCCGACTCCAACCGTAGTAGCACACACGCACGCACACACACCAACTAACTAAATGACTGCCTAGCTCGTTGGCGGAATAATTCCTCTTGGATGGTGGTGGGAGGTGGTTGTAAAAATAATTATATGATCTGTGTATTGTTGTTGCAGCGCTATGGTGTGCTTTGGACCTCGCACTCACAAACACAATCAATCTAATCTCTCTCCCTGCGTGTGAATGAACCCTCTATTCGTTATATGACGGATCCAACCGGTGTCGCCGCGGAAGCTGTGAGTGGGTACTTCGGGGTGTGCACCATGCGTTTTCCTCAGCGTGCTGCGCAATAGTTCTAACCGACGTCCAAAAATTAGGACGAGTCTTTTCGGGGCGCGCGTCTCGTGTATCTATTTTTAATTCCCAACGCACAATGCAGTCAAATTAGTAGAGAGAAAATGCGCCTGCCGGTAACACCGTGACAGCCAAGGCTAGGTTTGGGTCGCGTTTCGGCACAAGTCCCACATGATTTTCGGTGGTCGGAGGCAGGGACTTCGACAAAAACTCTACGACACGCGCAGTAACGTATATACGGTATTTATTGGTTGCGCAGCGCGAGATGCGGGAGCACGGGTGTCGGTCCTTCGTTCCCGCCCCTGGAACCTGTGCCCAGCGTACGATACATACTGGGGCGTACAGGAGAGGGGCTATACCCGGGAATTGCCGTACGAGACTTCTGAGGCAGTCCATTCGTGGGGATTGAGCGTTAGTTGGCGGGTACTGTCAGTTTCAGTCGGAGAAAACGAAAACTGCCAATGAAGCTCGTTTTACTGCACAAAAAATTCAAACCAAAAATTAAGCAACACACATGCGCACAGCGCACAAGCGAAACGTACGTACTGTAAGTCTTACGGTGGGTAGTTACCGTTGGTCGTAATAACCGTAGGTCACACCCACCGGTGCGACGAATATTGCGAGTGAAACGGAAGCTACCGGTAATACCAAGTAGTAGTCGTGTAGTAGATCCATTGTTGGTTGGTTCCATTCGAATGATTCGTATCGATGGAGTTCCTCTATCACTGCTGTACCGGTATGATGAGAAGATTGATTCGTACTGTTTCTGAAGATTCGTGCTGGTAATACGATTGTTTCAAATCTAGAACGACCTTGTCAACTAATTTGTTACTGATAAGACCTTTCGAGTCCGATCAGAGAAAACTGCATCAACTGCTGGTGTGCATCCTACGGTAGTAGTACTACTACCGTGGCACTACTATTATCTTGGTTTGTTGTTCATTGCGCCGAGAGAAATGAGAATGTCCTCCTGGCAAAATAGTTATGCGACGTGCTACTAGTAGTACTACTAGCAGCAACAAGTTTAGAAGAAGGAATTATCTAGTACTAGTACTAATATTAGTAGCAATTCCTTCTTGCTGTTTCCCAGAGACTGTCACGGCACAACACAACATGACACGACACGACACAGCACAACAATGATGAGCCCTTCTTCTTGCTAGTATTGAGGAGGATAAGAAGAAGAACAAGAGCTATTTCAGGCAATATGAAGAGGATAGTAGTAGTAGGGTTTCAGCTCCTCCTGACTGTAGCCTTTTTCACTACAATACAAGCAAGCAATTCAGCTGATTTTGTACCTGCTGCTGAAGCAACCTCCCCCACCCATTTCTTTTTTGGAATAGTACTCATACGGTACACAGAATAATCTAAAAAATGCAAAATGATAGAAAAAATTGCATCAATCCAATATACAATATGAGAGTTGCCACAATTGCACACGATGATGATCATCATGCAAGCAGTATGATTGGATGACATGAAGAAGAACACTCAGGATTTTGTGCTTGCTGCTGTGACACAACAATGTGTGGCAACATGAATACAATTTGCAATATGCATTTCATTAATGGCACAAGGAACAATGGTGGGCTACTAGTTGTGCTTGCTGCTGTGACAGAAATGTGTATGCCTTGCAATATGCATTCTGCATTATATGGCATGAAGAACATTGAGCAGGTTTTGATAGATGCTGTCAATCAGGATGACTTGGCCCTGTGACGAGCATTGGTTGTTGGCACGAGGAACAATGAGCATTTTTGGGCTTGCTGGTGTGACACAAAATTTGTTCTTCTTGTACTATGCATGATATGACATGAACAATGAATAGAATGTGCTTTCAGCAGTAAGGTGATATGGTATGCTGCTCTTTTAATATACAATGGATGATCTGAAGAACAATGAGCACCTTGTACTTGCTGCTGTGACTTAGGATGCATTGGCCTTGGAATTTGCATTGCATGACATGAAAACCAATGAGCAGATTGTGCTTGCTGCAGGGACACATAATGAACACAACCTTGCAATATACATACAATACATACAAACATATTATACCTACAATTGATACAATAGACTCCTTCTCACAATGGAACACTTTTCTCCTCAATGGATCACAATTAGCATAGTTCAATGGACATCAGTAAGATGATCCATTGTCTCACTTTCTATTTTAGCATCAGATTACATCTTAGAGGAGAGTCACTCCCACAGGTTATGTGGTATGCTCTTGGAAGCAATATGGGTCAAATGGTTTGAAGAACATTGAGCAAGTGATGGTTGCTGATGTGACTCATCATTTATTTCCCTTGGACTATGCATCGGATGGCACGAAGAAGAATAAGTGAGTTGTGCTTGCAGCAACAACACATTATGATAAGCTCTTGCAATATGCATTGGATGATATGGAGATCAACAACTGAGTTGTGATTGCTGCTGTGACTTGGGATGCATTGGCCTTGGAATTCACATCTACAACATGAGCAGGTTCTTGTGCTTGCTGCAGAATCATATTTTGTTTGCTTGGCCTTCTTTCAGTCCTCTGAATCAAATTTTGTGAAGCTGACGAAGAGTTTATGCTTGCAGCACTGCTGGTAGCACAAGTCACAAAGCCTCCCAGAGTAAAACGAGAATGTACAGTACTTCTTCCTTAGACATTTGGCAAGTATATTCTCCAAGACCTTTACAAAGGATTTACTGCAGTCAATGACGGTGATTGAGGGACACGGTGATTTACAATAGCTGAGTGATTTTTTCAGGGAGCCAATGGTTTTCATTGAGGTTTGGTTCATTTGGGCTCATTTGGGTTCATTTGGATTCATTTGGGTTTGTGGTGCCTCAAAAAACCATAGTCTCAATTGTTAGTCAACCCATACATGAATCACGGTAATTAGTACAAAGTAAGAGTTTAGGTGTAAATTATGCTATGACACCGTAGAACCTGGTACATTTTGTACATGTGGCAAACCGCTCAAATTACCTAACACCTATTTGACTACCTGTCACTTGCAAAAAATCTATGCACACAAACACACACACAAAACTGTCACTTACAAAAAATCTATTCCCACGTACAAACACACACAAACCGGTACAAACACACAACCTCAAAATGCTTACTACTGTGCTAAAATGTATTCGTATCTCCCAATGCAAATGATGAAATTATCTATAAATACACCATTGGAAAGAGCATATTCTAAGGATTCTATGGGCGCTTTTCGCGCTTTTAGCTGGGTGTATTAATGGAGATAAGCCAGCTGTGACAGATGGCCACTGGCTGATTTTTAATTAACACGGAAAACACCGCACAAAAATGAAGCTCATAACCTGTCGTTTGAAAATTGTAATAATTTACAACTAAACTCTTACCGGTACGTACCGGTACGATGTCGCACCAATGCAACCCGGGTTGCATTTAACCTGGGCTAGTACAACCCGCTACGCGATTCTACGTAGGCACTAGTATTATGTTTGGTACCCCACCATCTGGCGGGGTACGCAAATTTTTTTGTACTACTAAGAATAGAGTACCGGTTGCATTTTCAATTTTAGCAAAGTTGCACTACTGGTTGATTTGTAGCCCTGTATTTTCCCACAGAGGTGTGCAACTTATGCAACTCCCGAATAGTGAGTGACTCGCTTATTTAAACTTATGCAACTCCCAAATAGTGAGTGACTCGCTTATTTTGGCTTATCCAACCGATCGATACTCAAGCAAATAATTTTATGTGCTTTTGCTCTCTATTTGACACACATGCAAATCGATCGATGCTCCGATTAGATTAGATCACTTGATTTTCGATCGATTAGCCAAAAGCTCACTTTTTTTATCAATCTAATTGCAAATCGATCGAAGCAAAACAAGCAACAAGCAAGAAGCAACGGACAACAACAAGATGCCGCATCAGCTGAGCATGGATCAGAAGAACATTCGGGCCCGTGAAAGGGCCCGTGAACGGCGTGCCAGAGCCCAAGCAGCAGCAGCTTTAGCTGACATGGATCCTGCAACAAGAACACCAAGGGAGGAGGCAAGGGTTGTGTAGCAAGCAAAAGACCTTGCAGCGATCCGGCGTGCGCGAGCTGTCATACAAAGAGCTGCAGCAGCTGCAGCAGCAAAAGATGCTGGTGACTCAGACGACGACACACTGGAGCCTCCAGAGAAGGAGGAGGACAACAAGGAGGAGGACGAGGACGAGGAGGATGAAGATGAAGAGGAGGACGAGGATGAAGCTGAAGATAATGGCCTAGGTGAGCTAGCTGCCTTAGCCTTAGCTGCTGAGGATGAGGAGGATGAAGTCCTAGATGACGACAATGATGACGTGCCGATGGCCCCGGCGACGACGCCCCCCCCAGCAACAACAACAACAAGAGGAAGACTGATGCCCTCTCAAACAAGAGGACCGGCCCGAAAGGGACCAGATCCAATTCTACCCAATGATGTGAATACCCCCACTCAGCTCTTAAGATACCACTGAATCTTGTTGGAGTTGATGTCCCATATTGCTGGAGGGCATGAATATGCCACCAACCGGGTGTTCAACCACCAGGAAGAGCTCAACACTGTTAAGCCAGATCACATCTACAAATGGATGTGTTTGAAGGTGTATGGGATGGAGGATCCAGGAATAGACGATAATCCAGTTGGTGGTCAATCTAGCACTTTGAGATATTGGAAGAAAGCTATCTCCTACTTCATGACTAACACTGCAGCTTGGGATGAAACAAACGAGACAGGCAATCCTACTAGGTCTATCAAGATCAATCAACTGATCAAAGCTGTGGCTAAGAAGGAAACCCGGCAGCTTGGCATCAAAACGTCTGCTGATAGGGCTTTCACTCATGAAGAGTTTGCTCAAATGCTGGACCTCACAGCCATTGGAGACAGCCTTCAAAGCCTCCGGCACATGGCAATGCTCCGAGTCCAGCTGCACTTGATTGCAAGAGGGGATGACACCTCACACATGAAGAAGGCCAACTTGCAGGTTAGTACTACATACGCTGGCTATCTTACAATTCAGATGAGGTGGTTGAAGAATGTCCACGATGAGGGAGATTGTCCATTACAGCTGCTGATGGGCGCTATGGATCACCGATACTGTGTACTAATTGGCCTTGCTATCTACCTGGAGGCATGGCTTGGTAGTGGCGCGGGCCGGTTGAGTCAATGGCTGTTTGCTGAGGGAGACACAGACTCCAGGTCCCCACTGAAAGCCCAGAACAAGGAAGCCGACAAGTGCAAGTCAGCATATCAAAAGGGTCTGAAGGCTATCATAGAAGGTGATCAGTTTCGACCCCTTGGAAGGCAGCAAAGGCTAGGGACTCATTCAGTTAAGAAGTGGGCTACAACTATGGCTAGGAGAGGAGGCGCGACTCGCGATGATGTTAACTATAGAGCTAGATGGAAGACTAAGAGTATGCAAGATTGGTACTTGGATGTGCAGTTGGACTGGCCGGATATCAATGCTGGTAGCAAGCTTTCCCATCGTGGGATTTGGTTGTACAAGGAGAAGGATGACAGTGGCCTAACAGATGACTGGCTTTGTGCTTCAGTAGCTCCTGCAATCGGAGGAGCCTTTGGGGACGACGTCGCTGCTATTCTAGCCAAGCCCTTGCTTTGGGCTTGCTTTGATCCTGCTGTTGCAGATTATATCCCCCTTGGACTGAAGCAGCAGATTGTACGGCGATATGAGCTGTTGCAAGGGAGACTTGAGGATGGGGTGAATTCTATTCGTAGAGCTGAAGTTGTTGTTTCCAATATCGATGGAATTGTGTGGCTGGATGAGATCCCTGAGGGTGAAGAAGGAGACGGCGGAGGGGCGTTTGGTAGAGGAGGGCAGCAATGGAGAAACGCTATCTATGCCAAGCTATCCACCACTCAAACCAATGTAGCAGAGATTAGGAACCATCAGATCTCAGAGCTTGCTGAGCTTTGAAGGCAGATTAAGATTGTTAGTCAGATGGTTCGGGGGTTGACACTAGCACCAGCAGTGCGGAGAGTTGTTGGAGGGTTCGGAGGAGTAGGAGCAAGACCATCTGCAAATCCGCGTCAAGGGGCTCCGGTGGTAGAAAGACCAGCGCTCCTGTTTGATAGACCACAGACCATCCAAGCCTTGTGGGATGAGTATCAGAATGGCATTGGAGGGAGGAAGCCCGCAAGGGAGTTCACTGCCGTGGAACAAGGCCGAGTGAAGTACAAGTATTGCAATCCAAGGTTCTTTGGGGATGTATGGAGCGCTTCCTAGACCAGGGGAATAATGAGAACACAGCCATTGCCAAGATCAAGAGGTGCTATGGAGACTGTACTATGACTCAGCTGATTCAGAAGATGCGCCCAGATGAGAGGCAGGGAGGAAATTTCCAGCTTCGTTGAGGGCGGCGGCGGCGTTCGATTGGTGGATTGTCAAGTGGAGGAGTGGAGTGTGTTGCTATTGGATAGGGGATCCCCCCCTGTTGTTGTTGATAGCAGTGTGTTTTGAAGTTCAAGTTTTCATGTACCTAGTGTAGGATACAATTGATTGATCGATCGATCGATTGATCGTATTGGTCTCTAACTGTATTAGGGATTAGATGTTACATGTAATCGATGTCGACAATGAACAATCTCTGTCGTGATATGAATCAAAATTATTTCTGTTTCTGTATGTTGGCGTGTTGTTTGCAGTGATCTGAATTGGAATTTTGTTTGATGCACATCCCAGCGGGCTTTGTGCCTCGATCGGTCGATTGGATCGATCATCGATCATTGATCAGATGATCGATCCGATGATCGATCGGATCTATCATCGATGAACAATTTCTGTCGTGATATGAATCAAAATTGTTTCTGTTTCTGTATGTTGGCGTGTTATTTGCAGTGATCTGACTTGGAATTTTGTTTGACGCACATCCCAGCGGGCTTTGTGCCTCGAGGGAATGATCGATCGATCAATCGATTGTTGCTTCTTGTATTAGCGATTAGATGTTACATGTAATCGATGAACAATTTCTGTCATGATATGAACCAAAATTATTTCTGTGTTTGCATTTTTCACGTGTTATTTGCAGTGATCGAACTTGGAAGTTTTTTTGATGCAGAATTCAGCGGAGTTTGTGCCTCGCTGATGTGTAGCATCTCTCTCGCTGATTTTGGGCGCGCTTAATCTACTCATGTAGAATTCTACATGGTTTTTGTCTGTTGTATTTTGGGTTGTATTAAAAATGTGCACCCTCACGGTACCGGTACGAACGGGAACTTATCGGAACATCGTAAAACGAAAAAAACGTGATAAATTTTGAAAAAATTCTCACAAAACCTCGCTTCCCAAAAGATACGATTTAGACTCATTGGACTCGATTTAAAAATTCAAAATCGGAGAGAGTGACTCAGTGATGATAAAAAGTACGAGTACCGGTACCGGTTCAAATCCAACCACGTTTCAAAGCTTCACAACTGCGAATATGGGAGACCCGTGTTTCATTCCAGGTAAGAGAGATGATGATGATGATACCATCCCGCTACCAAGCGAGAAACTAGGTTACGGTAGGAATGATGTCGCGGGGATGGTGCATCATCATGCTTATCCTTAATACAACACAGTGTTGCTCATTTCATTGAGAATCACCATCTGCACACCGGAAATTATTGAACCGTAAGAAATTCCAACGAAAAAAAAATGGCCCCCGTTTCTCGAATTGTGTGCCTGTTTGTGGCATCGTGCTTGTTGTTGGTGCTGCCGAATGCCGCCGCCTTCCTTACACCCACCTCGAGTGGATCGGCTGCCGGCCGAACGACGTCGTCTTCGTCGTCTCTGCGAATGGGAATCTTCGACTCGATATCCAAGGCCTTTACCAACGAAGAGTACGGACCACCCCCCGACAAGGTCAAGGCCACGGCGCGCCACATCCTGGTCGAGTCATCGGGCGAGGCCAAGGTCCTGATGAAGATGATTGCCAACGGGGAGAAGAGCTTTCAGGACTGCGCCAGGGAATTTTCTTCGTGTCCCTCCGCGAACCAGGGGGGTTCGTTGGGAAGCTTCTCGCCCGGAACGATGGTGCCCGAATTCGACAAGGCCATCTTCAATCCCGATACCAAGGTCGGGGAACTGATCGGACCGGTCCTCACGAGTTTTGGTCACCACATTATCGTCGTGGAAAAGCGAACGGGCGGAGGAGACTGGTATTGAGATGGTTGTCGTTGTCGTTGTCGTTGCGTGCCGATGCGGATACGGATGCCAATGCCAATGCCAATGCCAATATCGATGCTTGCCACTGTTGGCATCGTGTCATAAGAGAGAATTGCTACAACTAAACTGTATAGACGAACATTTATCAAAATTTACCCGAACCCTTGGTGTCGATCGAAAGTCGGAAACGGAAGCTTCGTTGACGCCATTTCGATTTTAGCAGATTTCGAAGCTTTGCAAACGATAGTGCATGGCATTGAATATGATATCTGGAATGTAGTTTTTAGCGTTGTTTGTTGCAGTTTGAGGGTATCGATGTTCGAATGCAAAGACAAACTCTTTCCAGCTGAGCAAAAAACCATGTGGCATAGAGGTGCAATCCCAGTAACTGCTAGCCATAGAATGGTCGGTCCGACCTAGCCAGCTGTAGCTTTTTGGAGAGGGATTTTTGCGATCGATGATGCACACCAGATAGCCGAATAGGAAAGGTCAAAAGTGGAGCGTTCCGGCATCCTCACAGTTGTGAATCAACGACCCTTGAAATAAGATATCGAATAGATCGTGTCCGTGTCCATGTCACGCGTAAATGCGGTATTGCTTGAGAATGGTGTCTGGGCTCGAAGCGTTTTTGTGATCGCTAGTAGTATGCCATGTTAGAACAGGCAGTAGACAGGCAGAGGCTGCACCGTGCTCTCGAATTATTTGTTGGAGCCAACTATTCTTTCCGAGACAAATTTTCCCCCTCGAGGAACACATAGATCATTCCATGCAATCTAGCTAGCTACTATAATTATGCTCCATAGTATTTTGTACACATACCGTATGACTCATCCTCCAAACCAAAAGTTTGTGTCGAACTGAGTAGAGGACGTACTAACAAATTGGGCCGGGCAAAAATGAGGGATTTAGATTTGGTGGGCCTTGTTGCCTACTAAAAGGACTAAACGGAAAAGCTATGTCACCTTGACGCCCTCCTTGATGCCAACCATTTGCCATATTCTTTGTGATAATCTCGACGGCACCATTGTTTTGTTACAAACTATGGAACGGTAAGAAGGCATCAACAAGAACCAAACTATTGAAGCTAGTAGTACTAGTAGTAGTAGTACTAGTAGTAGAAACTACCTAGATCCGCGAAAGAATTATTCTTCATACGTACCACACTCGTAACACCTCACGGTACGTACCGGTATCTTACCGGTACCTGTAAGATACGTACTTTGTACATGTAGTCTGAATTTTGAATACCGGTACGAGTACGTACCGGTACGAGTACCGTATGTACGTAACACCATGGCTCGTACGGGAGAGCACGTGCACTCCCAAAATCGATGCCTAAGTAAGAAAAAATAAAAGGGACTCCCGAGTTTAAAACAGACTCAACGGGGGCGAAAAAGGTGCAGAGGAGGGTGTGTTACTTTTGTAACTTCGGTGGTACTTTAGTAATTTCCAAAATATGCCGTAGAATTGCTACACGATTTCTAGTAGTGTTTTCTGCTCTGACAATGGCATGATACTAAAGTAATTTCGAAAATTTGCCGTAGAATGGCTACACGATTTATGGTAGTGTTTTCTGCTCTGACAATGGCATGATACTAAAGTAATTTGGATAATATGCCGTAGAATTCATACACAAGTTCTAGTAGTGTTTTCTGCTCTGATAATGGATTGATACTTTGGTAATTTACGGAATACTCCGTATGAGTGGTACATAATTAAGAATATGAGTAGAAGTGGTACGTGATTTTCTAGTAGTGTTACTCGTTGCCTAGTAGTAGAATTTTCTGTCGTGATTTCCAGTCGTATTCTGAGCACTATTCACCTAGAACTCTTTTCGATACTCCCAGAACAGACTAATACACAGCAGAGTAGGGACCAGGGTATATGCCAAAAAAAGAGCTAGAATTAGTTCGTAGACCTATTTCTTGCTAGAGAGCAAGTCATGATGAATATTGAGGCTGTTGGGGCCAAAATCAGAGCTTGTAGCTCGTGCGTTTGTAGCGGTAATTCGGACGCCGTGGATACACCAGCAGTCACCTAGACTGACAGACACCGTGGATACACCCGTCCCCTAGGCTGACGGACGCCGTGGATACACCAGTCCCCTAGACCGCAGCAGCGCAGTGCTTGTAGTTCGGATGCCGGGGGGAGAGTACCAGCAACAGCACGTAGTAGTTTGCACGCCGTGAATACACCATTCCCCTAGATTGGAGCAGCAGGCAGACGCCGTGAGGCGAGACGATCGTGAAGTATCTCTCTTCAAGTAAACCTAGGCTTTCAATGTAGACTTCCACCCAGGCTGCTACAGATTGTTGTTGGGTTGTTGTTGCTGTTGCGTCTGTAAATGACCGAGTCTGTTGCGGCCGTAAATGACCGAGACCGAGTCCAAAGATCTTGAGCTGGAGCAGAAGACCGAGTCCAAGGAGCAGCCTATCTCATGAATAGTTCAAACCATGGTTGCTGAAACGACCTATTCCCATCATGGTCAGAAGCAAAAAGGAGAAGAGTCATCGTGAGTGGTATGAATAAACAAATGACTGTTGACGATGACGACGCCTAATGATCAAATCGAATCGAAACACCATCTCCCCTCCCCCCAGCAAACAAAGGACCGGCAATAACTTACTACAGTATGATAGAAGAATGGATTGCTTGTTGTTGTTGTAATAGGAAACGAAGCAGTGAGAGGGTCTATTCCCATGGTCTGGGGGGGGGGGGGGTTGATTTGCTTTTGCAAAGTGGTTGATTTTGAAATAATGAATTACAACGGGGAAAATCAGCAACAAATCAAGGTTGTAGTAGGAATTCTACTTGATTCTACACAGGTGGTGTCAAGGAATCAACGAAATCGGTGCTGCTGCTGCTGCTGCTGCTGCTGGCGCTGTTGCTAATCCTGGGTTAGCTCCCTCTTTGCCATATATATTGCTCAACACCTGGAAAAGTTACTTAAGGTAAAACGCTTAAAAATACTTTTGACTGGTAAGAACGGCTGAATATATATGGATGTAGTAGGGATTCTACTAGATCCTACTGTACGGGGGAAAACTGGCAAAAGGATGGTGTAGTAGATATTCTACTAGATCCTACACAGGTCGTGTCAAGGAATCAATCAATCGTGTAGTCCTGTTGCTAAATCCCGGGAGTTAGTACCCTCTTTGCCTGTCGAGTAAGTGGATCCCCCTTGCCCACAGTTCACCGTGTTGTATGTGTCAAAAATTACTAAAGTAATTTCAGCCATTTTTCACACACAACTCCGTGTGTTGAGCAATACTTACTTGCTTAACACACGGAGTTGTGTGTGAAAAATGGCTGAAATTACTTTTTGATTGGTCAACACGGAATCGAAAAAATTACTTTAGTACCGTTTTCCCATACTAAAGTAATTTTTCACACATACAACACGGTAGACTGCGGGGAGAGCAGGTTTATCCTTGTCCCCCCCGTGAAACTGCAGCAACAAACAGCAACGCTCGCTAGCAAGAAGCCCCCCCCCCCCCCCCCCAACAGCAGCAACAACAAGCAACCGACGCTCGCTAGCAAGCTCCCCCCTCTCCTTCCCTTTGTGCTCTCCCTTACGACCATGGTATTACATACCTAACCACCCCTCCTCCTTGCTCTCCTCCTCGTAGTATCGGGAGGGGAGTTTTCTTTAGGATGCTTCCTTTTTCCTCGGGCCGGGGGCCCTCAGAAAAAGGAAGCATCCTAAAGAAAACTCCCCCCCCCCGATACTACTCGGAGTCGATTTGGTTGGCACGAATCAACCCCTATCTAAAGAAAAATTCTCGGCGCGCGCGCCTCGAATTTTTCTTTAGAGAGGGGTTGACACGTGCCAACCAAAACGGAGGAGGGGTAGTTACATATAGTAATCTCGTAATCTTATTTTTACTTCGTACTTCGGTACATATTATCAAGATGAATCAAATTAATCGACTCAAAACTAACCGTAACTTACCATAGTTATGATTGCTCGCTGGTACACGTACGAGTAAGATTACTCGTACCGTACGGGTCGCGTGTGCGCGAATAGAAAGTGGACTGACTTGCGCGCTTGCGGGCAGTGTTTGCTGTCGAATTTTTGGCTAGGTTCAAATTAATAATAGTGAAAGAAGTTCACCAATGTCGAAGGCAAAAAATAAAGTAATACGGTACGGAACAGAGCGGGACACAGTGTCAGCAGGCCATCATCATACGAACAAGATTTTCGTACCCGTACTTAATCCGACACGTAATTACTCGTACGAGCATCTCGATCCTATTGAATACTACCCCCGATTCATTCATTTTTATTTTTTTTACCAATTTTTCTGGGGTGCTGCTTTTGCATCGAACCATCATCTCGTGCATCCTACTCGTAATCTTACGGTAATTACTCGTAATCTTACTCGCGCGACTCTGCGAGGAGTTTTCTCCGACTAGCAGACAGCAAGTGCTCCACCACAATCCATCTCCAGTTGTCATGAGCAAGCCAGTTGTGACGACAGAGAACCAAATTTTAGCAGAAACAGACTCAACATTGACAACCAATCCAACGATAGAAAAGAATATTTCCAATGCCGAAGAGGATGGAGTCGGAACGGCGACAACAACACTGAACAACAATTCCAACACTGCTTCTCCTCCACCACTCGGCGAATACGACGACTTCGACGGCGAAGAGGAAAGTCCCAGTTTCAAAGATCATCCCTTCGAACAAGAGTCTTCCTATTTTTCACTGACTCCCGAATCGTCCACAATGCCATCTCCTCCTTTGACTATTACCGCAGCGAACAAGAGCGTCATCGATGACGCCAGGGTCGGGGGCGTCGGCAGCGGCGTCGGAAGAAGCGGCAGCCACAACGAACTACAACCCCAGGAAGGCCTGAACACGATCGAGAGCTCGGGAAAACCCCCGGCGGCCCTCCCCCGCAAAGATTCGGACGATATCAGCCTGAGCAAGATCAAACCCGTTCACAACTTTTTCGGGCAGCACCAGTTTTCGCCCTACGATTCGGATGGATCCAATGGTTCCCTGGTCTTTTCCCCCGGATCGGTAACGGAGGATCACAAGACCGCCTCGTCGGTGGCGAGCGACCGCAGGGATTCGATGTCTTCGAGTGGTGGGGGCATCGGAAGCACGGGCACCGGCATCGGTACGGGCAAGCGACACGAAACCCCGCCGACGGCATCCTCTTCCAACACGAACCGGAATCGATTGTCCAGCGTAGACAGCATAGCCAGCAATGGGTCCATACGATACGTGCGTTCGTCCCAAACCAACACGTCGTCGGCGAGCGCGGAATCAAAACCAGCTACTACTTCCACGCCACAGCCCATCAATCCGCAGCTGTTGCCCTATAACGAACGCAGAAAATTGATGCAACAACGACAGTACGATCAACAACAACGACAGCATGAGCAGCATGATCAGCAGCAACACCAGCAACAACAACAACAACAGCAACAGCAACAGCAAATGCAGCAGCAAATGCAGTATCATGCCGCCATGATGCAGCAGCAACACCACCACCAGCAACACCAGCAGCAGCAACATCAACAGCAGCAACATCAACAGCAGCAACATCAACAGCAGCAACATCAACAGCAGGGGCGCCATCCCACCCAACCGTACGGAATGGATGCCCGGATGGTGGCGGCCTACTATCAAATGTACGGAATGCCTCCCCCGGCGGGAGTCTACGCACCGATGCCACAGCAACACCACCATCCCCAGCATCGGTCCGGAAACGTACCCGTACCGGCCATGGCATACCCCTATCCTCCCGCACAACCGTACTATCCCCACGTACCTGCTCCCTCCACCACACAGCTACACCCATCCGTACAGCAGTTCCAGCACCCGACGTCCTCGGCGAGCTTCCAGCAGCAGCAGCAGCATCAACAACAGCAGCAGCAGCAATCACAGCAGCAGCAGCAACCACAACAGCAGCAACCACAACAGCAGCAACCACAACAGCAGCAACCACAACAGCAGCAACAGCAACAACCCTATCCGCTCCAACCCCTGCTCCTGCCGAATCAGTATCACCAAAACCATCCCGTCGGCTATCTCCAGCCACCGTATCTCGCTCCGTATCCGTACCTGCCACCCCCACCCCCGGTGATGCCAAGCGCTCCAGCTCCCCCACCGGAACCGACACGACCCCCCGAACCGACACAGACACAGCCGGAACCATCCAAACCCAAGCCCAACAACCCTCCTCCACCAACGCCTCCGCCCTCCCGATCCCATTCATCGACGGACCGCCCGAGGAGCAGCGGAAAGGATACCGACAGCAACAGCAACGCGAGTGCCGGTACGAACGCCTCGGCCGGCACGAACACGACGCAGTCCTCGGTGCCTTCGGCCACCGCCAGCGGTGCGAGAAACAATCCGCCGAGGTTGCCGCCGTCGGCTTCCGGTCGACGCAGCAGCAACACTAGCAACAATAACATCAATAACAATAACAATAACAACAATAGCTTCCACCGGGATCACGGAAGCATCAGCAGTGGCAGCACTCCTCCTCCCCCTCCTCCGCCACCGCCACCACAATCGCACGGATCGAACCCCTCAATGCCGTCGTATCATTCGCGGAACGACTCGTACGGGAGCATGTCCTCCCTTGGAAGCCAGGGCGCCGGAGCCATCGGCTACGGCCAGGATGCCGACTATGCTGGTGCTCCTCTTCCGATCCATCGGCCTCCTCCCCGAAAACCACCCGCCGACCCGGAGCCAAGCAAAGACGACCCCATTTATACCACACCCATGACGCCCACTTCCAACCGCTCGGCCATCACCATCGATACCAGCCTCGCCGCAACGGCAGCGGCAACGATCACCACCCCCGAAACGCAAAAACACGTTCGAAAACACTCCTTCCTCGATCTGCTCCGCATGAACTGGTCGCCGCAGTCGCAGGACACCCGAAAGCAACCCAACGTCGACGAATTCCACCGAAAGAACCAGGAGTTCCTGAACCGCACCTCGCACAACCACCCCCCCAACCTTCCCTCCTATACAAATTCTCCCTCGACCATCATGCCGGTACAGCACCGCCGTATCGGATCGCTCGACCGGCCACCGGCGAGCCGTGGCACACATCGGCGGTTGCAATCGATCTCCAACGACGAATGGGACGAGGAGGACAACACAAAAAGCTCCTGGGACACCATGAAGAAAGTCAGAGACACCAAGGAGAAGGAATCGGCAAACAAACTGCAACAGGACCTAACCAAAGCATCGCAATCGGCGTTTGGTGGAAAGGGTTTGAGAACGTCCGACAGCGACGACCTCAGTGATTCCGGACCGCTCACGGACGAAGATCGCACCACTACCGACGAGGATGTTTGCAACGAAGACGAAAACGACTACGAAAACGCCAACGAGTTTACCTCTCTTTTGCCTCCCAGCGGTATCAGCACCAACGAGCACGACGGGAAGAATTCCAAGTACGATCGCCGAAACCGTCGGGGCCGACAGCACTATGAAGCGACCTCCAATAATACTTCCCGAGCAATTCATACCAAAAAGACCCACTCCGGCGACTCGTCCCAGACTCCGAGCAGCCTGAGCATCAGTGATAGCAGTGCCAATGTGTCCCGAGTGTCGGACATGACTTCCCGATGGGACAATCGAGCCGTCAACGTTGCGAAAAAATCACGGAAAAAGAAATACCGCTATCGAAACTCAAAACAACCTTCGAACAGTGATGAATCGTCGGTGAGCAGCGAAGGCTCTCCGGGTTCTGCGTTCGACCATCGCGAACGGATCAAGAGGAAGGCCCGTTTGAGGAAACACGAGAAAGCGAAGCTCGTCGAACAATGGAAAGCCGAGGCGAGGGAAGAAGCCGAGCAACAGCGAAAGGAACAAGAGGCAAACGTTTGGTATCGTCGGTTGTGGAGAGCGACTTCCGAGAACCTGCATGACGTTGGTGCTTTAACGTATCGTTGCTTAACTCTGGTGGAAAAATTTATTGGTAACCTCCCGTTGACAATTGGAGCTGTTGCGTTGGCCATCGTCACACTTGGTGTTGTTTGGTTCAAGTTCGCCGAGGAGTATTTGGATACTTGTGAGCCTGTTCATTTCCATTCCTCTCAGTGTACCTTTCCCGAGTTTCCTGGATGTTTCTACTGCGACAGGAATGCCGTGGGATATAAGATCGCAGTGGGCTTCCACTACAGCTGCACCATAATTTCGGGTGTTTTGGCGATGCTTCTCGTCGCGAAAATTTTGTTGGCAACAAGGGTTGTCATGGATGAAATGTCAAGTCCCACCACATCGAGTCCTGCTGGACTGTTGTGCATGACGGCAGTTTGCGTCTTTGCCGGGCGAGGAGTGGTTGGTCAAGTCATAGTTTCTACTGCTGCTTGCTTTCATCTGGCTCTAGCAATCTGGTTCATGTACATGGCGCTCGCATACAATATTATGCCGGAGCCCTCGTGGTTTCCAAACACGATTGGTATTGGACTTAGCGCAGTGAAGGTTGGTACATTCTTCTTTGCTCTCATTGTTCAATTGCATGAAGTGCTCTCTCTCTCTCTCTCTCAAAATCGTTCACTTTTCTCTGTCGTTCTATGCCTCGTGCTATTATATTTTTGTTCAACTGAAATGTTCTATCATTTTGACAGACTTGGTTGTACTACCCAATGTAAGTTGATTGCTCTACCATCTATTCACCTTGTCGAAGAACGATTCTATTTTTATTCGAAGAATTCTGGGCAAGATATTATTCCTCTCTGACATATTTTGCAAAACATCGCTCGCCCCATCTATCTTTAGGCCTGGCCATTTACTGATGGCGATATCACTCTCTCTGAATTTCTTCTTTTTCCCGATCAGTCTGATCCGTGTTGTAGTCAACAAGAAGATCTCCGCTACAGTGGCATGGATGCAAATGAGTGCTCCTGCCGTCAGTTTATATGCTTTGACGATCATGGCACAGCCAAGTTTTGAAGAAGAGCTACCGGATGTGACGAATTTTCAACGTGTCCATCGCATGGTATATTTACCATGCATGCATGTGATGTGCGCTCTTTCATTGCTTGGTATGGCGGCAAGTCTTCACGGTCTTTACGATCGTTGGGCGGATTTCAAACACAAAGAGTTTTCTCCTGCCCACGCAGCATTTTGCTTTCCAACTTTGAGTCACGCAAACTCTATACAGGTGCGTCCACGATGTTCCTTACTTTCTTGTTTTGGAAACATTGTGCAAATCTCATAATATGCATTTTTTTCGTCTCTCTTTGGTGAAGGCCTATCGCGGAGCGGTTCTGAGCTTTTCACAAGTACCTCCTCGTTCCTGGCGAATGTTGGTACTCGATGCATACTGGTTAATAGTATTGATAGGGGGCACCATAGCAACTGTCTGGATATGTGGGAAATTCCTCTATAAGTTACCTGAGTGGACGTCGCCTGACTTGTCTGACGAAGAAGAACCTCCGGCACCATACGATACAAACCTCTCGCAGCAAGATATGGTCACTGCTGGAGATTCTTTGACCCAAAATTTTGTAAGTCCGGCTATTCTACAAGCAAACGAGACTGGTGCCCTTATCTTGTCTAGAAGTGCTAGAGATGGCACCCTTCGATACGTGCGTACGAGACGTATTCGAGCATTGGGATTCGAACCAACAATGAACTGGAGCGAAATCCAGGAAGAGGAAGCGAAGTTGTTAGAATGGGTAGGGAAACACCCTCCGCGAAGGAGGCATCGCACGCTGAGTGTCCCGGGAATCGATTTTAACTATGGGTCTTCCCAACCTGCATTCGGAACGGGGAACTCGGGTGTTTACAGCTCATATTCCCCAATTTCCTCTTCTGGACCTGGAAGAAGACGGTCCATGTCGCAAGGAGAACAACCTTTCTACAATTAATTTTGCGCTTTTGGTAACAGTATTTTAGTGTACAAGTAATACCTTACCCTCCACTCCTTAACTATGAAAGTCTATGACGCAAAACACCTACGAAAATTGATTTCTTAAGAGGAGCTAGTGTTATTATTGGCCCCTAACTCTTGTTCATGTAGTTAAGATCGTAAAAGTGTGTAAGTCAACTCTTACTCGAAATATGCATGTCGTGCAATATCTATCTTTGCTGATAATTGTTGTAGGGAACCTTTGGTTCATAAAATGCCGAAGTCGCAACGCACAATAGATGCATCACATTCATGCGGTCAATCTATTAAGTCCGTGGGAAAAACATAGTAATGCCCTACAACCTGCTAAAATGTCAGGGTCTTCCATGAGAATGTTGTGTTGATGGGTCTGTTGAATATCATTGCAGTTGCTACTGATCACAGTCGAGCCACTACTATTGGTACTTCTTGACGTTGTCATCGGCGGAAGTTGTGGTGACGTTGGTGGAATAGTCAAGTCCAGTGTAACTTGCAATTGCCCACCTGGCGAAGTTGACGGCGAGTGCAAGGGCGAGGTCGCCGGAGAAACAACATTTAGTGGTACCGATGGGGCAACAATGTGCAATGTGCTTTCGTTTGGTCTCTCCTCGTCAAAGTGCCCGTATTGGACTTTCTTCATCTTTTCTTGACCTTGAAAACAAGAAGGTTGAAACGAAGCTTCTGAGAGTACTCGCTTTGTTCTGCTCCTTGGTGATGCTACTTTCATTCTCGACCTAGTGGGTGAGAATGACGTTGACGTCATGAAAGATTCCATTTTGCCACTGTGATGATGCTTGGTAGATACTGGACTACAATGATGAGTTACACTACTTGAAGTGCTACTAGTGGTAGACCTGCGTCGAAGACGAAGAATATCTTCGATGACGATTACCCCCTCGTTACAATAGGTTGCTCCCTTCTGCCTACCCTTGCCAATTCTAGTGAAACTAAAATAATTGAGCTGTCGTCGAAGCGACGCAAAGGAAGAATGATTGAAGTATCTCGGTAGAATCTGGTTCTCAACTTTGACTCGGTCGTGGACTACGATCCGGCCCAAAACTATTTCTCCATTTTCGATGTAGCCAGGGCAAAAAGAGATAACATCTTCATTTTCCGAAAGCATATCCACCAAACGCCTGCCCACCAATCAAGAAATTGAAGACGGAAATACATAGTAAAAATGCAAGAAATGTTTGTATGAGAATCAATCCGATCAAATGGAAAGATTATGAACCCCAACAACCGCATAGGAACAACAGATCTGCGGCCTCGCAAGGGAAAGTTGCCACTAACCATACATAATGTATGGTGCATTATCAATGGAGTACTCGTACGGTTTACAATACTGGTACGTAGGGTATTCTTGGCAATTACTCAGATTCCGATGGGGTCGCTATTTTGAAAAGAGAAAGTATTCTCATCTCTATTCTTTCGCATTTTGACGCGCCCCGATCACGCGGTCGATCGCGCATCACAGAAGATAATCTACAAAATCCTAAAGGGCTTCTTTTCACCCTGATGTTTCCACGATGTTTGACTGTAGCGTGTCGGAATTGAGCGACATACTTGTTGTTTGCGATCTTTGCTCGAGTAACGAATTGTTTGCTCCGGCAACTATTGCGTAGAAGAAGCCTTTAGGCTTTGCATCCATGATAGTTTGGAGCTTGGATCGCAGGTACTTGCTGATTAGGATGCGTAGAGGAACTGCCGAGAACGTTGGTTTTCTGTCATATCCCGGTGTCGATAACATCGGAATCTGAACTCACCTTAAAAATGGAATCGTCTTTTCTGTAGCTTCGGGTTCGTGAACTTCCTCAGAAGAGGAAGCCGAGTGTTGGTCGGGCCTCTTGGACATTGTCATAACAGAAAAGTGTATTCGCACGAAAAATCATTGATTGAATGAATGTTGTTTTGGAAAAAAAAGGAGCGAAAGAAATCATGGAAACAACAACAGCAATGAGAACGTTATGCCATACCGAGAATTTCTCACAAAAAATCGAAGAAAAGATCATTGTTGATGGGCGGTTCGCCTTCCCGTAGCGATGTTTGACTTCGATTCTCGATATTTTTTTCTCGGAATACAATGGCATTTGGGTAGCGCGCGATCAGGACGCATAAAAGTACGTACGAAACCCAATCGGGCTCTTAAGTAAAAAAATAGATATGACGCATACAAAATAATGCGAGATGTCAAGACAGATAAATCTTTCAAGCGTTAGACGGATACGGTACGAGTACGAGTGTTGTACGGTACGGTAAACTTCTTACCGGTACGGTGATTTCAAGTCGAATAAGTCTCGCAGAACTTTTTTTTTCTTTCGTACCGGGTTACACGAGTAGGTGTAGTAGACGGAGATAGGGATCAAAAAATAATATTCGAAGTACCGGTTCGTACCGGTATGGCGCTCCACCAAACTCCTTTTGGTACGTAGTCTTGTCCTATGGCGCACTAATGGGTCATTCCCGAAATACTTTCTGGGTCCTACCCAGAACTACCGTATGTCTTTTTTAAGCTGAAAGTGTGGCGGAAGTGGGTACCCAGATACAGTACGACCACCTACTATGAAGGTACACCAATATGAGCTTTTGTTCCATTTATCAATACCAACCAGAATTTTCTTGTTGGAAGAGCTATATTCAGTCGTTGGTCCACTGCCTGAAACGTTGGTAGTACCATTAAACAAAATGCCAGTCTCATCAAGGTCATTGCTGCTGGGGGAAGCACTTGGAGTGACGCCTGGTGCACCAGTGCTCGGAGAAACACGGTGTGCAGATCATGGTGAAACACTGGTGGTGCGATGAAGTTGACTGGCAAAGAACACTAATTCCCCCCCCCCCCCAAGGAATGCCAACAGCGTGGCCATCGTGGACGGCGGCCTCCTCTGTGTTGTCGTCTGTACAGAAACTCGCAAATCCATGGCAGATAAACCACCATTTTTGAGTAGTGAACCAGTTATTAACGTGGTTGTGTGTACGTTGCCCAGATTGCTCTCCGCTCCTCCATCTTGGAATTGCAAACAACACCTTCAACGTTATTTGCATACCATGGTTGTAGCTTACAGAATAACTCAGCTGTGTTGATTTGTCCTTTAGGCAAATTGCCAACCATTGAATGATATCCTGTTGATTGGGTTTGTTCTCCATGGCTGCTGAAGACAGATTGATATAGGTTACAATTGCAGATACCAGAGCAGCCTCCACTTCCACTGACAGTGCTCCTTTCCTACCACCTCCAAGCACAGGAGAAACCTTGTCCAAGCTTTGTGCACACTGGACTCAAATTGTCTTGATGCTGGTGTTATTTGCCTTGTCAACCATATTACAAATTCCTGGCACGAGCTGCTGTTGATCTAGTGGAGGGGATGGTTGCTTCTTGTAGATCTTGCAAATCAGCAAGTGTGCTTGGTCATGCCTCTCTCTTTCCACTTGATTAAATGTCATATCCTGCTGTACATGTTTCTTGGCTGTCCTTCTGGTCCTCTTGATAACAATGGAAGCAGTAAGGACTACAAGGAAACACGGTGGCAACAGCAGCTGCATCATTCACGGTGGCGGCAGCAGCGGAGGTGGCAGTGGCAGTGGCGAAACCAACCTTGTTGTTGTTGTTCTTGTTCTTGTTCTTGTTGTTCTTGTTCTTGTTGTTCTTGTTCTTGTTCTTGTTCTTGTTGCTGTTGCACTTGGAAGTGCACTTGGGGGTGCTGTTGTTATTGTTATTGTTATTGATGTTGATGTTGTTGTTGTTGTTGTTGTTTGGATTGCTGCCCCTGCTGATTGTAGCACCGTGCCTGATGGAGCAAATAGCGCAAGGATTCGGGCGCTGCTGCTGCTGTACCAAGCAATAGTGTCTTTCTCTTGTTGCTGGAGCTGCTGTCGGAGGTGTTGTTGTTCTTCTTCTTCTTGTTGTTGTTAATTTTGATGATATCAGTTCAATTTTTTCATAGTGTTTCGTTAATCAAATTCTAAGTGAGGGACAAAATTAAAGTACCTTTCAATACTAGTACTACTAGCCTATAAACACTGGGGGAGACACCAACTCATCTTCCACAAGCTTGGCCTTCTTCCTGAGCACTCTCCTCTGGAGGTTAGGGCCGAGAGCATCTTCTCTTGAAAATACAGCAAGTTCCGTTGCTGCTGTTGTTGTAGCCCGAGCATTACTGTGCAATGCCACGCAGAGGAGATGGGCCACCCCCTCAGTTAAATCACATGAAGGAAGTGAGTTGCCATTTGATACAGACTCAACTGGTGCTGTTGTTGTTGTTGTTGCTGTTGCTGATGGGAGAGTTTTTTTAGTTTTTTTGTGGGTTGTTGGCCTGAACTGTGGCTATTTGAATTGTTCATTTCTTGATAAGTAGGGCGCCAATCACTCTGCTACTTTGTAGACCTGTTGTCAATAATGTAAGGTTAGTTACTGTCAGACTCTATCTGATGGGGGTGCTGTTATTTAGGATATTGCCATTGCCAGACAGCTTTGTTGCTAAATAAGGGATTTAAAAATAAAAAAATTGGGGGTGCAAAAGTTGATACACCGGAATTGGTTCAAGATTGGTGCAAAAGCATAGCAAGAAATTGGGTATCAAAAGGAAGCTCTTCTTGTACTGATTCTGCCGCGACAATTCTTGACTTCAAGAGGCTAGTACTGAGAGAGAAGATTTAGTAAGGGGGGTAATGATGGTCTAGGGGGTACTTTAGAGGGATTTGCACCAAAAGTTGTCAGGCAAAACCCATAATCGTTAAGGCCTAAACTCGTACCGGTATGTATTCAATACTCTTTTTAATGTTTACATTATTTTGTGAAAGGCTATTCTGTAGGACTTTTTGACCCAAATACCGGTTTGCCCCCCCCTCTCGAGAACCACTACGACTATTTAGGACTTTGACCTAAACTTGTAGGAATTTTTGAATTTTTGTTTCGCGCCATGGGTGCCTGCTTGTTAGCATTATTTTAATTAGTCAGGACAAATTCATTTTAGTTAGTCTGGACAAGTTCCTTATTCCCAAAATGTCATTTAGGTCAGTAAAAGGTGATTCCGGAAATACAAAATTTATGACTTGACAACCTAAATGGGGGTTAGGTACTCGTACGTACGTACCGTAGATCTTCAGATATTTCTGAAATCACCCATGTACTGTGCGTTGTGAGTACTTTGACTCTTTCGACTCATTCCAATGCAGTAATATTAGATATATTAATTACTGTATACATTATAAAGATGACCCCGCGCTCGCCGAACTCCAAGGCGAAGTGCAAACTGCCCGTTGGGATATCAACGATCCGACTCGTGCCCGACCGATAGTGCAGCAAGAAAAAGGTGTTTGAAAGTCGAGGAGGCTTGAAAAACGATGCAATCCATTCGCTACGTTACCGTCGACCGGGAAAAAAAAATAGGAAATCGCAAGATAGAATACAGATCCACTACGCCCGGAACAGTAGTTGTTAGTAACAACAAATCCAACAAGAACGAAATAAAAATATGTGCAACGACCTTGGAGAAACTTCCCACTGCTGTGCGGGTTATTCGATTGTTGGTGCCATCTTCACCGTGAGTCCAATTCGGAAGGAAAAGAGCCGGGGCATCAAATCAAACATTGATTTATCGAGGGCTCGTAGGCCTGGGCGGTAGTTGAAAATGCGATGGTCATTCAACTACGGCTCGCCGTTGAATTATACGAATTTTTTGGGTGAATGTCTACATTGGAGTTTGGGGGGGAGAGGGGAGAGAATCGTGGATGTTTGCTTTCGCTGCGGAAAGTTGAAGTCGGGATCGGGAGAGTCTTTTCTTCTGTTTCCGTGCGCCTTTTTGGTGGTTGATACTTCCAATGATGCTGAATAGATAAAAGTCTCGGATAATCCCTCCCTCTCTCCCCTTCTGGAAATGAAAAGGTCGTGTCCGGCTTCTGCGATAACCATGATCGATTCATTTTGCCCAGGATAGATGCAGAGAGACATGTGTTTTGATTTAGTGACTCACTCCTTTATTTGGTGTATTTCATTCTTTCCATACAGCTTTGGGTTGGAGTGATGCTTACAACACAACCTTTCTTCATTTCCGGAATAGAAGATGTCGAAGTTGCTACACAGTCTGCATTTGGGGCCTGTTTCATGTTTATGTTCGTCTTCGTTATTTCTGCCATCGGTATGTTCTATGATTCGAATTTCTCGCAAAAATCATCAGTAGAGGATGAGACAGAGGCCGAATACCAACTTGCCGGAGGACAAGAATTTCCCAACTACGGCGCCTCGAGCTAAGCAGCAACAACAGACCAACAAACCATTGAATGGAGCGTTGTTGTTATTAGTTTAAAAATGATGATTGATGGATTCATTATGTACCGATTACTATAGAATGAAATTAACCCGAAAAACATTGAAAAGGGCGCTTTGCTCCCTGCACAGTGTGTGACAGATCTAATTAGGAAGGCTAGCAAGTATCAACTTACACGACAAAATAAACACTCAGATCTTCACAAACCCATAACTGCTAATGGCGATATTGATAGATTCAATGTTAATTTTGACGAAAACAAATTGACCTGAGTTTCGAAGTATTTAAGTTTTGCGCTTAATTTTCATCGCCAATGGAAATAATTTCATTTCGACTGCCAAATCGAAGCTTTTTCACAAAGATCTTTCATGGAAGTTCAATCTATTGCAAGGTTGCAAAATATTCCTTGAAGATACAAAAATTCGAATAGTTCTGAAAGTTTCCTAACATTTCAGTTTATTGTGTTGGCGGTTTCTGGGAGGAAGGGTAGATTCGTGAGCAATTGAGATTATTGAGTAGCATCATCTGCGAGGCTGAAATGTATCAGGAGGCAGGAATCCTCCTGTCGTCTTCGTAGTCTTTCTAGTAGTTCGACACTTCGATTGACAAAAATGTGCAGTGACGGGTGTAGGAGAATGATTTGAATTTCATCATTGGCTACACTTTCGATCAAAGCTTTTTCCATATTTTCAATAGGCAAATTGCTCCTAATCTGCCAAAGCAGGTACTACCGTAGTACTCGTACCCGGAGTACTATTTTTTCTAATAATCTACAACACATAAGAAATTTTTATTATTACGAAGTACGGTAGAAGAATTACTTCGTAGTTCCGTACTTCGTATTTTTTGAACAATGAATGTCGTCAAATCTGTCTGGGTACGTACTCGTACCGGTACGAGTACGAACCGGTACTCGTACAAGTAGTAGGTAGTAGGTAATAGCATGTGAGTTAGTACGACGATAACATAGGAACGTATGTAGAGAAGCTTTGTAACGCACGTTCTTCGCGCGTTATTTGTTGTATGGCTCTCGGCCATTTCAAAATTGGATCCGAAAAGATCCGTGATCGTGTCGTGCATTATGGAGCATTCGGACGGAGCAAAGGGGTGTAAAATTACTGTAAGATTAGTTTGTGCCGCAAGAAGCGATGAGAAAAGTAAATATTACGAAGTACTTCGTAATTACTCCGTACTTCGTATCATCTTCGAAGGAATCATAGTGGCATAACGAAAACCAGGGAAGTACGCACCCTATACAACACGCAATCCCATTACAATGTCAACAGTGTATCTTGTCAGTGGCGGAGCTCGCTCCGGAAAATCTGGGTATGCACAGAGTTTGTGCGAATATCTCTCCCCGGAACCTATCTATTTGGCTACCTCGAAAGTCTTTAAGAACGATGATGATTTTGCAAAACGCGTTGAAAAGCACCAGCAAGATCGAGGCGAACAATGGACGACGATTGAAGAGCCTCTAGAGCCAAGCAAATACTTGGAGAGAATGAAAGGCCGAGTTGTCCTTGTGGACTGCTGCACCCTATGGCTGACAAACTACATGATGGAGGAAGGTCTTTTTTCCCTCGAGGAAACGGACGGGGATGACAAAGCGAAAAAAGATGGATCCGCTCAAGATGCTTCAGAGAGGGCCCTTAAGAAGATTGAAGAAGAGGTAGGTGGAGCGCGACCAGAAAGGTGAAGAACATTGCGCGTCACACCATATAATTGAAATTTACTCGAAACGACAACTTATTCTAACCGGCGGTTCTATTATTGGTGGTTTCACATTAACCCAATACAGTTCGACAAGATGACAAAACCATGGAATTGCACTTACGTCGTCGTCACAAACGAAATCGGGTCGGGTACACATGCTCACGATCACGTGACACGAAAATTCGTTGATGCTCAGGGGTGGTTCAACCAATACGTAGCAAAACGAGCCGAAGCTGTTGTTCATATGGTATGCGGAGTTCCGAATGTTGTCAAAGGCCCTTTGAGCAAGCCGTCGTTGTCCAATGCCGTTCGAGCGAGTGCAGGACTCACAGTTCCCACTCTGCATGAAGCACAACGAGCCGATATGTTGGATCACTACCTCTCTAAACGAGGAATATCTATGGATCCAAAGGGCTACTTCAAATTCAAAATCGATACTGAAAAGAAGATTATCTTCGCCTCGTATCATTCGTGTATTATCAATGAAAAGGGTGAATTTTTTGACTTGGAAGGAAACAGGTTGACTTGTCACGGAACGTCTCCGGAGCCCTTGAAAGTTTGGGAATGTCGTACGGCGAAAGAATTGACCTCGCAGATATTGGAAAAATGGGACATGGCAGACAAAGTCTTGAGTATCGGTCACGGCGGTTATGTTGGACGAGAAGCTCAGAAAGCTGAAGATGCCTTGTACAGCGGGAAACAATACCGACAAGATTAGAACTCATGATGCAACACCTAGCTTCAGACTTTTTGAATTGATCTAACATTATTTTTCAAGTCATTACTTTTTCATCTTTCAATAAGATGGATTGATTCGATCCGCACAGCCTGAGAATACCTCCTTAGGACTGACAATCTGGCTATTCTGTGAAACTGTGTTTGCGTGAGCGTTGGTATATTTCCATGTTATTTTACTAGTACTACGTGTACGTCCCAGACAAAAAATAATGTTTTTGAAAAGATCTGATGAGGAATTGTTATTGTCGAAGAGGATGTAGAAAGGCTTCTCAGTAGTTTGCTATTACGAAGCATTGAATACTGATACTAGTTTTGATCTAGTACATGCACACTACTCTTTGATCTCAGCATTCCTCGTGAATGACTAGAATTTGGCTGCGGTAAGGACTTTTGAATCAGACACCTCTTGCGTCACTATCACTAATATTTCCATGGTGCCTTAAAAATGCATGACACATCCAACTGAATTAGAGAATGATCTCATTCAGCAATTGTCTGTGTTTCAAAAGCAGCATGGGTCAGAACTATTTTTGTACAGTAATTTTTTTAACATTCAAGCTGGACACTTGCAATTTTCAGCATAAGAAGAATAGCTATGAAACATACCTGCATGTAAAGAACGTGACAGCGACCCTGGATCCAAAACCGCACATCGAAAACTCGAGTCATGTCAAAATTGAAATGTACGAAAAGAGAAACGGCTTCTTCGTTATTGTTGGTTGAGAACACTCATGATGGCCTAGTTCAGATAGATCTGGTTGAAGACAATCAGCAGGAACAGGGAGATGATCAGGATTGTTTCCAATTTTGAATAACAGCAAATTCGACATTGCGCTGATGCCCAATCGAGCTGTGGGCAAAAATACCCAATCCTTCGATGTGGAATCCATTCCAAATTTTACGATCTAGTCTGCTCTTGTGGAATTAATCGAACTGAATCGAAACTCACGGAGAATAATTCTAAATCAACAATATGATACCGATTTCTCTCAGGCTAGTCTACGCCCTGAATGCAGCGACGTTCCAGATCTCGAGCTTGGCCCTCTTGTCAATAGTAAACACGAGGGTCAGCATCCCTGCAGAATATCTACCAGCGTATGGTGCGATTTCGTTTCTCCCCTACAGCCTCCGCCCTATTTTTGCGGCGATCAGTTCATTATTACTGAACCGCAAGACGACGAAAGGTGAAAATAGAAACCGACACGACAAGCTTCTTTTCCCTGCTTTCATTTTAGCAAGTTTGTCCTTCGTGGGGACGACTTTGATTCCGTCTGGCGGAATTATACTATGCTTTTTCTGGGGCTTTGTGAGGGGAATGGCAGGTGCCTGGACTGATTTTTTGATTGGCATGGCCATTATCGAATTTTCGAAATTCCAATCAGGGATTTTATCGATGTCTCCTTCCCCGAACAAAGATAATGCAACGTATGAAAAGGTTGTTTCTGTCGCAACTGCACAATCTTCAACGGCAAGAAATATAGGATCATTTGTCGCATCGATTGCAACATTCGCATTTTTTGCAAAGAATCGAGATCTCGGAGAGGCAGTCGCAAACAAACTCTTGGTGGGAACCGCCGCAATTTTCGCTTTGGCAGCTCTGGTTTCTCTCAAATATCAATTCCATATCGGGAATTTGTTGGCAAACACAAACGTACATGTAATAGTATCTACTGTAGATCACGAAGATACCACCGGTAGTAACCAGGGGCATTCAGATGACAACGGATCCATGGGTACATCAAATAGCTCAGGTAGTATACCAGCATTGGAGCAAATGACATTGGATCAAGATGATGCTAGACTTTCGGTAGAAGCACAGAGCTCAAATGGAGACTCATCAGAATCGGCAATGATGCATCACCAGAAAATTGTGGAAGTCTCAACACTGGTAGCTTTCCAAACAATTTTGGCTGTCTCTGCCCTTCAAAAACCCATCGTTGCAGTCTCAAACCAGACGGTATGGGTGTCATTGGTGGTGATTACAGCCTCTGTACTTCTTTTCATCATTTATCATGGTTATCAACATGAGCGGCAACACGATAAAACATCATTCACACCCTTATCGGACGAAGAAAACGGCAAGCTTCGTTCTCGGGTTAAGAAACTGCCACACAGGCCGCTCAATCTATACCTTTTGTTGAGACACTCGTTACCAATCGCTGCATTCTTAATGTACTCATATCTGTACACTGTCTTCGGAAGTGAACCGATGTTTTTACAATTCCTTTCTGTTCTGAAATCAGCCATCGGGTCAATAGCTACTTTTTGCTACGAAAAATTCTTGTCCCCATACTGCCATTCTGGGTGGCCATTGATAGGGCTGATCGCAAGTCTGGATATAGTGATGGGGCTTGTTGCTTTACTGGACGTTTGGGTAATTCGCGAGGTTAAGAAGAAGGAAGTCGACGGCGAGTACTTTATCGACACTTCATTGAGATGTTTGGTCGGAGCAGTGGGTCTTATCAAGTATTTTTTCGCAGAGCTTGACTACATGCCGGCCTTGGTCTTGTCAACGACGAATGTATACATAGGCGATGAGAAACGTTCTGGATGTGGAGATGGCGAAAATGAGCCTCGAGGAGGCGATGATCGTTCCGATGAACAAGCAGAAGAAAGGACATCACTGTCCGATGACTTTCAGAGAATTCGAAACCCCAGAGTTTCCTCGTTGAGTATAGATTCGCGTTACGAAGAAGACGATACAGAGACAACGAAATTGCCCATGATCAGTACAGGAATGCAGTATGCCTCCTTCCTTTCGTGCATTGACTTTGGAGCTCAGATTGGAGACTGGATCACTGTACCAATTGTTGCTTCGCTTGACATTACACGTGAAAATCATTGGGATCACCTAGATAAACTTGTTATACTCTGCAGCATCTTCCGCATGAGTCGTGTTGTGTTCTTATGGTTGATCTGTCCACCTATCAACCAGAAGCATACGCCAAATAATACTAACAACGAGTGTTAGTTCATATACATCAAATTTATCAGGAGACAGTGCTCCGAGTTCTAGTTTATTGAGCTGTTTGCCAAGAAAAGACATCTCAAGGAAAGGATTGACGTAAATAAAGCGTCTTATTTCCGAAATACGGTACCGTATGTGTAGGCATCACGAAAAATTATTATTATTTGGACTCGAGAAGAGTACACATAATACGTGTAGTCACAATTTCTTCTTACGATAGAATATCTTGTATTGTCGCCATGTTTGTGATCATCGTGGCCGAGCTTTGAAGGATAGGAACCGCAAGGAGCGCTCCGGTGCCCTCACCCATTCTTAGTCCCATAGAAAGAGGCGGGGATGCTGGGAGGGGTAGATTATGTTCCTTCGCAATCGCTTGGATGTGTTCAATAGCTGCCTGCTGTCCCTTCTCAACTGATTTCGTTGTCAAGAATAGCGCATTACAAACACTTGGTTTCATCCGCACGGCTGCCAACGCTGCTGCTGTGACAATGAAGCCATCTACCAACACAGCTACATTTCGATCTGATGCTTCTAGCATGGCGCCAACCAAAGCTACAATTTCTGAACCACCGACCTTCGCAAGAATAGAAATCGATTCCTTCAAAGAACCCTTGTGCTTCTTTAGAGCCCTTTTCACGATGTCGACCTTCTTCTTGATTTTATCACTATCGGCCGTATGTGAAGCATACGCTCCCCCCCCGCAAAGGTCCTCCACAGGTTTTCCCGTCAATGCAGCAATAAGCGTGGATGCCGTGGTCGTATTTCCTATTCCGACTTCACCGAGAGCCACAACTTTACACTTTTCTTTCTCAACTGCTTGTGCAATGGTCTCTTTGCCGATGTTCAGACATCGATCCACTTCTTCCATTGTCATTGCAGGTTCGACACAAAAATTGCGCGTGCCGTTCGCAAGCTTACTTTTTGCCGAGTTCACGAAATTTCCGGAAAACGGATCGCCCATAACTCCAACATCCACCACGCTAAGTTTCAACCCTAATCCTTTCGCTAACACTGACGCGCCTGCCACGTTCTGTTGCAAGCCTTCCAATATAGCTCTGGTCACTGCTTGCGGATACAATGAACATCCTTCTCCACCATCTTCCGTGGCCGCAGCCACACCGTGATCTCCAGCAAAAATAATTGCATTCACAGCGTCAGTCTTTGGACGTAAACTACTTTGTAGCACAGAAAGACGAGCGGCCCATTCTTCCAGTGTACCTAACGATCCAACTGGCTTAGCCAAGACATCTAAATAGCCTTGCACCGCCTTGTGTTTGTCCATTGTTGTTGCAGTTGAATTCAAGACATTTTGAGCCGTTTCCTTCGGTGACAAAGGAGATGCAGGCTTTTCTTCAGTAACTTCGGCTGTTTTTTCAACTGAGATATCTTTCTTTTTCAGTTCATTCTCTGCATATTTCCGGTCGGCGAAGGCAACAAATCCACACCAAATGTAGTATGAGATGGCCATCGAAGCAAAGCGAAGAAAAAGTCGTAGGTTTTCGTCTTCCAGTATGGACTCCAAACCATACGACGATGATTTGGTGCTATCAATCAACGCCTTCAAGCATGACTTCACAGTATCTGACACTGCACCTCCCGCTAAGCTTGCGTAGATAAATAGTTCAATGAAACAAATTGTGCCACCAAGAAAGTCGCCCATCACGCCCCCGAGTTTGCTGCGTCCATAAAGTCCTGCACACTCGGCACAAATCCAGGAACCCATGATCAAGTGTAGTGTAAAGTGAGGCCCGTATAAGGCACTTGTCAGCCCGAAGCAAAACAATGTAGCAAAGAAGATGCGAGGAAGACTGACCAAAAACTTGGCACGAATCATGAACGCGTAGAAATTCGACTTCGGACCATCTTCCTCGATGTAGTCGCATCTCCAAATCAAATATGGGGCCGTCAAACGAGCCAAAGTGTGGCTACCGTGACAATGAAATGAAAAACAAATCATTTGTATGAGCCAATGCAACTGGGCTCTAAGTGAAGCGACAGCATTTGATTAGATGAGGCACTTACGCAACAACCAATGCCGGTCCAGCACCTTGACTTGATTCGGCCTCGATATCTGCACTAGGAACGAGGCCGTAGAATTTCCAACTGGATGGACCCAAGGCTGCCAATAGATGCAATTTCGTAAAAACGTAGAGTATCAAAGCTGCAGATCCAAAAGTTCCCAATCTACTATCGGACATAATTCTCAAAATTTGCTGTCTCGTCCATCCTCCTCCAATTCCATCAGCCGTATCGGCCAAACCATCCTCGTGTAAGCATCCCGTGATTTTTAGGCTCACAGCTGTACTTAGGGCAGCTGCAACAACAATCGGTAACTCCCACAAAAGTAACCCGAGATCGAAAATCTGCGACACAAGAAACCCCACAATAGCCCCAACAACGGGAAAGTAGCACATCCCCTTCATCAAAAAGCCGGGATGGATTGCTGTCCAGCTAACGGGACACGGCAGCGCTGTGACGAAGACTAAAATGTTCGAAAAGCATTTTGTTTCGGTCCACAAACCGAGGGTATTCTCCTTCAAAAATTCCTCGATTTCGGCCGCAACTTCGTCTCGAGAATGATTCTTGTCACCTCCGAAACCACGAGATTCCACCGTGCCAGGGTCCAATACGTTTTTATCGGACATGGTTTTGTTGATCTTTGTTGCGTGCCAAACTTGTTGGAGCTTCGGTTTTTGGCAAAGTGAGAAGGACTTCGGGGTTCTTCCAATCCGTTTCGACCGAGAAATCACTCGTTCAATGCCTTTTGGTTACGGCGTTACGAACACTCTCAATCATGTAACTCAATTGTTATTATTTTTTAACCTTCGGACGGTGCTGATTGATGATGGATCGGATTGTAATTGATCCTTTTTTCGTCGTGTGTCACGTCGACCCAAAAACATCTTTTTGGTCTTCTGAATCACGTGCTACAGCTCCACACAGAATTGAACTCAATCCTCAATCTTAAATAGACGCGACCACATAGGGCGCGTGACCCGCGTAGTTTTCTCCAGGTCATTCTAAAAACTTTTGCCATGAGGGAAACGACTACCGTACGTACTCTTATCTTCTTGTACAGTACGTATGGTACGTACCATACGAATTTCCGGCGTGACCCAGACTCCAGCATTTCGCAACAAGAACAAGAACAAGAACAAGAACAAGACCAAACAAGAAGAGACGTCGAACCGATCCTTCCTTGTTAAAAACGCAGGCGATGGATACATTGGATGATATCGTGGATCTTCCTGCCAGCTTGAAGTTACATACCTCTTGCGCGCGACTTTAGGGAAGCTGCAGATGGGACCAGCGAAAATAAGAAAGCCAGAGAAGATTTTTGGTTCGTGCAGTCTTGTCGCTGTGAGCCGAGTCAAACGAACATCTTCGCCCACAATACGACGACGACAACAGTCATAATCTTCTTAAACTGGTGAGTACCTGCGAACAACATCGACCGAATATGCCGCAGCGGAAGTCTCGGGACGGGAACGTAGAGCAACGCTTTGTGCTCTCTCGCAATGGTGTGCGTATCGCCAACGCAAGCTTGCTTGAGAGCCGTGTTGCTGTTTTGTTTGGGCTAAGCCCTCCTGCAGGGAGAATAATAAAGCTCAATCGGGTTTTTTTTCTCGTGTGAGAGCAGTGGAACTGAGTCTTGGAAATTCTGTAATAAGTAGCTTCCAAACATTGGATAAATCAATGATAGCCGCCTCCTAAACTTAGATGGGCGGTGGTTCATGGATGGTTTTCTATTCTTTGTTGCTACCGGCTACCAAACTGTTTCGTCTGCTTTGTCGCTGTTCGCAAATTCATCAGCAAGCTTGTAATTCAATATTATTGCTCTTACTGTTTTGATCTTCTGTTTGTTGTGCGTAACCATTACTTTGATATGTGTGTATGTGGATCTGCAAATATTTTGTATCCTCAGAAGCAGCAGGCTTCAGAACAAACACCACCAGTTATGCATCTCATCCTCCATTTTCAATCCCACATGTCCAAGTATGTGTGAATGAGGCTTAAATGAGGCCTGACTTGGTTCAATCCCAATGTACTAGTTCCTTGACCTGTTGTCTTTGGTATTATAATGACCCATGGAAAACTAAGAATAGCTATTGCTCTTATTCACTCCTGGTGCTGATTTGTAATTTCTGGTACCACACAATCGATTCAAGATTCACCCAAGTCATCCTCTTTTAAAGTATCCTCCTAAATTCATAAAGAATTCAATATGCCAATTCTCTCCAAATAGCTACAAATTATTGTGTATCCAAAATCCAAAGATACTAGGCGAACCCCTGATTGTTTCCAGTTTCTCATGCTGCTAGGACCATTCTTAGATTGTGCTTGCAAACTTGTCAGATTGCAGAGATAGGGCACAGTTCTGTTGTGGGACAAAAATTCAATTCTAGACAAGTGCAAAATTCCTGTTTGCCAATCAAAACAACACCACATGAGATTATTTGGTCCTTCAAGGGGGTGTGACTCTGCAGCCAGCAAGAGCAATAATAAAAGTGAAGTGAAGAAGGATCCCGCAAAGAGAACCCAACAAATCAATCCACACTAATCAAGCAAACCTGCAAGCGATTAATGGAGTACCGTAGTATTGATCAACTTGACCATAAATTTGATTTGTTCATTCACAACTCTACAACAGGACCAAATCATCCTAAGGAGGGTGGTTGGTAAGCTGGGTCAAAGTTTTCAATTGGTATTATAGATGGTTTGCCTTACATGAAGTGGGACAAGAAGAAAAATGAAAGTGTACCTTGATTTCCATTGGATGTTCTCAAATTTTGTTGCAACGTGGTCCTTCTGACTGTTGGCACCAGCACGCATTGAGGATCCACGGAGCACAAGAGATATGACAATTATTGTGTGACGAAGTTACTTTTTCATGCCCATCCATCGTTTAAGTGTGATTCTGGACAAGTGACAAATGTATGGTACTATGACTGGGCAAATTTTCAACTAGACCTCCTGGACAGACTTGGACTGCAAGTTTGTCCATGTCAGATCCTGTTCCTGCTTCATCTTGAAGGTCCTTCTTTCCCCCCTGGAAGTTCTGTCAGGGGGTTTGAATCAGTACACAACGGTTACTACACCATTGTTTGACCCAATATTGAGCAAGAGGGAGAAAGAAAAAAACACTGCCACACCTAGGTGAAGCAAGGGGAGTTGCAAAACGAATTATATTTGTTTGACTGCAATGCCATTGGGTTGAAGTTGCTGTGGTCAGAAACCTTGGTGGCAAAGACCAATACTTTGTCCTTGGAAACCAGGAACAATGGTTGTTTATTTCCTGCAACACAATGGCTGGGTTGAAAGAAACCCTCAAATTGATAGTGAAAGCCGGTGAAACAAGTAGTGATTTTTGAGCATTCCTGGAATGGTGTTGCTGGTAAGTGAAGGTAATGATTATATTTTTTAATTTGTGGATTGTTCTTTTGTACAAAATTGTTTCTATTGCTGGAACTCCATTCCATATTAACACAATTGATTTTAACATGGTTAATCTTTGCTCCACTTTTTCTTAATCCTGGAACGCTGTAGTAGAAGTATGGTACTTAGTACCGTACAAATTTGATGATTTTTATTGGTGGAAGCTTGGACAAACTCCGGTCTGTTGTTTGGAACGCCGCATCAGATTACACCATTCCTTTGCTGGAAACAGATGACCATTCTGTTCCAGTCTCTTTCGTTCTCTGCATTGTGCTTCTAGTCTGATGCCAATGTTGTTGTAGCACTTGACGTCATCTGTTCCTTTCAGTGCAGGATAAATGCATAAAAGGTAGAAAATAATGATACCCATAGCCCACATGTGGTCCCTAGTGACACTGTTGCCTTTCTGACGTACTTGAAGCATTCTTCCCAAATCTCCAAAGCTTCTTCTTCATCAAATCCTCCTTTTTTGCTGTTGAGTCTTGTTATCACCACAGCTCCGGTCCACTTGCATCTGTCAAGGATTGTGAGTACCAAGTGCCCATTAAGGCACATAGCGCATCAAACCCGGTTTCAAAATGATATAAAAACAAGTTTAGGTCTTTGTCTTCCAGCTCTTTCATCTGTTTGTTGTACTTGGTGGAAAACACAGGAACAATCCATGGTGATCTTTCCCCTATCTTTGTCGCAGATTCTGTTTTGTTTTCCATTTTCATGTTATTCCTAACTTTGGAGGGTTGCCAAGTAATTGTCCTACATTCAAACCAAGAATGTTCAAGTTGTTGGATCCTACCAGTTATGTTCACTTGTGGGCTGTGGATACTTCTTCCCAAACAAATGGCACATTGAGTACACACTGGTAGTAGTACCACAGGACACGGGAACAAAATGATGAAATCACTTACAAACTTTAAGTACTGATACTTTTGATTATGTGGGTACAAATGGTTGACACTGACGCAACTGAGGTTGGTGGTTCAAGTCCCAGGACATATACATGAGAGCAATGCTTCGACTTAGTACACACATACAAAGTACTTTTTTACAGTAACAACATGAATAAATCTTCTGTTTCACACTGAGCAACAATACAATCCTGATCTTATTATCTTGTAATTCAAAAATACCCCATTATAATACGCTGATGATCCAGATCTGATGCCCATCTGAAGTACTACTAATTTTCTTTTTTCTTTTTCTTGTTAGAAGGAAAAAGAAGAATACACTCATCATCATTATTTAACAGTTCAATTTTGTTTCATTGTTACTGTATTTGTAGATTTTTTAAAATTGTTTGAAGAAAATAAATATCAAGGAGGGCAACTCAGATGAATACAAGTTTTCATTCTCTTATGTTTGAAATAAAGTAATGGTGGGGTAACTTAGTAGTATTTGAAGAAAAGCATGAAAAAAAATGCTTGGCAAATCTCAACTAATCATTTGTATTTTTTTGTATTGATGGAGAAAGGACCAATAATATTGGTTAGACCACATTCTTATTGATGGTTTCTATAACCTTTATGCAAAATATTTGTTGGAATAATAATAATAATGAGAGTAAGGAGCATCTTTTTATAATATTGAATGGTTGTGACATTGAGGATGCAAAGTATGATGATGAGATTCAAAAACCAGATAAATATCATCTTTGGATTTGTTATTGTTGCAAGGAAAACCAAAGTCATTCACACCAACTTACTTGACACAAGAAGATGACTCAGGATAATGCTCTTTTTCAATAGTAAATAAATGGTGCCACGCTGATCAAAATGGATAAGACATTATTTCTTTTGTACACTACTGTAGTAGTACTACTACTACTACTTGCTTTTGAGAGATGAGATACAAATTGAATACAATGCAGTAGCCAACTAGTGAAGTCCACATTTATGTGTAGAACAAGTTGTTGACCTTTTGACATGTTAGATGACCGTCGTGAATTTTGCAGGAACTTGCATCTGGTTGGTAAGACCAAGCATGCATGAACTATGATCAGTTGGCGCTTTCACCAGTGTTTAAATTGGGTGACACTTGCGCAGTGCACAATGGATCCTTCCAATTCAATAAATATAACAATGTGGTGTACAGTGGTTTATTTGCCACAATACGGTCATGCGGGTACCAAGTTGTGTGGTCCACCTGTGTGCCATCCAGTTTTTCTTGTACACCATACATCCAGGAAACAAAGAAAATGGATTGTTATTCTTAAATGCGACACTCTTGATTACTCCCATCCCAGGGGGTGGCATATTGATGATTGTAATCTCACTACCAATAGTGTAACAAGGAAACTTAAACTTTGGATCAACATCAGATAACAACACCTTTACGTTACCAGCCAATTGTTCTGTACCTCCAGCAGCTGGGGGGCAAGCAACTTGAATAATGTAGTCTAGATTTTCAACATGGCCCAGGTTTGGAGAAACCTTCCTCTCCTTGTGCTTTGTATGTAGATTTGATTGCTTGGTTACCATCTTTTTACATTTGTGACCCAGGCGCAAATACAATCTTTGTGCCCTGGGCTGCCGTGGTGGCTTCTTATTATTTACTTTGTCATCCTCTTCTGACTCATTTGTGAATCCTTCCCCATCACCTTCCAATTGTTTGTTACGCTCTCCAGCATTTTCGTTGAGTAGATTGGGTGGTACTGCTTCCTGTGACACATCATCAACTGCTGCTTTGTCAACCCAAGGAGCTGAAAAGAACGACTTGACTCCACTGTGCCCTTTGTTCGTGAACATTAGCCATCCAACAGAGTATGTACCGTTATTTTTGCTGAACAATTCCAATTGACAGCGTTGCTTTTTTAGGAAGTCCCACTTTGTAATGTTGGCAAAACTGTGCTGGTGAAAACCTGGAACATTGATGTTTTGAAAAGTCCACTCAAAGAAAGACCATTGGATCTTGGATTCTTTTCGTTGTCTTCTGATACAAAGGCAACTTCCAAGTTTGCCTGAAGAACTTTTTTGTTTTGGTTTAATACTTCACGCAGAAGTTCTAAAGTCAAAGGAGTGCACAATTTCCCCCAACTGGTAGGTAATCCTACATGGTGAGAAACTCCAGGGACCTTATGAAAAAGTTACTACCGCAAATTAGTATTTCCAGGCAGATGATAAAAATCTCACAAAATACGTGTGTTGTGTGCTTGCAGAACAACTGGTCCTCGTGTATTGGCAGTTCTCATCAAAATGAAGGAACCTTGTAACCAAAAGGCTTCTCTTGTCTTCTTGTAAAGGGTGATTCACCTTTGACTTGTCACCTCTTAGAAGTTCTCAGGAAGTCAGTTTATCATATTGGATGGAGCTCCTGCCACTCGTGGTGTAAATGTACAACCAATCTTTGCGGTAAGCTCCACGGAAGGTGAAGTTGGACAATGATTGGCACTCTGCTTTCAAATATATGACCAACTTCTCAATTACAGTGTCAAGGTTAAGAGGTGTTGGTAGTGTGCCGAATACTGCATCAACTATTGCTTTCACAGCCATACTCCAATCCACGAGCCCACCTTCAACTGTGGGAGCATGTGACAACTGACTTGTCAGAACATTGGCAAGGAACTCCTTGCACAGAGTGCTTAGCATTTATGGGATGGTGGGAAATGCTTTTGAAGTACTCCTTGTATTCCCTTGCAGACATGTTTGATGGGGGTTCGAAAGCTTCTGGAACCCAGAGCCGAGTCTGTTCCTCCACTTGGGCTTTTGGTTTATGGATGGATATGTGTAGGACATGTACAGTGTCAGCACAATTTCTTCACCTTTTCCGTGTATGTTCCATACAACTTTCCACATAGTTTGTCGCAAAGTTCTGTATCACCAACAACATATGCAATTGCAAATTTCATTTTCACTTTGAACACTTTTCCTGCATACGGAAGATAATCCCACTCCAACCCGCCCTGCATTTCACATACTTCCTTGAAAGATTGCAAAGCCGATGCAAGCGCAGTGTGTAGATTTTGAATATTATCTTTCGCCGTGGTTTTTTTCGTGTGTCTTATGCTCTCAATTTCAGTGTCGGGATGAAAATAAATTGTGGTCCAAGCGTCAGGTCGTTTTCTTGCTTCAGTATTGAAAATACCAAGAGTCATGTTGAGAGGAGTGAGTGACAGACGGCCATGTGCATCCAAGCTGATTCCATCCATGTAGAAAATGATCGGAACAAGGATTTCATCATTTTCATTGCAGATCTGCTTCCACGATTCCGTCCACCAAGAGCCGTGGTGTAGTTCTGTTATGTATGTTTCATTGGTGAGTGGTTGGTTGTTTTCGGGTGAAAGAGGAGTCTTGACATTCGGAAAAGACAAATTGGTTTCTTGCATCAATTCCTTATTGGTCAGAAGGGAATGAAGTGCGTCTGGGAAGGATCGAACAAATATTTGGGTGGGTAAATTGCAAGGTAACCAGTTAATTATGTGTGGCTCGAACTTGGTCTCTGAAATACCCAAATTGGACTTGATTTCACTAAATATGACTTCTTGATGGCGGGGGTAGGTAGAGCTAAAGTCAACACCATGAATATTTTGACATTCGTTTGCCCATTGAAAAATAGATTTGAATGTGTTTAGAGGTAACTTGTGTTTCGTCATTAGATTCATGAGCTTTATTTCAGCAATGAGCCTATTGGTAGGTGAAAAAGAAAGATGAGATCGGATCAATTGCTCTCTTTCATTGATGTTTGGTTGGGATGCGGTGGGTTCCGAAGCATCCATACCATTATTGTTCTGAATAGGAAGGCACATTTCTTCATGAATAACCATGTCATTGTTGTTGCTGTTGTCTTCTGAAGGAAACAACTGTGATTCCATTACATTTCTATCCATTGGTGGAACAAATAAGTTGTGTACTACCTGACTGTTTAGAACAGAGTTGAACATTTTGTTTGAGGATGCCTTGTTAGTGTGAGCGGCAGCAACAGAAGCGGAAGGAACAATTGGACCATTCTTGGTCAATGTCAGGCCATATTGTGAAGGTGAATGACAAACTGTACTAGTGGTTTCTTCTTTGGCAGATGACAAAAATTCCATTAGGTTATGGTTTAAATAGAAATCACGGCAAAAAGCTATTGAATCAAGGTGACGTGAAAGGCCTCGTGATACATATCGGTATGATTTGTGTGTAGACAAATCTTGTCTGCTTCCGATGAATGTCTTCGATTTGCCCTTACAGGACATGCAGCTACGACATATAAATGATTTGGGAATTTTGGTATAACAGCCACTCTTGAAGTGATGGCAATTTTTACTAGGTTGTGACATGTTCTTCTATTGGAAGAAGGGAGGGGGAGAAATGGTTTTGATGGTGGTGTTAAATGAACATGATGAAAATGAGCATGATGCTATCGGAGCGAGCATGAAAAGGCATGATGGTATGAAAAAAGAAGCGTCGTGACATAGAAACAAGGCAGAAACATAGTACTAGTACAAAGTAGCAAACAAACACTTCTGAAAATAATTTTATTTCATATCTTGGGTTAAGGTTAGGAAGTTGTTTGGCACCGAGATTTCAAATTTAAACATGATTCGAACACAAAAGCATGAAACGCCGTTCCGGTTACTGAATTCTGAAACGCCGTTCCATGATTGTTGACATGAATTGTACAAAAAATTGTTTCACCACTCAAACAGAAATCGATACTATCATACCTACATTGCTACTACTACTAGTACTATCATAATACACCCGGACACATATCTAAGAAAAAAGTATTTTTGGAAACAAAATAAAAGAAAGAATGGTGGTGAAATCGTGTAGGAGGAAGTTAGTGCTGTAGAGTTCTACGAAAATTTGTTAAAACGAGCATGATGCTATCGGAGCGAGCATGAAAAGGCACGATGGTATGAAAGAAGACACGACGTGACATACCGTAGAAAACAACGCAGAAACATAGCGAACTAACACTTCTGAAACTAATTTTATTTCATATCTTGGGTTAAGGTTAGAAAGTGTGGTAGTGAAAAATAGATTTTTTAAATCAATTTAGTCAAAATGGAGAGATCAATGGACATTTTGAGTCTTCGGGGAAAATTTTGGTCGCAACCTGAGGGGGGTCGAAAATCTTTACCACAAAAATTGTGAATTTAAAAAAATACCCTTGTGCATAACAAACGCAGGGTCAATTTTCTGAAAATAGGGCTTGCGAGGGGTCGTGTGGGGTCGCGTGACAGTTATCGGACGTCAGTACTACCACAGTTAGATCATTGTTAGTTTACGCTGGTTTGCACAATATGTTTGTCTTCTATTAAAATTGAATTGTATGAATGAGACTATTGCAAAGGCTTTGTGCAAAACTATGTTTGTTGGCTTTTTGTATTTCATATTCATAGTACAAATATTGTGAAATGGAAACAACATAATAGATAACTGGTTATCAAGAAGCAAATACATTTGAGAAGAAATTGGTAATAACAATACAACAATATCGTTGCACATACGAGAGGATAATATTACACAAAATGAGTTACATAAGGGAAAATAAAAATTTGGTTGAGTCTAAATTATTACTGGGGTAAGAATGAGATGAAGTTATGCTATAGAAAAATTGTGAAGGAACCATGAACAAGGGGTGAAACTTTGAATGCAAAAATAGTCCTCCTGGAAATTGTTGCGTGCAAAAATACATAGAGAATTATTTTTCATGCGCGCAACAAACATTTCTGTACTTTAAAAATAAATCACACTAATTTGACGTAAGCATGAGCATGGTTTAAGTGACGTACTACTAGCCTAGTACTACTACTTTCTTCTTGCTCTTTTTCTTGTTGCAGCAGGCATTCTCCATAATAACCTCTTGCTATTGCTGTTCAGATCCTTGAAGGAGACAAGCGTCATGTCACCTCCTCCTGCCACTATCACATACACGCACCACTTGCATGCTTCATCATTCTTTTGGACGATTTCTTGGGCAAGAAGATTTGCGGGCTGAAGTTCATTATTTTGGACAATACATCTATTTGCGTTCGGTGTTGCCATTGCCATAGTAATTAATAACACGACATTGGTCAGTCGGTTACCTCGGCTGGAACAATTTCTCTACGTTTCTAAACAATAGATATCGATATGAATGTTGGACAAGGCATAGAACAAGCCAAAGCAGGATGTGTGGGAGGCATGCTCCCCCGCTCCACGCACACCGGCTGTGCTGCCTGCTGTCTGTGCCAGGACACAAGCAACTAGCAAGGTATGTATGGAATGACCTTGTCGTTAGGTAGGTATGATGCAGAGATGCTGGCCAGCGACTACCCAGGCATCCGCAAGGATGCCTAGGCAGACCCTGGCTGGCCAAGCAAGGGGCCCCAGACAGAGGGGAGTGATGCACATAGACTCACCACATTGTCCAGCACGTCCGATAACTGTCACGCGACCCAACGCGACCCCTCGCAAGCCCTATTTTCATAAAATTGACCCTGCTTTTGTTATGCGCAAGGGCAATTTTTTAAATTCACAATTTTTTGTGGTGAAGAGTTTCAGCCCCCCTCAGGTTGTGACAAAAACTCTTCCTGAGGACTCAAAATGTCCATTGATCTCTCAATTTTGACTAAATTGATTTAAAAAATCTATTTCTCGCTACCAAACTTCCTAACCTTAACCCAAGATATGAAATAAAATTAATTTCAGAAGTGTTTGTTTGCTATGTTACCGCCTTGTTTCTATGTCACGTCGTGTCTTTTTTCATACCATCATGCCTTTTCATGCTCGCTCCAATAGCATCATGCTCACTTTCATCATGTTCATTTAACACCACCATCAAAACCATTTCTCCCCCTCCCTTCTTCCAATAGAAGAACATGTCACAACCTAGTAAAAATTGCCATCACTTCAAGAGTGGCTGTTATACCAAAATTCCCAAATCATTTATCTGTCATAGCTTCATGTCCTATAAGGGCAAGTCGAAGACATTCATCGGAAGCAGACAAGATTCCTCTTCACACAAATCATACCGATATGTATCACGAGGCCTGTCACGTCACCTTGCTGATTCAATAGCTTTTTGCCGTGATTTCTATTTAAACCATAACCTAATGGAATTTTTGTCATCTGCCAAAGAAGAATCCAGTACAGTTTGCCATTCCCCTTCACAATATGGCCTGACATTGACCGAGAATGGTCCAATTGTTCCCTCTGCTGCTGTTGCCGTTGCTCACACTAACAAGGCATCCTCAAACAAAATGTTCAACTCAGTACTAAACAGTCAGGTAGTACACAACTTATTTGTTCCACCAATTGATAGAAATGTAATGGAATCACAGTTGTTTCCTTCAGAAGACAACAGCAACAACAATGACATGGTTATTCATGAAGAAATGTGCCTTCCTATTCAGAACAATAATGGTATGGATGCTGCGGAACCCTCCACATCCCAACCAAACATCAATGAAAGAGAGCAATTGATCCGATCCCGTGTTTCTTTTTCACTTACCAATAGGCTCATTGTTGAAATAAAACTCATGAATCTAATGACAAAATACAAGTTACCTCTAAACACGTTCAAATCTATTTTTCAATGGGCAAACGAATGTCAAAATATTCATGGTGTTGACTTCAGCACTACCTTCCCCCGCCATTGAGAAGCCATATTTAGTGAAATCAAGTCCAATTTGGGTATTTCAGAGACCAAGTTTGAGTCACACATAATTAACTGGTTACCTGACAATTTACCCACCCAAATATTTGTTCAATCTTTCTAGACGCACTTCATTCCCTTCTGACCAATAAGGAATTGATGCAAGAAAAAAAATTGTCTTTTCCCAATGTCGAGACTCTTCTTTCACCTGAAAACAACCCACCAATCACCAACGAAACATACATAACCAGCCCTACACAGGCCCGTGACAATGAGGATGATGTGCATCAAGAGCAAACTAGTAACTAAGCTACACACTGCTGCACATTACACACTAGTACACTACAGTACACTACAGTACACTCCGGAATACCCCAATTCCACCACACGGCTGCACCAGCGCCTCCAATCCGATGCCCTTCTGCAATGCACCAAGGCAACAAACCACACAAAACCTGCACCCTCACCACAAACACATTTTCCACACTCCGCATTCCCCGCAACGCTATTGCATGGCACTCACGCTATCACATGGCACTTCACATTTGCCCACAGGCACTCTTGCCGCAACACATTCCCATGACACCACACGGACCCTTGTATCCACCACACACAACACTCACGCCCACCCTTCATCCCACGCACCCCACTCACTCCCTGCCTCCCGCAAGGCGCACCCCATCCCATTCTTACACCGCAACGTTTCACGCAACCCTGACACCCACAGGCAGACAGACACCACCAGGTCAACGTCAACTCAATCCCTCCACCCAATGGCTAGACTGCCAAAAACATCACCGTCCAGCCTCCCTGACACCACATCACGTACCCACAGCCACACATTCGCCAACGTGACACCTCCCAAAGTACACTTTGTTTCACATCGCCACTCCTCCCGAGCCACAACACGTTTACTCTCCACACCTTGACTTTATTCCCTTTCACTCTCACAAATCGTCAGGTCCGCAACCCAAAACATACAACTACGGACCACACCGCCCAAGCCCATCACTGGTTTCATCTGCCTCCAGAGCAAGTGCATGACCGCTGGCTACCTGACATACTCGAGCCTCACACCGCCCAACACCAAAGCCATTGACACTGCTCGCAACACTTATCTCAAGTCTCTCGGTCTTCCGAGCAACGCCTTGTTCTGACACGTACTCCCCCCCCCCCCCCCCAAGATCAGGCTCTCCTACTTCGACACCCATGGTACCATCCAGACCACCCATTCTCTGGTCCCGTGGTCCAGCCACACAGGCGCCCCCCATCTGGTTGGTGTCCACACTGACTCTATCCAGGTCAAGGCCCTTGTCTCCTTCCCATAGGCAACTTTCGCTGAAGTGTTTCACACCTGGATGAATGCCGCCCTCCTCCCAGAAAATTTCACAAGCCCTGTCAACCCTTCTTCCCAAACCGGGTCTGCTCCCCTTGACCATGATGACTCCACCAACAGTATGGCCCAGTTCCTCCTTGTTCCCCTCTTGTGGCCGGCCACCTGGAACATTCCAGTTGACCATCCCATTGAGGCTCTTATGACAACAGCTTCACTACCTAAATTTCTGATATGCGCTTCCTTGCGGCCAAGAACCAGGCACTTAGCCTCCACATGCACCATTCTTTGATTGATGCCGCCAACTGGACTGATCCCGGTCCCGGCCACACAACCACCATGACCCAGCTCCAGCCCATCACCCTGACTCCAGCATGCCTCGCAGCCTGCCTCCCCTTCATCAACGATCCTGGCCTCACCTGCCTCCGCGCCATCACTCCCAGTCTCCCTGACACCCTGCCCGCCCCCCAGGAGGCCCCACCACCGAATACCAGCGTCACCATTGCCAACATTCAAGACTTCATCCATGCTTTGAGACAGCCGGTACCTGATCCCGTGTTCCCATGACGCATCCAGCCACAGTGCATGGAGATGGCAGATCTTCCTTGCCTGCGAGCATTCCGTTGACGTCACCTGCAAATGCACCATACACCTGGCCACCCTCTTGTCCGTTGCCAAGGTGATCTTCCTTGACAAAGTCGCCATTGACCAGATGACCGCATTCAACAATGAGATCGACCGTGTTGCCAAACAGTGCCGCGCAAACAACCTCCTTCCCTTTGTCAACATCACCTGCAGCCAGTTTGATTGGACATTTCTCCACTTCGTTGCCAACTTTGTGATGATGCACCCCCCCCCTCCCCCCCCCCCCCCCCCCCCCTTGAACAGAGCTCCAACATCCTTGATTTGAGCCTCTCGATCTTCAACTTCCTCTGCATCCCCCACAGCAACAACAAATTCCACCAATGCACACACTCCAGCACCTGCTTGTACGAGGCCGAGGCCTTACACATCAACAAAGCCACATACCAGACACGCCACTCTGTGACCACACTCTTTGTTGACGGGTCACAGATGGCATATTCCAACAAGCTCATTGCAGGCCACAACTTCTTCCTTTTCCTCCGCACTCTCTCATGAGATGCCAAGCATAGCCTTATGTACAAAGGACTCCTCTTGTTCCTGCGACTCTTCCACTCTCCCAGGGTCCAACAATGGATCAGACAGTCTTCTCCTCTCCATCCGTACATCTATCACTGTCTCCTCTGTGTTCTACAAGAGACAATCCTTCCCTTCATTGTCTTTGCCTGCGACAAAGAACTTCCCCACCAGGCTGAGCTCAACCTGGACCTCCAACCCAAGGGTTTCCAAATGGAAAAATCCGCCTTTCCGAACCTAATCCAAGTGGTTGAGCAGGCCGCATGCAGCAATCACCTCAATCCTTTCACATCCACCCCCAACTCCTTCTTCCTCTACTGGCCATGCCACAGGAATGCCCTCCTCAAGGGAACTGCCCGCCAACAGCCTCTCACAACCCAAAGCGATGACCGCAACTTGAAGCGCCAATGCCACCAGCCGCAAGGGACTGATGCGGCTTCTGAGACACCCACACACACGTCCCTGTCCTTGCTCACAAACATCACCACCCTGCGGGACTCCACCCGTGCATGGGACTCTTCCTGAGATCAAGCCACAAGGCCTCTTTGTCCTCAAAGACGGCACCAGCTGCCCTCACCTGGATGATCCCTTAGGCCCTAACAAATCCAGGATGTGCCTCAACCACTGCTTTGTTGGCTCCTTTTGCCCACACTCTGACGGCCAGTGCAAGTGTTCCCACGCCACCACCTCCTGGGCCCAATTGTCTGCCACCAAAACAAAAACTTGTCACGGCCTACGATAACGCCAACCCGGTTGTTGACTTTCCCCCACCTAGTGGCACCCATCCCATGTAAGGTTAGTCATAACACATTTAGCCACAATTCATTATTTTCACTCGCCCACCAATACACTTGTTGCTCCCTTGTGCTGTATCCCTTGCCTTTCTAGATTTTGGCCACACGCTGCCCCTCCATAGCTTCCCTGCTCCCAACAGACCAGGTGACACGGTCCATTCATGTCATGCATACCCGTCTTTCCACGGCGACTCCTGTTCCATTCCTCCACCGGTGCGTACACCCTGCGTTCCACCTGCCAAACCCGTCACACTGCTGTACCCAGGAGCCTCATCTACTGCCACGGCTTGTCCAGCGCCGATCCCCCCCCCGGCAGTCTGCCTCTCAAGCACACCCCCACAGATCTGGCCTGCATCTTGTACACCTCCACTCCAGTAGACCTTACCCTGTTGGAACTGATGACCTTTGGTTCCACTTTACACCCATTGTTCTGCGGCGTCCTCCACAACTCACATGGTAAGCACCAACCTTTTCTTTTGTGGCAAGATCCGCCTATGCCATGTTGTCCCGTTTCTCTATGAGACCCCCTTTCTCTCTGCCAGTGACACTAAGGTGTGGCTCTGCACCTTCCGCCCCGCTCGCCTCTACGTCACCCTCCATGCTGAATACTACCACCTTGATTCCGCCCCTGCCAGAGGCTTTATGTCCTACTGCCATGTCCAGACAGAAACTGTCCTCAACACACACTGCATCCGCTGTTCCTCAGCAGCCCTCCTGCACTGACAAATGAATGTACTACCCCGCCTTGTCCGGTACTACCTTGGTGGCCCACACCTGCTGGCCGTTTACCGCAACGTCCCATCAATCGTTCGCTGCCTCCACCTCGGCTGTGAAACGTCTACAGTTACCAAGGTCTGCCTCGTATTCGCAACCGCCCCCCCCACCGTCTGTATGGGCTACTTGTCTGATGACAATTTCTGACGCTACTACCACTATGGCAACCACACCACCTCTGCCGAGTCCGACCAGTCCAAACTTCGCAACAGCACCTCTGGTGCCTCGCACAGCAGAATCGGCGCCTGCCTCTGGTCACTCCAGATTTTTTGCTTTCTCCCCTATTCTGCGGCACTCCACACTAGGACCAATCTGCCGCACGCCGGCCCGGCCTACATTCACATCAACACCCTTGAGTTTTCTGCGTCCTCCTATGGTTCCTCATAGGAAAAATCTGGCACAGCTGGGATCCTGCCGTCTACCCACCCTCCCCCACCCTCCACACATCTCGCGACAATACAACTGCCATTGCCTGGTAAATGAAGGCCTTGACCAGGTCGCTCCTTGGCTGCAATGTCGTCCTCCTCTTGGCCTCCTTCTGGAAAGGCTCGCCTCTTGACTGTACTGTGGACTTTATTGAGGGCACAGCCAACACCCTTGCCGGCTATGTGTCACACCCACATGAGTTACCTTCCCCCCTCACTCCTTGTATCACATGCACCCGTACCCCTTTCTCTTTTCACAGATATGCTCTCACCAAAAGTCACTCACATCTTGGACTGCTTTTCTCCCAAGTTGCGAACTCATCTCACTCCTCGCCTCAACACTCTCATCCAACTGCAAAATGGTAGTCCCACTAACCCCAGCAAAGCGCAGACAGTCCATACCTTCTGCCTCCATTTTATCTGGTGGACCCACCATCACCACATCTATGACTCATTGTTTCCTTGAATCCATCACACTGTCACAACTGAAGCCCTAAACCTCCTGGTGGCTCTCTATGCCAGTCACCTCTCCGGCCACAGCCTTCTCTGCAAGACCATCCGCACTGAGACCACACTTAAGTACCTCCAGGCAGCCAGCACATTCCTTTCTCATTTTGACCATGGCGCTAGCTGCAATGCCTGACACCACCCTTTGTCCCCTCGTACTCTATGTCCAGAAATTGTGGTTGTTATCAAAGCTGCCAAGCGATTCAAATCTGTTCTGAACAGAAGCGAACCTTTCACCCTCCTGATGTTGCTCAATTTCTGCACCCAGCATGCCGGAGCACATGCTGACACCCTCCCAGCATCCCTGTTAGACTGGCTCATGGTCAGACTTGTGGCAGGCTTCCGGAAGAGCAAATGGTGCCAGCTTTACGCACAATGGCTCCTTTCTACCCACCGTCTTAGCCCTGGCCACAACCCTGTTGCCATCACTGCATCTGATATTACTCTCCACAATGCAAGAGGTGCCATTGTACTTCACATGGCAGCTATTGCCTCCCTGGCCGCGATTATGAGGGTCGGCGTCTGTTGGAGGTGGCAAAAAAATGGTGAATGTAATCCTATCCAAGGGCTTCTCTTGCAATCACCTCGTCCCCGGCCTTGACATGATGGCTGCCTGGCTCCGCATATCGCAGCATTATTACCATTTTTTCCCTATCAAGCTGACACATGGCCTCCTTCCGACTCATCTGCTAGCGCTCTATTGCCCCATTGATCCCATTTATACCATACTACTGACTCCAACATTGAGTCTGTCCTGCGGTTGCTGGCACACACGGTCTACGGCGTCACATTTCCATCTGCCCTAGCAAAATTCACATGCCACTCTATATGGGTCGGTGGGTGCTACATTCTCCAGGCGATGGGCGGGAGTCCCAAATTCATTAAAAAACAATTACATTGGAACAGTGACTCTATGCAAATATGTATGTGTGACCTCCACGTTCTCACGCACCAACACAATGCTATCCTCAACAACACAACTGCCTTGCCGCCCAAACATTAATAACTACTTTCCGGCATGATTCCTGTCCACGTCTTTTTTTTGCATTATCCCACTATGCCCCCCACATCTCCTATCCTGTTGCGCCCATGTTTCTGTTCACCTCATTGTCCACGATGTCAACATCCCTTATCAACCCTTTGTTTCAACTCCACAATCAGTCCATTTACCTTTCCCTTTCCTTCTTGCTCCTTGTTTCCCTGTGCCAATTGTCCTTGCAGCTGCCATGCTACAGCGTCCCCTTCCACCCTTGAACTTCCGCTTCCTGGCATAATCCATGTTTCCCTGAGTTTTGCATAGCATCCTCTGGAACTTGGAATTCCCTGTCAAAACAGACCTTCACCATGCCGGCAACGCTCAATACATTCTACTCCAACCATCGGGCGTTACTCGGCAGCAGTGTAGATGCCTTCACCCAGTTGTTCCCGCCTGACATGGTCTGGTGGGTAGAACCGGCTGATGGCCTCAGCAAAATGGCCGCAAAAGCCTCCGTCATGAATCAGGATAGCACTATGCTCCAGAAAACCATCAAGCGCTTCCGTGTCACCCTCAAAAGCGCCACACTGGCACCTGCCGCATCCACCCTCATCAACGAGCTCCTTGAGACCTCTGACTATTTTGCGCAACTTGCCTGGTCCACTGCCGCCAACATCAAAGATGGAAACTAGTATGCCCACGTCAGTTCTGCCATGCCCCATCTCTGCCATGCCCACACACAGCTCCTCCAGTACCTCCCCCTTCCCCCTCTCCCAGCCACCCTTACTACTGCCTTGACACGCCACCCCCCTTCACCTGTTGCTTCCACAGGCCTCCCGCCACACGCCCAACTGGGCGGCCCTATTCCAGCTGCCCCCATCGTACACGCTACTGCTGCCCACTACTACTGCCCCTGCTGCCGCCGCGCCTGCACCTCCCCATGACCCTGCTGCCGCTCCTATTGAACCCCCCAACGCCCCATATATCCATGCCCAGCCCCAAGTTCTGACAGCCCACCCTGCCGCCATTCCCATTGGGATCATCATCCCCGGTACCAACAGTCTAGCCAGCTACTCCCTTATTGTCTCAACCAACCACATCAAAGTCTTCCCCGATGTCAACAAGGCCCATCTTACCCTCAACCTCTAAACCCTGCCCTTGGCACCTCAAATGGAATGCATTATTCAACTGACGCACGGTCCAAAGAAATTGGCTCCCTCCTGGCTGCCTACAACTTTTTGTGCTATTACGCACCTACCACACCTTCCCACCTCTGCAACATCCTCCAGGTGTACATGGTCAGCTTCTTCTTTACTTTTGCTACTTCCCCACTCGCCAACACCAAACAAGCTGTCCTCAGTTTTGCTGACGGCCACACTCCCACCCCACCCCCCACTGCACAACATCGAGAGGCCCCCATTGCGTTGACCACTGGCCTCACCACCCTTGGCCTGGTCTCTGCCCCCCTGCCCGCCAACAAGAAGCTTGCTGTCACCACCATTGACACCAACCAAACTGTTAAGTTCCTCTGTTTCCCATTCACCACCTCCGTGGATGGCGACCCCCACTACTTTTTTAGCGTATATGTCCCTGGCGCACATTTGCTCCTCTTCCCGTGCTGTGCCCGAAGCCGGGCCCTGCTTCAACTTACCCAAGACAAAGTGTTTTTAGGATTTTTCTGGCGCGCCAAAAATCAATAGCATGATTCCGTAGAACACTAATGGGGAGAGCAATTAGAAGGACCAGTGTCCACACTTATTACCTTACTCATAGGTATGAATACTAGTACGCGTCGGATAACAATTGAGAAAGTACAAAGCGTACCAATTCTTCGTTACGTTGGGAATCATGGTGTCTGTTAATTTGATTACTGAAAACCCCAAATGACCGTCATTAGCTGTATTGTATTCATTCAAAAGGTATCATGGGAAATATATGAAAAATACCATTTTTAGAAGAACACGGTAATTTGTCGTTACGAATCATGTCTGTTAATTTGCGTGATTCTCAATTGTTATCCGACGCGTAGTACAAGTACATACCCCGTACCGGTACCATCCACACAGTATCATTCCTGCGTCTAAGAATTGCGTTTACGTGTAAAACCCTGTACATTCAATAGTTCCGGCATTACTTCGTAATACAGTAACTATTTCAGGCTTATTTTTAAGACCCAAACCCAAGATCCATTACTTGTAGGTCTTGCACGTTTAAAATTACTCCCTCGCTATCTTCACTACTCTCAGCGACACAACCTTGCGCCGTAGACATCGGACGAGAGACATCGCCATCCGGTAATTGGCAATCTTGGCTGGTTGTCCAGATGTTAGCCTCATTGAAGTCAGCCCAACCGTGTGCGAGAAAGCATGTTCCCGAGAGGAGTCGTGGGGCGACAGATCATTAGGAAGGTTGCTAGTCTAGCCTCTCATAGTTTCGGGGCTCCACTCACGGCAATCAATTCTTTGTTCGCTAGTCGATTAGTTGGCGTATTGATCAAAAGCGACTAACCCGCAGTACACGCACCATTGCATGGAAGGGCACGTCGAGCGTAACAATGGCGTATGGACCTCGGACGGAACAGTCGAACAAGTCGGCGCCGTCGTAGCCACGATTGGGGAACACGACGTTCTGTTGGGAAAAGGAGCGCATAGCAGGCACCAAAGTGGTAATCAAGAATTCCGGGCCAACGTGAAAAGTCGTTTGTTGGAATACAATAAGGCATCCGACCTCCGGAAAAACGAAATTGCAAATGATGTCGTAGCGGCGGTGCATTCAAACGGCGGGCACTTTTGGGAAAAGATCCCGGTAGCGAATGGGGACGCTTCGTGGGAAAGACGGCAAAATATCACGGTAAGGATAAGGGACGCTTTGTGGGAAAGACTGGGCAATAACGAAGTCTTGAAGAAAAAGGCGAAACAAAGATTCCGAGACGCTCGTCCGAAAAAAAATGGCAAACGGCAGCCCCTCAAAGCCCTGCTAGTACCCGACAAACACTACGGTCCCAAAAAATCATCGATGGCGACGATGCCTCGGGCCTCTCGCGCGTCGGGACGAACCAACCTGGGTCAGGCAACGCACGAACTACGGGTTCGTGACGACGCAACTTTCCCCCTCGCTGGTGCTGTGCTGGTGCTGGTGCTGGTGCTGGTGCTCGTGCTGAAGTTCGGGTGGCTACTGGGATTGCCGATTCCACTGCCACAGAACGAGAGGATGACGATATGTCCTCTGACAACCTCTTCGACCTCGCCAATGAACTTGTCAACAGCGACGACGTTTTTAATGGGTTTGACGTATCGGAAACATCGCACCGGCCCGACAAGATGCATCTACGATCATCGACAACTTTAAAAGACACTTCGGGGGCCTTTGGCTACGACGTAGGTCACTCTGGCAGTCAAGATCAAGAAGAGCTAATATCAGGAAAGGTGGATGAAGAACTATTAAAACAAATCACCGAAAGTGTCGTTGACGCCAGCTTGCTCTGTCCCGACAACAACGACATACCGATCAAACACTGGTGGTAATGTAGGCACCCATGACTGCCTTCGATACAATCCAAGGCTTCTTGTTGTGAAACTTGGAACAATGAAGATAAGCCTTTCATTGCGAATATAATTGCCCAAAACATCTGTTCTGTTGCTCATGGACTAATCCAAGTTTCCCTCTATTTGGTGATCACAGAAAAGCATCGCTGTCATAGAACGTTGCACACGACGATTGGTATGGAAGTCCCTCCCAGGCCTAGAGAATATCGTATTTGAGAGGAATTCGATAGTATACACCAGTTCAAAACGGTTTTGCGCTGACATCAAGTCCATTTTCTTTCCCTGGCATACTAAAGTAACAAGAAGCCGTCTTGTTGCTTTGTTGGGAGCAAAAATGGAATGCTGATACCAAGTCTTGCAAATTAAAAAAAAAAACAGACAAAGAGTTCTGCAACATCAATATGACATGTTTAATGTGTAACGGTGCATGTTGATGAGGGAATTAAATAATTATGCAATTTGAATATAGTAGATGTGTAGTGGATGTACTCATGGTCTAATTTCACTCTTCGTTGATGCCCTCTTCAAGCAGAAAGTCGCCTCGTCTCCAAAACGTATCTCGATTTTAGCCATTCATCAGCACACCGTACATGTTCAGTGTAGACGTAACATGAATTTGGTTGCAATTCAAACTTTCAACACCAAAGTTATTGTGCGTGCCAACGTGCCAACTTCGCAAAACTCAACAAATTAGCTACATATCCCGTGACAAGAGCCAAAGTTACCGGAATGATGCCTTCCTGAATGGAATTCCATGCTACTAGTAATACTACTATGTTAAGTCTATTATAGTACAAGCTGGCCAGGAACTCATCGTGTGAATGCAAGATAGGGGGAGTTCGGCGACGAGGACGAGGACGTCGAGTGAAGCATTCCATTCGATGTTGGATTGCTCGCTCGGTTCTTTGTAGCACCGACTTCTGAGAGACGAAAACCCCGCAAACCGGGACTACCTTCCCTCGGGTTTCTTTGCAAAGCTCAGATCGTGTAGCGGTTCGTCGTTGTCGTTGTCGTCGCCATCGCCGTGGCCATCGCGGAATATGGTCTGGTGTGAAACCGCACGGGTCGACGGCCCGGCGTGTGCGTGTACCTCTTCCCATTCCTCGTCCGTATCCTCGTCCACCTCGCTCAGCAGACCCTGGTATTCTTCGTCGTCACCGTCTCGAACCCTTGTCGGAAACATTGTGGCCAGGCAGTCATCGTCGTCGTTGTTCTCCTCGGCGGCACGCGGGTACCGGCGGTGCGTATGTGTATGCGCATGCGTATGCGGAGCAGCGTACCGCTTCTTGAACTCCAGTTCGTGGATGTACTCCGGTTCGGCCGGTGCAGACGACGTCGACGACGAAATAATAGCAGCAAAGTCGTGGTCCGACGGCGACAGGATGGGGTCGCTGTTCGCCGGCAGCTTGTCGGCCAGGTGGTGGGCGACAAACACGAGGATTCCCGCCAACCAGTACGGAGATCCCGGGAACGCCGTGTGCTCCGAAACGGTCATGAGCGAACCAAAGACCAGGGGACCCAGTCCCTCCGTCAGGGCCTTGATGCCGTTGATGGCCCCCAGGGCTTCTCCGACCGTTTCCGGTTCCACGATGCCCGTGACCAGACTCGACAGGCTCGGATAGACCAGGTTTCCCAGGAGGGAGAGTCCCACGCAGAAAAAGAGCTGCCACGCCTCGTTCGCCGCCCCGAGCACCAGGCACTGGAGACCGAAACTGACCAGCCCGATCCGGATGGCCCGTTTTTCTCCCAGCAGGGGCACCAGGAACCGCACCAGGACCGCTTCGGCGACCATGGTGGACAATCCCAGTGCCGACATGAGTTCCCCGAGTACCTGCGGCGTCATGTGAAAGTGCTGCACCGCGTAGAGCGAGAGGGTGGAAATGACGGCCCAGAGCCCCGTGTAGTAGAAAAAGGCCACCTGTCCCACCTTTCGCAAAAAGGGATCGTGCAGGACGAGCCGGATCGAGTCCCAGGGATTCCACGACACCGAATCGGCCACCTCCAGCAGGCGTTGCTTGGAGGCCGTGGCGAAGGAGGACACCGACGAGCCCGAGCCCCAGGAGTGGTTTCGACCGCAAGCGCCGTCCTTGTTCGCGTGACACAGATACAGAGGCAAAGACCGCGATCCGCGGAGCGATCGATTCCGGCAGGACCGCGTAGATGTAGAGCAGATCCAGGATCGTCAGTCCGAGCGAGCACCGGAATACGTACCCCGTCTTGCTGTTGGCCAGGTATCCCCCCGCCATGGGACCGATCGTGAAGCTCAGACCAAATGTGGCCAGGGCCAATCCGTACGCGGTGACCCGCTCGTTTCGTTCCTGCACCGAATCGCTAATGTAGGCAAACACCAGGGGGAAGGTCGACGAAAACAATCCCGATAGACTCAGGAGGACCACAAAGAGCGGAATGGCCAGGGGTGGCATTGGCAGTGGCTGCAGCAGCAAGGCGGTCGCTTCGTCTTCCCCCCCCTCGGCGCGCAGCACGGCATCGTTTGCGTCCCAGTCGAAAAATGCCAGGGAGCAGACCGGTGCGCAGCTCCCCAGGACGGTGACAAAGAGGCACAATTTCCGTCCCAGAACGTCCGAGAGCTTTCCAAACAGGGGGCAGGCGAAAAAGGCCAGGACTCCCCGGATGCAGTCCGCGATTCCCAGGACCACGTAGACGTTCGAACCGTACTCCTCGATCAGGATGCTGGGCAGGACGGCCCGGGTCAGCGCAATGGCCAGGAATTCCAGCAACAAGACCGGCAGGACGTACAAGTGCCGATACCGGATGGCGGGGTCCAAGTCCGTGTCTGTGTCTGTATCCGCGCCGCCGTTCTCGGGCGCTCCCCCAACGGGCGCAGAGGCAGGGGGGTGTTGCGGTCGACACCGAGAGTATGTGCCCTTGCGAGCGGGATCGTGGTCGGTTCTGTCGCTGGTGGACGCCGGTGCCGACGGCGCGGCGTCGATGTACGGGTGGCGGAGCTGCCCCAAAACGGTGGGATTTCCGAGCGGAGAAAAGGAACCCTCGGAAGGAGTGTTCTGCGCGCGAGTATCTTTCTCCCGGTCGTCGCTGTAGTGTGCGTTGTTATTGCGTGCGTTGGTGTTGTTGCTGTTGCGTGCATTGATGTTGATGTTGATGGTGCCATTGCTGCTGCCGCCAGCGTCGAGGGTGGAAAGAGGAAACCGCCGTTTCGTTCCGGGACTCGGAGACGAGAACGACAATGACATGCTGTGCTGCGTGATGGTTCGTGTTCGGACTGTTGCTATTGCTATTGCTATTGCTATTGCACTGCGCTGTGTTTTCAATCTCGGAGCATTGTGGTCGGGTTGGGTCTGTGCTGTAGAAGTAGGGAGGGAGGATTGTAGATAACGCCAAGATTAGTCACTCAAGGTTATGGAACCGTGTGTGGTAGTACCGTAGTGCTTTATTCTCAATAGGGGTCTTGCGTGTTGCGGTAGTACGGTATAGTACTGTAATTACTGTACGAGTAATTGGAGTCAGAGTTTATGCATTGAGCATTGGGCATTGCGCCTATTACGGTAAGTTACCGTTTCTAGTGGTTTTTCTTGCCGAGTCGTCTCGAGTCATTTCAAAAAGTGAAGTACCTACCGGTACGCGGACGGTAGTGATGTAATGATTGAGTTTTTTAGACCGTTGAGTGGCGAACCGAGCTGGATTAGTCCTTTCATCTTTGTGTCGGAGCGAATGTGGGGTTTTTCTGATGAGTTGCATTTTTTTGAAGGGGGGATGTGGAATGAAATGCGAATTCCAAAGATCTGCGACTCAGACGTGCACGAAAGAACCGAACCGAATGAAAGAATGAAGATATTGTTATCCTCGTCGTCTGCAGACTACGGTACGAGTAAGGTCTTACTCCGTACTTCCGATGAGACAATGAAATGGACTGGTGATGCCCAAAGATACATACCGTACCGTACCGCACGACGGCGCATGTTTGTTTTGCATTTGTACCCTGATTACTGGATCATGCTATGCGATAGAATAGCGCAACGTTCCATCGGGACAACGAAAACTTGTTCCGAGCTTTGATCGTCGAAGGAGTACAGTAGGTACGAGTGAGTCTTACCGGTAGAGTAGTAGATTGTTCCCAATCGCCACACTTTCACACGGACCCGAACACGCTCAGCACAACCGGTGTCTGTCGGTGCTCCCTAATAGAGTACGCGTACTACGATTGTCACGAGTACTAGATCTCATGCCATAAAGGATAACGGATGGCGCAGTACGGTATCGGTATCGTGTATATCCCTGTTGACGGATGCAGATCGAAATCCTCTCGAATGATTCTACCGAACTACACTAAGCAGCATCGCCAGCATTCCATTATTTCATACGGTTCACAAAATTGCTCGAACACGGTCGCAACAGCAACAGCAACAGCAATAGCACCAGCCACGACACAACAAGACACGACAAGAAACGACAAGACACAACCAGCATGATCTCAACACGCCTCGGACTCCAAGCGCTCGGCCGGTACGGATTCCAGCGCACCGCCGCGAACACCGCAGCACGAAGCGCCACCGCAACAACGGCACACGTACACGCACACGCACCGGCGTTGCGGTTGCACGCGCCGTTGCAGTTGCAGTCGCAGTTCCGGTCGCTCGGCACCTCCATCCAGCGCTACCAAGACGCCGACCACCGCAACCTGTCCCAGATCGTCATCCACAACGGCATCATCTACATCTCCGCCCAGATGGACGCCACCGCCGGACCCACCATCGAGGGGCAGACCCGGGACGTCCTCACCAAGGTCGACGAACTGCTGGAGGAGGCGGGGACCAGCAAGGCGAAGCTGCTGACGGCAGCCGTATGGCTCAAGCACATCGAGCGGGACTTTGGCGCCATGAATGCGCTGTGGAACGAGTGGCAGGATCCCGAGAACAAGCCGGTGCGGGTGACGGGTGCGTTTGGTCGTTCGTTTGTTTGGTCGTTCGTTTGGTCGTTCGTTTGGTCGTTTGATCGTTCGTTCTTCGGGTGGCGGTGGGAACCAATCGATATGGTGGAGTTGTGTGTTTCGTTTGTGTTTGGTTTGCTTGCCGTTTTGTGCGCACCTACCTGCTTGCAGCTCTCGGGCGTGGAACGCAATGCAACACTAACGGTTTGTGTTTGTGTGTGTTTTGTGTGTGTGTGTGTGTGTGTGTGTCGCGCCGATATTGTTTGTCGACGCGGGAACGCTTTGCTGCGCAGTGGAGACTAACATGGTCAATCCAGAGGTTCTGGTCGAAATCCAGGTCACGGCTGCCCTCATGTAACATGGGTGGGTGACACGATTGCATGTCCCGTCTATTTCGTTTCGTTTCGTTTCGTTTCATTTCATTTCAGAACGAGGAGAGAACAAACAACCTTTCACGAGAGTCGTGGCCCGTGCGATGCGATGGGTACAATGTTGATTGGATATAATATCGATCGAGCAGTGTCCGCAAACCGAGTCATGACATGGTACCTTGTCGGATTGCCGGGGCATAGTGTGCGACCGTGGGATAGAAGGAGAAGGCATGGGTCTACCGATCCTTTCCTTGCTTCTAGACATCGTCGATCGCAAAGCCAATATCTTCTAAATTGATAGAAATAATGTAAGAAACCAATTACGACTACTGTACGTACGTGCAACCGAGGCAGGCCGCTCCTTTTGTCATCTTGGTTTTATGCTGTGAGGAGCACAAGTAGAATAGTCAGAGTCGTGTCGAACTACCGTACCGTAGTTGAACAATGATTGTTCCTCTTCATCGAACACCGAGATTCGTATTTTTAATAGTTCCTCTTTCTGCTCTCAACCACTCATCGTTTTTTCTTTCTTTCGGAACTTGTGAAGTGCGAAGTAACTTACCGGGTCGCACTCCTTCCACATGGTTGCATCGTAAATCAGTAGGCTTCTCTTTGGAATACAAAGAACTCCTCTTTATTGATTAGGGTATAGGTACCGGTACTGGAAGAGAGAGCGGGGATAGCTGATCACAGCACCGGACTTATGTCTTTTGGTTTTTAGGCTGTTGTAGCCTGTGTCCAAGAGCATGCAAACTCTCTCGTCCTCCTCACAATCCGGGCACAAGGGCCTAAATAGATTAGTAGTGATTTATCTTTCTAAAGTTGAAAAACTTCAACATCAAAACAAAGGTGGCAGGGGCGTAATATGCCGTGTGTGGTGGTAGGTACCACGGGCATCTCCTGTTGGAATGTATCCAAGCAGGCCATCTCCAGCGGAGAACCCCCTGTGGCTTCACAGAGCAAACGTGCTTCCAGATCCACCCAGAGAGGAGCGCTAGTTATCTGGTAGGGCCCCCCTCTCTCCAAGTTTATCAGTCAGCTTTACAATCAAAGGAAGGGAGGCAAAACTTTGACAAAAAATAACGTCACATAAAGGATGCTCGTGCTTTCGTAAAATTCGTGCGATATTTTAAAATATTCCGAAACATTTTGTTGCGCGCACAATAAATAATTCTCTACCTATTTTTGCACGCAACAATTTCAAGTAGGACTATTTTCCTATCCATATTTTCACCCCCTGTTTCATGGTTGCTTCCAAATTTTTCTATTCTACAATTTTGTTTCATGCTTACCCCGTTAATATTTACTCGCCATTTAATTTTTATTATTTTCCACACGAAACTCATCTTTGTAATAATATCCTCTATGTACACTGATATTGTCGTAGCGTTGATACCATTTTCTGAACAAATATAGGAGCTTCTTGATAACCAGCAATGTATTCTGTTACGTCACTTTCACGTTACTCACACTATCTTTTTCGAATATCAAAATCCAACAACCATATTTTTGTACTAATAAGAAAATATTTTATCCGCATTTGCAATACTCTCCGACATTTTACAATATTCACGCTACGCTTATCAAATACGGAAATACAACAAACATATTTTGTAACAAATACGAAAGTATTTTATCAGCCTTTGAAATTATCTTGTTTATTGTATTATGTTTGAACAGAAGACCCGGAACAATATTGTGCAAATCATCAAATAATAATGAACTAGCCGTTCTACTATTGATGTTGATATCATCAATTACTCTTGTTCGTTTTTATTGTATTCCATGAAAAATTTGTAGTCCTCATCATCTTCGCCTAGAATCTCAACCAAGGTACGTTTTCGCTTCTGTGTTTTTCCCTCTTTGTTCTCCTCCTTATCTTGTTGTTTACAATTGCCATTTTGCTTTTGGTACATTTTAAGTATTTCCGTCTCTAATTCTTTTGACTGTTGTTCCTCCCTTCGTTCTTCTAATTCACTTACTAGGTATTCGTAAAGATCTTGTCCCTCGTTACTCCACCCCTCCTTATTTCCAGACTTACCGTCAGTGAATTTTTTTCTCAACCTCGTGCCCTTTGTTGTGTTTAGCCACGAGTCGTATTCGTTGTAAAGGAAAAGCAATGCAAAAGCTTCATCGCTTGGGGTGAAAATGTTACTGATTGTCATTCTGACTGATTTTCTTTTGAAGTCTGTCTGTTTTGGTGACACCGCTCCAAGAATTCTTTTCATGAAGTATTTGAATTCTGGTGAATTTTTCCACCGATAGTCTTCGTGCAATTGGTACCTATTGTCTGAGTTAACGTCTTGTGTGTCCGTGATTAGAACCGTTCCTGGGAAACTATCTGGTATCTGGTTGTTTCTTTTATCGTCTACGTGTCAGTGTTAATACGACCAAAATGTTAGAATGGCTTATGAACGATTGCATGCCGGCAATCATTTTCTTGTTGGTTGCGTACCTTTGTAGTTTTTCCTGCCAAGAGTTTGAGCATTGTGCCTACACGCAGTCACTGCTCGGCAATAAATTCCACTCCACTTTTGGTCTTTTATATCGATCGTATTTGGTATTTCATTGTTATTCGCTTGTTTTACAATTTTGAATATCGTCGCCTTCACGAATGTAATCTCTGGCGGGAATTTAAATTTCCTGAATGCTTTTTCTTTGACATGTTTGACAATGTTGTTTTCCAAGTTATTGTTATCGTAGTCTTTTGTTGTCTGTAGAATATTTCTGTTGCTACTGTCTTTGGTTTTATATGTTTGGCTATCGTTTGTGTTTGTTCGGTCACTTCCCGATACACTGCTGTTTGGGCTGTTTGTGTTATTGGTAACAATGGTTCTACCTGTCACCGGACTGCAACTAGTACTCAGTTCCACCATTATTTTTTTGTTAACTCGTGCACCTCAACTTACCGTTTTTTCCTTTGATTGATTTGGCGCGCTATTTTTATGATAATAATGTGGTTGTTTGAAGGAAGCGTTTGGCATGTTTTTTTCATTCATACTGTACGCGCTGTAAGTGCTTGATTTACTGCCTCCCGGGAAGTGCTGTATTACTATTAATTGTACTACCTGTGAGTGTTGTTTTACTGGCGCCTGCCTATCTTTTGTTTGCGCGTGCCGTGATATTCTGCAATGTGGTGTCCTGAAAATTTTGGCGCGAACCACAATCCGTGGGTTCCACTGAGGGTAATCGTACGTAGCCCAAGCATTGATTCTCGTACCTATTGTCTTTTCATTTTCTGCAACGGCGTTGCAAGAAAAGCCCTTTTTGTTGTTTTGTTATTTTCTATGGAGTACATTTTTCGAATGTACCGACATCTTTTTGTACTAGTCCATCAAAAACAGCCTAACTTTAAGTAGTGTAACTTTCCTCGTCAGGATATGATTGGTTCTTGATATAGATGTTAACGTGTCCAGTGGATCGATTCCTCCGTAGAGATGTGGTGTACAAAGGGTAGTCTCCGTAATTTTTGGTTATTGTTTTTTGATTTTTGTATGAACAAGTAACCAAAATAGTGTTTCTCAGTTACTTTTTGAGTGCAAAAGTGTGTTATTTTCTGAAATGTTTGGATGAATATTCCTCATAGTACTATGGATTGGGGAGGCTATGAAACAATATTGACAAGTCTCAGGCTGATACTTTAGTCATTATGAATTTAATAATAATGTTTGTCCCTGGACATGCATGTACCAAAATAGTGAGTCCTAGTCGGTTTTTGAGTGCAAATGTGTGGCATTGACTGCAATTTCAGGATGAATAGTGTTCATACTATGGATGGGGTACACTACAAAACAAACTGGACAAGAAAAAGGCTGATACTTTAGTCAGTATGAATTTTAGAATAATTTTTGTCCTTGGACATGCATGTACCAAAAAAGTGAGTCCTAGTCAGTTTTAGAGTGCAAATGTGTGACATTGGCTGCAATTTCAGGATGAATATTGCTCATACTATGGATGGGGTAGACTATGAAACAAAGTGAACAAGAAACAGGCTGATACTTTAGTCAGTATGAATTTTAGAATAATGTTTGTCCCTGGACATGCATGTACCAAAATAGTGAGTCCTAGGCTAGTCAGTTTAGAGTGCAAATGTGTGGCATTGACTGCAATTTCAGGATGAATATTGTTCATACTATGGATGGGGTAGACTATGAAACAAACCGGACAAGAAACAGGCTGATACTTTAGTCAGTATGAATTTTAGAATAAGCAATGTTTGTCCCTGGACATGCATGTACCAAAATAGTGAGTCCTAGTCAGTTTTAGAGTGCAAATGTGTGGCATTGACTGCAATTTCAGGATGAATATTGCTCATACTATGGATGGGGTAGACTATGAAACAAAGTGGACAAGAAACAGGCTGATACTTTAGTCAGTATGAATTTTATAATAATGTTTGTCCCTGGACATGCATGTACCAAAATAGTGAGTCCTAGTCAGTTTTAGAGTGCAAATGTGTGGCATTGACTGCAATTTCAGGATGAATATTGCTCATACTATGGATGGGGTAGACTATGAAACAAACTGGACAAGAAACAGGCTGATACTTTAGTCAGTATGAATTTTAGAATAATGTTTGTCCCTGGACATGCATGTACCAAAATAGTGAGTCCTAGTCAGTTTTAGAGTGCAAATGTGTGGCATTGACTGCAATTTCAGGATGAATATTGCTCATACTATGGATGGGGTAGACTATGAAACAATATTGACACGAAACACCATGCTGATACTTTAGTCAGTATGAATTTTAGAATAATTTTTGTCCCTGGACATGCATGTACTAAAATAGTGAGTGCTAGTCAGTTTTTGAGTGCAAAGTGTGTCATTGGCTTCAATTTCAGGATGAATATTGTTCATACTATGGATGGGGTAGACTATGAAACAAACCGGACAAGAAACAGGCTGATACTTTAGTCAGTATGAATTTTAGAATAAGCAATGTTTGTCCCTGGACATGCATGTACCAAAATAGTGAGTCCTAGTCAGTTTTAGAGTGCAAATGTGTGGCATTGTCTGCAATTTCAGGATGAATAGTGTTCATACTATGGATTGGGGAGACTATGAAACAAACCGGACAAGAAACAGGCTGATACTTAGGTCAATGTGAATTTTAGAATAATGTTTGTCCCTGGACATGCATGTACCAAAATAGTGAGTCCTAGTCAGTTTTAGAGTGCAAATGTGTGGCATTGACTGCAATTTCAGGATGAATATTGCTCATACTATGGATGGGGTAGACTATGAAACAAACTGGACAAGAAACAGGCTGATACTTTAGTCAGTATGAATTTGAGAATAATTTTTGTCCCCCCTGGACATGCATGTACCAAAATAGTGAGTCCTAGTCGGTTTTGAGTGCAAATGTGTGGCATTGACTGCAATTTCAGGATGAATATTGCTCATACTATGGATGGGGTAGACTACGAAACAAACTGGACAAGAAACAGGCTGATACTTTAGTCAGTGTGAATTTTAGAATAATGTTTGTCCCTGGACATGCATGTACCAAAATAGTGATTCCTAGTTGGTTTTGAGCGCAAATGTGTGGCATTGACTGCAATTTCAGGATGAATAGTGTTCATACTATGAATGGGGTAGACTATGAAACAAACCGGACAAGAAACAGGCTGATACTTTAGTCAGTATGAATTTGAGAATAATTTTTGTCCCCCCTGGACATGCATGTACCAAAATAGTGAGTCCTAGTCGGTTTTGAGTGCAAATTAGTGGCATTGACTGCAATTTCAGGATGAATATTGCTCATACTATGGATGGGGTAGACTATGAAACAAACTGGACAAGAAACAGGCTGATACTTTAGTAAGTGTGAATTTTAGAATAATGTTTGTCCCAGGACATGCATGTACCAAAATAGTGATTCCTAGTTGGTTTTGAGCGCAAATGTGTGGCATTGACTGCAATTTCAGGATGAATAGTGTTCATACTATGGATGGGGTAGACTATGAAACAAACTGGACAAGAAACAGGCTGATACTTTAGTCAGTATGAATTTTATAATAATGTTTGTCCCTGGACATGCATGTACCAAAATAGTGAGTCCTAGTCAGTTTTAGAGTGCAAATGTGTGGCATTGACTGCAATTTCAGGATGAATAGTGTTCATACTATGGATGGGGTAGACTATGAAACAAAGTGGACAAGAAACAGGCTGATACTTTAGTCAGTGTCAATTTTAGAATAATGTTTGTCCCTGGACATGCATGTACCAAAATAGTGATTCCTAGTTGGTTTTGAGCGCAAATGTGTGGCATTGACTGCAATTTCAGGATGAATAGTGTTCATACTATGGATGGGGTAGACTATGAAACAAACTGGACAAGAAACAGGCTGATACTTTAGTCAGTATGAATTTTAGAATAATGTTTGTCCCTGGACATGCATGTACCAAAATAGTGAGTCCTAGTCGGTTTTGAGCGCAAATGTGTGGCATTGACTGCAATTTCAGGATGAATAGTGTTCATACTATGGATGGGGTAGACTATGAAACAAACCGGACAAGAAACAGGCTGATACTTTAGTCATTATGAATTTGAGAATAATTTTTGTCCCCCCTGGACATGCATGTACCAAATTAGTGAGTCTTAGTCAGTTTTGAGTGCAAATTTGTGGCATTGACTGCAATTTCAGGATGAATATTGCTCATACTATGGATGGGGTAGACTATGAAACAAACTGGACAAGAAACAGGCTGATACTTTAGTCAGTGTCAATTTTAGAATAATGTTTGTCCCTGGACATGCATGTACCAAAATAGTGAGTCCTAGGCTAGTCAGTTTAGAGTGCAAATGTGTGGCATTGACTGCAATTTCAGGATGAATAGTGTTCATACTATGGATGGGGTAGACTACGAAACAAACTGGACAAGAAACAGGCTGATACTTTAGTCAGTGTGAATTTTAGAATAATGTTTGTCCCTGGACATGCATGTACCAAAATAGTGAGTCCTAGTCGGTTTTGAGCGCAAATGTGTGGCATTGACTGCAATTTCAGGATGAATATTGTTCATACTATGGATGGGGTAGACTATGAAACAAACCGGACAAGAAACAGGCTGATACTTTAGTCAGTATGAATTTGAGAATAATTTTTGTCCCCCCTGGACATGCATGTACCAAAATAGTGAGTCTTAGTCAGTTTTGAGTGCAAATTAGTGGCATTGACTGCAATTTCAGGATGAATAGTGTTCATACTATGGATGGGGTAGACTATGAAACAAACCGGACAAGAAACAGGCTGATACTTTAGTCAGTGTCAATTTTAGAATAATGTTTGTCCCTGGACATGCATGTACCAAAATAGTGAGTCCTAGTCGGTTTTGAGCGCAAATGTGTGGCATTGACTGCAATTTCAGGATGAATAGTGTTCATACTATGGATGGGGTAGACTATGAAACAAACTGGACAAGAAACAGGCTGATACTTAGGTCAGTATGAATTTTAGAATAATGTTTGTCCCTGGACATGCATGTACCAAAATAGTGATTCCTAGTCAGTTTTAGAGTGCAAATGTGTGACATTGGCTGCAATTTCAGGATGAATATTGCTCATACTATGGATGGGGTAGACTATGAAACAAACTGGACAAGAAACAGGCTGATACTTTAGTCAGTATGAATTTTAGAATAATTTTAGTCATTACCCAATAAGTTCTACTTAAGTAGGTATGAAGAAAAAATTCGAAGCCCTAACCCTAACCCTAATTCTAACCCTAACCCCAAGTATGTACGAAGAAAAAGAAAAAATTCGAAGTACGGTACGTACGAAAAAAAAAATACTATCAAACGTTGGAACGTTCAAAAAATTCAACTTCGTTCAAAAAATTCAAATTGATTAGCATAGATTCAGTACTAATTTCAAAATAATTCGAACGTTGGAACGTTCAAAAAATTGAAACGTTCAAACGTTCAAACGTTCATGGTAGATTCAGTACTAATTCCAAAATAATTCGAACGTTCGAACGTTCGATCTTCGTTACAACGTTCAAAAAATTCAAACGGATCGCATACAGCATTCAGTACGTACTAGCTAGCATGTAGATTCAGTACTAATTCCAAAATAATTCGAACGTTTGAACGTTCTTGTTCAAAAAATTCAAACGGATCACATACAGCATTCAGTACTACCGGTAGCACGTTCAATTCAAAAAATTCAAACAGATTCGAATTTCATGTAGATTCAGTACTAAGAAAAAAGTGCACTGTAAAATCACTCACACTGTTCGAAAAGTGAATTTAGTTCACTTTCGAATCAAATTGACCGAGCTCATTTTCCAACTTATCTGAGTAGAGTGTTGTTTCTTGCAAGCAACACTTCGTCCGAGAACGTGGGATCCGACCCTCTTCGTCACATGCCTCAGGCGACGATGTCACGAGCACAACGATCCGTTCTCAGATATTTCAGTCCGAAATAACAGCCTTGTACTGCAAAAGAAGTAGAAAGCATTCGATTAGGGATTAGTTGCTGGAAAGATATTCTTGTTTGGACGGCCGCCTTACATAAACATCTTGAAAGCACAAAATCTGCATCAATTGCCTATATATCAACAGGAACAAGTCCCTGTTTTTCGTGACATAGGAATTACTACAAGTCTGCAAATCAACGGCAGCACCAACAACGATTGTCGGAACAACATATTGGCAACAACGATTGGAATCAGAGGCAGCACCAAGTGGAAGGCAACAACGTGAGATAGATAGACATTGCTGCCTGCCTGTTGCATTGATGATGATGTTCTTTTTCCTCACTTCTATTTTTTCTTCTTATTTTCATAGGGACGGATCGGAATAACAAATCGGAACAATAGAGGCTCGGCAAATCTTTCCTGGTGTCGCTGGAGGTGCATCTTCTTCTTCCCTGCTGGAGGCTGCAACATCGGACCGGAACAGGAATCGGAACAATAGAGGTGCGGCGAATCTTCCGTTGAGGTGGAACAACAGATCAGAACAACAAATCGTTAGCAACGAATTGATCGGACGCCAACTGTGTAGGTCAGCATGTAGATTATATTATTCTGTTGTTATAATTTACTCTACTAGTACTACATCAATAGATACTCACCCATTTTGTTCAATTATTACATGTTTTCATAGAAAAACAACAGCAACAACAATCGAATTGCAAATGACAGCGGTAACAACAATAGCGGTGGCAGATAGCAAGCAACACGGAGCGGCGACAGAGAGCAATCAACAGCAATTGAGCAAACTGGAACGATTGAACCAACCAAAACCGGGAACGATCAAAACGCAAAGCAAAAGCAACAGCCACCAACAGGAACAATTGAACCATTGGCATCGGCATCGGCATCTGCATCGGCATCAACAGCACTCCTCCTCCTCCAACACATCCCGTGGCAGCATACGATTTGACACATCGTCAGCAACAGCAACCGAAATCTTCAGCAATTCATCTACTACTCCATCGGCAACGGCATCCTTGTTGACCATGAGAAATTCAGAAAGAGCTATGAAGCAGAGAAGAAATAGGAAACTAGTATACCATCCAAAATACGGAAAAAGGGCATTTCGTGCAACGCCGTTGCAGAAAATAGAAAAACGAAAAATACACATGAAAAGGGGGGTATGACTGTGCCGTACTAGTATACCATCCAAAATACAGAAACAGGGCATTTGGTGCAACGCCGTTGCAGAAAATAGAAAAACGCAAAATACACATGAAAAGGGGGGTATGACTGTACCGTACTAGTATACCATCCAAAATACGGGAAAATGGGCATTTGGTGCAACGCCGTTGCAGAAAATAGAAAAACGCAAAATACACATGAGAAGGGGGGTATGATTGTACCATACTAGTATACCATCAAAAATACGGGAAAAGGGCATTTGGTGCAATGCCGTTGCAGAAAATAGAAAAACGCAAAATAAACTTGATCTTGACCTTCAATTCGTCAGATATGTTTCTTCCTACATTGGGTGTCGTAATTACTAGCGTGTTTGAATCACAATGGGAATCGTCAACATCAATGTTGTTGCCTTCTTCATCATTGACAATCAAAGAGTGGGGGGCCTCTATGCTCACACTTCCTTCTTCCTCATCGTCGGCATTAGGAAAGAAAAAATTGTCATCGGAGACAGAATCATTGTCATCCTCTATGTTTGTTAATTCCCGACCAATCAAGGCACACCCAATCGGTTCGACAGAAGGGTCATACATAACTTGATTGTCAAGCACCTCTGGTAATGCGCCGTCACTACTCTGTGGACCGTTACAGGTGCTCGTTAGACCTAATTGTTGAGTAGCATCCTCGAGCTTCTTCCTCGATTTTCTAATGAATAACGAAGATGCAAAATCATCTACCCCCAAACACCGGTAGTAATAAGAATAACATGTACCCGGATTACGTGAAATATGGTTGAGAAGACCGGGAGAAACAATTACTCCCGTTTTCTTTCTTCATCGCGCTGTAAACAAGGGGGGTTTCTTCTTCTTGGTAACCTTCTGCTTTCTGTAACCAGTAGTGATCAGAGGAGAGTCCCGGTAGCAACGTACACAATATACCTGATATTTGGGAGTGCGGACCATCGTTACTACTGAAGTCGTACAATAGCCAGTAATAACAATAGAAAAAAGGAAACGATTGAGATTAAAAAATTGCGACCATGCACTGTTTGTTTCAGGCATAAAATTCAGTAACATGCCACTACTTCGGAAACAGATGCCAGTGGGGTAGGAAAATGAAATGTGCATAAAAATATTATGAGTTCGACATTAATTTTAATAAATAGGGTGAAATTACAAAGGGGGACCAGTGGAGTTCGACCCAAATATGCGCGTGATTCTGAAATAACCCTGAATCTCGTTTGTGTGATGAATATAGTCACTTCAAACCACCCCACGGTACCCTACCTGTCGACCTTCCTTTACCTGCAGTTGATCCTGTTGGATAGCAGCCAGCAGTATACGCGTCCAATTCCAAGAACGGCAAGATAAGGTCACAGCAGCGAAGATTTGCACGTGTACGTACCCCACCAGACGTTGTCGTGCAAGTTTTGATAGGTCTCTCTCGATGCCTTGTGGAAGATGAAGTGGCACACCATCCTCCAAGTGTCTATGTGGGATAATTAGGATCCCCTTGCATCCCAGTGGGGTCTCCAGGAATTCAGGGTGAGGTACAGTCCCTTGAGGTAAGGGACCATAGATGTATACGTCATTGCCACATAAACTAGAAAGCCCACACACGTTTCAAGCGTTTTGTGGTGGATCTTCCCTAATGGCAGTTTTCAATCCTTTCCCGATTTGGTTTCTAAGTCTGAGTACCCTGCCTTGGTGTGCTTGTCAAGCATGTTAACCTGCAGGGCAATCCAACGTATTTGGTCCTGAAGTTTGATCCATCTCTCTTTGGTGACACCCTTACAGACTTGTCCATTGCTGACGGATACCATAGCACCTACCCATGCGCCCGGTTCCTGACTCAGACTTCTTTGTTTGCGTGCGGCGTCCTGTAGTAGGCCCAGCCAACAGAGTCCTTTTGCCATCTTGCTGCTGCACTCCAAAGCAAGGTCCTCCATAGGGGGCCGTGATTTGAGCGTCATCCAGGTACTGTAGTGATTTCTGTGGTGTCTAGTCCATCAGATTGGAGCTTGGAGATCCATGGTTGTGTAGGGTCATAGGATTCCATCCCCGGAATGTTTAGGCATACCCAATCCCACGCTTACAGGTTACTTAGGTCCTGAGCGTCTCCAAGAGTATACGCTTTGCCCGCAATGATCCCTCTCTGGAATTGTGTGGGGAGGACTTGAGGCTCATTGCATTGCGCATCCACACCCCCGTCCCGCCAGGTTCATTGGGTGCTGAAGGTAGCAAATGAGAGAGGTCTACTCTGCAGTATTTCCTCAGGTCTGGGTGCAACAGGAAGTTCAAGAGCTGTTTGCCGTAATCATTATCAGCCAGCCACATACATACAACCGCCCATCGCAACATGGAGTCCATGGTAGGGAGGAGGGCAAACCACAGAGCTTACAGGGCATCATTGAGGCCTGACGTAAACAATGCGCACGCCTGTTTTGCCCTTGGGAACATGGAACATGAACATCATAGCCTCAACAAATTTTATATCTGTGAGCTCGATGTACCCCTTGTCAATCACTACAGAGAGTTTCTCCTTGACAACAAGAGCCTTGATACTGGGGTCCAAGTAAGGTGGCTGCCGGTCAGCATTCAAGGGGGGCGGACCATCAAACATAGGCTTAAGCCCAACTCAAGCTATTTCCTGATAATCAAGAGGCCGCCGCCAAAAGAAGATAGCAGAGCCTTTGTCCCAAGTCCACCAGCTACAGTCATCTGCTTTGGCGCAAGCTCAGAGGTCGTCCTTCTCAATTTATCTGGTGTTTGTGCCCGCTTTTCCGTGTAAATGGAACCATCTGGTGAAGTCCCTCCAAACTTTCTGTTTCCACAACGTCAGGCAGAAGGCCCATAGTTTCCTAAGTGCTCACCACTTGAATGCAGAAGGTTGCCAGGCTCGGAAAAATCCAGGGTAGGTTTGAGTTGGTTACCCCATTCCTGGCTCAACGTCTCTGCAATCTTCTTGTTCCATAGATGTTTGGGTACAGCAGCAGCATCTGATTTTGTAGCCTTGTCCAAGATGCAGGCGTTGACGCGATCTTCAGCCTTACTAGCCTTTAGGGTCTTGGCATTAAAGCCTGCTTGGAGGTCCATTACCTCAACCATTCCCTGGTACAAATAGGGAGTGGAGGACATGTGTGTCCTGCTTATAACTCGTGCCGATGGCGGGCCGGCGGTGAGGAGTTCTGTTGCTCTTCCCCAGTTGAGGTTGAGCCGCATGATTTCTCGTGGCTGCGTAACTCGCATCGCAGTAGTAGTACTACTAGTCTTCTTGGATGAAATTCTTGGTGAACGCCTCTGCGTATCCTTCAATGTTGTTCTTGTACTAGTACTAGTACTTCAATTCCTGATCTGTGTCCATGCTGGCACATGAATAATAGTATTCTTCCTGCGCCCGGTCGATATCTGTATACCACCAGCGTACAGATATGGTGATGTTTCGGTACTTAATGATTCCTACTGGTAGTAGAGTAGTAGTACTACTATTCCGGGTCTCATTACTATTTCAATCGTACGTATCTTCTTCCGTTGGCATCGTACGAACTCCTCCAAAGCAGTGGGATGGCTAATGGGGAAGCAGCAACCCCGGCTGGAGAGCACTTATTCAAGGTTAACCTGATGGACCCCAAGAGGATCTTGCCACAGCAACAGTCAATGGAGTTCCACACCTACTACTATACAGCAAAGCTACTGTTTCTAGGAAAGAGAGCAAGACCGGATATCCAACTGCCCATTGCATTCCTCTGGTGTACAAGAAGGGTGAAAAGATCAGACCGGGATGACTGGAAGAAGCTAGAGCGAGTAATGAAGTACCTCCACTGAACTATCAGACTACCCCTAGTACGTGGAATAGACAGCACAGGAATACTACTACGATGGCATGTGGATGCTGCGTTTGCCGTACATGGAGATATGAGGAGTCACACCGGAATGACCATGACGCAGGGTCAGGGAGCAGCATCCCCATCCTCAGGAAAGCAGAAGTTGAATACTCAGAGCTCAGCAGAAGCCAAGGTGGTTGGGGTTGACAACGGCAGACTAACAAAGGTCCTATGGACACAACAATTCCTCAAGGCACAATGGTTCAGGCTGAAGGACAGCATCATGTACCAGGATAATCAAAGGTCGATGAAGCCGGAGAAGAACATAAAACATTTGAGCGGAAAAAGGACAAGACATATGGCCATACGGTACTTCTTCATCACCAACTATGTGGACACGGGAGAGGTGAGTATCAAATATTGCCCAAGAACAACAGCACTGCTGAAAATGATTTCTGACTACTTCACCAAGCCACTACAGGGCACAGACTTCAGAAAGTTCAGGAACCTGATCCTCGGAATCAACAAGGTGGACATCCCAGAGTACAACCGGCGGGCACAGCAAGAGATCGAACACCGGAAACAGCAGCGGATCGAGAAGGCAGCATGAGATGATCTTGTACGATAGCAGCCCCAGCAGCAGCAACAGCAACAGCAGCAACAGCAGCAACAGCAGCAACAGCAGCAGCAGCAACAGCAACGGCAACAGCAACGGCAACGGCAACAGCAACGGCAACAGCAACGGCAACAGCAACGGCAACAGCAACGGCAACAGCAACGGCAACAGCAACGGCAACAGCAACGGCAACAGCAACGGCAACAGCAACGGCAACAGCAACAGCAGCAACAGCAGCAACAGCAGCAACAGCAGCAGCACTAAAACCAGCTACAGTCACAAGAGCTCACAGGAGTGGTAATTGACCAATATTTAACCATTTCTTTTGCTCACAATTTCACAGGATGCAGGACACTGAATGACGTTGCTACCATGCTTGTGGTTGCTATGCCCGTCACTTGAAGAACAAATCAAAACCTCACCAACAATGACGAGAGACAGGCACTGCTACACATCCTTCTCCAGCATCAAGCCTCCCCAGGCCACCTTCAACGAAAAGCTGCAAGGAAGGTTCTTGCTGATGTCCATAAGGTGACCCCTCAAACTTGCCTAGTAGCGATCTGGAAGAGATACAAGGAGACTGTATCAGAAAATTGTCCTGGAGATGACGTGTCCAACAACAGGAAGAACTGTGGGAGGAGGAAGTAACACACACTGGATGAAGACGTGATTAGATATGCCCCCTTGAACAGACATGGCGACTTGAGGAGTCTCTCTGTAACAATGGATATTCCACTTGCAACCTTGTGGCGCTTTCTTAAGAGAGGAGTCTTGTGTAGGTATACTGGGCCTACAAAGCCGTTGCTAACAGATGAGAAAAAACTGGAAAAAATCAGGTGGCTGTTGTCTAAAATGGATGGCAATGGTAGGTTCTATGAAATGTACAACACGATTCATGCGGATGAGAAGTTTTTTTCTCAAATGGTTGAATGACAAACTTTACTTGCTCCCTAATGAAGAAGAACCAGTCTCCAAGTGTAAGTCTAAACAGTGTCTTGGTAAAATGATGTTCCTTTGTGCTGTGACCTGTTCCCTGTTTGATCCAATTGCAATGTTTGATTTGATGGAAAGATTGGCATTTGGCTGTTTGTTAAGAAAGAGCCTGCCCTACAAAGTTTGCAGAACCATCCCAGAGGCATGTCAGTGACAAAAAATATTGACTTGATCAATGGTGATGAGCACAAGAAGATGATGCTGGAGAAGCTTCTTTCAGCTATTAATGAGAAGTGGCTGTAGGCTTCTGACAAAATTATGATCCAGGAGGACGATGCAAAACCACACAAACCCAGTGTTCGCGTAGCTGTAAAGCAGAAGGCTGACAAGGATGGTTGGAATATCTCTGTAACAACGCAACCTCCCAACAGTCCTGACTTTAACGTGTTGGACTTGGGATTCTTTAACTCCATCCAGAATTTGCATTACAGGCAAGAGAAAGTTCGCGGTCTTGATGGCATCATTGCTTGCGTTGAGAATGCAACAAGATACTCAACAATGTGGTATTCTTATCCCTTCAGTGTGCTTTGGAAGACTCTCTTACACTACTAGTTGATGGGGACAACACTTACAAGCTCCTTCACATGGGTAAAGACAAGCCTCACAAAAGTGGTCAACTTCCTATCTCCGTTATAGCCAAAGCTGCTAATATTGCCAGAGGTCGCCTTGTATTAGCTGTAGTAAATAATAATGGACTAGTACTAGTGCTACAGTACCGGTACGAGCTGAACGATAATTTTAAAAATTACAAATTGTTAAATTATTTTCTGGTACTACATGATTCTATGTATTTCTATCAAAAAGGGAAGTTATTGCTGGGTCATTCCCGAAATGCCTAAATCCTCAATGAAATTTAGGTGGTAAAGTCCTAAATTTCCCATTTTGGGAATCATTTTTTCCTGGCCTAAATTGACATTTTGGGAATAAGGTATTTGTCCATACAAGACAATGTAAATGACAAAATTGTTCTCTTCCTATGATAAAAAATGTGGGTTTTGCACGATTAGATTCAATGATTCAACCGACATGTTGACTATTAATTATTATTTTGTTGCTCTTGATTATGTTACTCAAGTCGCTTCTTGTTTGCGTGCCTCTGCTAGATGACGGCGAGGATGAAGGTGAAAGGCGCAGAAGAGATATGAGAACACCAAGGATAACCCTTTATGATTTTTGCCAGTCCCCCTTTATGTACCTCTTCAGGTACAACTTTGCGTCTCGCAACGTTGTCCGACGTTCCGAATTTCCAGTACTCAAACCACGTAGGATTCTACACAGAATTCTGTATCCTCTTATTTCACCCTCTTCCCCTTGTCAATCCCGATCCCAGGCTTCACCCCTCTCATCTGCGACTTGCTTTTTCTGCTGTTGCTATCGATTGGTGGTCTCCTTGCTGGTGTCCTTTGGTTGCTTTGGCTGTTCTTCACTTGCCGATGTTCGGGCTCTGGTCCGTCCCATAATTTTCTACGCGGTCTCTAGTACATTTTCTACGTAGCTGCTGCGGCTCTGAAACGCTCCAACACATACTTTTCTAAGAAGACTCCTCTTCCCAGAAGACCCCTCCACGCCACCACTTGCAATCGGCACTTCTTATTGCCAACACGCTATCTCCCTTCTCCACGCTATCTCCCTTCTACTCCCAGCGCTCTCTTCCCCGCAGACCCATCGATTGCATCGCCTCTGATCTGCTCCTCCCGCAGCTCCATCGATTGAACCATCCAACCGCACCTTCATCCATTGCATCGCCTTTGCTCCACTTGCCGTCACCTGCTCTGATCGCAGTCCAACGTTTTGCTGCTTTGCCTTCTCCCATTGCAAACGTTCCCCTCTCGCTCTTGCGGACACGCCGGTACCATTTTGGTCCTCCAACTCCTCCAACCGCCGTCCACGCACGCGGCTCCATTGCTCACACCGCCTCTGATCTGAGTACACCGCACCACCGTTGCTCCTCGTCCTCCATTCAACCCCTGGTCCTGAGCGCTCTTTCCCCTCCACCTTTCCCTATCCTTGGCTCCATTTCGCTGCCCCGCTTCCAGTCTCTCCACAACACGGACACTGATTTCTTGCTTCTTAGTTGCCGAATTTTCGTTGCTTCGCTTCGCTCCCACCCCGCCTCCTCTTATTGACAACGACTTCTCCTCTCTATTGCGGACACGCCGGTACCATCCCTGTTCCCTGACTCCAGATATTGACTGAGTTATCACGTTTTTCCTCATCAGCCTCCCCTCCTACGATTCCCAGCATGCCTACCCCCACTACCCCTACTCCGCCTACTGAGGGCCGCTCCTCTGCTTCTTCCCCCAAGAAACGGCTCCAATCTATGCCCTCCCTCTCTTCTTCGTCTGCCCGCTCTGCCTCTGGCTCTTGTTACCCCAAGCGCGCCCATCTGAAGAAGTCCTCCCCCCCTACTCCCGCTCCTACCCGAGCTACTCCTTCTCCTTTCTCTCTCGGCCCCCGGAACGCTGCATCTCTATCTGCCTCCTATTCCTCGGCCAGCCAGTCCTCTGATACCTCCATGTCTGTCTCTTCCTCTGATTCATCTGTGGCCTCCTCTACTCGGTCTGCTAAGAAGCCTGCTACTCCTCGGGACTCTAAACAGCCCGCCCTTAAGTCTCCTCCCCTTCAGCCTCCCGCTCTCAAGCAGCTTGTTCTTACTCCCTCCGCTCTTCAGCAGCCCACACCATCCGCCCCTCTTCCCGCCCCTGCTCCAGCTCTTAAACAGTCTCTCCTCCCGCAGTCCCCCTCTATGACTTCCTCCCCTCGCTTGGATCGTCAAGCCCTTCGTAAACAGGCCCTAGCTGATGCCAACCAGGCCCACTCTGCTTCCTTCCTGTGGTGTTTCTATGGTGATGGCCAATTCCCTACCCCATCTTCTATCCACCGCCTCCGGAAGTCTCCAGCGCAGACCCGGGTTTGGAACGCCTCTCCCAGTCCTACCCACTTCTTCAGCAAGAAGGATGGCCGTGACAAGAAATCCATTCATGATGTATGCCGCCTCTCAGTGGCTCCGGTGTATGCCTTGGTCAATCCCGATGATTCTGATTGGAGGTCCGCTACTGTGGCGTCTCTGGTTTCCCTGGCTTCGGCTTGCTTCCAAGGCTCTGCCGAGTGGACCAAATCCCCTCCCGGCCAAGCCCTCTGGAAATGTCTCATTGGTCTTGCTAAGATGTCTCCCGAATGCTTCGACGACCTGTACTGTGAAGGCAACCTTATGCCTAGCACTGAAGGGCAGGTTTGGCTGTCTGCCAACAGGGTCCTTGGCTCTCACTGGTTCTTCAAGACTAAGCCTCCTGCTCCTGCCCCTTCAGCTGCCTCCGCCTCTTCCACTCAGGTGTCAGGCTCTCGGTCTGTCTCCTTTTATCCCTCTGTTGGTGCTGCTTCGGTTATTTCTTCTTCTGTCGGTCACTTTCTTCAACGGCGTGGGGTTTGCTCCAGTGATTCCAGGGCTCCGGTTGATGTCACTGAAGGTACCAAGTGCTCCTACAGCTCCTACTTCACTCTGTCTCTCCCCAGGTTGATGTCACCCCGACCTAGTGACTTGTACGACGAAATGCTGGAGTCCCTGACTGATGCACTCAGCTTGCTCTGGTCGGTGGACCGGAAACTGGTCCTCTATGTTTTTCCTTCCCACGCCAGCATTAACCCCAAGGCTAAGCCCGTCCCCAAACTCTGGTCTACCCTGCCCGACCGGCGCACTCTTGAGCTTTATGTTGCTTCCCTCTGGCTCCGGGTTCGCGCTGCACCCCACCTTCGGTTCTACATTGGACACAGTGTCCCAGTGGATGCTCTCTTGTCTGACACTCTCCTTCAGCGCCTCCAGGACCGTGAAATGGACTTCAAGTACGATCATATCCAAGCCTCCACTACTGTCACCTGTGGTTTCCTGCTCGGTTCCTATATGCAGAGTTTTGATCTTAATCATTACAATGCACTGCTCCAGACCCATCCTCGGTTTCAAGCCTTCCCTATTGCTGTCATCCGGAAGAACATTCGGCTCGACAATTCACGAACCCCCGATCCCTCTCCTGTCCCAGCTGCCCACATCTTGTGTGATTCTACTAAGCGTTCTCAGACTGTCAAGCTCTTGAAGGCTCAGTTCAATCGCTGCTCTGCGTCTGATATAGCCTCCCTTCCGGATGGCAAATTCTACAAGTTTATTGAGACTGCTACCAATCCTTCTGACCGCTGCCTTTCTCCTTCCAAGCTGAAGACCCTTCGTCAAGCTAAGCACCGTCAAGCCAAGTTCATCCAGACCCATGAAACTGCCTCTGTTCTAGGTGTGGTTGACCTGGATCTCCCTGTAGATTTGGGTCAGGGACTGGGTGCTACCACCTTGCGCCGTGTTCTTCTGGGAATCTGTACTAGGGACAACTGGTCATGGCCATTGTTTCTCTCTGTTGACACCATGCTCCTACCGTGGTGAAATTCTGGCCCTGTACAACACCACTACCTTGACTGAAGCTCAAACCATGCTGTCCTTTCTTCCCATCTTCCTGGAGGCCCTGGTATGGCTCTTGTGTTCGTCAATGGTTCTCTACTGAGTGTCTCACTGAGTTGGAGGACTTTCATTGGGATCCCACTGAAGGACGGGTTGTTGAAAATGCCCCTGCACCGGACCAGGAGCCGGAGGATGCTTTGCCCTTCTTTGGTCGTGGTGATGTCTGTGATTGGGAACTCGTGGATGATGACCTGTCCATTGACTCCACTTCCAACGCTGTTACTTTTGACCTGGATATGCACTTCTCCTTTCAGGTTCGTGAGGACAGCGCTGGGTGTGGCTTTGATGATGGCCAGTCCATGTCTACTCTTGCAACCGGCACTTCCAACATCACTTCTGTTCTGGGTGCCCCTCCGACTGATGCCCCTCTTGAAGGAGTTGCCATGGCTGACATTTTGTCCCCCGCTAGCACACTCCCCACCGCCCTCAACTCTCCTCTCCGCTCTGCTTTCACCTCCATAACTTTTTCTCCCGGCACCGACGCCAGTATCAGCGAGCTGAGCCATACCAATGCCTCAACCAGCTCTGCTCCGGCTTCTCTCCTCTCCGTGCGACAGACACGGTATGCCTCTGACCATGGTTAGGAACCCTTGCTTCTGGCCTGGTGGAATGCCTACTTCTCCAAATTCCACCTCTGCATCCCTCAGTCCACCTTACTCTTCTTCCTGCTCCTCCTGCCTCCCGACTTGTCTTTCCCACCGTGATTCTCCTAGCCCTGCACCGGGTGTTTCTTCAGGTGCTCTTCCCCCGTTACGCCTTTGGAGTGCTTCCCAGTGCTTCACCCAGGGTTGCTTCCACTGTTACACCCAGCGCGGCTCCACCTCGTGACCCCATCATTCCACCCTGCTCTGCACCCAGTGTTCCTCCTAGCACTGCACCAGGCGACACTCCCAGTGCTTCCTCCAGCAATCCATTTGGTTTGCTTTCCAGTGCTTCACCCAGGGTTGCCTTCAGTGGTCCACCTAGTGCTGCATCAACTGGCGCTCCCAGTGTTTCACCCTGCTCTGCACCCAGTGTTTCTCCTCGCAATGCACCAGGCAACACTCCCAGCGCCTCCTCCAGCAATGCATTTGGTTTGCTTTCCAGTGCTTCCCCCAGGGTTGCCTCCAGTGTTCCCCCACATGCTGCACCAACTGGTGCTATCGGTGTTTCACCCTTATCTGCACCCAGTGTTTCTCCTAGCACTGCACCAGGCGCCACTCCCAGCGCTTCCTCCAGCAATGCATTTGGATTGCCCCCCAGTGCTTCACCCAGGTCTTCCCTCAGTTCTGCGCTTAGTGTTGAATCACCAGGTTATCCAAGTGTTTCACCCTGATCTTCAACCAGTGTTTCTCCCCGCACTGCACCAGGCAACACTCCCAGAGCTTCCTCCAGCAATGCATTTGGTTTGCTTCCCCGTGCTTCACCTCTGGTTGCCTCCTGTGCTCCACCTAGTGATGCATCCACTGGTGCTCCCAGTGTTTCACCCTGATCTGCACCCAGTGTTTCTCCTAGCACTGCACCAGGCGATACCCCCAGTGCTTCCTCCAGCAATGCATTTGGTTTGCCCCCCAGTGCTTCACCCAGGACTACCCTCAGTGCTGCGCTTCATGTTGAATCACCAGGATATCCCAGTGTTTCACCCTGATCTTCACCCAGTGTTTCTCCCCGCACTGCACCAGGCGACACTCCCAGTGCTTCCTCCCGCAATGCATTTGGTTTGCTTTCCAGTGCTTCACCTCGGGTTGCCTCCTGTGTTCCACCTAGTGATGCATCAACTGGTGCTCCCAGTGTCTCACCCTGATCTGCAGCCAGTGTTTCTCATAGCACTGCACCAGGCGCCTCTCTCAGTGCTTCCTCCAGCAATGCATTTGGTCCGCTTTCAAGTGCTTCACCTAGGGTTGCCTCCAGTGTTCCACCTAGTGCTGCATCAACTGGTGCTCCCAGTGTTTCACCCTGATCTGCACCCAGTGTTTCTCCTCGCACTGCACCAGGCTACACTCCCAGCGTTTCCTCCAGCAATGCATTTGGTTTGCCCCCCAGTGCTTCACCCAGGACTACCCTTAGTTCTGCGCTTAGTGTTGAATTACCAGGTTATCCAAGTGTTTCACCCTGATCTTCACCCAGTGTCTTTCCTAGCACTGCACCCGGCTACCCTCCCAGTGCTTCCTCCAGCAATGCCTTTGGTTTGCATTCCCGTGCTTCACCCAGGGTTGCCTCCTGTGTTCCACCCAGTGCTGCATCCACTGGTGCTCTCAGTGTTTCACCCTGATCTGCACCCAGCGTTCCTCCTAGCACTGCACCAGGCGACACTCCCAGCGCTTCCTCCAGCAATGCCTTTGGTTTGCTTTCTGGTGCTTCACCCAGGGTTGCCTCCTGTATTCCACCTAGTGCTGCATCAACTGGTGCTCCCAGTGTTTCACCCTGATTTGCACCCAGTGTTTCTCCTAGCACTGCACCAGGCGACACTCCCAGCGCTTCCTCCAGCAATGCCTTTGGTTTGCTTTCTGGTGCTTCACCCAGGGTTGCCTCCTGTATTCCACCTAGTGCTGCATCAACTGGTGCTCCCAGTGTTTCACCCTGATTTGCACCCAGTGTTTCTCCTAGCCCTGCACCAGGCGACACTCCCAGTGCTTCCTCCAGCAGTGCTTTTGGTTTGTTTTCCAGTGCTTCACCTCTGGTTGCCTCCTGTGCTCCACCTAGTGATGCGTCAACTGGTGCTCCCAGTGTTTCACCCTGATTTGCACCCAGTGTTTCTCCTAGCACTGCACCAGGCAACAATCCCAGTGCTCCCTCCAGCAATGCATTTGGTTTGCTTCCCTGTGCTTCCCCTAGGGTTGCCTCCTGTGCTCCACCTAGTGCTGCGTCAGCTGGTGCTCCCAGTGTTTCACCCTGATCTGCACCGAGTGTTTCTCCCCGCACTGCACCAGGCGACACTCCCAGTGCTTCCTCCCGCAATGCATTTGGTTTGCTTTCCAGTGCTTCACCTCGGGTTGCCTCCTGTGTTCCACCTAGTGATGCATCAACTGGTGCTCCCAGTGTTTCACCCTGCTCTGCACCCAGTGTTTCTCATAGCACTGCACCAGGCGACACTCCCAGTGCTTCCTCCAGCAATGCATTTGGTCTGCTTTCAAGTGCTTCACCTAGGGTTGCCTCCAGTGTTCCACCTAGTGATGCATCAACTGGTGCTCCCAGTGTTTCACCCTTATCTGCACCCAGTGTTTCTCCTCGCACTGCACCAGGCTACACTCCCAGCGCTTCCTCCAGCATTGCATTTGGTTTGCCCCCCAGTGCTTCACCCAGGACTACCCTCAGTTCTGCGCTTAGTGTTGAATCACCAGGTTATCCAAGTGTTTCACCCTGATCTTCACCCAGTGTTTTTCCCCGCACTGCACCAGGCGACACTCCCAGAGCTTCCTCCAGCAATGCATTTGGTTTGCATTCCCCGTGCTTCACCTCTGGTTGCCTCCTGTGCTCCACCTAGTGATGCATCAACTGGTGCTCCCAGTGTTTCACCCTTATCTGCACCCAGTGTTTCTCCTCGCACTGCACCAGGCTACACTCCCGGCGCTTCCACCAGCATTGCATTTGGTTTGCCCCCCAGTGCTTCACCCAGGACTACCCTCAGTGCTGCGCTTAGTGTTGAATCACCAGGTTATCCAAGTGTTTCACCCTGATCTTCACCCAGTGTTTCTCCCCGCACTGCACCAGGCGACACTCCCAGAGCTTCCTCCCGCAATGCATTTGGTTTGCTTCCCCGTGCTTCACCTCTGGTTGCCTCCTGTGCTCCACCTAGTGATGCATCAACTGGTGCTCCCAGTGTTTCACCCTGATCTGCAGCCAGTGTTTCTCCCCGCACTGCACCAGGTGACACTCCCAGAGCTTCCTCCAGCAATGCATTTGGTTTGCTTCCCCGTGCTTCACCTCTGGTTGCCTCCTGTGCTCCACCTAGTGATGCATCAACTGGTGCTCCCAGTGTTTCACCCTGATCTGCACCCAGTGTTTCTCCTAGCACTGCACCAGGCGATACCCCCAGTGCTTCCTCCAGCAATGCATTTGGTTTGCCCCCCAGTGCTTCACCCAGGTCTTCCCTCAGTTCTGCGCTTAGTGTTGAATCCCCAGGTTATCCAAGTGTTTCACCCTGATCTTCACCCAGTGTTTCTCCCCGCACTGCACCAGGCGACACTCCCAGTGCTTCCTCCCGCAATGCATTTGGTTTGCTTTCCAGTGCTTCACCCAGGGTTGCCTCCAGTGTTCCACTTAGTGCTGCGTCAACTGGTGCTCCCAGTGTTTCACCCTGTTCTGCACCCAGTGCTTCTCCCAGCACTGCACCAGGCGACACTCCCAGTGCTTCCTCCAGCAATGCATCTGGTTTGCCCCCAAGTGTTTCACCCCGCATTGCCCTTGGCATGTTTTCCAGTGCTTCACCCACGGTTGCATCCAGTGCCAATTCTTCTCCTTGTGCTGCTTCCTGTGCTGCCACTACTGGCACAGCACCTGCTGTGGCCTTCCGTGTTCCACACCTATGCCTCACCAGCTTCCTCTTCCGTGCAACAGACACGGTATGCGTCTGATCATGGTTAGGATCTCTCATACAGGGCACTGTGGGATGCCCTTCAACTCTAATCCCCACCTGGATTCCTCCAGTCCTTCTTCCCATTCCTTGCCTCCTCCTGTTTCCCGCCTAGCACAATCCAATCTTCATGGGGACATCCTTGTGACTAAAGATTCTGATGCTTTTGGCCATCCCTTTCCCAAGTCTCCGTCATCAAACTCTACTCTCATTACCTTCCAAAATATTGGTCCCCAGCGGAAGTCAGCCTTCATGTCTCTCTCCCGTCACAACTCTCGGCGTGTTGCTCAAAGTAAAGCTGGGATTGCCCTCTACGCAGAGCATTGTCTGAATGAACCTCAGCTCCCCCTCTGTGATCTCTTCCGCTCTCGCATCAAACAGGCCTACCCTTCCAGCTTCACCTTCCTTGCTAGCAACAAGCATGAGACCTCCACCTGGCACTTGGCGCATCCCTGGTGGTGCGGGGTTTACCATTGACCAGCTCTTTCATTCTCACAAGCTTGCCCATGGTGCTGATCCATCGGGGCTTGGCCGGTGGACCTTCGTTAGGTTTCAGGGAAGGGCTCAAGCTACGGTTACCATCTTTTCTGCCTACTGCCCTGTAGAAAATGACAGGGATCTTGACTCTGTTTGGAACCAACACTGTCGTTACTTCCAGGCTGAGGAGGATCTTCGCTGTCCCAACCCACGCATTCTCTTTCGACGTGACCTCACAGCTGCCCTTCAGGCTTGCTTAGAGGCTGGTGACTCCGTTGTCTTAGGGATTGACCATAATTCTGATGTCCGGTCTGACGGTCTTTCCTCTGAGCTCCAAGCACTCGGCTTCAAGGATGCCATCTTGACTACCCACCCTTCAACTTCCCCGCCTGCCACCCACAATCGAAATACTACCAGGACTCCCATTGATGCCATTTGGACTACTGAGCATGTTGATGTAGTCCGAGCTGGTTACTGTGCTTTTGATGGTGAGCACAGGCATGGTTTCTGACCATCGCTTGCTCTGGATTGAAGTGTGTAATGGCAGTATCTTGGGCAAATATCTTCCACCTCCTGTGCGCTCCTCTATTCCTCGCCTGAAATCTTCCCACCCTCACCTTCGGCAGCGCTATCTCAAGCGGGTAAAACATGCCTTTGCTACTGCTGGTGTGTTCCCCCTCCAGACTAAGCTTGAGCACCTGATGGCACTGTATTTATCTGGTGATACCACTGTGCGCCACACTCTCATCACTACCTATGATGTCCTCCATGCTACCTCTGCTTCCATCCGGCTGTCTGTTGAACAACATCTTTGCCGGCTTCGCACCGGCATGATTCCTTGGTCTCCCAAGCTCCAAGTCTATCGTGACACCATTGAATTTTGGAGGCGGATTGTGCAGCTTCGGCAAGGTGTCTCCACCAGTCACACCAAGGTGAAGCGCTTGGCTTGTAAGCTTTCCTTATACAAGGTTGAACACTGTGACCTTGCCACTGCTGTCCTCCATTTGAAGCAAGCCTACAAGCAATACCGCGCTGTCAAAGTCCTGGCTCCTTCTTGGCGTGACTCCTTCAACCAAGGCTTGGTGGACGCCCTTCTTACTGAAGGCAAGCCCTACAACCAGAGCGCCTCCCAGATCCGGGCACGCATGCGCCGTGAACGGCTCCAACGGGATCTAGGGCTTCGCTGCTCGCGCTATCCGTGGTCGTCTCTCAAAGCCTGCTGTTCTGAAAGCAGTTGCTGTTGGATCTGATGGCACGGAACAAGTCTTGGAGTCTCAATCTGCCATGGTGCCAGCCATGGCTGCCTCCAATGTCTGCCGTCAGCAACAATGCCTAGATACTCCCTCCATGTCTCCCTCTTTCATTCAGGCCTTCGGCTACTTGGGTACTGGACCTTCCTCAGCTGCGGTCCTTGCTGGCACCTATGTTCCTCCTTCAGGAACAGACCCATACCTTACTGAATTTCTTACTTGCCTTCAAGTGCCTGCGGCTATTCAGTCCTTGGCTCCCTTTGACTATTCTGTTAGCCCTGCTGACAATGCTGCTGCCTGGAAATGCCAGAAGGAACGCACTGCTGGTGAGCCTTCTTGCCTCAGTTTTGCCCACCATAAATCTTTTGCTTTGGACACACAGCTGAATTCCTTTGATACTTTGATGCGGACTGCTCCTCTGCTTGCTGGCTTCTCGCCCTCTGCTTGGCAGGTTATTACCAACGTTGGCAGGTTATTACCAACGTTGAAATCTTCAAGAAACCAGGTGAATACCGTGTTGACAAGATGAGACTCGTACAACTGATGTCGCCTGAGTTTCAGATCAACAACAAGATGATCGGTAAACGTATTCTTGCTCATGCTGAACAAGCCAACGCGGTGGCAGTCGACCAGCATGGCAGCCGGAAGCATCACAAAGCCATCAACACTTGTCTCAACAAGAAGCTTATTTGTGATGTTCTTCGCCAGAAGCGCCGCTCCGGGGCGGTTGCAATGAATGATGCCAATGGCTGCTATGACCGAATCTCCCATCCCATTGCCAGTCTCACCCTCCAAAGCTTTGCGATTCCGGCTCATGTTTGCGAGGTTCTACTCTCCACTCTCCAGCGTGCCACCCATCACATTAAAACTGGATTTGGCCGGTCCGGTCCTATGTATGGTGATGAATCTATTCCTCTCAGTGGGATTGGGCAAGGCAACGGTCTCGGCCCAACTCTGTGGGCTCTTGTTTCTACCATTCTTTTCCGGATGATGCAGAATGCAGGCCATGGGGTCCATCTCCTCACCTCCCTATGCCTTCAGCTGGTTTCTTTGGTTGGTTTTGCTTTTGTGGATGATACTGATCTTTTTTGTGCCGGTTACTCCTCTACTACCTCTGGTGAGGCTCTGGCTGTTGATTTTCAGGCAGCTTTAGACCGCTGGGCTGGTGGTCTCATTGCTACTGGTGGCGCTATTGAACCTGCTAAGTCCTTCTGCTACTTGATCGATTTCAAGTGGACTGGTTCTGGTTGGGACTATCGCTCTGTTGATGAAATGCCCGGTGTTTTCACCATCACTGACAAATCTGGTGCCCAGTCCCCTCTTGACCGTTTTGAGGTTGATCACGCTGACAAGACTCTGGGTGTCTACATTTCTATGGACGACAATGAGGAAGCTCAAGTTGATCACCTGCAGACCCAGTCCCAGTCCTTTGGATCTCAAATGAGGTCCTCCAAGTGCGAGAAGAACACCTCCCTCTACACCTTCAAGTACTCATTTATGAAGTCTTTTGAATACCCCATGCCCGTCACTCAGCTCAGCGCTTCTACCTGGAACCGAATTCTCCAACCAACTCTGGTCCCAGTGCTCAACAAGGCAGGCATGTCTCGCAACTTTCCTTGCAAGGTCTTCTATGGTCCATCTTTGTATCAAGGCTTTGGTTTCGTTCACCCATTCCTTCTCCAAGAATTCAGCCACATTGCTACTCTGCTTCAGGAATCTGTCCGTGGTTCCCAGACAGGCCATATTCTTAGGCTTACAGCTGAAGCCTTTCGGCTTGAACTGGGAATCCCTTTTCATCTTGGTATTACCCCCTACCAGCATTATGCATCTTATATCACTCCTTGCTGGTATAAGCATGTGTGGCATTTCTTTTCTATGCACCCTGTGAGTATGGTGGAAGACTTTCCTACACTTCCTCTGCTTCGAGCGAATGACTGCTACCTCATGCAAGCTTTTGTCACTGCTGGCTTTCGGGGCGCCGACCTGTCTCTTCTGAATCTCATCAGGATGTCTCTCCAGGCTATCTCCCTTGCTGATATCTGCACTGCAGATGGCACACGGCTTTCTCCTATGGCCTTCCAGTTGCAGTCCTCTAACCATCTTCGCGCCCACCTTGACTGGCCTCGATGCCCCCCTTCGTGGTCTTTCCCAGCACTTCAGCTTTGGCAACGTGCCCTCCGGAAATCCTTCTTACCCCCGTTGGCCTTGCCTTCGGACCGCGCTTTCCACCCCTCCTTTTCACCTGGGGCATTGGCTGTCATCCGACTCTTCCTCTGTGTGGCCCTGGTTTTTGTGTCGTTCTACTGACCGGATCTTCTCCAAATGCCCCACTGGGTGGAAGGTCGGTTCTTCGCAAGGTTGAGGACGTTATAGCTTTAACACTACCATCCTTTGTGCTAAACCTACCAGTGCAGACACTATTGTATCCCTCCTTATCAGTGGGAATGTGTTCCGGATTGTCGGTCAATCCTCCTTTATCTCTCATCCACCAGACGAGGATCCCTTGACCTATGATCCTTTTCAGTGTCTTCCTGCCACCCCAGAGGATGCATTTGATGCTCTCTGCGATTCTCCCCGAGTCCTTCTCCATCAATACTCCCTTCCCCAGGATGGATGTCACGCTCTTGCCGATGTCATTCTGCGTGGCTCTGCCAGTGCTGTCTGTGATGGCTCTTATGATCCCGTTCTCCTCCGCGGTACATCTTCCTTCATCCTCTCCCCCAACACCTCCACCAAGTCTCCCACGGCGTTCCTCACTGGATCTAACCTTGTCAGTGGCTCCCCTGAAGATCAGTCTTCCTACCGGAGTGAATTGGCTGGCATCATTGGTGTCCTCACCTGCTGTATGGTTCTGGTGGACCTCTATGATGTAGCCTCCGGCTCCCTCACCATTGCCCTTGATGGGGATACGGCTCTTCAACAGGCTCAGGGAACCTGGCCCTTGTCTATCACTCAGAAATCTTTTGACTATGTCTATGTCATTCGCTATATGCTCTCTGCTCTTCCAATCACTGTCACCTTCAAGTGGGTTCAAGGTCATCAAGAGGGTCTTTCTCTTGACTGGTGGGCGCTTCGCAATCATCAAGTTGATGGCATGGCCAAGGCATTTCTATCCATGAATCATTCTTCTCCTTACCACTATCCCCGACTTGTGTTTGAGCCCTGGGCTCTCTCACAGAAGGGTCTCAAATGCTCTTGCTTTGACAGAGATGCCTTGCACATTCTTATTTCGGGTCCTCCACTTCTTCACTATTGGCACACTCACCACGGCATCTCCATTCCACCCCAAGTCTCCAATTCTATCCATTGGTGTGCCCATCCCTCTGCTTTCAAGCGCCTCCCTCCTGGTATGCAACGGTGGTTTGTCAAGTTTGCTTTGGGTTGTATTGGTGTTGGCAATCAGTTACTTCATTACCAGCACCAGGATCACTCTCGATGCCCTCTGTGTGCCCAAGATGAGGAAAAGGTTTCCCACGTTCTTTCATGTGCCGACACCGGGGCTGTCCAGCACTGCTTGTCTTCCTTTCGGGGCCCTTTGCAACAGCGCCTTACTTCTGAGCTTACAGACCCTTCACTGGCTCTCGCCATTGTGGATGTTACCACTAGGGTTCGTCAAGGTAGGCGTATCCACCCTTCCTCCTACTCCCCTGATATTGCATCCGCTATAAGGGCTCAGCGTCGGATTGGATGGCACAACTGGTTCCTTGGGAGGTGGACACCCCTCTGGCATCAGATTCAGGCTGACTATTATTATTCGATTGGTAGCAAACGATCTCCTCGTTGATGGGCCACTGCAGTGATTCATCAATTTTTCCTCACCTGTTGGGATCTCTGAACGTACCGGAACCAACGGCTCCACGGCACTGGAGGGTTGCTTGAGTCAGAACAACACCAATCTCTCAATGATTCCATCGCATCTGAATTGGCCATTGGCTTAGCTGGTGCTCTGCCTCAATCTCACTCCCTCCTCCAGATTCCCCTCCAAGTGCTCCGTGGTTACACTCTTACTGCCAAGCGTCAATGGCTTGCGGCCATCCAGCTTGCCAGGAGACACTATGCAGTCCCTCTCCCTTCCCAGCAGCCGTATCGCCAGGAGGCTGCCTTGCTGAGGGCCTGGCTGAATGGATCCTAAAGGATGGGCCAAACTTTTCACCCAGCGCTTTCCCCAGTGCTTTTCCCAGTGTCTCCCCCAGTGCACCCCACATTGCTACAGTGTTTCACCAAGTGCTGCTCCCAGTGTCTCACCAGGTTCTGCACCCCGAGCTGATTCCAGTCTCACCAGGTTCTGCCCCTCGTGATACTCCTCGAGCTGCATCAAGTTTGGCTTCTGGCGCTGCTTCCAATATATCACCATCTTTTGCACCCCAGTGCTTCTCCCAGTGTATGACCCGGTTCTGCACCCACCAGTGCTGCTCCTTATGCTGCATCCAGTGTGGTTCCTGGCGCTGTCCCCAGCGCTGCTCCCACTGTCTCCCAGGGTTGCTCCACCCGGTGCCCTTCCTAGTTCTTCCCCCAGTTACCCACCTCTGCACACCCTGCGGCTCCCAGTATTTTACCCTTCCTCCTGCCTGGTTGTTGGTAGCTGCTCCCAGTTCGGATTATGCTACCGGTATCCTTCAACAGTTTTCACTTGTTCTCTCACTGCTTGCTTTCAGGATTCGTTTGACAAATTTGTCGTTCTACAACTTGGGGCTTAAACTCTCTTCGATTGAGGCGACGTTAAAGTCTGGATACAGACTGAGTAGTTCAGATCCACCTTCAGTGGTTAAAGTTACTTAAATACGTATATTAATTAATTAATTATGTACCTCTTCAGGCCTGGTAATGACCAGGCCCTTCTCAACTGCTGCGATGCCAACCACATAGTCTTTGGAGAGCTTCTAGGTCTCTTTAAACCTACATTCGACAGGTTCGAAGTTAATAAACATATCGGACATGTCCGGAAGCAAAGAGACAGCAGGAACGGGGTACCTAAAGGAAGGAAACGCGAGGCAAATGCAACCTGTTGTCTTGGGTTAGTACTTCATTGGTTTTGCACACAAGGTTATGTTGCAAGATCTTTCTCATTGGCATTTGGACTTGCATCTTGTACTGTTGTGTACAAATGATTGAAGTTATCACCAAAAGTTTTGTTGATAGAATCACCCAAAGACAAAGGCTGCAGCTCTAACTGAAGAAGAGATCAACAAATACATCAGCACGATTGGTGCCAAATATCCCATACTTCAGCAACATCGAGTCCCGGGTGCCCCAGATGGACTTAAACTCAAAATACAACAGTCTGGTGATTGATCTGAACAGAATCAGTTTTACAATGGTGGTTGGGCATCTGACACTTTTGTCAACAGTGTTTTTGTCTTTGCGCCTGATGCAAAAGTTCGCATGACCACTTTCAACTGCCCTGGTAATTGGCATGACAGTACAATTTCCAATTATGGTATTTATGACAAAATGGAAGACATGTTCATTAAGTTCCATGGAAAAGTCTGTGTCAACTCTGCCTTCAAGCTTGTGGGGAAATAATTATTCATCCAGAACTCCCAAAAAGATCCAGACACTGTGGAGGCTCTTCTTCTGTTGAACCAAGAAGCAACATCCGTTTGACAGTTGTCAGAGTGAGGAATGAATATGATCCAAGGGCAGTTTCCACAATTGAAAGAGAAGCTCCAATGCAAGAAACTCAGAGATAGGAAGGTCACTATGCACTTGGCAATTCTTTTGTACAATTATCAAACCAGTATGATTGGTGGTCACAACCAGATCCTCAATGTCTTCATGCATAAGAAGGATGGATACACCTCTTATGACAACGAACCAACAGAAGATGCTGCCGACATGTTCGCCGCCGCGTGTTGAGCTATTGAGCCAAAGTGTAGCTTGTTGATTCCTTTGCTGAGCCGCTTAGCCAGTTGGGTGCGCAATTGGGCTTGGATGTTTCGCTTGGACTTAAGGTTTGATTCAGAAGTTGGACTTAAGGTTCAATTCGAAAGTTGGACTTAAGGTTCAATGGAAGTTTTGCTTTTGGATTTCGCTTTGGGCGGTTGAGTAGATTGTTGGATTGATTCATGTGATTGGGCTTGGAGATTTGAACTTGGATTGATCAATTTGGACTTGGACTTAGATTCACCATGGTTAATTGAATTAAATTGCAAATTTTAGGTAAAGATTAATTCAAGATTTGGACATAGATTTTGCTGTATATTTGGACATAGCTTTTCTTGCTGTTGCTGTTAAAGTTTCCAAGTCTTGGAATTATGAGCTTAAAGTGAGCTTGGAGCTTGGATCAATTAGGAGTACTAGTTTCAATTGATCCAATTGATCCGGAGTAGTTTCACTTTTGGTGTTTGGGTTCGCAAAAACTGCACGACTCCTTAAGAGGGGTTCAAGAACACAACGCCGGTCAAAGTTAATCCCATCAGTTCTTCAATACTTGGACTTGGGAGTAAAATTACATCTATGTGTTTTGGTACATGGTATGTTGGCAGATGCATGCGCTTGCATACAATCAGACTTTCGTGTACCGACTTCACAATTTTGCAAGTTGTTCTTTTGGTTTAGAACTCTAATTCATTATTCCTTGCTAAGCTCCTCATTATTTGCTTTCTTGCAAAACTAAAAGCAGCAATAACAGAATCTATGTGCTGTTAACTTCAAATCTACTAATCTTTGAACTATCTAATTTCGTGAATCCAAATCTGGATCTGGATCCGGATCTTTCTAAGTTTACTTATGTTTTAAATCTATAATCGACAATAGGCCATGGTGATGAAGCTGAAATTCAAAGTCGACAATCCATGCTGGGTGGAGAAGGATATTGACCCAAGTCCATATCCAGTTCAAATTGTCGCCAGCCCGGTGTCATCACTTGATCCAAGTCAAAGCCATCTCTTTGGTGGACCCCAACTTGTCACTTGCGGTGGAGCCTTCCCTTGAAATCGAAGTCAACCTGAATGCACCACCGCCTGTTGCAATTAAAATGGAACCAATGCCTTAAGATTCTGCTTCCTTGTTGCTCACAGCATTGTTCCTGGGGGTAAGTTGGTCTACAAACAAGTTGGCAATATTTACAAGGGTGGACATGATAGTTCTCATGTGCTCGGCTGTATCTTCCCGGTTGCATTCTGTATCTTCCTGCTCGCGTTCTCTTTGGCTTCAGCTATCTTCCCTCTCAATCTTGACACTTTTCCTCAATGAGGATATGATTTCTTTGCCGTTGACTTTGTTCCTTGAGTATGGTCTCTTGACAGGGACGCCAATTGGTGGTATGTTGACTTTGGCTTGTGTTGAGTCAGTTGAGTTGGTTGCGTAGGTTGACAGAGAGGGGGAATGTTGACATCTGAAATATCAAGGTCGTCATCCTCACCATTTCTATTGGAATTCCTGTAACCTTTTCCAAATCAAACTCACCATCGCCACAATTACCAACAACATGTGCCCTGTCACCAATCAACTTCTTGATCTTCTTTGCCAACTTCACCTCCTCGGGGCAATTTGGATTGCCCGTAGGAATTTGTCTACGATGAAGATTCGTGTATTTCCTGCAGAGATTCTGGGCATTCCTGTCAGTTTCAGGAAATTTGTCTTTATGAATTAAGGCAACTGCATCCCATTCATTGGGACTTATGGGAAGAAGTTCTTTGATAGTGTTGAGCACTTGGAGAAGTTTGGCTCGGCTATAGTTGCTGGCACCGGACTTACGTCCTTTGGCTGGGGGCATGCTGATGGATGCTGATGGAGACAATATCAAAATTATGTCCAGATTCAAATGATATGTCTCTCCTCCTCCTTTAAATCATTTTTATTCATAAAGTGTTGTTGTTTGTTGTGTTTCGCACGCGTTGGACTATATTTTGTAGTGTAATCAGCCATAGTTGGTGATCCGTTGAATGGGTATAAGGGAATGAGAAAAATTGAATCCTGCATTTCAATAACATTATTTAGGTCAAAGTCCTAAATAGTGGTTCTTGAGAGGGAGGGCAAACTGGTGGTTGGGCCAAAAATTCCTAAAGAATAGCCTTTTTAAATTTCCAATTTAGGATTTATGTGGATCATTCCCAAAAACCCAGAAACCTACACCCAGATTTGGGTCATTAGGTTTTTGGGAATGAAATTTTGGTGGCCTACATTTATGGCACGAGACACGATTTTTGGAATAAGGAATTCCACTTGTGTACAGAATAATCTAATAACTCTTACTTTTCACAGAAACTTTCAAACTTTCGGGAAGAAAACAACCTTCTTCTTCCTCTCTTTATGCCCATACTTTCTTCCAGACAACATAAAAGGAGACTTGTCAATGATACTTGAGCAACTTATCTTTTGCTGGGATTCGCTGGAACAGGACAAGCAGGATCAGGCAGTACAGCGGAGCAGAGAGCAACTTCTCTTGTGGTGGGCTCTCACGGAAGAGGAGCAAGAAGAAGGCCATGGTACAAGACTTGAAGAGAGGCACCGGCAAGACAGAAGAACACCACGGATAGCAATCTGGCAATTTGCACATTCCTCCTTCCTGTATGTCCTTCACTCTAGCAATGACCAGGGTATTCTCAATTGCTGTGGTGTTGACAGAAAAGTATTCATGCAGCTTCTTGAGCGGAGATCCAAAAGTGGGTACTCACTCTCTCAGGCAAACCTAAAGAAAAGGAAAGGAAAGGGAGACAAAAACAATGTTCTGTCTTAGGTTAGTGATCTTTTGGTAAAGAACTCGTGGATCTATTGCCAGAGCTCCCTCTTTGGTGTTTGAAATTACCTCAACAGTAATGTACAAGTGGTTAAAATTCTCCTGCAAAAGTGTTCTGTATGTACTGCAGAAGCATCCAAGTGCCATGGTCGCTGTTCCAATCAGAGAGGAAGTGGAGGTTTACATTAAAGTCATCAGAGATAAATAACCTCTCCTACATGAAGAACATGTCTGGGCTGCGGACGATGGACTCAAAGTGGAATTGCAGCAATCCTGGAACTGGGCAAAATAGAATATGCATTATAATGGATGGAAAACATTCACATTAATCAACAATGTCTTCATGTTTGCCCCTAATGGGAGGATCCGGATTTTCATCCTAAACTGTCCAAGGAGCTGGCATGACAGCACCATGTCAGATTGTGGTGTCTATCAGAAGCTGGAGAGCATGTACACAAAGTACGGCATGAAGGTTGTTTTTGACACGGCATTCAAGTTGGCAGGCAAGAAACTTTTCTCATTTGTAGCTCCCATGTGGACCCTAGTATTTCATTGAACAGGGAGGCAACAGTGCGTTGACAGCTGTCATAATGGGGAACAAGGATCATTCAAGGAGCCTTTCCAAGGTTGAAAGACAAGCTTGCCTTGGAGGAATTTGGAGACCGGAAGATCATCATGAACCTTGTAATTCTTCTGTACAATTACCAGGCTAGCACTGTCGGTATCAACCATATCATGGAGGTCTTCATGGAAAGAAAGGAAGAAGAATTCCATGGATTCTTCACCCATGCAGACGAGCTGGTGGAGGATGCAAACAGTATGTTGTATGCCATGGTGGAGAACAGTGACATGGAAGAGGACAGCAATGTTGACACCATGGTGGAGGATTGTTAAATCTATTGCTTGTTAAATCAATTGCTTGTTGAATCAATTGTTTGTTGAATCAATTGCTTGTTGGTTCTTGTTGCTTGTTGCTTGTTGCTTGTTGCTTGTTGGTTCTTGTTGGCTCTTGTTGGTTCTTGTTGGTTCTTGTTGGTTCTTGTTGGTTCTTGTTGCTTGTTGCTTGTTGCTTGTTGCTTGCTTGTTGCTTTTTGCAGATGGAAATAATGAAAGAAATGAATTTTTGTGGAGGAATTAAATTAAATTAAAATTCCTTGTTATTTTGTGCTATCCAAGATTTTCTTTCGTGTTGTCTACAATAAATCCACGTTAAGACAGAGCGAACCAAATCCAATGGACCGATCACATGGGACCAAATCCAATGGACCATACAACCGACCACTCACGTGGCATATTGATTACTCAACTGACCAAGTTGATCATGCAACTGACATCATGCTACAAAAAGCTAGGAATAACACGGTGTTGCACGTAAGGCACTTTTATTATTTCGTCACTAATCTGTTAACATACTGTTGTAACTCTAAAAATCGACCAAAGGTATATGATGTTAAAATTTAAAGAGAATATGAGCATATCCTGAGATTGCTCTGTTACTGTACTATTTCATGTAGTGGACCGGTATCCCTGTAATATTTGTGATGTAGGGAAGTCTAAACCAGTCATAGATCATGTGCAATTTGTCGTAAGACAGAGAACACATGATATGACCTAAATATCTGGATACTTGAAGTCATTTTTATCTCTGGAGGAGTATAAGTAACTTTTCAAGTGTAGAAAGGGTATAATTCCTGTAGGATGTACGTAAGTACAGTACGGGTATTTTTGACCGACAACACACCCCTTGATTCAACACTTAGTGAAGGAGTGTTGAATTATAAGTTAATTCTCCATCTTGTAGAACTCTAAAAACTTAAGTATAAGCTTAGGTATCGAATCGGAAGATTGTAATCGTAGAATCGAAAGATTGATATCATGTAACGGAGAGGCATGAGACATCAATGAGGAAGGAGAGGTGCTTGAGTATGTAGTGGTCACGAAATCGACGGAGTCGATGAGTCAATTAACCGGAATTGATCTTAGAACCGATTGATTGGAGAATCAGAATTGACTCATAGAAACGCAAAGAGACCAAGGGAAGGAATCGATCGTAAGTGGGATCCAAAGTCGGAGAGAAGAAAAGATGTGCTTGGATGAAGCGTATGATCATATGTGTGCCGGATATCACGGAGGGGAATGGATTGATCGTATCGTAGAATGCGATATGATCGTATCTCGAATCGTAGAGTCAAATCGTAGAAGTTGAGGATAGATTTTATCGAAGGGTTGGACCACATTGTAGAGGCTTGTTGAGAATTGATTGATAAGGGAATCGATTGACTTGTCGAAGAATCTCAAAGAGACGTGTCGTTGGTGAAGGGGAAGACGGACCAACGGCAAGCCGTAGGTGCCGAATCAAACGTCGACGGAGAGGAGATTGGCTCATAGCCGTAGATGCAGGATTGGTCGGAAGGAACTCAAGGAGAATATCAAGTCAAGGAGGAATCAATCATAGCAATTGATTGTGAAACGAATCGTAGAGATCATGCCATATCAAGCGTAGGAAAGAATTCAATCGGAGATTGCGGGAATCGATATAGTGAAATCGGATGTAGTCTTAGGTTCAATTCAATCGTTGAATAGAACCAATCGAGTCGATTACTGATGAGGTGGATTGATTGAACGGGAGAAGAAGGATCGATTGTGGATCTCAACAGATGGGAGTAATATTTGCGAAGATGAGATTGGCTTATTGTAGAATATCAAAGAGACGTGTCGTAGAAACGAATGGAATCGGAGGAGATTCATTTCTGACTTGGTAGGAAGAAGGTGCTACGTATGGGAGCGAGCAAAGATCGAGGGGTTGACGCATAGAGACTTGATCGTGTCATTATTTGATGCTGTAGAATTGGATCGTCGTAGAGATTAGACGTCAGCAAAGGGGACAAACGCTGAGATCAAGCGCATGTAGGGATGGTACGGAGTATCGATTGAGCCAAATGGTTGAGAATCTATTGCTTCACTCGTAATCAATCACTAAAGGAGGGTTTGATCGGAATGTCCCTGTACTGGAGCCATGTTCAATCTCGAAGAGACGTGTCCTTGTCTTGTAAAGGATGGATTGGGGATCTCAATGGAGGGGAGATCAACGAGGAGAAGAGAATGGTTGGCCAATGCTTGTTTGGTATCGCGGATGGGATAAAGAGTCGTCCGAGAGGAGGAATTGAATTGTCATTCAGAATGGAAGAGAAAACGGAGATCGCCAGCAGAGTGGAGACGCTAAAAGTCGTGGAATGGAAAGCGTAGATGATAAAGAGAATGATTCTGGTGGATAGAGGATGAAGAGAATCGATTTCATACTCAAAGTGATGGCGATGGATTGGCCGTAGGACAATTCGTAATCGTTGAATACAATTGGTAGATTGTAGGGATCAATATGGTTGTATATCAATATTGTAGAACCAAATAGTAGGAGTCGAGCGATCGGCATTGAAGGCAATTGATTGATCGTAGAGGAATTACCAACCGTAATCGATGAGTGATGGATATGGACATATGGAACTCTTGTATATGGATTAGACGTGGTGCCGTAGAGACGTGTCTTTGGAGAAGAGGAAGACGGACCAAGAAATCGATTCAGTGATTGAAGATTTGGAAAAGAGATCAATTGCACTGGAGCAGAGGGCTCTATTGAGGATCTCAACGGAGGGGAGAGCCATGAGTGAGTGTGTGTGTGTATTGATATAGGGCGACGATGCCGGGTATCAAGTCAAGGATCAAAGATCGTACCAAAGGCCCATCGGTAGACTCCTTCTGTGTGAGATCTTATCTAGCTCGTGTGTTAGTCAAGCTATGAATCATATCTTTGTCTTGATACCGTCTGAACCGGCAACACACCCCTTGATTCGACACTTGGTGGAGGAGTGGCGAATTATCAGTCGGTTCTTTGAGGTTGTTTTCAGTGGGATCCTTGTCGCGTGCGGGGAGCATAAGTAAATTGGTGGAGGCTTATGAGGAAAAACGCTGTAAGTGAAACACGTTCAAATTAAGCGTCATGCAGGTATCCAATGCACACCCCTTGAGTCAACACTTATTGAATTGAATTCCATGGCTCAAAAGAGATCCATGGTTGTAAATGATAAAAAAACGTAGGGCGAATATTGACTCAATCAAACACAGTCCAATCGTATAATCGGATCAAGAAGTCCTTTGGATCGTAGATCGAATCACAGAATTGTAGACGTCAAAGGCGATTGATTGATTGTAGGAGAGGTACCCATCGTTTGAGCACGTGACAAGACATTTGCATGTAGGTGGTACAGCTTGATCTTGAGAGCATCGTGGTGGCGTTTGGCGTGGCACACCACAACAATATGTGCATGTAGATGCGTGTCAGAAAGTGGGGGCCGAGCACGGAAGTGTACACGTGCAGTGAGCAAGCATCCCACAGAAGCAGGAGAATGGACGCCGCAACGAAAGGAGACTGAGTTGGATCGATGGTGTGATCGTCAAACGAGTCGTAGAACGGAAGACGATAGGTTGATCCTGTAACTAATCATAGGAATCGCTTGATCAGTGACATCAACTACAAGGAATCGCAGAAGTCAATATAGTAGGATAAAGTCAACCGTCGAGGATTGAATTGACTGCTTCAAGCCGTAGATTTGGAATCGAATGTGGAGTAGAAGAAGGGGTCGACAGTCGACAGAGGGATCGACCATAGTATAAATCAAATGAATTGGAGACAAGACGGAATAATGATGCGTATCCTGGAAAGGAGATTGGGGAATCTGAATCGACTCATAGAAACTTGATCAGTAGAGATCGAATATTGACGTAGATTGGAGAATCCAAATCGATTCATAGAAGCTCGATCGTAGATAGTCCTACTAGATTCAATTGTGGAATCATATCAAAGAGAAGAAGAGATTGCAGAGTCAAATGTCGACGAAGGGGACAAATGCTGAGATCCATCAGTGCCAATCGTAGTATAATAGTCAAACATTGAGGATTGCTCGCTTCAATGTTGATGGAGAGGGGAGACGGATCGATTGAACTGGAATCCAAAATTGGAGAGAAGAAGATCTATCGGTTCCAGAATGAATTATCAAGTCGTACGAGACAGTAGGAAACGATACGATTGGAGAATCAGGATCGACTTGGAGGAAATACAAAGGGACATGCAATCTGATATGATTGAACGTTTGTGAAGAAGAGATCAATGATCATCTTAGGAGAGAGCAATGGATTGATCGTATTGTAGAAAACGAATCGTAGAAGTTGATCGATCGTAGAACAGCGTTGGATCAAACGATCATGCCATACCAAGCGTAGGAGAGAATTCAATCAGGTGTAGTCTTGGATTCAATTCAATCGTCAAATAGAATCAAACGAGTTGATTACTGATGCTGAGGTGGATTGATTGAACTGGAGTTGTTGATCATTGAGGATCTCAACGGAGGGGAGATCAATGAGGAGAACAACTAGTGATGGACAGGGACAAATCGAACTCGTGTATATCGATCAAAGATGGGAGATTGAAAGTAATCATAGCATCAATTAGTCTGGGATCGTCGACGGAGGGGAGATCAATGCTCGAGATAGTAGATATCGAATGTCGTCGGAAAGAAGGGCTGTGATAAACATAATATTGATTTGCAGCCTTGAGTTGGTTGGGCTGGAACGACAGAAGACTTAGATCCTTGAGGAGATTGGAGAGGAGACGTATTCATTGATGAAGAGTTATCAATCGTAATCAAGGGATTGATGGTAGGGAAGGAATGCAAGGAGAATATCAAGTCAAGGATTGCCGACTAGTAGATTCTTTCTGTATGAGATCTCATCTAGCTCGCATGTTAATTAAGCTTTGAATCATATCTTTGTCAGGATACATTTTCAGCACGTGAATTCACTCGTGTTAACCGGCAACACACCCCTTGATGCAACACTTGGTGAAGGAGTGTTGGATTACCTGTCGGTTCGTTGATTTGTGTTCAGTGGGATCTTTATCTCAAGCGCGCGATAATAAGTAAAGTTGTTGAGGCTTATGAGGAATTTGTAAGGTAGATGTGTCCAAATTAAGCGGCGTGTGGGGATCCAATGCACACCCCTTGATTCAGATGCACACCCCTCGATTCAACACTTATGGGATTGAATTCTGTGGTTCAAACAAATTCCATGGTTGTGAATGATACAAAACCTTAGGGCGAATGTCATGGTTCTATCGAATTCCATGGTTGTAGAATAGAAATTGATCAAGCATCGAAGACATCTAGGCGGTATCAAATCCATCGGTATTCTTGATGCCAGCCATTGGCATGTAATCGAAGTCTCATGTATCGGGTCAGAGATCGATCGGATTGTAGAACATGATGCAATTGTTGGGTTGTATAACGAATTGTGGATGTAAACGAATCGTAGGATCGAGTGGTCATAGAATCGAATCGATGGTGTGATTGGAGAGCCACGTATCAATCATAGGTTGCGTAAGAATCAATTGTAGATATCGAACAGCATCGTAGAAATCGATGGAGATCAAATTCGATCGATAGATTGTAGGAGATAGAAGTCGGAGTTACTATCGTCGTATTAAACGTGGAGGACGTAGTGTCCGTCGGAGGAGACCAAAGGAGATGACAAGTAATCGATCTGGGGTATCATCGATTTCAAAATTGGATGGGTTAAGTCAACGAACTATGTGTGGGGTAGTTGCAGTTGGTTGTAACGTTCAGTCAAGGGTATCGTAAAACCAATTCATTGACAGGATGTTCGCATGCAAGTGGTACAGCTTTATCTTCAGGGCATCGGAATGTTGTTTGGAGAGTCGTAGGAGGACAGGCTGATGGTTTGGTTTGAAGCAAATCCCGCGACAAAAAGGGAATGAATATCCACTGCGTATCCATTGAATGGGACGTGAGAGGACAAGGCCATCAGGAATTGCCTCGGACATTGGGAATCGCAAGGGCCGCTTGAAAGGGACAGTAGCTGGTTTGGGCAAGCGATGGAACATCACAGTGTCATTCTGAGGGTTAAATGTCCATTGGAAGTTGGCTGGTTCACAAGGTGGAGCAGAATGATGACCAAATCTAGTCTTTGCAGATGGCGATACAGATGGTGCGGTTACAATGGAAGACTTCTCCTGGCGACGTTGGTCAGGAGGACTTGAAGAAGTGGCATGTAGGAAGGAGTCAGAGCGGACGCGGTGGAATAAGACCGATTCACTGTGGGGAGAATAAGTCCAGGTCCAAGTGTAACGGGGAATATTTGGTGCAGTGGAGTTCAGAGGAGTTGCGACAGCATTGGGAGGACTAGTCGTCATACAAACTAGGGCGGTAGTACCAGAAGGAACGATTGCATCAACATTAGAGCTAGAAGTGTGTGTAGCAGGGGGTAAGGCGGAAGGAGCAGGCGTATTAACAACAGCGTTGTTTGCTTGTACAGGAACCAAGTGGATGGCGTGAGGAGAAAAGCTCGGACCGGGGGAATGCGAAGTGGTAACTACGGCATCTGCGCTGGTATGGGTGGGGGTGTCATTGTCGTCGATATAGATGCTGTTGAAATAATTGGCGGGGTCGTTGGTTTTCCAGTTGTGTTTGAATCTCCATTTGTTGATATTGAATTCAACAATGGCAATGGCTTCGTGTCTGCCGGCTGCTTTTGCTTGTTCGGTAGCTTCTCTTCCAGCAGAATCAGTTTTGGAATCCTGGCTTGACGAATGTTACGGGGCATGAATTGATGAGCCTAGCGATGTGGCCTTTTGCTATTTCATTGGTGTTGGCCATGTCCAAGGCGACGTTGTTGCAGAAGGCTTCCCAGAGTGCAGTGACTGGGGCCGGACCAAGCATTCTGGGGCCTTCGTTATGTGCGTCCGATGTGAAGAGAGTTGATATTTCGGGTGCTGTAAGTGGTACTGTCTCTGCATAGGAGCCATTGAGAGAGAGGACTTCTAGGGGGTTGGTGTCGCTTTGGAATTTGAATGCAATCCCATAAATATTGGACCAATCGTATGCTTCTGGTGGAGGGACCATGGTGGATTGGATTAATCAGCGTCGTTGAAATAACTTATTGTCGAAATACCTAATCGGTGAATTAACTTCGGAATGTCCGTCGATCGTTGATTGAATCGTTTCGTCGTGGAAAGAGAAAAGAAAGAACCGGCGTCGTCGGCAGAAATGGTTCAATAGCTACCAAGAAACGGCGATGATCGGAAAGAGATTGGTAGTGAGGACCGGAGAGAACGTAGTAACCAAAGGAAAGTTCCGAAGAAGGGATTAATCAAAGAAATATTGACCGTCGGTGCAGAAATAACCGAAAAGACCGTCGGAATGTTCGCCGGGGAAATAGTCGTATTGTCCGGAGAAACCAAAAGGAAGAATCGGTGTCAAGGCAAAAGAGATAACCGGAGGGACCGAAGGAAAGGACCAAAGAAATGACCGGTAACGGAAGGAATTAACCGAAGAAATATTGACCGTCGGAGAAGACTGTCGAATATTGGAAGCGGAGGAGATAATGAAAGAGTGGAAGGGAGTCGCTCAACAGCAGGTTCACAACAATCTGGATTAGATCTGAGGGAGATGGGAAGGGAGTCGCTCAACAGCAGGCTCCAATGATCTTGATTAGACCTTGGGATTCCTTTAGTGGATGTCGTTGGGTAATCCGCGTCGGAAGGAGATAATCGTTGGCGTTATCGGTATTGATTTAATGAAGGTCGTGGTTTGAAGTGGTGCTTAGCACAATCAAATGGGCGTCGGTGGTCTTTAATGTGGAGAATGGACACGGAAGAAGAGATGGATGATTGCAATCGGCGTGTCCGGTGCAATGGGCTTTTATCAAAGACGGCGGTGCTCTTTATCTTGTAACTGTAATCCAGAGAGCTGGTTGTGGGTTACAAGGCTTGTGATAGCGAGTACACCCCCTGATCCACAAGCAGGGAACAGAAGGAAGATGTACGTCCAGGGTGCGGCCCTTAGGAGGAAGGCGCCGCAAGGAACAAGAAGGGGGAAGCCCGCGAGAGGGAGGCGCCGCAACAAGACCGGTGAAACCTGGAGTGGAGGCCTAAGAGTAGCACACGGATGGGTGTCACTACAAGTGTCCTCTGGCGGTAACCGAACAGTTGAGGTGCTGAATGGGTGGGGATAGATATAGCTTAAGGTATACACGATCCCACGGATGGGCAGCAATCGTGTGAGTTATAAGGGCTCTATAACCTGTTGTAACTCTAAAAATTGACCAAAGGTATATGATGTTAAAATTTAAAGAGAATATGAGCATATCCTGAGATTGCTCTGTTACTGTACTATTTCATGTAGTGGACCGGTATCCCTGTAATATTTGTGATGTAGGGAAGTCTAAACCAGTCATAGATCATGTGCAATTTGTCGTAAGACAGAGAACACATGATATGACCTAAATATCTGGATACTTGAAGTCATTTTTATCTCTGGAGGAGTATAAGTAACTTTTCAAGTGTAGAAAGGGTATAATTCCTGTAGGATGTACGTAAGTACAGTACGGGTATTTTTGACCGACAACACATACTGAGTGATTCCCACCAGTGATAAAGTAATAAAAGTTCGCAACCAGACTAATAAATTTATTCTCAAAGTAATAGATTTATTCCATATTGAATATAATCTGGCAGTCGAGGCAGCCTTGACTGCCAGATTTTACAACAGAGAATAAACTCCAACAGAATCTTAGAATCATCATACTAAAATCAAATATTTTAGTCACCCAACGCACGAATCAATCCTGTGCACCTCTTATTTTGAAATCATTAAGTGGGAAAACGATTCCACTTAAGACTACAACAGAAACAGGTTAAACTATTCGAACCAAGGCATCATTAAAGACCGGATCAATAAGTAAACACTTGGAACCCATAAGTGCATTTAAAAGAGTACATCTGAAATGGGCCTCATTTATTCCATATATCACGATCAAGCAAAAGGCCCATTGAATAAATTACTTAACCTTGCCGGCCAGCCTTGCTTGCCAAAAGAGGCAGGTAGGTGGCGCGGGTAGTGATTAAACAGACAGTTACTGTTTCTTATTTAGAGATTCCAAGAAGTTCCAAATTAAAAATATTCTTCTGTTGGGTGCACCAAAAAATCTATTCATCTATTCACTTGGGAATATATTTTTATTACTTTGGTCGTTTATTACTTTATCACTGGTGGGAATCACTCATTAATCACTAATCACTAATCTGTAAACATAGTAATCACCAATCAGTTTACCTTGCTAATCAGTAAACATACCACTAATCACTAATCACATCACTCCACCATGGGATTGTTCGATTCATCGCAGGTACGTTTGGCGTTGCTATTGTTGCCGCCAGTGTTTTTGTTGTTGTTGTTGTTGTCATTGTTGTTGTTGTTGTTGTAGTTGTTGTTGCAGCTGCTGAAATAGGCTCTTGCAAGGGAAAGGATGGAGTTTATTGTTTCCTGCCATTCTTGCCTGGCTCTCACAGCATCCCTCTCTTGTTGCTCAAAACGCAAGTGGAAGGCCACAAGGACATCACCTGAGGTGGCCTTCCTCTTGTAGGATTTCTTCTTCTTTGCCTTCTTTGACTTGGCAGAGGAAAGAGAAAGAGGAGCTTTTGCAATTACTGATTCACCAACGAGGATGGGGGATTTGACTGAGGAGGAAGAGGTGAGTTGGGAAGGCTGGCCAATGGGAGGAATTGCGTTGTTGTTGTTGTTGTTGTTGTTGTTGCGGTCCCAAATGGGGGTGTAGTTGTTGTTGTTGTTGCAGCCGGTATCCTCATCAACTGTGTATCCTTGTTCCAAATCAAACTCTTCCTCTCCGCCACCAATGTCTGCCTTTTGACCAATCAAATACTTGATCTCCTTTGCCAAAGCTATGTCATCTGGGATATTTGGATCTCCTGTGGGAATGGATTTCTGGTGAAGCTTCTGGTACTTCCTTCGGATGGAATCCACATCCCTTTCAGAGTGAGGGTAGTTTTCAGCATGGAGTTGAGCAACGTGTTCCCATTGGTCAGTCCCAATAGGATGAACTTTTCTCATACAGTTGAGCATGTCCATGACTTCAGGCTTGGTGAAGTTACTAGTGCCATTCTTACATCCCCATTTGCGGGGGGTGGTCGTGGTTTTGAGAGTACCGGTGCCATGACAAAAATTACATCCAGAACTGGCAGGACCTTGGATCAATGACAGCCTCTTTTCATAGGGGTAGCTTTGTCCATAGTATAGTGGTCAGTGTTGTTCCTTGTCCTTTCGAAGGAGTTGAAGTTCTTGCTTCTTCTCCTCCCCCGTGCAATGATGTCGGAGCAAACGCAAGGTTGTTCTAAATGCATTAGTGTTCTTGTTCTTCTTGTTGCACTTCACTTCTCCATAGTATTGTATGGTATAGGTTGTTCATATCAATTTTTGGCGCGCGACCATGTCTTGTCCTGAAATTTCTGGCGCGTGACTAAAAAAGGCTTAATCATAGATTCCTACCCCAAAACCCAGGAAGTGCAAGTCGAGGGGGGAGGGGGGGGGCTTTCACTATCTGGGCACTTTTGTAACCAGAAACCCAAATTTTGACCCAGAATTTGGGTTTGTGGGTTTTTGGGAATGACCCGCCATTATGAAACACACAAATTGCTAAAAGGGAGATTCTTTTTTGAAACGAAGGAAGTAATATGTATGCGCCTAAAAAACAAAAGCAACTTGCTGGCATCCGACTTCGGCACAGTCATTGGGTGATTCCCGAAATAGTCTGGGTAGGGGCCCAGATTTTTGTATTTCGGGAATGAAAATCACCCTACCCAGATTTTGGCGGGCCAGTGTGCAACATCTCATTTTTGGAATAAGAAATTTTAAATAAGAAATTAAATAACCAAGCACATACACAAAACACGTACTCGGTGAAATATTTAACACATGTGCGCATTGTTTAACATGTGCTTGGATTCCTAAGGAAATCCGGGCAAAATCTGGGTAGGGACCCAGATACTGGTCGACTACTGGTCAAAATGGTACAGAATTAAATCTGGGCCTCTACCCAGATGTTATTTCGGGAATCACCCATTGGGTGATTCCCGACATGAAATCTGGATTTGTTTTTTGTACAGATTTGATTTTTGTACAGATTTTGTCTTTTTGGATCCAGATTCTGGTCGAGGTGAGCTCACGTCGACCCGAATCTGGTTTTAAAATAAAATCTGTACCCAATAAACAAATCTGTACCAAAAACAACACAATCTGTACTCAAAAACCAAAATCTGTATCAAAAAAACAAACAAGATATATCGACAATGGTCCGCAAAAATCTGGGTCTGCAAAAACCCAGATTCATTTCTGGAATGACCCATTTTGTTAACACGATGACTTGAATCTCGGTCGTGGGTAATCTTAAACGCTTAAGATCTTACTATCATCGCTCGAGGAACGAACACATAGATAGTTCTCTTGCGACATTTCCTCTCGGGCTATTATTTATCCTATCATTATTATCATTTTTCCAATTAATGCGAGTTAATCAGCTACGAGTAATCTTATGGACTACTCTAGTCTGTTTCAACCCCTTGTACCGTACGGTACCAATAGGAAGCCCTTACGGACGCATAGTATTCGTACGGTAATTACAGTACAAGCCAAATCGTTCATCCGGAAAACGAAATTGAACCTCGCCAAAAAGACAGGAAAGTGTTAACCTGCAAAGTCGAAAGGCATCAAAATTACACGTACCGAAACACAGGGCTTATAATTACTTCGTATCATTCACCCGCCAACGGTTGGTCGGCATACCGTTTACTCAGCAAACGTAATCGTATCCCACGATGGAAGAAGAATCGACCGACGAGAAGTCCAACGTCCTCCCTATAACCGGGGGTGGCGATGATCGAAACAGTAGCAGTGAAACCGGCGATGGTGTTGAAGACCAGAATTCGCAACCAAGTGCAAATGGTAATTCCGACAACGAGATGCCGGATGGCACCACAGATCAGCCAGATGAAGAGTTGAGCAACGATGTTGGTGGCGACGACGACAATGGCGAGGAGGAACAGAGCAAGACCAAATCACAGGAGAAAAACAGTATCAGTATCCCTCCTCAAATATCCATATCACCACAGTCTCCACCCGTAGTAGAAGCAATGGCGACGTGGAATATTCCACAACCCAAGAATGAAACAGTTTCAACCAACAAATCGATCCCGGATGGCACCACGGATCAACGGGATGAAGAGTTGAGCGATGATGTTGGTGGCGATAATGACGACAATGGCGAGGAGGAGAACGAGGAGGAACAGAGCAAGATCAAACCACAGGAGAAATACAGTATCAGTATCGACATTGCGGATCCTCTGCCCGAGGTGGTGTCTACTCCCGCGTCTGAGTACCCTCCTCAAATATCTAAATCCCCGCAGTCTCCACCCGTAGTAGAAGCCAAGCATGAAACACTTCCACCCAACAAATTGATGCCGGATGGCACCACGTATCAGCCGGACAGAGAGTTGAGTGGCGATTTTGGTGGCAATGACGACAATGGAGAGGAGGAGAACAATGAGGAACAGAACAAGATGAAACCACAGGAGAAAAACAGTATTAGTATCGACATTGCGGATCCTCTGCCTGAGGTGGTGTCTCCTCCCGCGTCCGAGTACCCTTCTCAAGTATCTAAATCACCACAGTCTCCACCGGTAGTAGGAGCAATAGCAACATGGAATATTCCACAAGGCAAGAATGAAACATTTCCACCCAACAAATTTATCCCCAATGGCACCATGGATCAACCGGATGAAGAGTTGAGCGACGATGTTGGTGGTGAGGTGGTGTCTCCTCCCCCATCCAAGGACCCTTCTCAAGTATCTAAATCACCACAGTCTCCACCGGTAGTAGGAGCATTAGCAACATGGAATATTCCACAATGCAAGAATGAAACATTTCCACCCAACAAATTTATCCCTGATGGCACCATGGATCAGCCGGATGAAGAGTTGAGCGACGATGTTGGTGGTGAGGTGGTGTCTCCTCCCCCATCCAAGGACCCTTCTCAAGTATCTAAATCACCACAGTCTCCACCGGTAGTAGGAGCATTAGCAACATGGAATATTCCACAATGCAAGAATGAAACACTTCCACCCAACAAATCGATCCCTGATGGCACCATGGATCAGCCGGATGTAGAGTTGAGCGACGATATTGGTGGTGAGGTGGTGTCTCCTCCCCCATCCAAGGACCCTTCTCAAATATCTAAATCACCACAGTCTCCACCGGTAGTAGGAGCAATAGCAACATGGAATATTCCACAATGCAAGAATGAAACACTTCCACCCAACAAATCGATCCCTGATGGCACCATGGATCAGCCGGATGTAGAGTTGAGCGACGATATTGGTGGTGAGGTGGTGTCTCCTCCCCCATCCAAGGACCCTTCTCAAATATCTAAATCACCACAGTCTCCACCGGTAGTAGGAGCAATAGCAACATGGAATATTCCACAATGCAAGAATGAAACATTTCCACCCAACAAATTGATCCTCAATGGCACCATGGATCAGCCGGATGTAGAGTTGAGTGACAATGTTGGTGGTGAGGTGGTGTCTCCTCCCCCATCCAAGGACCCTTCTCAAATATCTAAATCACCACAGTCTCCACCGGTAGTAGGAGCAATAGCAACATGGAATATTCCACAAGGCAAGAATGAAACATTTCCACCCAACAAATCAATCCTCGATGGCACCACGGATCAACCGGACGAAGGTGGCGAGGTGGTATCTCCTCCAGCGTCCGAGTCCCCTTCTCAAATATCTAAATCACCACAGTCTCCACCTGTAATAGAAGCCATAGCAACATGGAATATTCCACAACGCGAGAATGAGACACTTCCACCCAACAAATCGATCCTCGATGGCACCACGGATCAACCGGACGAAGGTGGCGAGGTGGTATCTCCTCCAGCGTCCGAGTACCCTTCTCAAATATCTAAATCACCACAGTCTTCACCTGTAATAGAAGCCACAGCAACATGGAATATTCCACAACGCAAGAATGAGACACTTCCACCCAACAAATCGATCGTTCACAGCCGCCGCAATCAGGACGCCGTCGACAAAATGATGTTATCGACGAGCTCTTTGCTTGACACGAGTTTTTCTGGTTCCTCGTCCTCGCTTTACATGAAGTCTCCTCGTGCTGCATTGCCAGAAAAACAGAATCTTCAGAAAAAACTAGATACCATCCACAGCATCCGCAATGAAGGCGCCACCGACACCTTGCTATCGGATGCCGCGCTCGATCGGAGCTATGTTCACTCTTTGTTTCTAGAAAAAACGGAAGATGGATCGCAAAGGAGTCTCTACGGCAATCGCGATGAATCTCAAAGGAGTCTCTACGGCACTCGCGATGGATCGCAAAGGAGTCTCTACGGCATTCGCAATCAACACAGCACCAACAAGATGCAAATGATGGATGATTCGCTCGGTGATTTTTCTACGCTTGATTCGTATTCGTGTTTTATCGACGATCGGAACAACACCAGCAAATCAAACTTGAGTGTTGTGAGCAATTCGAAGAGCATGTTGTCTGGCGATGCCTCTAGCTATCGCACGAGGGCAATGGAAAAGAAGAATCGAAGAAACCAGCGTCGCGACTTTGGCAGCGATAGCGATTCCGACAGCGATTCTGGCGACGGAGACGACAACGACGACGATACGGGTTCGACAGCACCGACGAGTCGAGGTCGCAGGGGTAACCAAGCAACGTACAACGCCATCGGAGCTGTGGCCGTGTACAGAAGCGGCGAATACGTGTCACAAACCCCGGCCGTGCTGACACAACCCACCGAACAAGAGCTCCAACTTCACGAACAAGAATCCCATCTCAAACCCCACGACGAAGAATCACAGAACAACCTAGCAATCGACGCAGAAAGTCACCTCCTACAAAGTGGCCAATCGTCTTTGTCACAGGGAGGCGAGGAGCAAAACTCAGAGAACTCTGTCGCAGATGCTCTCAAGGCCAACGAGGAAGAGAGGAATGGGCCGACGCCTTGGTACTGGAATCCGGTGTTCTTGGGATTTGTGGGAGCGGTAATAATCGGATTGGCAACTTTGGTGGTTGTCGTGCATCGGATCAAGGGAGAACCACTGCCGACATTATCGCCAACAATCGCTCCGTCAGCTTCCCCTACCCGAACGCCACCCGATCCCATCAAACACGGGGCGTTTGAAAGATACATAGTCAAGCTTAAAAAAATTACGGACTCCAGCACCTTGGAAGACCAATCGTCTCCCCAGTTCAAGGCTTATGATTGGTTGATGAGATCGGACTTTGTAACACACAATGGAACAAAGTTTTCCGATAACATGACACCTGACGATAATGAAATCATGGCGACCAGATACATTCTAGCAGTGCTTTACTACGCGCTTGGGGGTGAAGAATGGGATAGATACAGTTTTTGGTTGAGAGAAGATAAGGAGCATTGCAACTGGGAATACGTTTATTGCAGGATTAAAAGGGGTGAAAATGGTAAACCCAAAACATACTTCAAGCCTGTTACGGAGTTCCAACTGAAAGACTACAACAGCTTGATCGGGTCGCTACCGAGCGAACTGCTTCATTTGTCCAAACTCCGTATGTGCAGTCCTCTGTGTTTTGCCTGTCTCCCACCTTCAATTATTTTGTGAATAGGATCGTGAAACTTCTCGGCGTCCAAACATCTCACGGACTGCTTTTTTTTCTGTCGTTTGCACAGGGGAATTTCAGGTAGGAAACAATAAACAGAAACTGAGCAACGGAGAAAAACGGAACAAAATCAGCAGCATCCAAGTCTTTGAAAATGGTATGGATTCGTTGAGTAAGTCAGTGGTCCTCTCGTAACAAACTCGTTCTTGTACGCTCATCGTTTACGCGCCCAAATCTACCGTTGGCACTAACACGGTCTTCGCTTGTTGACATCGGGTTTGCTCCGCATTACTCACTGCATAGGGTTTCTCAATCTTGATGGAAACCCCATAAAGAGTCTGAAAGATCTATTCCGCTTGACCAATCTGGGTGAGTGAGCGGAATCAACGGTGAAACCAAACTTGTAGCTACGGTTCAAAGGAATGGGCTCAGTTACACGACGATGTATTTCTGGGGTGCTTGCATGCATTGTGACACGCTGGCTCGATTCTCACAAAAACGCATCCATCAATTTTACTTTTTGGTTCGGTTGCCATTCAGACACCCTTGATTTCAGTGAAACTGATTTGAAGGGAACTTTACCCTCCGATATACAACAATTATCCAAACTAAGTAAGTCAAGGTCTCCGTATTGGTCGTGAAGGCACACTCGAAAACAATCTTTCCAACAAAAACTCATTCATTGCATTTTGTACACTGTTTGGCATACCATTCCGACCTTTGTTCGGATCACGTTGTTTGGCACGAATGAATGTTTTAGCACGTTTGGATTTATCGGACAACGCCCTCAGCGGATCGTTGACCAATCACTTCCATACCATGTCTAATTTGGAACGAATCAACCTCGGCGGCAACATGGAATTGGAAGGTGACCTCGACGTGATCTTGAATTGTTCAAGCCGCAAAGACAAACTGAAAACCGTCCGGGTGGACAAAACCGGAATCCGCGGGATCTTTTCGGAAGAGCTCCTCGGTTTCGAGGCCATGGAATTTTTTTACGTGTCGCATTCGAAGTTTTCTGGGAGCATTCCCCCGGGCATCAAGAAGTGGACGAATCTCAAAAAGCTCGCCGTTAGAGCTTGCCCCTCTCTTACGGGCACGGTCCCGTCCGAACTCGGTGAGCTGTCCCTGCTCACAAATTTAATTATAGCAGGCACCGGGCTCACCGGATCCATACCCGCCGAACTCTGCGCGTTTGCCGATCTGACCATTTTCCACAGCGACGGCATCGACTGCTCTTGTTCGGGGAAAGCCACTTGCGTATTGATGTAAAGCCGGGGTAAGGGGTTGGACGGATCGGAGAATAGAATTCCGGGTGTCTGGAAACCGATAGTGCGCGTCGGCCGAGGACGGAGGGGCGACCGAGCGAGTGACGCCATTCCCGCATCGAGACGCGACGGAGCGGAGCGAAGCGAACCGCAACGCGATTTCATTCCCGCCGCGTGTGTGTGTGACAAAATCGGATGCGGATGCGCATGCAACAGTCGGATGGCAATGGCAGCCCCGAGTTTCGCGGGGCAACTTTGACGTCTCGATCGATTGCCTTTTCCCAATAGGATGCAAACAAAAATCAGAGCTCGGGGAGAATTCCCTCTACTACAGACAGAACATGATCGCTTGTGTTGACTTGTTGTATCAACAAAACCGAAACAAAAAAATAGAGAAAAGTACGGTACTGTAACCTTAATGTTTCTAGTAGAAAAAATGTATCGTACTGAATCCACAATAGCCTGCCCCCACGACGGGAAGCACCAATAACTACGGGTATCACTTACTCTATTTAGTGCGCGATAGCCTCAGTAGCCAACCTACTTGTAGTACTGGATGTGCAATGCTTGTAGTTCATGGGTGTGTTGGTGGGTTAAGCAGTGCTAGAGGGGGATCCAGGAAACTCCAGGTATGTTCATTGTTTTTGTAGGCTGGGGAGTCCGGTCCCTTAGGTTGCTTTGACCACACACACACCGGCGCACAGCTTTGGCTGTTAAGCCTTTTCTGCGTGCAGGCGTGGCGGACCAACTTATCATGCTTACTAATCGTTTTAGGAGCAAAAAGAGTGAGCTGTAGTATGCTTGGATTTTCCTCCTCGATGAATCCTTTACAGGCTTGTTAGCGCTAGCCTGTGTTTTCGACTGTATTTTCTACTGCATATTTTTGATGTAGACGACGCGTCTTTCAGTCGCAAGCAGATTCATACAAGCTAGATCAGTGATACAGTGATACAGCACAAGTGACACAGGGAATCGGTTGTATTTTCCCTGGTAGCAAGCTGTATGCTTCAGCTTTGCTGGAGAAGTCCTTTACAGGCTTGTTAAGGCTAGCCTGTATCTAAGATGCACGCTAGTAGCGTCACACAAACACCAAGATCCGGGGTTCTTGGGGAATAACGCGCAGATGTGGGCTAGACTCCACCGGTCCCTCTTTGTAATTTCACCCATTTTTTTGAAATTAATATCAAACTCCAAATATTTTGTCGCACTGTACATGTTCCTACCCCACTTGCATCAGTTTCTGATTCGGTGGCCTGGAACTGAAATCGATGCCTGAAACAAATAGTGCATGGTCGCAATTTCACTATCTTGATAGTTTCCTCATTTTTATTGTTTTTTTTACTTTACTGGGTACTAACGATGGTCCACACTCCCAAATATCAGGTTTATTGTAAACATTGCTACTTGGACTCTCCTCCGATCACTAAAGGTTACGGAAAGACAAAGCTCACCAAGAAGAAGAAAGCTTCATTGTTTACAGCGAGACGAACAAAGAATACAGGAGTAGTTGTTTCTCCCGGTCTTCTGGACCATATTTCGAATGACGCATCATGCTATTCTTATTACAGGGAATCTTTGGCTGTAGACGATTTTGCATCTAGCGTATTCATCCAAAAATCACAGAAGTCACAGGATGCTAGTGATAAATTAGGTCTAACAAACACCCGTAACGGTCCACTAAGTAGTGGCCTAGTACCAGAGGTGCTTGGCAAACAAGTTATGTACGACCCTTCTGTCGAACCAATGGAGCAGTGCCTTAATTGGTCGGGAAATAGCAAACATGGAGGATGACGATGACTCTGTTTCCGATGATTATTTGTTTTTTCCGAACAATGACGATGAGAAAGAAGGAAGTGACAGCACAGAGGCCCCCTCTATTTCTGTTGATTACTCTCCTTCTGGATTGCACATGGCAATTATGACGCCCAATACCGGGAGTCGTGTATCAGACGAACTGATGGTAAAGATCAAGCTAATGAAAATTATGCGGAATCATAGCATATCACTAGTTGCAGAGAAGGAATTGTACTACGAATGGGCTATCAAATCAGAGTGTCTCCATTTATTTTCATGAACAAAAGGCAATCTCATACAGACAAGGTCAAGAGTCATGAGGGACATTTACGCAACTGTGCCTGAAATACTAAAAAGGAGATGGGTTTGAACCTCATCTTATTGACTGGTGTTCTAAGAAATCAACAAGTAGTGATGTTCCTGTTCTGAAAGAAATCTACATTTGGTCATTCCAAAAAGCACTTCATTCCCTATTAACAAACGTCACCATGGTAAAAGAAGAAAATCTGTCTTTCCCCCATTCTGAAGACCCAACATTACCAGTCCGGTTTCCAGAACTACAAGGCAATATTGATATAGACAAACTCCACCACAGTGAATGGTGGATCAATACTTGGAAAAAGAGATGCACAAGAGATTCGAATGAAATTTTGGTGCCTATTATTCTCTACATGGATGGAATCGCAATTGGACAATAGTGGTCAAACCACTCTTACCCTACTGAACATGACACTTGGCATATTCAACACCTTAACTTGGAACTGTCGGCCAGATGCATGGGAAACTATATATTTTCATCCAAGAGGTTCACGTGATAAAGGTAACAAATCAATTGACAATGTGAACAACCTTCACTCTGGCCTTTGTTGCACTCTTTCATCTTTGAAAGAAGCCTGTAACCTAACTGATGGTATTGAGTGGTCTAATTTGCCTAGGAACAAGAAGAAATGGTCCGTTCAAATTAAATTTGCGGTCACTTCTTTCATAGGCGATACTCCCCAGCACAATCAACTTTGTGGACATTATCAAATGGCTAATGCAAAGATGATCTGTAGGCATTGCAATTGTCCAAGAGCTCTTGGTAACAACTCTCGTGTGAATGTTCTGAAGATTCCTGTTTCAATTAAAAGCGGGAACATGGAGGTGTCGAAGCACAAAAATGGAGAAGAGTATGGATCTGTTTGGCTATGGAAGATGTCCAATTTTACTTCTCAGACTGTGGAGGAAGGAGTGAATGTTGAACAGTATTTCAAGAATGTCTCCCACCACCGTGTTCATAACAGTAACGCGTTTTATGATCTTGATTTTGGAGAAAACCCACATAATATTCATCTAGCATCACCAGGAGAGAGACTCCATACGCACCATCTTGGTTGCGCAAAGCAAGCAACAGAGACTTTCTGTGAGGAATTTTTAGGTAATAACACGCGGCTACTAGGTGACATGGACCGTATAGCAAGTTACTATGGTGGTGCTGTTCAGAGGCAATCCGATCGTGATTTTCCAATAACCAATTTTTCTGAGTCGATACATACAGCAAAGAAGGAGGGGAAACAGTACATTGGCATGCTCTACATTCAGATGCTTGCACTTTTGTCTGCTGAAGGTTGTCAATTGTTGTTGTCCCAAAGAACAACAACCAATCTTGAGAACAGGAGCAGAAAGTGTGAGAAAGAAATTGACGGACGTATCTATGCCCTTGAGTTGCTGTTGGGTATGGAAGAGTTCCTCAAATATGCTGGAATGTTTGATCAGGTTTTCAAAGAAGACAACAAGGGTGCTTTAAATCTTGACAAGATGGTTGTTCATTTCATTAACTGTATAAATAACTACCTACAACGAAGTAAGGGAGAGGGTAACAATCTGGTGAAGAATCACATGTATTTTCATTTATCACAGTACATGAGATTATTTGGTCCTCCAACGGGATGGGACTCTGCAGCAAGTGAGAGCAACCATAGAACTGAAGTGAAGGCTCCCGCAAAGAGAACCCAACAAATCAAATCCACGCTAATCAAACAAACCTGCAAGCAAGTAATGGAATACCGCACTATTGATTGACTCCACCGTGAATTTGATCTGTTTCATCACAAATCTTTTACAGGAGTCAGTCATCCTACAGAGGGCGGTCGGTGGGCCCAGTCTAAGTTTTTGATTTCAGTTAGGGATGGTTTGCCTTACATGAAGTGGGACAAGAAGAAAAACGCAAGTGTGCCATCATGGTTTCCATCGGATGTTCTCAAATGTTGTTGCAACATGGTTCTTCTGGCTGGGGGGACCAGCACGCTTCGTGGATCCATGGAGCACAAGAGGTATGCTGATTATTGTCATATGGTGTTACTTTTTTGCGCTCATCCACCATCATTTAAGTCTGATTCTGGACAATTGTCCAGCGTATGGTACAACTGGGCAAATTTTCAACTAGACCTCCTTGACGGACGTGGTCTGCAAGTTTATCCATGTCAGATTCTGTGCCTGCTTCATCTTGAAGGTCCTTTCCCCCCTTGAAGTTCTGTCAGCAGGTTTGAATTAGTACATGATGGTTACTATGCTATTGCTCATTGCTTTCTTTCTGTTGACCCAATCTCAAGCAAGAGGGCTAAAGGGAAAAGAGACTGCCATGCATTGGTGAAGCAAGGTGTGTTGCACAACAAATTATATTTGTTTGACAGCAATGCGATTGAGACTTAAGTTGCCGTGGTCCGAAACCTCAGTAGGAAAGATCACTACTTTGTCCTTGGAAATAGGGAACGATGGTTGTTTCATTTCCTGTGACACAATGGCTGGTATGAAAAACAAAAAATGGAATTGATAGTGCTGAAAGCCGGGGAAACTAGTACTGATTTGTAATCCTTCTTTGAACGCCGGTGCAGGTAAGTGACGGTGAGGATTCCGTTTTTGAATTCTTTGATTGGAAGTTTTGTACACAACTTTCTCTATTGATTGCAACTCCAACGCTGTTTATTTCAACATGGTTTATTGCCGTTTCATTTTTGTTTAATCCTGGAACGGTGTATGAGAAGAAATAAGCTCAATGTTTGGAACGCCGTTGAAGGGTTAAGTGCCTGTAAACGGTGTTTTAGATTTAATTGCCTAAGTGTCTGCAACAGCGTTGCAGATTGAATTTCCTTGAACAGAAAATAAGCACAATGTCCGTAACGCTGTTGTAGGGTTAAGTGTCTGGAACAGCGTTGCAGATTGAACTCCCTTGAACAGAAAATAAGCACAATGTCTGGAATGGCATTGCAGGGTTATGTGTTTTCAACTGGTGAGGCGCATTGGTGTGCCTGGAATGGAAAATAAGCACAATATCTGGAACAGTGTTGCAGTGTTAAGTGTCTGGATCGGTGTTGGAGATAGAATTGTCTGTAACGGAAAATAAGCACAATGTCTGGAACAGTGCTGCAGGGTTAAGTGTCAGCAACGACATTTCAGATTGAATTGTCTGGAACGGCAATCATGACTTCTTCATTTGTAAGGAACATTTTTCACAGTAGTTAATTTTTTATTTACGTTTTTAACGAGGACAGCAACGTGTACTTATTCCTAAGTAGGGATAAGTTTCGCAATAATGCTTATTACTAGTACTGTTTCACAAGTCCCCATGCACCACAAGGAACGGGATAGTTGTTGTACTCCTCCAAATCTTCCAGTGATTTCCAACATTTTTTGTAAAGATGTAGCCAGTGCACAATGTTTCTCTCATTTCTGTCTTCTTCCTCCTTTTTCTGTTTGTTTGCTAATTGTTTTAGTTTCTGTTTTTTTTCTCTTAGACTGTTTTGTCGCTTTCTTCATGAATGAATTCCAATTCTCTTTTATCTTGTTTTTCTCCGTTTCTTTGTTTGGTTGCTTTACCTCATTGGCTTCTTCTGTGTACCTTCTATGGTACTTTTCAATGCTTGCCTCTTCAGTTATTTTGCGCCACTCATTCAACCAAAGCCTTGTCAGACAGGGACGGTTACCCGGGTTAAAATGTATGCATTGCTTGATGGGCTTTCTGGCCTCCGGCGTCAGGTTACACCATTGCTTTGGTGGGAAAGTATGACCATCCAGTTCCAGCCTCTCTTGTTCTCTGGATTGTACTTCTCATCCAATACCCACATTGTTGTAGCACTGTATGTCCTCCGTTCCTTTCAATGCAGGATAACCGCATAGAACGTACGCCAGCATGATATCCATAACCCACACGTGGTCAATGCCATCAGTGTCGCCTTCCTCATAGAAGGGAAATACTACCTCCATTACATACTTTAAGCATTGTTCCCAAATCTCCAAACCTTCTTCTTCATATAAATGTCCTTTTGGGCTGTTGAGTCTTGCTCTCACATCGTCAATCTTGTTGCATCCATTAAGGATTTGTGAGTACCAAGTGGCTGTTTTGGGCACATAGCGCATCATCTACAGTTTCAAAATGATATAAGAATGGGTTCCCCTTGTTGTTCCAGACCCTATGATTGAGTTCATCAATTCGTTTATTGTACTCCGCGGAATGGAAATGAAACCGCGGCTTCAGAACCTTCCTCTTGTACGCTGATTGTGGTGTTTTGTTCTCCATTTACCTCTTACTTTTAAGCTTGGACGTTTGGCAAATACTCCGGTATGTTACAATAACTTGTCGTAATCAGACCATGACTCATGATTTTTGTTGAGCCTGCGTAGTATGCTGTTGACTTTTGGCCTGTGTATTTCAAACACGGAATACACATACACACTGGCATCTCCACTGGACACAGCAATTTTTTCGTCAAAAAATAGACTAACTATAAATAGTGTAATGTTTGCTGCTCAGTACAACTGGTTGACACCAATGACACCGTGTGCATTGGATCAACCCCCCCAACACGGGTGCAATTCACCATTGAGAACAAAACACTCTGTCCTCTACTCAGTACATTTTGTTCACAGGTACACATACACAGGAACTTTTTTCTTCTTCCTGCCCTATTCATACTATCCAGGATCCTTCATGATGAATAACACATAATAACACATAGACTATCAGTAAGTTTTCTTGCTCATACTATGGATGGGGTAGACCATGAAACAACCTGGACAAGAAACAAGCTGATGCTTTAGGCAGTATAATTTTGGAATCATTGCTTTTTGTCCCCGGACATGGACCAAACTAGTGGGTCCTAGTCAGTTTGTGTGTGCAAATGTGTTACATTGACTGCAATTTCATCATCAATGTTGCCCATACTATGGATGGGGTAGACTATGAAACAACCTGGACAAGAAACAAGCTGATACTTTAGTAGGCATTAGGTCATAATGTAATATGTTCCGTGACGTCCTATCACTACTACTACTATCAAACTGACTATTGGCAACCCAGTGTCACTATTTCTCTCAGCACATTGAAATGAAGCAACTAGTACAACTCATAACTTCTCAACAACATGCATCGCATTGTTGGTTCGTTGGCTCACATTATTGTTTCATGATGATTCATCCTGTTCTTGTGCACAATACAAACAGGTTGGACAGTACTACTAGTAGAAGAATGTGAAAACATTAAAGTAAGCAATACAAACAGGTTGGACAGTACTAGTAGAATAATATGAAAACATTAAAGCAAGCAATACAAACAGGTTGGACAGTACTAGTAGAATAATATGAAAACATTAAAGTCATACATTGTACTAGTTAATATGAGTTAGGATTCTTTGTTATGTCAACAACCATTTCGTTGTTAAGGTCAAGCCAAGCAATGTGGAGAAGTAGTACGATCACTTCTTCGCTGTTTTGCCACTCTTCATTGTGTTCTATGGTGGTGCGTGGCCAGTATGCATTAGGCGATGCACCATTTCATTTGAACAACTCGGACAACTTTGTGTACTGCGGTGTATTTGACCCAACACGGTTGTAAGGGAACCAGGTTGCGCGTTTCACTTTTGTACCATCCGGTAGTTTCTTGTACACCATGTATCCAGGGTAAACAGGAAAAGGGTTCTTCCTCTTAGATGCATAAATCTTCACTACACCAGTTCCAGGTGGGGGAATACCCGTGATTGTAACCTCACTATCAATTGCAACTTTAGGATACAAGATCCTGGGATCAGGTTCTGCGAACAACGCCTTCACACTGTCAGAGGGCTTTTCCATTCCTATGTCATTGGGTACAGGACAAGGAACTTGCAGAAGGTATCCATGATCTACAACATGGGCAAGGTTTGGAGAAACCTTCCTCTCCTTGTGCTTGGCCTCTCCATTGGATTCATCTGATGCTGACTTCCTATGTTTGCGACCTTGGCAAAGGAATGACTTCTTCTTTCCTTTTCTCTTTGTGGATGGGTTGTCTTTGATTGCATTGGGGATGGCGTTCTATTTGTCCCCTTTTCCTTTGTCCTGTCCTTGTAGATCATGGACCAATTCAGGTTCAACAATTTCAGACTGCGGATTGACTGTCAATTTATCTTCCCAAGGAAATCAAAAGAATGATTCCACTCCATTGAGCCCTTTGTTAGTGAACACTAGCTATCAGATGGAATATGCGCTGTTTTCTTCGATGAAGGTCTCAAAGTTTTTCACGTGCTTCTTGAGGAAGTCCCACTTTGCAATGTCGGCTGCATTGTAACGTTGAGCCATTGGTACCTTTATGCTCTGGAAAAGTTGGATCAAAGAGTTGCCATCCGATTGTAAAGTCTTTTCATCCTCGCCTGACACAAAGCTTACTTCCAAGTTTGCCTCCAACACGTATTTTTTGTTCTGGAAGACCGCACACAGAAGTTCCTTGGTCAAAGGAACGAACAATTGCCCCCCAACCGGTAGATAATTGTAAGTTGTGAGAAATTGCAAGGACCTCTCAATACATTTGCAACCTTTGAGTAGTATTTCCGGTCGCATGATACAAATATCACGGAATATGAATCTGGTATGCTCCCAGAAAAATTGGTTGTCCAGCGTGTAAGTGCAGTTCTCATCAAAATTAAGGAACCTTGTGACGGATAAGCTGTACTTCTCTTTCGCAAGGGGGTAAGTATGTTGACACTCTTCACCTCTTAGAAGCTCAGGTGGAGTCCCTTCTTCAAATTGAATGGATCGAGAACCATCAGTGGTGAAAATGAATAACCAATCTTTGCGGTAAGGTTCACAAGGATTGGAGTTTGACAACGATTGGCGCTCTGCTTTCAAATATTTGTCCAAATTCTCATGTGCCTCGTCAACGCCAACAGATGTTTTTCTTCCTTGCCCAGTACTGCCTTAAGTATTGCATTCGAAACGATAATCCAAGTAACCGGGACATGGGTACTGTTAGGACCACGTGACAACTGAAATGTTAGAACATTGTTGAGCAATTCTTTGCACACAAGATTCAACTCTTTAAGCTCTGCAGGTGTGGAAACCACATTGTCAACCCATGACAAACTCAGGAGGTAATGTTGCAACAATGTCTTCACGTGTTGTTTGTCTTCTGGAACAAAATTGTTGACAAATATGTCCCGTTCCTCCAACAACTTCGCAATAGAAAGAGTCACCACATTTTTTGCAAAGTCAATACCTACTGTGTAACACTTGTTCAGAGTTTTCCGGTGCTCCATAATCTTGCAAAAGTGAAGAGAAGATAACAGTTTAAATTGAATTTTCCCCACCAAATTGTCAACTCCTGGTTTTTTGTACCGTCCAACCAAAAACGAAGACTGATAGAGATTGGGCATACAAATTATCATCAAGGAATGACTCGTCGGCAAAGTGGTCCAGGCTGACTTCTTGAACAATTTATGCCTTCTCTTGTTAGAAGCGCACCCACAAATACATGAGAATCTTTTGAAATGCAAGAGGTGCCTTTGACACATCGGATGGCCAATCCAACTTGAGGTATTTTTGCAAACCGGTTGAGGGGACTAACTCTACTGCTGGTGCACCTTCTCTTGTTGATGCGCAAACAGCTTCCTGTCCCCGAATTTGATTCATATTCTTGTCCAATTGGACTGTTCAAAGGAGTGACTTGCTGAAAGAAAATTCCTGAGTGCATGGTGAAAGGAAAGACCTTCAAAGAATGAGACCATCTGGCAGATTTATTGTTTCCCTTTGTTTGCATTGTCTTTAAATTGTTGATGGGAAAACAGACCTTCCTTGTCGGGTGAAGGTGCAGGTGGGAATTCAATGCAATGTATGTACCACCAAAGTAGGCTTAAATAAAATTTCATGTACTTCAGTATGGTGCCGTAGTTAACAACATTCTTTGACCAAACAGCATACAATGTGCCTTCTGTTACTTCCTCTTGTCCTTCAACCCAGGTGTGCTCTGTTGTACCTGCTGTAGTTGTATCATTGATTTTGATAACGGAGTTGATCGCTGACTGGAAGGTATTCCATTTATCTTTCATCTCGTACTCCTTGAAACGAGTTGTCAGCTCCTTTGGATCCAAGATGCAGACCTTCTTTATCAACTGTGAACCCAAGTCACGTAGGAAAAGATTTACCATCACATCAACAACCCTTGGTATAGGACCCAATGGTGGCTCGTCACCTGTTGCCATCTCGCTGAAGTCAGGACGGGTTCCCAAAGAAAAGAGTTTTGTGATGATGAGAAACTTATTCATGAGCTGGCTAAAGACTGATGCGAAGTCCTGGCTTACGGCAGTGATGAGTTTGTCAGTCAAAATACTCTCAGAGAATCTGTTAGAACCCTGCTGCTCAAGACAAGCTTTGACACATCTTTTCATCACATCTGTGTGAACCTTGTATTGTGAGTCATCCTCAAACAATTGTAATGATAAAGTACCACTGCCGTCATTGCCCAAACACGGCATAGGTTGTGCAGGTGTGAGTTGCTCTGGTGTTGCAGGAACGACTGGTGGTGTTTGTCCACCACGACAATCCTGCTGTGGAGATTTGTGAGAAAGACTTTTCTCCTTTTTGTTGCACTGGATGCCTGTCAACCTGTTCAAGGCGGTTTTCTCCTTGTTTTAGGATTCCCAACTGGTTTTACACATTGTCTTCTCTTCTTTTGTTTTGGTGCACCCACTGGACGGCCCAGAGAAGATTTTAGACCTTTTTGATACGACCTTTGTGCTTTGATTGGGGTTGTGTCTGTGTCTGCGGCTGCCGCTTCATCTCCTGGAGTAGTGTTGTTTTCTGCGGCTACAGTTGCGGCTGTGGCTTCATCTAGTGGTGGAATAGTGTTGTCTTCTATAGCTGCGGTTGTGGATGCGGCTGCATTTGCTTGTGAAATAGTGTCGTCTTCTGTGACTGCCGTTGCAGCTGCGGCTGCATTTGCTACTCCAATAGTGAGCTTTTTGCCAACAACTCCATTGTCATTGGTTGTGGCAATTTTTGATTCAAAATTTAGAGAACAACAAAATAAAATTGCGTGAAAGCAATCTAAGTTGCTCCAATTGGGTAACAATAACTCACTGCATAAGAAATCAGAAAACACAACCAAACATGACATAGGAAGGCATTCCAAAATGATGAAACAAAAAACATATTCGACAAAACTTCAAACCACGACACCTCTAGCAACAAACAAACATCATGCAACAATGTACAAAGATTTTGAGATTTTCTGTCCACTTTAACGGCCAGTAAATTGTATAACCTGCAACATCGTTCCAAAAGAAAACTTAAAAACTGACCAAAACAAAGCATAACGATACGAAACACTTATCCTCAATTTTGAGATACGGTGCTCTATGTTGAGATTTTCCAAACACTTTATCGCCCAGTAACATGTATAACCTGCAACGCTGTTACAAAAGAAAAGTTTAAAACTGACCAAAACAAAGCTGCATTTTGAGATTTGATGCTCTATTTTGAGATTTCAAATTTAAACAAGTTCTGAACAGAAAGCCTGCAACAATGTTCCAGTAATATACTTCTGAAACGCCGTTCCATGATTGTTAACATGAAATGTACAAAAAAAGGTTTCACCCCTCCAGCATAAGTTATTACTCGCATACCTACATTACTACTACTATCATCATACACCCAGACACACAAGATATTAATTGCTTGGGCTAAGACTACTATCAGTAGACCATACCATTCCTAGGGTGGGGTACACTAGTATTAGACACCGCGCTAGGACTTTGGTCCACGCCAGGATTTTCTGGAAACCGCATTCCAGATTGTCAGGGCATGCGCGGACAAACAATGAGCAGGCGTCAGTACAACACCCCACAAAAGTCAAACAATACTACAAAAATAAGCAGTGATACTGAGCTCCTCAGGATGCAGTATCTCAGGCACTTACAACTACTTATAATTTTAGCACGGTACAACAGTGTGAATGAAAACTAAAATCCACATACTCCAAAAAATTCACCTCCCATAAAACAAATTAGCCTGCCAAATCAATGAAAACAAACAGTTGGTAAGTTCCGATTTCCAATTTAACAAATAAATAATGGTGGAAAAGTTTGCACACCGGCGGTTCAGGGTACAACAATTGATACACAGAGAACAAACAGCCCAGCGAGCAGTGTATCAGCCAGTGAGCAAACAAACACAAATGACAGCAAAACAGATACAACCAATAGCACCAGTATCAGCAGCAATGCAATACAGGACATGAAAAACCGCACTGACAACAACATTAAAAAATTCATTACTGTGTACGTCAAGGAACAAATGTTCAGGCAAATGAAAGTCCCAATAATGACCGAACAAGGTTCACACTACATAAAGACAATTATTACCAAGATTGTAAAATTGAATCATGAAAACAAATTACCAGCGACATGGAACGTCCAGCATGCACTGAAGTGGAATGGAATTTTCTGCAGAGTAATAGCTATATGTAGGCACAATGCCCAGACACTAGCGAGGAAAAATTATAAAGGTAAGAACCAACAAGAACAACATTGTTCCCAGTAGACACATTTTCAAATAAGTGACCATATTGTATCGTTTGCATTGATGCATAGGCAGACAATAAAAGGAACAAACAGATACCGGATAGTTTCCCAGGAACAGTTTTAATCAAGGAAAACGAAAACACGAACGCAGAAAATAAGTACAAATTACACGAAGACTATCCACGAAAAAATACACCGGAATTACAATATTCTTTCAAAAGAATTCTTGGAGCAGTGTTGCCTAAACAGACAAACTTCAAATGAAAATTGGTACAAACAACAATCAGTAACATTTAAATGTCAAGCGATGAAGCATTTGCGCTGCTTTTCCTTTACAATGGCTACAAATTGTGGCTAAACACAACAAAGGGGACAAGGATAAGAAAGAAATTCACTGACAGTAAGTCAGGAATTAAGGAGGGGTGGAGTGAGGAGGGACAAGACCTTTACAGATATGTCAAAGAGGAAATAAAAAAACAAAGGCAGGAACAACAAACGAAAGATTTAGAGATCAAACTACTTCAAACATACCAACAGCAAAATGGGTAGTATGATATACAACGACGTAAAAAGGAAGAAGGCAAAACAAACAAAAGCAAACAGAAGCATAAATATGACATGATGGACACTCTTGACAAGGACGACAAGGACTACAAATATTACCTTGCAAACAGAGCCAAATTATAAAAGTAAATGGTAGAAACAAAAATATAGTATAGCAGTTAGTACTTTATTGGAATCTAATGTGGGTTGCAGCAAAAACAATTTCTGCTGCTAAAATTGAATAGTATGAACAAGATTATGGCCAATGCGGATAAAATACTATCTTTGTCTTTGTACAAAGATATGTTTGTTGGCTTTTGGTATTTGATATACATAGTGTGAGTATTGTGAAATGGGTGTAACAGAATAGATTGCTGGTTATCAAGAAGGTCATATATTTGTTAAGAATTTTGTAATAACGCTGCAACAATATCATTGTACATGAGGATATTATCAAAAAAGATGAGTTTTGTGTGGAAAAAACAACAATCGAATGGAGAATAAATAGTATTGGGGTAAGCATGAAACGAAGTTGTTGTACAATACCAAAATTGCGAAGCAACCACAATAATGGGGCTGAAAACTATTTGTACAAAAATATTCCTCCTTCAAATTGTTGCGTGCAAAAATATGTAGAGATTTTTTTGTGATGCGTGCAACAAAACTTTTCGGAATTTTTTAAAGACAACGTCACACGAACACACAAATTTGACGCAACCATGAGCATCGTTTAAGTGACGTAGATCCAGCAGTGATACACCACTAGTAGTACTACACGTGCTAGATCCAGTGATACAGGGAGGAATCTTTGATCATCCTCAGTCTGTCCTTCTTCCATTCTCAGGGAGTGCCACGTGGCATTACCATTTCTTTCATCCAGATCGCTACATCAATTCTCCTAGAAAATGCAGTTCTGAATAATAATAATTGTGATTGCATTGCTGGAAGCAGTGTTAATTTCCTTTTGAAACTGGCTGTTGAGCTGATTCAATCCAAAGGCAAAGAAGAGCAACAGAAGCTGTAGCTGCAGGCCGGTTGAGGTGCCGGTCTGTGATGTTCCAATATTTCTCTAATATCCACTACGACTGGATGCTAATCCAATCAGATCTATTCTGACTATTGACAAATGACGCAATCAGTTAGATCTTAGGCTTGTAGTTATACAGTAGGACACAAAGGGCGTCCGGTGCAAGGTTTAAGGTTGAATAATCAAATAATCTAAAAGTATAAGCGCATCGGCTTGCTGGAGAGCAAGCGACCGCTTTAAAGACCACGCTGCCGCTAATACAGCGTGATATCGACATGAATATCTTATACGGTAAAATACCGTGTTGCCGCTAATACAACACGTATTGTGTGCAGCAGACAAACAGGTTCGTGAGCAACCATCTGAACCTCTGCTGTCTTTTCTTGAAAACAGAACACTTAACAGAAGATAGCATATGCTAATATCTGGCGCGTGTTCTTTCTTGGATCGCTAAGTATCGAACTCGAGTGATGATAGATTCTTTTCCTCCAGTTAAGTATCAATTCTTGATCGTAAGAATGAGTCTGGTACTCGTACGGAGTGACGATCGATTCTTCTCGTGCAGTTAAGTATCGAATCTTGATCGTAAGAATGAGTCTTCGATCGTAAGAATGAGTCATATTGATCGTGAAGATGAGCCTCATACCATACGTAAGAAGAATACATAACTCGATGGGATCTCATTAATCCGGATCTGTACCTCCGCTACACCGGACACGAAAGGAATTTAATACTCCCCATGTGTCCAAATGATATACCACCTTAGCTAAGAGATGCTGAGATCATTCTGTAGCAAATCACCCGTATTGCCGCAGTAGTGAAAGATGGGCTTGAGTAAAGGATACACTACCGAGTGTTCCCAATGCTTGGTGAGGATATCGGCACAGTTATCCTTGCCTGCAAGATGTTGCATAAGAATAAATCCTCTTGCAATCATGCTCTGGACATAATGGCATGAGAGAATGTGGTGTCTCTTGTGGAGTCGTGCATATGGAAATGTAGATGTTTGGATCATCTTCTCATTGTCTCCCCATGTGTAGGATGTATTGTGTACCCTAGTACCAAAATACCTGAATGGCTGCCGGATGTCAACAATTTGCTCAATGCAGGTTCTAGCAGAGACAAATTTGGCACCAAAGGTGGCTGTTTCAGATGTTGCTTGCTTCTTGGAGAACCACATGATGGGGGTCTTGTTGGCAAAATGCAGAATACCAGTTACAGCTTTGCCGCTTAGGATGTCATGCATTAAGTTGGCATCATAGTAGAAATGTGACAGCACAACTATCTTGCCAAGGGGGTAGGAGCATCGCTTGGTAGATCTTCAGAGTGCTCCCCATAGACGGTATTGGACCAGTCTGTATTAGTACCTTCAGTGAGTACAAAATCAGGTGCGCCCACTCTGAATCTAATTTTGAAATGCCGGAACTTGGAAATGTAGCCGTAGATTCTTTTGGCCCTATTGAGATGGCCTTCCCTAGGTTGCACTCAAAAGCTTGATAGTGTCATAACAGCAGTCTGTACATCAAAACGCCCTATAGCTATGACCCATTGAAGCAAGCCAATCATGCTTTGATACTTTTGGATATCAGTATCACCTAGAAATGATGATGAGTCGAGCTCTGGGTGGTCATTCTCAGCAAGGGGCGAATGGAATCTGGTGGTAGGTTTGCAGCCAAACATTTGTTCATATGAAGCCTCCATTTTCTCAATAAACTTGATAGGGTTCATGCAAAGTACACCATGCTCATCCCTTTCAAAGCCACATCCCAAGTGAAAGTTCATAGGTCCAGAACCCTTCAATTTGAAATTGTAAGGTTCGGATTGTAGGATAACCAGAAACATTTCAGGGTTGGCCATACAGAGGCATAGGTCGTCAACATAAGTGCATATGAGCTCATATACTGGCTCCCCATGTTTGTTCTTGCCAGGCTTGATGAAGATTTCAGGCTCTGCCTTGGATCGTTCAAAACCTAGCTCGACAAGGCAGGCAGCAAGTAGATCGCCAAAGCACTTTCCAGATGATCGAAGTCCATATAGAGCCTTGTAAATTAGTAGGAGATGTCCTTAAAGTGGTCCAAATTCAGCACCAGCCTTGATGCATACTTTCTCGCAGGTGACAGCTTCGAGGTACGCGTTACCAATGTCAGTTCCCCATGCTTCTAGGCTATTCAGCTCAGCAAAAAATAGGCACATTCGCAGGCCGCGTAGGGAGACAACCCCAGCATACACACTGTGGACAGGAGCTTCAGTGAGATTGCCATTTGCAACTAGCCGGGCTTTATGCCGGCCATCATGCTTGACTGCATAAATCATGTGAGCCTTGATCTGTTGAAAACCAGTTGGTATATTGCTAGCCTTGTAGATACCTTTGTCAATAAAGGTGTCATATTCTTGGAGTTGTGACATCTCAAGAGCTATGGCATCCTGCCATTTGGTGTTACCATTGGTGACATCAAACTGGATGGCTTCTTCATGGTTGCGAGGTACCTTGAATCCATACTGGTATTGAGGAGCAGTGCGAAAGGATCGAAGCTTGGCTTGGTGGATGAGCCTGTCTAGCTTCGTGGTTCTTTGAGCAAGGGAAACAATGCGTTTGAGATGTTTCCAACCAGGTTTGTCAAGCATGTCATTGTCCTTGGCATATTTGGCAACAGTAACAGGGCCGTCTGCAGCTACATTGGATAGTGGCTCATATGTGCGTTCCATATTTTCCCATTCAATCCATAGGTTGTATTTGGAGCCTTTGTATTGAGGATGCTTGTTGTCAAGGGGACCTTGGTGGCCAAGGATGCGTCGAAATGACCAAAGTTTGCCATCTTCTTGAGTGACATCCCTGTGGATATAATTCATTACATCATTGTAGGCAATGTTCAAGCTCATCATCTGTATGCTTGCACTTGAACTTGATGAAACCCTTGTTTTTCTCAAGGCTGTCTTTGATGTCAACAACTGTCATTCTTTTCTGGGTGCCATCAGGGAGGGCCATTAGAAAGGAGGGACCTTGCAAGTCGTCAACAGGGATGGCAGGAATGGTGATGGGTTTGCCATCAGCATCAAATTGTGCATTGCCTTCTTCATCAGTAACAACTACTTTGGATGGACCAACAGATGGAATAGCAGGATTGGTGGGTGGAGGTGTGGCTTCACTAACATCAAAATATGCTAGCTCAAGGGGACCAAAATCATCTTCAGTGACAGGGGCGCCGTCAGGGGTTTTGCTGAAGATGTGAGGGGTTGGGGGACCATCCAGAATCTCCCCATAGTTGGCAGGGATTGGAGAAGGTGCGTAGCTTGGGGTATTGGGAACCTTGGAATAAAGGAAGTTAGGCAAAGATGGCTGTGGAAGACGCGTAGATGATGAGGGCAGAGAATCAGCTGTTGTAGGAGGGCGATAGGAGGGACTGTCACCAAAGGACTTGGGGGTGTGAGAAGCATCTTTGGCCTTGCGCCATGCAAGGAAGCCATCATCAGTGAACAAGCCAGCACGCTTGTTGCGATGCTCAGGGTTTAAAGCAGTGCAGACACCAGATCGGTCAAGGAGCTTATTGGTGATGGGATCCCAGATCTTAAAACAGAGACTATTGCCAACGTGCTCAGCAATACCGACAAAATGGCCAAGGCATTCAGTAGTCTGGGAGCCAAATTGGGTATCGGGAGTCTTGTAATAGACAGGTTCAAACCAAAAGAAACTGAGGTAGGGACTGACGTCACCGAGGGTGCCAGTGGCAATGTAGAAAGGCTGTCTGTAGGAGAGAGTGGGGTCAGACAAGTGGTTCAAGAGACTTGCAATGTAGGTCATGCATAAGAGCCAGAAATGAGGTGGTGTTCCCGTACGGTCCATAATCATGTTAATAAAACCGCTTGAAGGTCTGGTATCGCCGTTCAAATAGGTTCTGGTGCTGGTGATAGGGTTCACTTTGCCATAAGCCAATCCACAGCATCTTGAGGTAATCGAGAACATTTTTGCTAGACTGGTAGGAGCCATGATCACAAAGGAGTCTGAGGGGTCTACCCCATTGTCGAACAAAATTTTGGAGACAGGGTAAGAAATCAGCAGTACTTTGCATTTCTTCCACATGGATGATATGAGATTTTCAACCGAAGAAAACTTGGGCTAGCTTGGAACCACTGTTGATGGCAGGGGTATCTGAGTATATGACATCAGATAGAACATCATCATTGAAAGGTCGGACATTCACGGCAGGCTGTGGGGACTGAAACCTTTTAAAGATGTTTCTATCGGGGCTAATGGATAGGGAGCCATATTGCGTGGAATTGTTAAAGGTAGCCTTGATGCAAGCAATGGAGACCCATCCAAAGAAAGGCTTCAAAGACAAGTAGTCCATATCAGTGGGTGATTGGATATGTGGTGCGGCAGTGAGGCAATTGGAAGGGGATCGTATGGGGCATCGACTGAGGACCTCTTGGTGAATATAGTCGGTCGGACTGAGCCAAAAGGATGTATCATAAGTATCCAATGCCTGTAGAACTGAGGTGGCGACGCTGCTTGACATGAATGAGGTGATTGCAGGAGAAGTGCCAAGGTTGGCATCGCGAGGCGTGTCAAATTTATCATAATCCTGATATGGGTGCAATGTGGCAAGATGTGGATATTTTTGAATGAAGGTGTCATCCTGGGGGGTATAGGCGCCATCAAGTACAGATGGGTTCCACTGTTGATCACTCGTCATAACAACATGGGGAAGTCGGGCATATTCTTCACTGGTATACTTTCGCATTGCTAGGTATGGTAACCCATGGTGTATACTAAGTGGAAACACATGGTCATCGGTGGTGGTGATGACTTGGGTGCCACAAGCCTTGATGAATGTATCGTCAACGAGCGAGAAGTATGCTTCCATCTGTGGAGAAGATAAGATGGATGGGTGGTGTCCAGTGTAAGCACATTCATGAAAGATGATGATGACCGGGTCACGGTTGGAAACAGAGTATGCACCACAAGTTGCAATAGGGATATTTTGAATCTGATGATTGTTAATGCCAGTGACATTGACATAGCAACGAGGAGGTATGTCCTTAGAGATAAGGCATGCATCATTTCCTATGATGCAGCCATTTGCACCGCGGTCAACCATGGCATAGTCAGGTGTGGAGACATTGGTTTTGCTAGAGGGATATACAGCGGCGGGGTTTGCGAGTGAAACACAAGACTCACATGCAAGTGGGGACCAATGGTGAAATTTTGCAGATAGGGATGACTGTCCTGCGATAACATAGACACTGCCTTCCTTTCGATAAAGGACGTCAGGGTTGTCAGCAAGAAATCTAGCTGGATGGGCAGGGGAAACAGACAATTTTAGTGGCCAGTTATCAGACTGAGAGGTTGCCTTGTAAACTCCAAGAGATTTGTGAAACGCGGATCAGGCTGAGGCTTCTTCTTCAGGTGAAAGTTTCTGCTCATCAGTATGATGTTCATAGGCGCGCCGGTTGATGGGCTTGCTTGAGTTTGGGTCCAGTGGAAACTCACCGTCAAGAAGCTCGTATCAAAGGCATGCAACAAGCTTCTTTTTGTCATCTGCCTGGAAGCCAAGCCAGTAATTCATGCCATGCTTAGAGAGCGTTCGCCAGACTGTAGATGGGAGCCTCGTACTTGGGTCCGGTGTTCGGCCAGCCTTGTACACAGCATAATCCTGATAGTCACCATCAAATTCGATAGGGGGTAAGTATGATGTCATATCATCGGTGATGGCTGAATATGTGGATTGTGTCATAGATGAGAAGTCATGGGCATTTTCCTTGACAGATGTACGACTGCTGGGTTGAGACAGGGATGCTTGGGAATCCAGCTGGTTGCTTCAAGAAGAAGGGTATTTTTCAGTTCACTGATAGCAATGGTCTCATGCTGTCGGAATCGAATCATATCCTGGGCTACAGGGGGATCATTGACCTTGCAGAATTGTTCATTGAGTTGGAAGCTGCTACTGCAGGCTTTGCAGAGGTGTGTCTTGACAGTATCGTAGTCAAGTGGCCTTTGAGGATCACGTAGTGTGTTGAGGTGTTCCAGCTGAGCAAACCACTGGGTGATGAACTTGACTTTGGTGTCTTTCCATGACCTCAAATCAATGTCCAATAGATACTGCATCACAATGGAAGTGTCATATACCTTGGATTTGGACTTGTCATGTTGTGTGACAAAATCAAAGAAGGCTTGTCTGCCGTCCTTTGTGATGGTATGGCTGAGTACACATGAGGAGGAGACGTCACTTTGGAAGACATGGAGAACAAGAGTCCAGAAGAAGGCACACTGCTTGTCATGCAGGGCCTTTGTGTACCCTGTGAGCGATATGTCGGGCCAGTTTGGATTGAGAAAGGTGCGGGTATCTATATCAGATGTCTCCAGCTTGGCCTTGAATTTGACAAGCCAATGCTCAAATCTTGCGTCATTTTGTAGAGCTGGGAATGTGGTTTCATCCCTTGATTTCCTGATCCATGACTCGTATTTGAGCTGTTCGATGGGTTTTGTCGACCGGCCTTGTCCGTCTGGTGGTGTTGCAGTGCGATCCACTACTCCACCATCAACTGTAGATTCTCTTCTGGCCTTGACAATCCCTCTACAGTAATCCTTGAAGGCGCCCTTGGTGTAATGGCTGCGATCTTCCCAGTCTAATCCTTGCTCAGTGAGATGTCGTCCAAAATCAATGACCCTCTGTAGGTTCAGCTGTACATGTCGAGAAAGTGGTGTTCTTGTTCCCCTCTCCAGGTATGCAAGATCACCAATGTTTGTTATGTATAGGAAGTCTAACCATGTCTTGTACTGGCTGGCAATAAGTGCCTCACACAAAATGCTGTTGGCTTCCTTTGGGATATCGAAGGAGTCACATAGGAAGGTGGCTAGTGGTTGGTCAAAGGATGGGAAGAGGTCTGAGATGGGGACATCCTCTTCATCGTCTTGATTAGGGTTATCCTGTTGGTTAGGCGCCACAATTATAGTAGGTGGTGTCAGGGGTGCTCAATTTGCAGCACTGCCAGGTTGAAGCGATAGGAACCTTCCTGTCGTTTTGCTTCTTGTCCTTCCTCCAATGGGGACGTTGGACATGCGTTTTGTCGTGTATTTGGATCAGAGAGCTATCGATTGTCGATATATGATCCAGGGAACTTGTGATGTGGTCCTTGGATGTAGATAGATTGCTATTGGCGTTCCAATGTAATGGTCTCTATTAAAGACAAACGACTTGTCCGTTGATGGGCTTTGTTATGTAATCGGATCAGAGAACTATCAATCATCGTCCGTAGACGTTCGTTTGATGACCTGCTGTCGGATTGTTTTTGATGTCAAGTGCTTCTGCCAGCGTCTTCTTCTTTTGCAAGCTTCAACAAGCTTGCGACTGTTAATCTGTTAATTTCCTTTTGAAACTGGCTGTTGAGCTGATTCAATCCAAAGGCAAAGAAGAGCAACAGAAGCTGTAGCTGCAGGCCGGTTGAGGTGCCGGTCTGTGATGTTCCAATATTTCTCTAATATCCACTACGACTGGATGCTAATCCAATCAGATCTATTCTGACTATCAACAAACGGCGCAATCAGTTAGATCTTAGGCTTTTAGTTCTACAGTAGGACACAAAGGGCGTCCGGTGCAAGGTTTAAGGTTGAATAATCAAATAATCTAAAAGTATAAGCGCATCGGCTTGCTGGAGAGCAAGCGGCCACTTTAAAGATCATGCTGCCGCTAATACAGCTTGATATCGATATGAATATCTTATACAGTAAAATACCGTGTTGCCGCTAATACAACACGTATTGTGTGCAGCAGACAAACAGGTTTGTGAGCAACCATCTGAACCTCTGCTGTCTTTTCTTGAAAACAGAACACTTAACAGAAGATAGCATATGCTAATATCTGGTGCGTGTTCTTTCTTGGATCGCTAAGTATCGAACTTGAGTGATGATAGATTCTTTTCCTCCAGTTAAGTATCAATTCTTGATCGTAAGAATGAGTCTGGTACTCGTACGGAGTGACGATCGATTCTTCTCCTGCAGTTAAGTATCGAATCTTGATCGTAAGAATGAGTCTTCGATCGTAAGAATGAGTCATTTTGATTGTGAAGATGAGCCTCATACCATACGTAAGAAGAATACATAACCCGATGGGATCTCATTAATCCGGATCTGTACCTCCGCTACACCGGACACGAAAGGAATTTAATAAGCAGCACCGGCACCACCAGCACCACCAGCACCACCAGCCAGTAGTTGCGATAGATTGTGTCCATGGCACCTACTATTCTACCTTTTCCTTGCATCCAGGGTTGGTTTATGGTCATCAAGTGTTTTGGATTGGAAAACAGCAATTGGTTGAATTGGAGCTTCTTGTTCTTGTTGCTTCTTCTTCTTTTGTGAAAAGCTCTTGTCAAACGATTCTGATTCTGAATTCGACACGACCAAATGTGGTCTGAGTAGGTACGTACCGGCAAAAGTAGTACGAAGTACGTACGAGTACGTACTCGTACTTCGTAGTCCATATTTTTCGTACGTACTAATTGGGGGAGTGTGGCGTTTGGCGTGTGGCATGGTTTCTGGACAAGTTTTGGGGGAAAGAACGAATGAATCAATCTGATCCCCCAAGAATAACGTGACTAAAAGTCATTTTGATTTTTAAAAAATTGCGTTCTGGAAGTCACACACACAGATGCACACACACACACACACACACACACACACCAAACCTACTAGCAGCCCAACCCTAACCAGTACGTAGAGAAGGCGTTTTGTACCTACCGTGCTCGTAATTACACTACGAGTACGGTAAGTCTCTCTGTGTATAAATTCCGTTTCGTGCAATAACCCTTTCGTTCAAACTGATTTGGAAAAAGACCTGGACCGCTGCACTGTAACGAGATTGAGGACATCCGATCGAACGAACGGACGCGACACCGCATTGCATTACACAGCACGACACTTAGAACACCAACACCAACACCAATACTACTAACACCAGAAAGCGAGACACAAGACATGTCTTCCGGCAGCACCAATTTTTACAGTGCAACCAGCAAGAGCGCCACCAGCAACGGTGGCACCACCAGCGGCACCACCAGCGGCAGTGGCAGCTCGTCCACGATCCGGACGTCTCGTCGTATGGTTCTTCCCAAGCCCGGCGGGTCTGGCACTTCCACTTCCTCGACATCTACGACCGCCACGAGGCGGACCACGGGCGCTGCTTCCCGCCCCAGGCAAACCTACCGAGCGAGCAGCGCCCGGGGCACGGGCACCACCGCCACCACGTCGTCGTTGCCGTTGCCTTCGGCAACAGGAGCGGCAACGGCAGCAACAACCACAACCGCAACGTCCTCCTCGTCGCCGACACGGAGCGCAGCAGCCAAGCACAAGACATCGATGGCAACGGCAACGGCAACGGCAAGAGCACGAGGAACAACAACAACAACAACAGCGGCTCGCTCGACCCACCTGGCGTCGCGAACGGCTCCCAGCCGTCCGGTGGGATCCTATTACGCCTCGTCGACGGCTCCGGTGCCCGCGGCCACACCCACACACGCATCGTCATTGTCGTCGTCATCGTCATCCGCGCCGGCACCCATCGCCGATGCGGGCGGCGAGGAAAGCGCCGACCACGACACCTGGGAGGACTGGGGATCCCCGGCACCCAAGGCTGCTCCGCACGCGTCGGCGGCAGCTGGTGCTGGTGCTACTACCAACGAGTGGTATTCCGCCCCCGCGACGTACACGAGCTCGGGATTCGGAACCCAGCCCGCGCAGCAGCAGCAACAACAACAACAACCAATGCAGCCCGGAAATGGGTTTTACCAGAGCCCCCAGACGCAGCAGGAACAACAACCCTTCCTCTCCGGTGCCATGGACTCGTCGGCTCCGAACCTGATACACACAGCCCCCGCCGCTGCCGCCAATCCGGCCTCGGGTTCGACCCCGTCCTTTTCCATGTTCCTGCCGTCGGCACCCATGCAAGACGCCGCCGGCGCCGACACCTCCATGGGAGGAATGGCGGACGCCTACGACAACAACTTCGATCCCTCGTTCGAGGGGGACGAGGCCCCGCTCCTCGAAGAACTCGGCATCAACGTCCAGCACATCCTCCTCAAAACGAAAACCGTCGTCGTTCCATTTTCCCGGTTCGGGGGCGACCAGATCGACCCGAAGGTCGTCTGCCAGGAGGCCGACCTGCCGGGACCCGTCGCCCTCTTGTTGCTGCTCGGTGGCGAGATGGTCCTGACGGGAAAGCTACAGTTCGGATTCATTTACGTATACGGATTGCTGGGATGCATGGCCATGACCCTCGTGACCAACCTCATCAGTCCCACGGAGGCCGTGAGCTTTTGGACCGTCACCAGCATCATGGGGTACTCCCTCCTGCCGGTCAACATTCTGGCACTCATCAAGATTTTCGTCATGGACCTCATTAACCTGCAGAAGCTCGGAAACTTTCTGGGGGCACTGACGGTCCTGTGGAGCACCCTGGCCAGCACGAGACTCTTGGAAATGGGGTGCGGCCTGCGGGATCAGCGGTACCTCATCATGTACCCGCTACTCTTGTTCTATTCGGCGTTTGTCATGATGACGATATTCTAACGCAGCGGAACGGAATGGAACGCAACGCAACGCAACGAAAATTATAATCGAAAGCAACACGACACGAAATGAAATGAAATGAAATGAGATGAAACAACCAGTGCGCTACTGTGCGTGCAAGTCTGGCAACAGGCTAATTACTCATACCGTGAACAGTAGTGCAGTGTAGTGCCGTGCAGTGCGGACAATCCCATGGAACGAAACGAAACGAAACGAAACGAAACGAAACGAAACAAACACTGCAGCAACTACCGCCACACACACACACACATCGGGAAACGAAACGATTGACGAGTATCGATTGACGATTGACGATTTTTTAAACTTCAGTAGAACACAATACAGTAGTAAGAAAGTATCGCACGCCCGTGTGCAGTGCAGTACAGTGCAGTGCAGTGCAGTGAAACCATTTTGTACAAGTAGTGGCAAAACGAACTGTGTTCCGACAGGTCCCGTACCGTATGGTATATACGTATACGTATACAAATGAATTAGGTCCGATCCGAGAATGGCGGGTGTAGGGCATAGTACGAGTAGGACGGACGGTGCATTCGTGTTTCTCTCGTTTTCTTTTCCAGGCTCCCTGCCGTACGTTTACCGTGCGTACCAGGCATTCCAGCCTGCCATCCAGCTGCAGTCGGTGCCTCGTTTCGTTTCGTTTCGATTCGAGATCCATATCGGAACAACCGGCGCGTCGCGGCTCTGCCCCGATTGGTTCTCCGGGGTGGGGATTCGCGGAGACCGAAACTTTTTGGTAGAGCACGAGCACAGCGGTGTCGTGTCGAATTGGATCGTGCCGAAAACCGATCGCTCTTTTCAATGGAGAAAACAAAACATGATAGGTGGTGCCAATCGAACCCGGAGTCCTAATTTGCACGATGAGATCGCTTCGTCGAACACATTCAACATTGCTAACAATCGGAAGGGGAATAACAACATCAATAATAATTGATGCCGACTTTCCAGCTTGGTACATACCCTGTATTGGTAGTAACGTACAAGCAAGACTTACTTGTATCATGATTATTTTGTTTGTTGGAATATTCTTTTGATCAATGATAATGCTTGAAGATGAATTACTCGTGCCCGCATCTGTATTCCAAAAATAGTCCGATACGATACGGTACAGTTATCTTATTTGTACCGTAATATTCGTACGGTATAGTATCGGTAGGGCTGGATCCATAGAAGATTGAATTGATTGTTGGACATCGAATCAAGTCGGAGTGAGACGGTTCACTTTCCTTACCGTATGACATGATGACAACATTGCTCGCTCGAAAAAAAACTATCGCCTAACGGAAGGTATCGCTTAAGTCAAGGATACATAGGATAGAATTGGCAACTCTTTCGCATGCCGCAGATTTGAGATTTGTGGCGAATAACGGTCACGTCCAAAGAATGTTCTAATATGATGTATGTAGGTAAGAATACCCCTACAAAAAATTATAATAGCAATATACCCCTTATTCATAACGGTAGTAGTACTGTAGGTGTTTTCTCCTAAGTAAAACTTAACCATCGAAAGTACCCGCGAAATTACGGAATCACAACATGCAAGTATGTACCGTACGGTACAGGAAATTCGCGGTACGAATACTTCAACGTACCGTTCGGACTTTACCACGCTGAAACCTCACCTCACCTAACCTCACCTAACCTCACCCCACCCCACCCGAACTAATCCCCTCACCCCCAACAGACCACGGTTCTCAGTACGGTACAATAATACTATCCCGGTACTCGTACTCGTACCTCTCAACCATTGCCAAACGACAACCAATTCCATGCTCAAGCCAATAGAGGTCAGACGCATGGTATCTTTTGAACAACGTCACAGGCCTCTAGTAGAGCTTTAGGAACGCCAAGGAGGGATACGATACGATACGATACGATACCTCGCAAAACGGCGTTGGGATTGTTCCCGAGACGAAAAACCAAACAGTAGTTGAGGGGTAACAAACAACAACAGGCGCACTGCCGTACCGGCACCACGGCAACTCCATTCGATTGTTTCTGCGCCGCAGCACGCACACATTCTCCGTCCGCCACGATGCCGTCTCTCTTTCAGAATGTAATCAAGAGCAGACGAAAGAAGAACAGACACAAATCAAGGAGTGTCAGTGGCACCCCCGTGCCGTTCAGCGGAATCAGTTCGAAAGACCACCAACAACAAGAACAAGAACAGCAGCAGCAACAACAACAACCACAACCACGACAGCAGCAGCGGCAACAACGGCAGCCACCGATGCTGGCGGATGCCAAAAAAGTTTCACCCTCCGATCATTACCATCACGAACACAACCACAGCCAATTGAATACAACAACGACACAAAAGAATCAGCCACAAGAACAAGGATTGCTGAGAGAATGGATCTACAACGACAATTTCAACGCAGAAACAACGCGAGATGCGACACGAAACAAGGGACGAACTTGTAGCATAGATTCGACGGGGCAATTCAATCCCTCTTTGCACCACAAACACAATCGGTTCAAATCATTCCGAAAAAAAACGATCAAAAAGAGTATTAGTAGTAGTAGCGGCAACAACGGTACACCGGATACCGTGGCTTCCACAGAGCGTTCCAAAACTCTCTTTGGGTTGACCGATCCGGTCCAACGAAAGCATCCGTGCGAAACGAGCAACGACTCGTCTTCGAGCGAGGACGAGAGGAAACCGACACCCATCAAAATCGATTTCGAACAACCGGACGTCGAGCCGAATGCTCGAACGACCGCTGCGCAATCCACCACCGAACCATTTCGAGAAGCCACCAACGATCCGTCCGAAGAAAGCAAAGAACCGCGGGGCGACCAACCGACGGTTCCGGTCCCAAATCCATCGAAGCGGATGAGTGCCACTCTGCACAAAGTACATAGTTCCAAGACGGTGATTATGAACGGAGACATTGTGGTTTGCAATTCGCACACGCATGCGCACGGTGGCAACAACAAGCACTCCTCGGCGAGCGACATTACCGTCACGTCTTCCGCCTCCTCGGTCAGCAAGGCAAAGGCCATGCGCCGAGAGTCCGGGCGGAATGCACGAGCCGCCGCGGCACTGGACGAGAAGGGAAACGAGCTGTTCGAACTGGGAAAATTCGACAAGGCCATGGCCTGCTATACAAAGGCCCTCAAGCTGAAACGACGCACCTTTGCCCACTTGATCGAGGACGCCGACGACGACGACATGGAAGACGATCTCATGGTCCGCAACAAGGACGGCGAAGCGGTCACGGATCCACAAGCTCTGGTCAGCATGGCAACTTCTATCAACAACATTGGATATTTGCGGCAACGATCGGGCGATGCAACCCCGGAAGAAACCATGGCGGCCTACAAGAAGAGTTTGAGAATCAAGCGGCGGATACTGGGGAACGATTCGCTCAGCGTGGGAAAGACACTCAACAATATTGGAAGCGTGCACTATCTGAAACGAGACATGGACCGAGCACTTCCGGCGTATCACGAAGCACTCGAAATCATGAAGGCAAACCTTGGAAAACACCATTCCGATGTGGCGACCGTCATGAGCAACATCGGGGATGTATATCTTGCTCAAGGAGACATGGAATCCTCGCTCAATTATTATCGAATGGCACTCGCCATACGATGGGAGGCCTTTGGGGGGAAGAGTCCGCGGGTGATTCGTCTCTTGGAAAAAATTTCCAACCTGGAGATGGGGGATGGCATGATGTTGGCCAAAATGAACAAGGCGAGTCAAAACGCACTAGCTTCCTGGGGGGACGACGTGGCCAGTGAGTTGATGGTTGGATCGGGATTCCAGGCCATTGACGACGAGCTGAAAGACTTGCAGGAACAGGTCCAACACGACATTGAAGAAGTGGATGAATTGGAAAGAAATGCAAAGGTAGAATTGCTCAAGGACAAAATTATCATTATTCGTGGTATGCGCGATGTTTGGAGCGGGGGGTCCGAGCTATTGGACAACGATTCCATCAGTGTGCTGACGGCTAGGAGTCGAATGAGCAACCGATGATGACACGACAACAAAACGAACACTAAAATTGTAATATGAGTACATTAGTTTTCTTAGTTTGATCTATTTGCATTATCTTCTAGCTTGCTTTTATAGCATCTGTCAGAAAGAGCTACAACCTCATCTCAACTAATGGGACTGGATTTAATACGAGTTTCAAGCACTGTAGTTACTTATGCTTAGAATTAGACAAGAAACCCGAGCTGCCAAATTCAGTCTTCCCATTTCATTGAAACATTGCAGGGGCGAAATGGCTGAAGTCGGATCATCGTTTATTCGCTCACGAGTGCCAACGAGAGAAGAACCCGGTGAAGACTCTCGTATTGAGTCGAACAGAGAGTGTCTAAGCTAAGGGTTTCAATCGTGTTGTGTAGCGCATTGCCTCTCTTGGCTTCCGCCAAAAACTCTTGCCACTCCTTCTGTTGAAGCAAAGGATGCCGGGAATCCGCCCTCAATTCGTCTACGATTTTGGAAAGCAACACGAGGGAGTCGTTGTCGATCAAATCGCGAAGAGCCCTTTTTTCGGCACGCATCAACATATTGTCGGAGTCGTTCTCTAGTTTTGTCGATTCCTGTCTTTCACTTGGTTTGGAAGGCGCAATAAGACCACAGCTATAGACATCGACAATGCCACCGGGCCAAGCATAGATTAGTACTGGCAAAAGGACTCTGTCTACCACAAGGTTGCCGGCCGTAAACGATTGGACGTAAACATCCGAGAAATCCAATTCCATGTCGTGTGGGAAGGGTATTGTCGCAATCGAATGGTGGTTGTCGCCTGCGGCAGGAATCATGTAGCAGGTTCCTCCCCGCAGGCACGCCACCAAATATGTGGAGGAAGTTCCCGTTCGCATCTTTCGCGTCCAGTTGCCCGCTACCAATCGCCGGATACGACAGAAGAACCTGCTGGTCACAATTCGCAACCCCTGGAACACCAAATTCGTCACTACTGCCACCCGACAACAACGCAATGCTGCCATCGGGGAACGCGACTCCCACAGACCCCGTTTTCAAATGGCACGCGGCATCCGCCCCGTGGCTCTCCAGAACGGGAACGCGCTTCGGCAGCCGATAATCCTTCGACGGTGGTAGTAAGTTCGTGGCGTCCATCACTTCCGCTCCTCGAGAGGGCGGAAGCGCGTAATTTTGCAACTCCATTTCTGCATCGCCGGTCGAAGAATCGGTTGTTCTTCGGGTCCCGTTTGTTATCCGCTCCAAGTCCAATATTTTCAGCATGGATGAAGTCGGCGGCTGCTTCCGTTTTTCTGCGTTCCTTGTGCTGATGGCGACTACTGCAATCAAGAAGTGTTCCTTTGCCGTGCCGGAAGCTTTGCTATTTTTGTTTGGCGAGGTTTTTGCTTTCGCATAGCCAACCGTGCTGCTGGAGCCTTCCGGAAGCGCCTCCTTTGGCAGCTCGGTGTCTCGAGCCAAAAACGACAAGGTCCGAATGGAATCGTGCAGATATCCTTCCCACTGCAAGGAAAAATCCTTTTTGGGGATCGTGGGCCTTCGCTGGTGTGCTCCCCAGTGGCCGCTGGGTTTGGTGCGAGGAGAAAGAGTATGGAGCACGTTCCATGCTTCGATGTGCCCCGTTTTGTATCCCACGCAAATCGTATCCGTTTCGGTGCCCCCTCCGCAGTGCAGTGTGGCCATGCACGTTGCCCCGAGTGATTCGCTGACCCAGTGGTGTATGAGAGAGAACTCGGGCGGTCGACGCGACGCACCATCCGCGGCAGCAGCAGCAGCAGCAGCAGCCGATTCGCCAACACTGCCATCCGACGCACTCTGCTTCGCGCTTTGCAGATCAGAATGCGGAGTGCTGGTGCCGATGCCGATGCCGACACTACTCGTAGCAGCAGACGCCGAAACATCGATCGCAATTTTCACTTGAAAGATACAACTTTCCATGGACAATGCATACAATATGCTCGTCTCTTCGTGAAAGGAGAGTTGTATGATTTTGTCGTTCCACTCCGGAGCCGGCGTTTCCGCATCCGAACACAGCGAGAATTCAGCTAGAGGCGCAGTAGCCGTCGTGTCAATCCTTCGCTGGATCGATTGGTCGAAGGAATCCTCGGTGTCAAAGGTGCCAAACACCACGAGGTTCATCCCCGAGGCCACCAAAATATAGCGGCGGTACAAGACGATCGGGGCGCAAACCATGCTCCCGGCGTCCGAGTAATTGCTCGCCGGACGCTCGTCGTGCTCCTGCGAACCGGGGGATTCCTTGTGGCAATCCAGCGAGAACAATCGCTGCGATGTTTTCCAGTGGCATCCCCGGTGACCACAACCGAGGGATGCAACTTCCGGTGGGTGATCCCAACCACTCTCGTAATAGGCTGGGTCCGTGAGTTGTGCACGGGTCATGATGGTCCGCGGTTCCGTTTCACGTCGGTGTACAGTCTTGTCATTCGTCCTTGCCGTTGCAAACAAATAAATACTTCGTAATCACTAAGGTCGTACCGTACGATGATTGTTGTACCTAAGATTACTCCATCATCGTTGCTCGTCAGAGGAAGCAACAAGATACTACCGGTAAGATAAGGGCATCCACTTGACTTAAGTCGTTTTTTAGGCAGTCAGTCAGACGTGCAAGCCTCACGTCGCACTAAGATCGCGCGAGACAAAAAACAAAACAAAAAAATAATCCACGACTGTTCTTGCAACGAAACTAGGATACTGTACTACGTTCGTACCGTTAGGTTACAATACACGTACAATACACTACACACTACACTACTACCGGTACCGGTACAATAATACTCCGGGGGGTAATAGAGTACAATAGTACAGCTCCTCCTGAATCGAGTCGAATGGATTTCAAGGTTTCAAATAATAATCAAATGGATCAGCTTCACAGATCATTCATAGTCAATAATCCTATTAGACAGTACCTCTGCTGGGCAAATGGTGAGTCGATCTGTGGACATCCAATGGAGCCTATAATGCGATACAACACCAGTGGGGGGTTTGCTAAACGGATGGCAAAAACGCCGAATGAGAACCGGAAATACCGAAACAATGGGGTAAATGCACGAACTCATCCTTGGCGAGTACGGTAGCAACCGAGTCGTCTTCCGATGAAAGTTTGCTACGTGTAGCAACGATTGCCCGAACAAAAAATGATTTGCCACACTTTGTCAATATACCAGGAATGAGTAAACCGACCCGTTGCACGAACTAAGTCTCTCGGACTGGTTTTTTTAGCTCCTAGTTTCGATCCACATTGTGACCTGATTACCAAATCTATTCCGAAGGGAAATGTTTGTATTTTTTGTCGATTCGGTTCCATCATCGCATTGCTCCTAGCAATCCCTTCGCAATCTCAAACGGTATGTTCCGATAGCTCGGAACAGCAATGGCGAGCATCAGAAGAATACCATAGAGCCACTTCAACGGAATCCGACCGGTCTCGCTGGGCATGATGCCGAATCCCATGGCGCGCCGATAGCTCTGGGACGCCGGGTCGTACCCGACGCTGTTCTTCCGTCGCATCGAGTAACTCTTGCTGTACCGGGGTCCGAACAGGATCCCGACCATCGCTCCGCCGAGGAATCCACCGACGTTTGCGGCCTTGCTAACGTTGTCCATTCCCATGGCCAGGGCGATCATGACCGCGATGCCCCGAGCGAGCTGACCCGACGCCCCACCCGTGCCGGTCCGACCGGGATTCGCCCTGGCCATCCGGGACAGGCAGACAAACAGCAGGCCGTACAATCCACAGATCCCGCCATTGGATCCGAAGTACAGGTTGGGATCGAAGCGGCGATCGCTGGTGTTCAAGAGGTGCGCAATGTTCCCGGTCGCGGTGCTCACCCAAAAGCACGTCAGGTACAACGGGCCTCCCAGACCCGTTGCCAGCCACGACGGCTGGCGCGCTAGCACACCAATGTCGACGAGGAGATGGGGAAGACTGTTGTGGAACAATCCGGACGTTATGTATCGATACGAATGTCGGGCACTGGAAAACACCGCCGAAAAGCCAAACGCAGATGTTAGTGGTCCGCCGACAATGGCCGATCCCCATATCGAATCGAGAATGATTTCCGGCGCGTGAGTGGTCCAGTAGGACGGGAATTTTCGGTAGCAGGATAGAACCGTGGTCAGGATTTGGTACCCATACAGGAGCACCAGGAACGCAATCAGTGCGGTTTTTGCTGGGCTCATGGCCGAGGTGTCCACCATCAAGCGACGCCTCGAAAAATTCCGTCGCATGCGGCTGGTCCAGCGGATGTCGTCGCCGTCCCATTGGTCGTTGCTCATTGGTAGGAACGATGTGCAAATTGATTCCTGCGAAAGACACGGTTGTCTTTTGAGGGAGCGACTATTGGTGTGTGATGATGATGGTTGGCGATGGCTCTGCGGTTGCAACGTATTCCGGATTCGCATGTTTCGCTGGAAGCGTGTCGCTCGAGCCATCTCGAAACCACTGTCACTCAACGAATGAAACGCATCGACGTTTGCCCCTGCTATCACGAGGAGAACGACAAAATTCCGGAAAATACGATTCGATCCCATTGCGTGTCTTGCGACTCGTGTTTTTGATGTTGTGTTCTCTTCTATCTCGTTGGTACGATTAGTTGTTGGAGTTGTTTTGTTTTCAAACAACATTGGTGTCCCTGGCCCTGCCGAATGCGTGCAAGGATTGTTGATCGTTGATGATGGTTGACCGTTAATAGCACGTTCACGTTGATTTTGATCTTACTGAGAGTTGAGAATGGATCTTCTTGGTTGATGCCCGATGCCCGATGCGGTTCGTACCGTACGTAACATATGATTTGTATGCATGCGAGATACATAGTATGATGAAATGTATCGTTCGTATCGGTACACTTCTGTATGTTTGATCCTAGCTCCCAGTTCCCAGTACGAGGTACGAGTACGAGTGCCGTAGCTCGTGGATGGAAACCAGATTTTGCAATACGGTACTGTAAAAATATGAAGTACGAGTACTCGTGCTTCGTACGAAGTATTTAGGTAGAAGTAGTAATCAATACTTCTAATGATGCAGGTAAGATTGGCCAGGAGCCAGAACCCTTGACCCCTGAGATTAACCTCACGATAAAAAGCACCCCAATGAAAAATCATGGTGATGAGAATCAAAACGAGAAGAATCACTGTCAATGGAGCTCAATTGGATAGGAGATAGGAAACTGCTGCAATCACCACCACGTCGGAATTTTTATTATTGTGCAGTCCTATCTGTTTGAAAAAAGTGAGCATAAAATAGTAAAGTAATGCATGCATACTACACAAATAAATGTAATGTAACGGATGTTTACCATTATATATTTTCATAACTGACAGGCACTACAAGTAGTATTCAATCCAAACGCTGGCATCTCTGAGAGAGTATTGTTTGTGTAAAGTTTTGATTCTTGCCCAGCATAGAATTGCATACCGTGATGTTTGTTTCAAAGGGTTGTTGTTGTTGTTGTTGTTGTTTCCGTGATACGGATCCATCACTGGACGTCTGTCGGTTGGAGTGGATCGAGAGGTTGTTGAATTAAAGAGGGAAAATGCAGTTCGTAGGGTAGTATGTGATTCGCAGAATGTGGTTTGTCGAACGACCGTGGCCCGGGATGGGATTGGATGGGACACGTCCATTCACAACTGAGCTTAAATAATAATAATATCCATCTCTATTCTACGGATCCACCATCACATCGCATCCAACCATTCTACTTTTTCCCGTACGTCGACTTGAGCGTGGGAATGGGCTTTCTCTTGGCTCCCCGGAGCTCCATCTGTTCCTTGAATTTCTTCACGTCGCAGATTCCCGGGAAAAAGTGGGGCTGTCCGTTCCCGTAGCTGTCAAAGGCGGCAAACCACCGGTTCCACTTGTACTCGGGGGTCTCGGTCTCCTTGAAGTAGCAGATCACGGGAAAGTCTTCCGAGGGGAAAAAGCCGTAGTTGATAATGGTGTCGTACTTCCAGCGGTTGGGGGTTCCCGACACGTAATTGTCGGGCTTTTTGACCAGTTCCGCTCGGCCGTTCTCGTAATCGAGGCGGGGGCCGCGGACGTTGTAGAACTCGAAGGAGTCCTTTTCGAACACACAGCGGACGCGAGATGTCTGGACCCACAGCAGGGTGGCAAAGAGAATGTGAAAGCCGCCCCCAAAGATTCCGACCAGCGATGGGCTGCCGTCGGCCATGTAGGCTGGAACAAAAAGCAATCATAGACATGTAGCGATTGGACATAAAAAGAGAAGCAAGGAAATGAGCACGAGTCATTCGGTGAGTAAGGCAGTGAGGGGACACGACACGACAAATGACACAACAAATGACACAACAAATGACACAACATGAAACACACAAGTCTACCAACACCGGCAAGCAGTGATGCGATGTGATGCGATGCAACATCACTCGAATGGGCAACGGACAACAAATGTGACGCGACGCAACGCAACGCGACGCATTGTAACGTACAGGGATGGTACATCATGATGAGGGGCCCGAGAAGACCCAGAGCCCACGTCAGGGCAAAGCTGGGTGGCACCACAACGTCCTTCATCATCATTCGGTTCAGCCTCGAAAACTTGGGGTCGGCGACCGGAGTGGTGGTTTCGTGAACGTGCAAGGGCTTGGTGGACCAGCTGTCCATGTCGCGATCGTCGCGTGGCATCGAAACCACGTTCAAGGTCGTAGTCGAGGTCGAAGTGGCAACCGCTGTGCGGCTGCTGGTTGACACGGGGGCAAAGGCCAGCACACTGCCCGTGCAAAAGGAAGACAGGAGGAGAGCAAGTTTCATTCTTGTCAATGAGAACATCGATGGATGTATAGTATTCAATGTGGTATTCGAGAACGAGAAGAGAAAGAGAGTGGTGGAGAAGAAACCAATAGTTGTTGCAACCGATGGAAAAGGAAGGCTCTGTTGGGAGAAAACAAGATAATGGCAATTGTCAATTGTGTCCGAGAACCCCAATTTCACAAGTTGTTGCACAGTTGTTTCCGGTTGATGCTCGGATCCTGCGGTCTTTGTGCCTGCTATTCCTCGGTGGGTCAAAAGCGTTCTGTTCTACGAATGAATCAATCGTTCACATGATTACCGTTTCTTCCATGCGTTCGTTCCAGCAGGGGGAGATCGTTGTCGCAAACTAGCAGTAGAAGAACATACTCCGTGACCTCATTTTTCCATCAAGGAAGGGCATTTGTGTTCCAGTGGCAGGAGAAGATTTCGTGTGGTGCAGATGACAAAATCATGGTTGCTCACTTAAGAATGTTTTGTTTTCAAGACGTCATTTACATTTTTTCGATGAACAGATCTTCAAACCGTTTGTTCTTTGCTTCTCACGGATGATGCAATTAAGAGACGAAAAGAGAAGCACTACGGAGTATCAATTACGGTTTTTACGTATTCGTCGACCCTAAATAGGTACTTTGTATGAAGTACGAAGTACAAGTATGTATTACGGGTACCAGTAAGATACTTACTAGTACGAGGTATTGGACTATTTTTTTGTAATTCCATAATATTCGTACCACATACTGTACAATTACCGTAAACGTTTCGGTACGCGTACGAACCTACCGTATTTACGGATCAAACAATCAAACAGAAGGTAATTGTACTACTTCGTATATGGTATGAAGTACGTACGAGTAGTAAGACTTAATCTTAGGACGATGCCTCCATAATCTGCACGAACTCATAATCTTACCGAACGATTATGGCGTAGTCGCGTGAAAAACAAAATTCCTGTCATCGTTGGAGCAACTACGGGTACATACCCTTGATGCAGCTGTTAGGCACAGACCGATTAGATATGTATCTTAAAAGCAATCCCAGCGGATTAAATCGGACAGAAGAGTAATCTGAATTAATTACACGCATGAACTTTTCACCCGATGATTTTAATCGAAACGCAAGCGCTCTGGTTTCTGCTCTGCAATCGACCGTTGGAACGGAAGGGGATGATGGTGAAGGAGCCGGGGCATGTTCCGACAACAACGACGCCGGTTCGTTTGTCCTGACGGATTGGGAATTGCGTCACGACAACAACGGATGGAACACGGTGTCGTACCTAGCACATCCTCCCGTGATAATTTCCACGAGGGTTTCTGCATCACCTTTGGTCGAGCGGGAAGACGACGTCACTCGGACTGCCGAACGAGCGACCGGCGGCGGCGACGACGACAACTACAACTACGACGATCTCGAGGAGGAAGGCATCATACTCGATGACCAATGCTACGCAGAGGAAACCATCCCCGAGAACGACACGAAAGGCGATGAGCAGATGGTTCGGGTGGATACACAGTGGAGCTTTAACATTATCTACAGCAGTACCTATCAAGCTCCCGTCCTCTACTTCCGCGTGCAAGACGCGGATGGGAACCCGGTCGGAAGGCAGCGACTCCTACAATTGCTCGACTGCGAACACCGAAGGTCGAAATATACCGCCAGCAACGACTTTCCCACGGACGCATGGGAGTTTGTCTCCCAAGAAGAGAACCCGGTGACCGGTCTGTCGTCCTTTTTTCTTCACCCCTGCCAATCGGCCCAACGATTGCAATTCCTCACAATAGCCGCTATCGATCCTGGACCAACGTCGACCGTCGATGCTGGCTTTACAAAAAAATCTATTCTGTGGTCCTGGATGTCAATGATCCTGCCCGCAGTCGGCCATCCTATCCCCCCCGATTACTTTCGGTCCATTCAAAACCGCATCGCACGCTTGCTATGAATCCTGTTCTGCCCCATTGTTACGTTACGGAGATACCGAAAGCAGCTTGGAGGTCTCGTGAACCGGTTCGATTTCGATCGCTTCCTTGGAAGACTTGTCTCGAATATCCGCATCGGATCCCAACGACACTTTGGTAGTGTATCCATATCCGAGGACACCGCCGGACACAATGATCAAAGAACAAAACTTCGCCATCGAAAAACACATTTCTGATCCTCCGATGTTGTTGCAATAGAAAATATCGGTGATGACGAACACCAAAACGGCCTGTAAGCCTTTCATAACCCCGGCACTGGTAGCACCGAGAGGGAAATGTAGCAGGGTGTGAAAGTATGTGTAGGAGTGCACCACGTTGGACATCCCAAATGCACCGAGAAGAACCAAAGCGTACCACAAACTCGTTCCAGATTTTTGCATGGGCACAGTGATTTCGCTCGAATGCGGCACGGTGTATACCAACTGCCACAGCAAAAACATTCCCCCGGCAAACCCTCCCTGGACCAAATTGTTCTGAACAGCCGTCACCTTCTCGTCACCAACGGTCATGACGGCCTCGCACATCACGTAAGTCAATCCATGCATTGCAGATCCAAGGAAAATATACATGCTTCCTGTTACTACATTTCTCCCCATGTTGGAAGAATCTAATGCGGTGATCGCCAAGCCACCGAACACGATAAACACAGTCATCCATTGCCAAATGTTCATCTTTCGTCCCAAAAGAATTTGCGAAAAGATTGCGGTCCATATCGTCACAGATGAATAAATTATAGCAAATATCGTAGGGCCAGACATTGTGGCCCCCGTGTAATTCAGTGTCATGGATCCAATATCCCATAAAGCACATCTGAGATGCAATGGGATGCAATGAGATGCGATCGATTGCAGGGTACGCGAACAGACAGCAAACAAAGAAATGGGGGAATTTAATGTGACGTTAGAAGCAATGCACAGATTACTCCGAAAATGAACGATGCAGTAGAGCTACTCACCCGCATGCTTTGTAAATAGTGTGCCGATGAGGCCACTTTTGTTCTCTTGGATCATTTAGAACGACAAAGAATAGATAAATCGACGGTAAAATGTAAAACGGAACCATGTACAGTTGGCAAACGGGATCGGCAAGCCCCTGATAGCATTCCATGAAAGTATCAGTGAAGTAAGAATGAAGTAGAATCAGAACAAAGACAACGTATATTTCGGTCGTAAGAGATAACTACTCTAAAAATTTGTACTTTCAATCATTCATCACACTTCGGAAATAACATCGAAACGAAAAAGAGCTTACCGCCGCTTTGATTAGTGTCACAATTAGAGGTTGGCAACATCCGGATAAAACATAGAGTGCGGCGTTGGAAAGCGTTCGAGGGGAGATATGCTTTGGTTGGTCTATGGAGGCCATCTTGTGTTCCTTTCTGGCGGACCTGTTTTTGGCACTGCTCAGGTTCGATGACACGCTGCATCCACAAAACAAAACAAATTACATAAAATAGGGGATTCGCAACTTGTGAGACGAAACATTTAGAATTGTTATTGCTGGACTGAAATACAATTGCTCTAGCATCTCTGCCGTAGTAGAGGAGGTAACGACAATACTTTTGTTCGGGTAGCAACCAGAACGACACACTGAATCGAAACGATTAATTTGAAATGTCTTACGGAAGGTGTAGATGATCGTCAGCTATGTGATGTTTTCTTTGGTGCATGCCTTTTTAATTGAAAATAATGTTTCTGTTGCTGCGAAGTATATTGTTATGTCTGTGGTGTCTCGGTCTCTTTCGTCTAGAGCAGCGCCGAGGTGTACCGGTACCACTGGTGCACTAATTGGGGGATTTCAGAAAGTTTGTCATCAAGACGTTACCTCTGAACTTTGGACCGATGTTCATGACAGTTTACGTGACGCGTGACGCCGAAACTAACATCAACAGACGAAGAGAAAAGGGGAACAAAAAAATCGCTCACTTGTTAAACATTAGACGTTCACTTCTAATCTTAATAAATTTGTTTAAAATTATTATTTTCTCGTGGCTCCCTAAATAAATACGAGTACTGGTACCCGTAACAGTACGAAGGATGACGGTACTACGAAGTACGAAGTACGAGTACGGTACTTCGTATTGCTTATTTGTCATTTTTTGTACGAAGTACCATATTTCAATTATTGATCGTCACCACCCCCTTAATTATAAGGTTCGATTCACAGTGATGCATGATAGCAGTTGTATGGTATTCTACAAATCAATTTCGGATCTTAAAAACACTTTTTCGTTATTATTGTTTATTTTTTAGTTAGCCCATTCCACGTATCAATTTGATGTTCGGCAAGATTACAGGTACGAGTACGAGTACGGGAACGATGTAAGGTATTAATGAGCGTGCAAAGAAATAACGTAAGGCAGGACCCAGAAATCAATTCGTAGGAATGAGATACCGTACCGGTACAAGTAATTACCGATACGACTGCTGCGATGGAAGAATTTGCATACCGGTACAACCGGTGTCAGTTCGCAATACATCAAAGCTTAAACATTCAGCGATAGAAAACATTTGATACAGAATATTCTGATTTGGAATCAATTTGTTGGAAATTCGAAGACAGAATTTTCGGGATTTTCATTAATTGATGGCGCGTGTTGAATCACATGGGGGACGAAAAAAGAAGTAGCCTTGAGTCTGACCAAGGAGGTGCCGAAAACAGTAAGGAAGAATACTCGGTCCGGTGTCACTGTGGAGAAGTACGGGGGAGATTCAAAGCAAATAAGGAGCATATCATAGCTTGGGATTGCAATTGCTCCGACTGCTCCATGCGTGGAAATGTGCACATCATTATTCCGGAACAAGACTTCGGGATGGATATGCAAGAAAACAAATCCTATCAAGCCGTAACGATAGAGTATCTTTGGGGAACCAAAACAGCAAAAAGAAGGTTTTGTAGGAAATGTGGAATTTTGCCATGGTACAGGCCTCGATCCAACCCAGATGGATATGCTATAACTCTTAAATGTATCAACTGGGGAGAAGACGAAGCAAAGAAACCCAAGATCGAAATCAAAACATTTGATGGACAAAATTGGGAAGAACAATTTGCAAACTCTGACATTTCCAAGCAATCAAAATGTGCAAGAAATTGGTAAAGGGTTGGAAGTTTCAGGATTGGTTGCGTGACAATCAACAAGGGAACTTTGAACTATCCGAAAAAATGACAAAACAAGCGGTACACCTACACGTATGGTGTTATATTCTAGTGAAATAGAAGTAATATGCTTGGCAACAGGCTTTTATTTTTCAATTTCAAGAAAATTCTTTCGGCCCTTCACTTTTGTGAACGTATTTGCTGTATTGAATAGTTTACTTGACTGGTTAGGTGCTAACAATATGAAACTCTTTTCGAGAGAACATGTTATTGCAAAGACTTTTCTTCCAATCTAGCATTAAATGGTTAAGAAGCTTCGCGCCGACACTCGGAAGGCGGTCAACTTCTGCGTAAATCTATCTCTGTTGGCGCTGTCCAAACTTCGATTGACGTCCGCAAGCAACTTGTTCAAGATTTCGTTCAACTTAGCTTGATTTTCGCTCGATTGCGTACTCAGTAGATGATTCTTGTATTCTTGGAAACTAGACTCACTTGCTAGCATTAGACTTAGCATAGGACGCATTACAGCCCAGTGGTTGGAGGGTGGACCAAACAATAGAAGGTTGAATAGCGTCATTGTGAAGCCAGACAAAAGGTTGGGCTGGGCAGCAAGGTGCTAAATGACAGAGGAAAATAGAGGGAAAAGAAGGAGGAGAAAGGAAAAGAAATGAGTTTCGATACAATTGACCCTTTTCGCAAACGAAAATAGTATTTCTTCATTCAGCACCGATTCGATTTCACTCACATTGTTTATGTTGTGCATTTCCACCTTGTCCTTTCCTTGATTGTTGAAGTAATACGTTGTCAAATGGTCGATTGTATTTGCACAGAATGAAGCAATAGTTTGGTCACTCAACTGAAGGCCTTCATGAACAGTTGTCATGATTTGCAAGAAGATGTTCGTGTCCAAGGCAAATACCCTTTTTTTGTGGCTACGGAAAAGGATTTCGATGAAGCTGTAATAAGCTTTGCTCAGCTTCGGATAAGCATTTATGTCATCTAATGGCACGGAGAGAGCCATGTTGAGCGCAACATCCAGCGCATTTTGCAACGCCATATCATTGTAAAGTTCAAAGACTCCAAAACAGACATAATTTCCTCCCAATGCTGAATTGAGAACATGCAGGGATAATGCAAGTCCTTTGTAGCGTTTTTTGTAGATTTCGGGATCACCTTTCGACGGCGGTGGCGTCGCCATAAGTCGCCGCCCATAGGCACATACGACATCACTAGTGTATCGGAATAGAAGGATACCGTTCGGGCTACTCTGGTCGAAGTTCACTCGATTCGCCTTGTTGTGACAGAACTCGTGCAAGAAGCGGAGTAAACTAATCATAACATCCGTTTGATCGAACCATACATCCGCGACCTTTGAGCAAAGAGGAAGGTGCTGCGGATGCAAAATATCGAAGAGAGCACTGTATGTTTTGCGGTTGTGCAAGCTGGCGGCAATTCCACGCAAATCCCTGAAGACACCAATTAATGGTGATCTGCAGTTTTCGCTTCTCAAGTCAGTCGGTGAAAGGGTTCCCAGTCTCCCTAGAACATTTATGATGGGATCCAAAAATTGGTCAAAAGTGAGGCCGAGTTTGTCTTCTCCGTTTGGTGACAAGAGCAAGCGTGTCAACGTCGCATGGAAGGTAGTTCTTTGTCTGACATTTCCTGGTTGGGATAGAAATGGAAAGTGATCGCTGGTATGGTTCTTGGCTAGGAAACGAACCGTTTCGAGGGTCAACAAGAGTTTGGAACTACTGTACCCTCCGGCCATATCGTGAAAGAGATCCAATGTCTTGCTCACAATCTCTTGATCCTCTGGCCAATATTTGAGATTGTTTCCCATTTTCGTCACAATAATGTTTGCTACAACCGTGTGATCGCCCATGCCCAGCTGCTCAAACATTCGCAAGTAGACTTTTTGCTTTGTTGAGGGTGCCCCCGAATCCAACTTTGCAACAATCATTCCTACTGACAAAGAATCTCCGCCCAGTGTATTTACGCCAGAAGCGTTGTTTCCAGACATTTGATCCCACATGAACATGTATACTCGTCTGAAGTTTCCAAAGTAAAACAGTAATGCTTGCTCCAACTGCGGTTCTGCCCTACCTGCACCATTTGATGATGTTAGACGATAATCCATACCTTGGGCCAACTGCAAGGTGCGTCGACTCAGGCTCGCATCGATTGCTTCTTCACCCTCCCCCATATGAGCAGAAGACCAAGAATGGCCACCAACAATGGCTCCGACCATGTAGGTCAACCAAGTCAATTGCCCCTCGATAACTGCCATGGATTGCTGGACGTCATTTGGAGCCGATGAGGTTGGGTTGTTACCCAAACGACCTGTTATGTCCCGGTACCGAGCAAGGAGAGGGTCAAATTTGGCCAAAATCATTTGAGCAACAGGGGCATACTGGAAGCGACATATGACAGGCAATCGATCCATTTGCTCTCTAAGTGATCCGTCATCATCTAGTGGATTTTCCAGAGCACCGTCGCTTCTCAATACTGCTTCAACCGATCCAAGCATGCTTTCGATGTAGGTTTCAACCACGAGCAGGACCTGCTTTTCCAAATGCTGAACATGTCCCTGGGCTCCTGTCTCTGGTCTGACGTAGGGTACAGCAGCTACCAATCTACCCCAAAGCGATAACAGGTAGTGTATCGAGTTTGTGGAGTACTGCCAATTTTGGATGGATTGCACGGTGAACGACGCAGCAAGTCCCAACCATTCCATGTACCCTTCCGTTTTGACCAATTCTGATAGCTGATAGTTTGCCTTCAACCGGCCGAGAAGACGGCAGAACTGGTGGTAGTTATCCTGATGTTGCAATCCTGTTTTGTTTGATAACATTTCCCTAATTCCAGTGATTAAACGGCCCAAGAACGCTGCCCTGTCTTTATCGGTTGGAAAGAGCGAACGCCGTACCGATGCAAGCAATATGATTGCCTCCATTGCTTTGCTAGATCGTGGCGGCGTGGTTTTGGCATAGAAATCGAAAAATAAGTCAGTGGTTGCCGAGTCTTGTAGCAGGGCTCGCCATGAGGTTGGTGCTTGAATTGTCCCAACATCTTCCGTCGACTCGTCCGGATTCGTTCCGATAAAATCAAACGATAGACACCGGACGGTGAGAGCGAGGGCGTGTTCTCCAAGAATTTTCTCCTGCTGCGCATCCGCACCTACGTTTAGTGGGAATAGGTCAAAAAATGAAAAGCGAAAGCAAAATACACAGTGAATTGTGTAAGGGTCCCATCGTGATCATTTGAAACAGAACTTTTTGGTACAACTTGCATCCATTGTCAACCGATCTTCGTTCATCGTTTTTCAACGAATCACTTTCCATCTTTCTAAAAAGAAATTTTTTATTTATCGTTGCTTTGCGAAGAATAATGCACTTACTGATTGCTCTGGTCTGCAGCTGCTTTAGCGTCGTCAAACCTAGTTGAAACACCTTCAGGAGACAAACATCTCGAAAGCTCACAGATGTCTTTCGGTGTTGTGTCAACGTTCGTCCGGAAGTGGGAATATTCAGCTCGTCGACAAGTTGATTGAGAATCTTGAGACCGAGTATACAGTGTTCGATCGTTGCCTGCAAAAACTTTGTCACGTCGTCAGCCAATTCTCGATGCACGGGATCGTCGAACCATCCGAGTTTGGTGATGCGACAGACTAATTTGATCAAACTAACCACCACGAAGTTTTCCAGCTGGGGGCCGTTGTTGGCCAAATACGTGAGGACATAGTTGCGAATGTCGATGCGTTGGGGAATGGTAAAGGAATTCCAGTGCGTCGTGATGAGTTCGGTCAACGAATTGGTGGCAACGAGTCGTGCGTATTGCGATTGCGTATTTTCGAGAATGTATTGACATTGCGGGATAAAATCGGCCGACGACTGCAAGCTCATCAGACGCTGTTGCGCTTCGTGTCGATTGATTTGTTCCCCGCTCTCGCCAGAAGTGGGAACACCCGTGTATAGAGTTTCGCAGAGAGCTTCTACTTGTTTCAGTTGTGCGGGCTCCATTGTTGTGTTTCGTTTACAAATGAGTTAAAAAGGCGATTGTGTGGAAAGAAACCAAAGGCAAGATCTGCTGCCTACCAGGTGGCTCTGGGAATACTATAGCGAGCAAGCTATGTATGACTGGCTTATACGCCGTCCACAAAATAGTCAGAAAAAATCGACTTATTTATTCCAATAGATTGGTGGATAGCGATGGTCCTCCGATTTGATCGGCTTCAGAGCTGGACTGCGTTTGGATTTTGTTTTTCCACACGGTGGACACGTTCTTGAATTGCAACAAGAAAGACTTGGTTACTGCGATGGTTTTGTTTTGTTACTGTGACAGAATTAAAGTTGGGGCGAGCCAATGCAATGAATGTCATCGCAATACTGTGGCTGCGAAGTAACTGGCTTACCTGGGCGCGGAGACTCGAGAGGTGATGGACGATTCTGGAGCCCCGGAAGCGTGAGGTGTACGGTATCCTCAATGCTCCAGCCCCCGATGCGAGACGCTGCTTTTCGATAATTTTTTTACGCACGATACGCGCACTACGAAACGTCCAGCAGTACGAGTAACTACCGGTACGACGAGTACGATAACTAACTAACCTGGAAATAAAAACCATACGGTAAGAGTCTAAATTAGTAATACGACTACCAGTACGAACATTGCTCGTACGGTTACGACTAAAAGAAACGAATAGAAGAAAAAGGAGACTGACTACGCGGTACGATACGCGCGCCTTCGAAGACTCCCCTTCTAAAACAAAATTTTAAAAACTCAACGAAACGGATCCGAACTAGATGATTCAGAGAGATTGCGCGGACAGACCGTGCGATTCATGATACCGGTAAGTTACCCGCTACAACACAAACGGCAAGGAATCTCATACGGTACGGTACGTACGGTACTACCTATCCCGTCTTTAGGATTCAGAAAATCTAATACCGTACCCCGCAAGAACCAGTCAAAATGTCCCGTTCTGAATCTCATACCTACATATGCCAGGACAGGGTATGAGATTTGGAATAGAATATAGCAGGGTATGAGATTCAAAACAGACATCTTAACCGGTTCTGATGGAGTATGAGATTTTCTGAATCCTAAAGACAGGGTATGAGATTCCTCGCCCAACACAAACAGGTTAGTACGGTATTTGCAGGAATCATTGTATGTTGTCAAAAATGATGCCAAAAACATCATAAAACTGTCTTACATATTGAATACTGCTGTAGCATAGTAGTAACATCAATTATTACATAGCAACCTTCAATGCAATAAATTGCTTCAAGAAGAAGCAAGTCCTGCTGATCATATTTTCTTGATTGTTCTTTTTGTTCTGCTGTCCTCATTTCCAAGTGGTGATTCTTCTCTACTACTTAATCTATGTATGTGTGGAAAATGCTGCTGAGGGAATTGGGATGGAACATTGGTGTCAGAATCATCCAATATCCTACAAAAATATACTAGATTCTGCTTAATTTGAGAAGCCTGTCAGATCATAGATGAATGTTTCCAAAAGACTTTGGATGACACAAGGTGCTTTTGTGGTCATCTTTTTTGATGAGGCATCCAGATTGGAGCACAGGCACCTGACATGCCAAAGCACTGCATTCAAACATGGCACTTGATTAGTTGCATTTTTTTTCCCTCTTTCCAGGCACTCTTTGCCGCTTTCCAAGAACAAGCACTGTTTGCCCCTTTCAGGGAACAGGGCAAAATATTTACCATCTAATATTTGAAGAAGTGGTACTGAAGAAGGAGGATTGTGTCCATTTCCCTGACTTGACAAAGTATTTGCAAGTATCCTTGCGAAGTAGCTACTACTCGTATGCCAAGTCCCTGGATGGGCATTTTCATTTTTTGACATACACAAACACCAATCTTCACTTATGGCACAACAGTGTGGAAAGTTTTAAAAACTGGTGCTTAATAGTAATAGTTGAGACAAAAAATGATATTCTCTGACAGGCCAGGTGCCTGTGCTCCAATCTGGGTGGTTCTCCAAAAAATAAGGCCACAATGCATGTTATTTCATTTGCCTTCAATATATCTTCCTCTTGTTGCACCAACTTTTTTGCAAGAGTTGGTTTTAACAGGGTAAATATTTTTCCGTTTTCTGGCAGGTAACTGTACAGAGTGAGTGTTTACAGTCATTTATCAACACAATTGTTGCAGAGCACTTCTGGGTCAGTAACAAATATCTCATCGAACACGTATAGAATGTGTTCCATAAGAATCCATTGGTGCAAATTTTGTTGGGAGTTCACATCATAACTAACAAATGGTGTAACAGATTATGGATAACGCCATCAACTGGGATTGTCGTGGAAACTTCTACCAGTTTGTCTGATTTTTGTCAAATCTGATGTGCAAACATTTAGTAGCCCCCCACCCCTTGGGTGGAGTGAAAATGTACAAACAATCATGATGTTGAAATCCTTCATATTCTTTATTGGAAAACTTTGACTGAGCCAGATATCTTTGCTCCTTCAATACCAAATCTTCAGTTTTTTCCATAACATCTTCCAACTAAAAGATCCAGTGTGATGTGCTTCAAAAACTTTTTCAGCAAGTGCCTTGCTCCTATTGCCAAACAAAGCATGAACAGCAATATCCTCGGCCCACATAGAGTGACATGGTACTTTAGAAATGTATTCTTTAAACGCCTTGTCAAAAGGTGCAATTTCCCCCACCAATAGTGATTTCTGCCAATTCAGTAGTGGAAGACAAAGTGGAAGACTGATGGTCAATATATTTGACAACACTTGACCAGTGGTCATTAAGCTGGCTTGATGAACCCCCTGTTTTACCGGCTTCTCCCCAGAAACTACCATTGTTCCCAAGAGAAAGGAATTGTGAAATAATTTGGGTTAGAAATATCTGTAGAAATCTTTGCGTGACAAGTATTGAAAGCCAAGGTGACACAGTAAAAGTGTTGGAAGAATTAAACCAAATTGCCTCACAAAATCCATTTCTTCGTTTGGTAGGATTCACTAATGTGTTTTGGACAAACTGATTGGACTCATTCCAATCAACAAACTCTATTTGGCCATTGGGTAGGGATTCTAAGCGTTCAACCTGCTTTGACTTCAAATAAGTGTCTAAGGTATTCTGATTGCAGTTTTGACTCATAGAAATCCTGAGTGCTGACTTGGCAATAAGGTCATCCAAGATTTTTTTCATAACAGCGAGGTACTCTCCTGATTGGTCTAAAGAGCTGTGTTCGTACTTGGTATAGAAACACACACCCTTCTCCTTGTTTCAGGCCCAGGGGAATATTTGATATTCTTTATTTACCAAACAAGGATCTCCCGGTACACTACCATGTACTTCTTAATTGTTTTGTAGTTTACCACATTGTGACCATACAAACAAGGTTTTGTGTCCCCAACTTGTCTTCTACCATGAACATACCATAGCAGAGGCTGGAAACCCATTTAGTTTTCATTTCATATTCCTTGAATTGATTGGTTATCTCATTCCTCCCCAATACTGCCAACTTCCCAGTGAAACCGTTCTCAGTTTTGAAGAGAAATAAATTGACCATCACGTCTACTTGACGCTATAGGACCAAAACTACTCAACAACTTTTGTCTTTTTTTTGTTGTTGTAGAATCACTTGTCACTGATGACATTTTGCAGAAATTGGGCATGGGTTCTAATTGAATAATTTTGGATACAATGTAAACCTTAGTCATCAACTGACTAAAAGAGGTGTAGCATCTGAACACAAGCCCTTGACAAACTCCGTGATTGCATACAACTGACCATGCAGTGTCAATTGAAAATAATTTTTCACAGAGTTCAGATACTCATGGTAATTCACATCTTCCTCATGTGTGTCTGGAACAGAAGCTCCCTGTTTTGTACAAGTTGAAGGAGGGGGGACCGTGTTGGGGAGAAACTGACAAAACCAATCATGTTGGTGTAGGTTTCAATTGACGCCTGTTCTTTGCTCTTTGTGACACAGCATGAGCTTTTGTTGCAGCTGCTTGAGGATCATGTTTTTGGAGAGTACAACCAGAAGGTGGAACAAGACTATCTGGAATGTACCCTACAGTTGTTGGAGGAGCCACCATATGGAGGTCACCACCAGGGATACTTAGGAAGACCTCTGATTGAGATTCGGATTCACCTTTCTTCTTTTCTTCTGCTGATCCGCCTTGAACACCATTTTGTCCCTTGTTTGGTTTCAATGAACCAGCATCAAGTTTTGTGGCAGCTGCTTCAGGAATAACTTCTTGGGAAATAACTGGAAGTGCAACATTGGATGGAGGTGGGGATTGATGTCTCTTCTTTGGTGGTGGTGATCCATCATGAATTTTTCTTGCATCTGCGTGAGAATCATTGACTTGGGAAGTAACTGGTAGAGCGCCATTGGATGGAGATATGGAGGTATGGATCAATGTTTGTTATTTCCTTGTGGCAGTCCTGAATGGGATTGCTGTGTCCTCCATATTATCATTGCTTCTGTTGAACCTGATATGAAGACTGTAGAACCTGAGGTGAAAATCTTGGACCAGAAAGATCTTTGGTTGTTTCAAAACAATCGGAATTGTGATTTTGGACAAATGACAATCCATTATGAACAAAGATTCTATCAGTAAATCCTTGGAAAACTTTGAGCCAATTGAAAGCAACAACAAAAACCTAACCAGACAACAAATGATAGGAAACAAGCAAAAAACCACGTCTCAAACAGCGACAATGGTTAACGCGCATGAGAAGCGGACACTGATTTTGGAAACAAAACCAGGAATGTTGCAGGATTTTGCTTTCTACAACAGCATTGCAGGTATTAAGATTTGTCAGTTTTGAGATGAACTACTAAGATGGATTACAAACCAGCCACTCGCAGTTTTTAAAAAACAGTATAATTAGTAGGATTACAAGTATGGTAATACTACATCTGGGATGTCAAAGGGGCTGTCGGGTACAAATTTCAAATCTTGATTAATGTGATTCCTGCAACACCATTACAAAATTTCCATTCATTGTCTAATTACTACAACAGCGTTGCAGGATTTACTATTATTTATCAATTTGGACATTACTCTGAATTACTACAACAACATACAAACATACCACACCTACTGTACAGTTGGTTCCAGATTTTCTTATAACTACAAGTACAGTAGGAGTAATACTACTTCGTATAAGATGTTAATGGTGAGCCCAGGTTCACATTCCAAAAAAATAGTGATTCATTCAATTACCTGTGATGCAATATAGTAAAAACAAACAAATACTAGTATATCACTATGCTTAGGGTATGACTGTAAAGATGGAACCTATGGATTGATGGGGTAGGAAACACAATAATGTTGTGGTCTGTGCCAGAATTTTCAGGACACCACATTCCCAATTATCAGGGCACACAGGAACAAAGGATAGGCAGGCATCAGTACAACCTGTAACGTAAGCTACGTACTACAAAGCTACATACTGCAAAAGTGCAACAATACAAGAAATAGTGATACAGCACTCCTCAGGACATAGTAAATCAAGCAGTTACAACAGGTAATAATTTAGCATGGCTATTTGCAACAGTCTGAATGAAATTTAAAAAATCCACATAGTTACTCCAAAACAAATAAAGTCCCATAAAACTAGCATGCCAAAACAATCAACAGCAAAAATGGCACGTCTCTATTTGTGATTTGACAAAGAAATAATGGTACAACAAATTTGCAGTCCGGTGCAAGGATACAACTGTTGTTACACATACAACAAACATCTCAATGAGCAGTGTATCAGGAAGTGAGTCAACAAACACAAATGGATAGCCAAACATATACAACCACCAACAGTATCAACAGCAAGAATACTCTACTGTCAACAAAACAGACAAATGACATTAACAGGAAACAAAACATTACCCCATACCTAAAGAAAACAATGTTCAGGAAAATGAAATTCCTGACAGATGCGTTCTTCATACAGTTGATGATTGAGAGAATTGTCAAACTAGGTAATAACAATGAAATACCAAAGATGATGAATGTCAATGGTCAAAAGTGGAGTGGAATATTCTGCCAAACAATCCCTATGTGTATGCACAATGCTCAAACTCTACCCAGGAAAAACTACAAAGGTAAGAACCTACAACATCCTGGTTGCCAGTAAACACTATTTCATCATTTCTAACTCAATTATCTTCTAAACACTGACACCTAGACAATAAAAGGAACAAACAGATACCAGATAGTTTCCCAGCAACAGTTCTAATAATGGACAACGGAAACACAAACTCTGAAAATTGTTAAATTCCTTTCAAAACTGGCTGTTAAGCTGACTTGGTCCAAAGGCAAAGAAGATCAACAGTAGGAATGATAGCTACAGGCCGGTTGAGGTGCTGGTCTGTTTGTTCTAATATTTCTTTGATGACCACTACGATTGTGTATTCTGGATTTCAACACACGACCAGAATTATTCTAACTACCAGTATCTCGGCACAGTCAGTTGGATCTTAGGCTTTTAGCTCTATGGTGGGTCACAAAACGACCCTGTAAAGTTCAAGGTTGTTCATCAAATAATCTAAAAGGTATAAGCGCAGTCTGCTTGCTGGAGAGCAAGATAGCACTTTCGTTGGTGCTGCCACTAATACAGCACATAATTGATACGTATAATTTTATACGCTGCTGCCACTAATACAGCACATATTTCATACAGCAGAGAAACAAGTCCATGAGCAAGCGCTTCAAACCTCTGCTGGCTTTTCTTGAAAACAGCACACTTAATAAAAGATTGCATGTGCCAACCTCTAGTGTGTGTTCTACTCCAATCACTGAGTATTGGGCTTTGATCGTAAGAATGAGTCGTTCGAGTTTTCCTTCGATTGTTAAGTATCGAACTTGATCGTAAGGAATGAGCTCCGTATCATCCATGGGAATACCACATAGTATGAAGTGTCTCATTATTTCCGATTTGTACCAACGTTGGATCGGACACGAAAGGAATTTAATACTCCCCATGTGTCCAAGGGAGAGACCATCTTGGTTAAGAGCTGCCGATATCATCTTGTAGTAGATCATCTGTATTTCCACAGTGGTAAAAGATGGGCTTGAGCAAAGGATACACCGCCGAGTGTCCCCAATGCTTGGTGAGAATATCAGCACAATTATCCTTACTGGCAAGGCGTTGCATGAGGACAAAACCTCTTGCAACCATACTTCTGACATAATGGTATGAAAGGATGTGGTGTCTCTTGTGAAGTCTTGCATATGGGAATGTGGACATTTGGATCATCTTCTCATTGTCTCCCCAAGTGTAGGATGTGTTCGTGTACCCAAGTACCAAGGTATCTCAATGACTGTCTGATGTCAACTATCTGCTCAATACATGTCCTAGCAGATACAAATTCAGTGCCCAATGTAAATGTCTCTGCAGTTGCCTGTTTCTTGGAGAACCACATCCAGTGACTTCGGTTGTGCAAGACTGCCTTGCGGTGCATGTTGGCTTGTGCGATCAGCAGCAGTATCCCCGAGTGCTGAGATGATCAGTGCACGGTAGGCGTTGAATGCTTCCTTGGTGTAGTGTAGTGGATTCTTCCAATTGGTGCCGGATTTTTCTAGATGGACACTGAAGCCAACTAAGAGCACAAAGATCCCGTTGGCTACGTTTTCTGAGTGGTTTACGCGTGTTGCCATCCTTGTAGGTGAGATCAGCAACGATCTGAGGTGTTACATTTAGGAATTCATCCCAGGTGGTATATCTGTCATTGATTAGTGCCTCACAGGTCAGATCTCTTGCTTCTTGGTCTATCTTGATGATATCTCGTAGGATGCGTGGCATTGTGTCATCAAAGGAGGGAAAGAGGTCATTCTCTCCTCCTGTCGTCGCTGTATCATTTTGCGGTCTGGCCATGTTGCCTTCTTGAAATAGAGACCTTCTAGCTGAGCTTTGGGGTTGCAATGATATGAATCCCTCTTCTGGTGTGCGGGTAACCCCGTGTGTGGAGATATGTCTGAGAAATAAACGGCTACTCGTCCTCCTAGCAATAGGAATGTCAGTTGATTCCTCATTGGGCATTCACCTGTTCGAAGGGTCAGAGAAGTATCGATCGGCGTCTGTCGGCGTCGTTTAATAATCCAATCGAGGGAACTTGTGGTCTTTGGATAGAGATATTGTTGCACGAAAGGAATTTGATAAAAATAGGTACCAATTGCAGAAAGACTACCGACGTAAAAATTCACCTGAATTCCATTAGTTTGTCAAAATAATTCTTGGTGCCGTGTCCCCAAAAGAGACAGACTTCAAAAGAAAATCATTACAAAGAAGAACAATCAGTAACATTTTCACCCCAAGCAATGAGACATTTTCATTGCTTTTTCGTTTACAAGAATGACTACAATTCATGGCTAAACACAACAAAGTGCACAAGAAAGAGAAAGAAATTCACTGACACCAGTAAGTCTGGTAATAAGTAGGGATGGAGTGATGAGGGACAAATTCTTTACAGCTACGCTCTAAGTGAAATAGAAAATGAAGGGAGGAACAACAGTCAAAAGATTTAGAGATAGAACTGCTACTTAAAATGTACCAACAGCAAAATGGCAATCATACACCGCAAGATGTAGAGGGCAAAGAAACAAGTAAAAATGAGCAAAGATGGAAGGAATAATGTGACACGATTGAAACTCTTGGCAAGGATGATGAGGACTTTAATACTACATCAAATATATGAAAAGTTTACAGAAGTACATGGTGACAACAACAATAGTACCGCGGTTATGTCTGTAGTTAATTATTATTTTATGTTGGCTTGCACAATATATTTGTCTTCTATAAAAATTGAATAGTATGAATGAGATTATTGCAAAAGCTGATAAAATAATTTTCATCTTTGTACCAAACTATGTTTGTTGTCTTTTGGTATTTCATGTTTGTAGTGTGAATATTGTGAAATAGACATAACATAATAGATTACCGGTTATCAAGAAGCAAATATATATTTAAGAACAAATTGGTAATAATGCTATGACAATATCATTACAAATAGAGGATAATATTACAAAAAATGAGTTTTGTAAGGGAGAAACAAAAATTGAGTGGAGAATTAATTATTACTGGGGTAGGCATGAAACAAAGTTGTGCTAGAGAAAAATTGTGAAGCAACCATAATAATGGGGCTGAAATTTTGGATGCGAAAATAGTCCTCCTGGATATGATTGTTGCATGCAAAAATACATAGATAATGTTTTTAATGCGCGCAACAAACATTTCTGAATTGTTTAAATAAATTGCACGAATTTGATGCTAGCATTAGCATCGTTTAAGTGGCATAACTGATTGCTGATTCAAATACAGCTAACCACAATATCTTTTGATTATGCTGTGCAACCATATAAATGAAACAAATGCCATCAAAAATGACCCTAATGGTGCTATTGCTTTTAGATGGTGCATCTCATATCTGTAAATCAAAATGTGTATCCTGTGTTTAAGCATTTTTAACAGTATAATTTGTACCAAGGCTACGCGTAAAAAACTGGCACAGTAGGGTGTTTTTAACATTCCCACCCCCTCAAACTCCCCCCCAATCCCTCATGGTAGAAAGTTGCGTGTTTTTAAGATTAAGGATAAGATTACTTTTGAGTGAAAAACAACTCCCCTAATTGTGCAGAACACTTTTCATACATATTTTACTAGTCTACGATATCTATGATTCCTCTACTTATCGTAGATCGTAAACTCGATCCTCGATCCCTCATCCACTCATTTTGGCTCACGTCAAATCCATCAATCCATCTGCTACCGGTACGAACTCGTACTCGTACTCGTACCCACATCAACGGTCGTTTCAATTACGCTTCGTTAGACACGTTTGAGGCCCAGAAGCAATACAACAGCAAAAAATGGTGTTCCCGCGTCACATTCATTTTGTTCCTACTTATCAATTTAATCAAAAGCAGCCACTGCTGTAACGACGAAGTTTGTGCAACCCCCCTCGACACCAAAGATATCAAAATGAGCAACGCTGAAAAGTTTCTCGCCGCTGCCACCGAGGTCCCCGAAGATGCTCTCACCGACGACCTCAAGGTGTACGAGCATCCTTTGGTAAAGCGATACGCCACAAAAGAAATGTCCTTTGTTTGGTCCCCGGCCAAGAAATTCACAACCTGGCGCAAATTATGGACAGCTCTTGCTACTGCCGAACAAGAGCTCGGCATCAATATTACCGACGAGCAATTGGAGGAAATGCGATCGAACTTGTTCAATATCGATTTCGAATTGGCGACCAAAAAGGAACGCGAATTTCGTCACGACGTCATGGGACACGTCCACGCCTTTGGTGATGCTGCTCCAGCGGCCATGCCAATCATCCACTTGGGAGCCACTTCTTGTTACGTAGGTGACAACACCGATATTATCCAGATCCGAGATGCACTTTTCCTCATCAAGAGAAAGCTCTTGCAGGTAATTTCGATCCTAAAAGACTTTGCCGTAAAATACCGGGATTTGCCAACACTTGGCTTCACCCATTATCAGCCCGCTCAATTGACCACCGTCGGTAAGCGATGCTGTTTGTGGATGCAAGAATTGATGATGGATTTTGAACGCGTCGAATTGGAAATCGAAAGACTTCCCATGAGAGGAGTCAAGGGAACGACCGGAACGCAGGCCACCTTCTTGGAACTTTTCGAGGGTGACCACGAAAAGGTCAAGGCCTTGAACAAGAGAGTTTGCGAACTGATGGGTTTCGAAAAGAGTATCGCTGTGTCTGGTCAAACTTATACCCGCAAGATTGACTTTACCGTCTTGAGTGTCTTGAGCGGCATTGCTCAATCTGCCTACAAAATGTGTGGAGATATTCGTCTCCTTGCCAACCTGAAAGAGGTTGAAGAACCATTCGCCAAGACTCAGATCGGTTCCAGTGCCATGGCTTACAAGCGCAATCCAATGCGATCGGAACGATGCTGTTCGCTCGCCCGTTATGTCATGGACCTGCCCAGTGGTGCAGCGAACACGGCTGCGAACCAATGGTTCGAACGCACACTGGACGATTCCGCTATTCGTCGTATCATTCTTCCAGAGGGATTCCTTGCGACCGATGTTGTTCTTACACTGCTAGCAAATATTGGTGATGGCCTTCACGTGTGGCCTGAGGTTGTCAAGGCTCACGTCATGGCTGAGCTTCCTTTCATGTCGACAGAAGTTATTCTTATGGAGTGTAAGTACCCAAAAACCTGTATCTACCGTATTGGATGTTGGGGAACCGATAAAACTACTTCAAACGTTTTGATGTATTCTGAAAGTATCGGCACTAACTTGAAATGTTTATTCTTTTGATACTTGCAGGCGTCAAGGCCGGAGGTGACCGCCAAGAACTCCACGAGGCAATCCGTGTTCATTCCATGGATGCCGGAGCCGTGGTAAAGGGGGAGGGAAAACCAAATGATTTGATGGAGCGCATTGCGAAGGATCCTATCTTCGCTGCCGTTCATGACAAGCTGGATACTCTCGTGGATCCTAAACTCTTCGTTGGACGTGCACCCGAACAGGTTGATGAATTTATTGCCGATGAAATCCAACCGATCTTAGATGCCAACAAGGACTTGCTCGCTCAAGAAAGCGTAGACGCGGTGAATGTCTAAGTTTCGGACGCAACACTATGTTTGACCCGGGCTAAAAAAATTAGTACTGCCGTGTCAACGATAGTGAAACTGAATGCTTTTACAGTGGTTTCTAGCACGATTACTAAAAGCACATTGCAAATGTAGCATCATGTCTCTCTAATCACGGTTTATGATTATTGCCATCAATCTCTTTCTTTGTAGTTTTGGCACTGGCCTCCTGTTCGTAGTTTTCATTTGATCAATAAGAGCAGGACCACACGCAGTTTGCTTGTATTACATCAAAAAGGAACCACAAAACCGTACCAGTAACAAAATGCAACTTCGTCCACAACTATTTTTGAGAAAAGTTGCCTGGGCCGTCCGGGGGTGGCGTGCGCAAGGAGAAAAAATTGGCAGTGAGGGGGCTGAAGGAAACTCATTAGTGTGGAGTCTGTTGGTTGGTAATCCACAACCAGTTCTCTGGATTACAAGATAGAGACCACAGACGTCCCTAATAGAAGCCCATTGCATCGCACAAGCCGATAGCAATCCTCCATTCATTGTTTCGCGTCCTCAAGTGTCACAGACCTCACGACGCCCATTTGTTTGTGCTCGCACAAGCACTACTTTTAACCATCGACTGCAACTTTCCCATTGATAGTTGCATTAATCTTTCCGTACGATCGATCGATCTCTCCCTTCCGACGATCCTTCGTTGTTCCTCCTACTACACCGACCGTCGTTCCCATCCGACGGCGACATCCGTTTCTATGTTTCGATTCGATTACCGGTACTTCGGTAATCTACTTCGTCACGCAAGATTTTGTTTTGGTTTGTGTTATTCCACTTTCGTGTTGTTCCACCGACGCTCTGCCGCTTCGGCCGCGGCACGTCTTCGTTTGGTGCGCTCCGCATCCGACACGTCGGTGGTTGTGGTCCTGTTGTTGCTGCCCCGAGACTCCGCAATCGGACCGCTCAGGGGATCATCATTGCTGTTCTTCTCGTTCTGGCGGTTGGCCGCCGCATGGAGAGGCCCCCTCAGCTGGTTTTCGAATTGGCTCGAGGTGAAGCCCCCCACGATGGCCCGGCCGTCCTTGTTGAAGACGCTGTAGGCGCTCGCCGTCGTTTCGTTGGAAAACTTGTCCCGCAATCCAAACCCGAAGATCCCGACAAACACCGCCAGCACAAAGGCGATCACGCCGAGATCGTGGTAGATGCACCAGGCTCCAATCGCGAAGCACGCGGTCAGCGCTGCGTAGAACGCGGGCGATTTTTCGTTTGCTGCTCGCACCATGCTGTTGTTGTCGTTGTTGGTGGTGTTGTTGTGTTGTTGTTGGAACGGTAGTTTGGTACGAAATATTACTCCGAATCTGAATGTCGTCGAAGCACTCGTAAAACTGCCTATCTTTCGTCCCCCTCAAATCTTTAAATTCTTCTCTGTCCTCTCAAAGCGCGCAACCCCCGGACGGCCCTGAGACGAGTCAGTCCCTGATGCTGCCAGGCTGCAGGACGTGGGAATGTTGGTTTATGGCCCATGGCCCATGTACCAGCTCGTACGTACAGTACGTACTACTTCGTAGGAAGTATTGTGATGTATGATACGATCCATACGGTACGTACGGTACGATAATCTTACCCGGTACTTTGTCAAGATCCAAGATCCAAAAGCAAACTTTGTAAGGTTTTTTGCGCGACCGCGAGATCACGTTGCAATTTTTATTAGGCTTGCAGTAACATTCTTATTTTTTTGTCATCAAACCTTGCGCTGCCGTATCAACAACTCTTCCTCGTCAATAAATGGAGTCGGAAATTGCCATCGAAATGAGGTCGCCTTTCAAACCCCACTGGGATCTGTATCCCAAAGCGTACGTCGCCCCAAAGATCTCCTTTCCGCTGATGGACAACCTGGACGGAGACCTGACCAAGGACGTGTGGAAGACTGTTGGTTTCTCGGATGCGTTCGACGACATCCGCGGCCCGATCGATGCGCCTGGCGATGACCGACCCGATTCCAATTGTCGAACCCGATTCAAGGCCGTGTGGGACGATTCCCATCTCTACATCGGTGCGATCCTGGAATCGGACTTCGAAACCCGGGCAGGGTTCACGGAACGAAATTCTCCCATCTATCAAAAGGATTCCGACTTTGAGGTCTTTGTCGATCCGTTCGGGAGTTGCCACCATTACAAAGAACTCGAGGTCAACCCGATCAACACGGTGTGGAATCTCATGCTGGACAAGCCGTACGACGACGACGGACAGGAATATTCGGGGAGGATCGCAAAACCGGGCGACGATCGCTATTACGAGGTGTACCACCAAAAGACCGCGACGAAGCTGCTGAAGGGGACACTCAACGACAGCAACGGATCGGCGACGTGGTCGATCGAGGTGGCACTCTCGTACAAGGATCTGCTGGCGCACACAGGCACAGACACGTACACAGACACCACGAATGATTCGGATTCGGATGATTCGAATTCGAATGACAACAACAACAACAACAACGGTTCACCACATCTCGTTCCGAGCGTGGGCGGCATGATTCGAATCAATTTCTCTCGGGTCGAGCACGAGGGTGACACGAATTGGACATGGCAACCGCAGGTCGTCTGGGATCCGCCCAACCAAAGATACTCGGGTTTCGTCGCCATGCACCATCCGGATGCCTGGGGATACATGGTGTTTGGCGACGAGCCATCGAATGCAGCGTTGTTGGACGACACAAACGCAGACGCAGACACAAACGCAGACACAGACACAAACGCAGACACAAACGCAGACACGGTGCCAATACCACGAGATCCAACCTGGCCGGGTCGTATTGCGGCCATGAATGTGTACTATGCGCAGAAATATTATTACGGTCAAAACCACGAAACCTATGCCACTTCGGTGGAAGACCTGAGCGGCTTGCTGGACGAGGCGATCGTGGGTCCCTTCCAAATCGCGATCGCATTCCGATTGGGTGGCGGCTATGCTGCTACCGTAAAAGGGAATCCGGATGGCAGTGTTGTAATTGTCACGGAGGATCGCTCTCTTCGAGTCGTGACACCGGGTGGGGTGGGTGTGGACACAGCTTGATATTCGAGGCAGTGAGCGGCAGCGGCAGCGGCGGCATTGCGCTGTCTCCAAGAGAGAAAAAAAGCTCGATCCTACCCTACTAGTATCAAAAACAACGAAAATTATTGTATTACGGTAAATTCTTACCGAAGTAATAGTTGACTTTGTATTCACTACACTTATTTGTTTGTCCGTCGGTTCATTCGTTCCTAACGCGTCGCATCCTATTGTATATTGCACAAAGTATGTGATATCAATCCGGGGCATAGACGGGGAGCGTCGAACGAACCGATCGATTGATTCTCTCCGATTTAGGGACGGGCAAACGGATTGATGCGAGAGAAAATGGCGTGTCCCCTCAGAGAATGTGACACGGCTGCTCCGGCATGAATCGGGATGAGGTATTTGCCTGCGCAATGCGAATGTTTTTTTGAAAGGAACGAAACAATGGAAAAGAATCGGTGAGAAAAAAGTGTAGGTATTGCTTCTGGAGTTCGTCAAAAGCATGGTGGTTGAACAACATCGGAACTTCCGAAACCGTAACATCCCGATGACATCCAGGACAATTATTGCTTACCGTAAACGCCAAGTTGCTTGTGAATTTGGAAACTCTGTTGTTGTTTCGCATTGGTCGACAGCACGCACAGACACGCACAGACAAACACAGACAAACACACACAGATAAGTGAGTCACAGATTGAGAAAACCAAAGATACTGGATACTGGATACACACGGTCTGTCCCAAAGCGTACACGTACCTGCTTGGCAATTTGTCCGGTGCTTTTCTTGTTTTCTTCTGTTTTGACAACGCCGGGAATGGTTGTATTGAAAAACGGCAATCCCTTTCCTGTGCGACGACGAATGAATGAAACGAAATCCATAGATAGACACACACAAAATTAGCTTTTGATGAGAACGGGCATGCATCGCGAAAAGCGAACGAAACGCAACGAGCAACGAACAACAACAAAATAAAAATAAAAGAAGTAATCCACAGATCGAATTTCTTTACCTCCATAGTACCCCATCGCAATCCCCGATGCCGGCATGATCGTCATGAATGCGTAGAGACTGTAATGGCTAATCTTGCCGAGGACATGCTCTATGGAACTAGCACCAGATAGCTCCTGTAGTTTATACTGCGGTAGCATGTACGGAACAATCAGGGAAACAACAAAAATGGTGAGTTTTTGCTCTCGGTTTGCAGGATGGATGTTGTTCCATGTGGTGAACAGTAAGATTACCCGCAAGATACACAGATAGCTAGTAGCAGCCCCATTGTTCGACGATGGTGGGGTCGTTTCGTTTCGTTTCGTTTCGTTTCGTTCCGTTCGATCGTTTGTTTGTTTGTTTGTTACTCCGTATTTGCTTATTATTCATTCTTCACACACACGTACCGAGGATCGATTTACAAGGCGGTACGCCAACCGGGGTGCCACGATCATTCCGGTGAGCAATCCCAGGGATTTGTGGCGGTGCATCCACGTTCCTTTCTCGGATTTGGGACTGTCCTGTGCCTGTACGGTACAATACAATGCAATGCAATGCAATACAAGTCGGAAATAATGGAAAAATCACATACAACAGGAACAACAGTAGCAGAGTTTTGTTTGTCAGAACAGAACAGAACAGAACACAAAACGAGCGCCGAGAAATACAATACCGTAATCAAAAGGCAGTCTGCGTCCAAAAAGGATTCTGGATCTCCCTCAGGCTCACTACCGGTACGGTAATTACTGTACAATCACAAGGACCAATCCCGTTTCTACTGTTTGTTGCGGAACAAAGAAGAAAGATGGTTGATACGAGTACTTCATTTACCTTCAGCACACATCCGACGCATCCAACCATCGGAATGGCACTGAGCCAATGGAGATTGGACGCCGTGGCGGTATAAGCTTTTGCTGCGAGACTCATGGTGTATGTTGTTTGTGTTACGGTATAAGTATGTATGAAGGTGTTGTAGATGTTGTTGTTGTTTTTGTTTTCGTTGGTCTAGTCACTGGAATACCGTAGATACCACCGTAGATACCGTAAATACAGTAGATACCGTAAATACAGAGAAGAATGAGATCGTTAGAATTCTCAATAGAGACGCGGCGGAGAACAAAAAACAGATTTGTCCGAGGCACACGGGGGGAAAATTCAGGAATGCAGTACGTAATCATATCTTACGAGTACATACTCGTACCGTACTGTAGCGAAGACACCCGAGAAAGTCACACGAAATCTAGTGCTATCGTATTACTTCCAAAAAGATCACTTCCCTTCTGTTTTGTCATAGTTATACTATGTATGTATACTCTTATACCATATGATCATACTTGAACTACACAAACCACCAAAACTGTTTCTTGATATTTTTTGGAAAACAAATTCACAACGGCTTCATGACAAATGCTGTTGTATTACTACTCATTGGCTACCACCATTAGTCATGCAAAATCCAAGGCATCGTTTGTGCCACCTATTGAATATGAGAAAAGGCAATCTTTTCAACATTCAATCATGCTGATGCCTACATATGTGACGTACTAGTACTACTACTACTAGTAGTAGTACTATGCAAAGACATCATTTGGGAGTGACTCCCTCTCTAAGATGTCATAATCTGATGTTAAAATAGAAAGTGAGACAGTGCTGATGTCCACCATGATTGTTGAACTAGTAAGCGAAATGTGTGCCATTGAGAAATCATGTAGTGTTCCATCAAGAAACAAAGTGTTCCAGTGAGAAGGAACCAATCGTGTCGGTGCTACGTATGATAGTATGCAGTATGCATACAACAGCATTGCTTATTACAACAAGGCATGTGAATGTTGTCACTTAAACCATGCTCATGCCACTAGCGTCAAATTTGTGCGATTGATTTAAACAATTCAGAAATGTTTGTTGCGCGCATTAAAAACAATTATTTATGTATTTTTGCATGCAACAATATCCAGGACGAGGACTATTTTTGCGTCCAAAATTTCAGCCCCATTATTATGGTTGCTTCACAATTTTTCTCTGGCACAATTTCATTTCATGCTTACCCCCGCATAAATTTAGACTCCACTTGATTTTTGTTTTCCCTTATGTAACTCATTTTTTGTAATATTACTATCCTCTATTTGCAATGATATTGCCATAGCATTATTACCAATCTCTTCTCAAACATATTCACTTCTTGATAACCAGTAATCTATTATGTTATGTTCATTTCACAATATTCACACTACAAATATGAAATACCAAAAGATGACAAACATGGTATGGTACAAAGATGAAAGTATTTTATCAGCTTTTGCAATAATCTCATTCATACGATTCAATTTTTATAGAAGACAAATATATTGTGCAAACTGACATAAAAAAAATAATTAAGTAACCACAATAGTACTATCCCTTAATTGGATCGTACGCGTACAGCCGTACAAATCGCTCTTTTTTGAGGGGCCGAATGAAAGTCTTAACTCTGTCGGATTTCAAATCCGACTTCATATTCTTATTCCTCGTAAACAAGAACTGGCTTAGAAAACAATTTGTCCCAGGTCCCTACTTGGTATTTTGGCTGAGATATTGGCAGTCGAAGCTCCATTACACTTGTTTTTTTTTGAGCATGCGTACAAACTCAAAATTTCTTATCAGCATGGGAAAAAATCATGACCGGCCGCTACACTCCACCAATCCAGGATCCAAGCACATCGCCGTCACCGTCATCAACAGAGCTACAATCCAGCAGAAGAGCGGACTGATTCAGCTTAAAACCAAGGAAATTCGGACTGATTTCCTAATTTGGAATCGTTCCATCATGCGAGGAAACGCCGAAACAGATGGGGATTCCCCCCCAGCAGCCCAAAATGGCACACAAGACCCTACCGAGTGCCCAGAGATTGAGCTTAGGGATAGCCCTAGGCTTAGGGTCCTTCAGAACTTCACTCGGCATGAATCTAGGTTTTCTGATGGCTATGATAGTGATGGGGAAAAAGGTTCATTTTTGGATGCAATTTGGGCGGAGGGGGATCAGCATAGGGAAGAATCTGAACAAAGCTTCCACTTTGGTCCCAACACTGCAGCAGCAACAGCAGCCGCTGAGGAGGACAAGGAGAATTTGTCTTCAAATGAAGAGGAGGATTCGTCTTCAGCAGAGGAGGAGGAGCAGGAGGAGGAAGGCGATGACGACAAAAATTTGCAAACAAAATCTGTTGTTTGGCTCCGACAGGAGCTCAAGCTTAGGAGACAGCCAACCTCTGGCAATAAAGCAGTGTTGGTGAGTTGATTAACCAAAGCAATAGACCAGAACATCAAGCGGTTCAATACCATGGAGGAAGCAAGAAATGCAAGCAGCAGCAGGCCCCGACGCGGACGTAGGAGAACAACAACAACAACAACAACTCGTAATGTCATGCAACCACTATTCCCTGATACAGTGTACTGGCGAGAGCTCCATCCAGAGGTTGTGGTTGTCCCAGAGCCTGCAAATCCAACGTTCAGGATTGCAAGAGCTCCCACCATATCAGAAGCTGAGGGGAGGCTAGCTCCCATTCCCAGGAAGTACAACGTTGCAGAGGTGTTTGATATTCCTGAATTCAAAGAAATGAAGACAGAGTATGAATTCGACCGCCCTGGAAGCATTTGCATGGGTGCAGATGGTAAGCCAGTGACCAAGTCTACACTGCGAAAGACAGGATCAGCTGATCCCAAGTTCCTGAAGAAGCACAAGCTCTCTGCAAAGTCCCACCTGTGGGAGTTTGTAGATGCATTCCTCCCTCTTTACGACGACCCCAAGGAGAAGGACGGGGATCTGTTCAGCTTTGAACGAATAAAGCTATGGACAAACTGGAAGGCTTCCATTGCTAGCGCCGGTGACAAGTGTTACAAAGACTTCAAACCATTTGGAACTAAGGAAATACGACAATTCTTTGGCCTTTACATCCTACACGGTCTATGCTCTACAGCAAGAGTGGACTTGTTACAAGCTTCGATCCACAAACGCCGACCGTATTGCTGGCAATGACTTCATCTACAGCTCCTTCACCACCAGGGATATGGATGGCAATCTTAGTGGCAATCCCCAGCGGCGACACAGGCACTTCAAGGCTTTTTTTGCTTGCCAAGATCCGCGAATACCAAATCCCCCAAGGAAGGATTATCCAAACTGGAAGATCCGTCCGTTGATTAAGTGGATGAATTTGCAGTGCCCAGGCGCCTGGATGCTATCCCGAAGCATTGCAGTGGATGAAATGACTATGCGCTTTAAGGGTCAACACATTGATAGACGTCAAATCACATACAAGAGGGAGGGTGATGGCTTCCAAGCTGATGCGCTCTGTGACGACGGAAATTGCTACCAAGTCTACATGAGGAATGATCTGGCTCCAAAAAAGTATCTTGACATGGGGCTTTCACCTCTTCATTCGCGTACCATGTGGCTGTTTGACTCCCTCAAGGATGAGCATCATCATGTTGGAATGGACAACCTCTACAACTCAGTTGTGTTCTGCAAGGCTGTCTTTAGGCATTCAAAACGAGTCCTGTGTCATGGAGTAACGCGCAAAGCAAATCATGGCATCCCTGACTGTGTGTTTCAACAGGAGCTGAAGAACATACGCGCTCAGCGGGCAGTGCGCGGAACTGTGAAAGCTGTTGTCCTTGAAGGTGATCCAGAGTGTGCATTTCTCATTGCTTCCAGTGTCTATGACACAAAGCCAGTCCATTATTTGAGTATGGCTACTAGTGTGATTGAATGGGTGGAGAAAGAAAAAGTAGTTTACAATGTGGACACTGACCAAAAGGAGAAGATGAAGCTCCTGCGTCTCAACCAGCTGGATACTTACAATAATGGAATGGGGGACGTCGATATTGCTGATCAGCTGAGAGGAGTGTACAGGTTGGATAGGTGGGTCCAGAATCGAAAGTGGTGGTGGTCTGTTATGTTTTGGTCTCATGGAGTGCTCTTGACAAACGCCTACAAGCTGTACTTGACTGTCTGCAAGGAAGCGGGAGTGAAGAAGCCTCGGTACGGCGTTCACTATGATTTCAGGCGGGCTGTTGGGGAGTACTGGGTGAACCCTGATGCTGTTGACACAGAAGCCGAGGCTAGAATATTCTTCATTGCATCTACTCCGGGCAGTGCTAGTGGTGTGTCTCTTTTATCAAGCCCATTGGCATCAGCATGTGGATCCGCAAGAAGTGTGGAAGATGGAAGCTTCAAGTCTGTTAGAGTGAATGACAAAGCACTTGCAGATGGGGGACTTCTAAGCTGCAGGTTGAATAGGTGCCTAGACCACTTCCCTTTTCGAACCAAGAGAAGGACTAAGTGCGCCATGCATGGCTGGCTTGGACTAAGGAAGGAGGGCGATCTCATGAGATGTGCAACATGCAATGTCCACTTGTGTATCGATTGTTGTGGTACTTTCCACCGGGCCGCCAATCTCTTATCCCAGAAGGTGATGCTGAAGAACAAATATGAAAAGGAAGCAAAGAGACAAAAGAAGAAGTAGTAGGGTGGCGTTGTCGTCGTCGTCATTGTTCTTGTTGTTGTTCTTGTTGTTGTTGCTTGTTGCTGTCATTGTCATCGTAATTGTCGTCATTACTGTTGCTTGTTGTTGTTGTTGTTGTTGTTGTTGTTGCCGGTCGACGCAGATTGCAAACAAAACAACCTTGACCTTGACGACAGCAAGTGTTGCTTCAAATTCACCACTCCTTTCTATTTGTGTGGAAACGGCATGGGATTTTGTTGGAGTCTTTGGTGTTTTCTAGGTGGGAGCAATAACGACGACAACAAAGACGCGTATTGCGAACAACAAAAATCACGATTCAATTGCAACCTTGACCTTCACGACAGCAAGTATTGCTTCAAATTCACCACTCCTTGTTATTTGTGTGGAGACGGCGTGGGATATTGTTGGAGTCTTTGGTGTTTTCTAGGTGAGGGCAAGGACGCCGTCTTGCTTGTCTCAAAATTGCGAAACACAACGGACCCGATGTATGAAAATCGGCCGATTTCTGCCAAATTAGCCAAAAATACCCAACTTAAGTAATAAAACCCCCTTCTCTGTGTTATTTCACACTAGTATGAGTGATAGATTGTTACTTTAGTTGAGAATGATGCCCTTTTATTGACTCCACTTGCAAGAAATTGGACGACGATCGTGTCATCGGGTACCAAAAAACTCAAAAAATTCGAAAAAAAATCGTACGCGAATTCGCGTACAACGTCAATCCAATTAAGGGATAATGTTGTAATCACCATTTACTTTTGTAAATGTTTCATGTACTTGATGTAATATTTGTAGTCCGTGTCATCCTTACCAACAAGAGTCTCAATCATGTCACATTGTTCCTTCCTTCTTTGCTCATTTTTACTTTCTTTGCCCTCTACATCTTGTGGTGTATGATTGCCATTTTGCTGCTGGTACATTTTGAGCAGTAGTTCTATCTCTGAATCTTTTGACTGTTGTACCTTCCTTCATTTTTCTATTTCAGTTAGAACGTATATGTGAAGAATTTGTCCCTCATCACTCCATCCCTACTTATTACCAGCCTTACTGGTGTCAGTGAATTTCTTTCTCTTCCTTGTGCACTTTGTTGTGTTTAGCCATGAATTGTAGTCATTGTAAAGGAAAAAGCAATGCAAATGTTTCATTGTTTGGGGTGAAAAGGTTACTGATTGTTGTTTGTAATGATTTTCTTTTTAAGTCTGTCTCTTTTGGGGACATGGCACCAAGAATTCTTTTGACAAAGTATTGGAATTCAGGTGAATTTTTATGTTGGTAGTCTTTGCACAATTGGTACCTATTTTCAGAGTTTGTGTTTCCGTTGTCCATGATTAGAACTGTTGCTGGGAAACTATATGGTATCTGTTTGTTCCTTTTATCATCTAGGTGTCAGTGTTTAGAAGATAATTGAGTTAGAAATGATGAAAAAGTGTTTACTGGCAACCAGGATGTTGCCAGTTGCTTACCTTTGTAGTTTTTCCTGGGTAGAGTTTGAGCATTGTGCCTACACATAGTGATTGTTGTTATAAGATAAAAATCGACCGGATAGGTATTAATGTTAAAAATAAAGGAGATGTGAGCTCAAGGTGAGGCTCTTATTTTTGCTATGTTATTCTTATTGGACTGGCATCCCTGTATTATTCATGTTGTAGGGATGTCTTCACCGGTCATATGTCATGTGCAACTTGTCATAAGACAGAGAACACATGATGTGACCTAAATATCTTGATACTTGAAGTCATTTGTATCTCAGGAAGAGTATAAGTAACTTTTCAAGTGTAGAATGGGTATAAATACCGTAGAATGTATGTAAGTATGGTGTATTTTTTACCGACAACACACACCTTGACTCAACACTTATTAATGAAAGGAGTGTTGAATTACTAGTCGGTTCTTTGATTTGTCTTCAGTGGGATCCTTGTCTTGTGTGGGGATGATAAGTAAATTGGTGGAGGCTTATGAGGAAAACGCTGGAAGTTAAACGCATCCAAATTAAGCGTCATGCAATTATCTAATACACACCCCTTGATTCAGATGCACACCCTTTGATCCGTTTCAATCGAATTCTGTGGTTGTAAATGATACAAAACCGTAGGGAGAAATTCAATCGGCAGGAGGAAGGTCAGAGGGTGGTACGGCAGGTGCCAGGGAACGGAATATTGCATTCGGTGAATTGTAGAATGAATGAGGCGAAGGAGTGAATCAGTTTCAGTCAATAGTATCATAAAACCAATTTGTAGATAAGACATTAGCATGCAAGTGATACAGCTTTATCTTCATAGCGTCACGGTGTCGTTTGGTGATTTGGATTGGGGCGAATCGCGTGACGAAAAGGAGATGAATACGCGCTGTGCCATGTGAGCATGGGAATGGCGCTTGCAAGGACAGTGCCCTCATGAATTGTCTTGGACAATGGGAGTTGCAGGGAAGAAGTGCGGGAAGGCTTGAGTAGAGAGTTAGATCGGACTTGGCGGAAGGAGACGGAGTCACTGTTGGGAGAGTAATTCCAGTTCCAAGTATAACGTGGAGCATTTGGTGGTGCAGTGGATTTCGGAGGGGTTGCTACAGCATTGGAATCAATAGTCTTGGTATAAACTAGGCCGGTCGTACCAGAAGGAACGGTTGCGTCAACATTGGCTTCGGCGGGTTGGACAGGGACTAAGCTGGGAGTGATCACATTGGAATTGGGAGCAGGGGTATCAACAATGGAGTTGTTTGCTTGTGCAGAAGCCAAGTTGATGCCATTGACAGGCGGAGTGCCCGCACAGGAGGAAGGGTCGGGAATAGGAATGGCATACACTTTGTCAAAGAGTTGTGCCTTCCAGGTTGGTGTGAATCTCCATGAGGTGATGATGAGTTCAATGGTGATGATTGGTTTGGAGGAATGAGCGTCATCTGTGTGGTGTGAAATCTCTTCCTTTGCGGCCTTTTCCAAGTCAGTGGGACTACATACTTTCTTGGGGTCGCCACTATGATATGTGATATAGGAAATGAGACATCCGGATAGTAATTGGGTGATGTGTCCTTTCTGGATGTCTGTTGAGCTGGGTAGGTAGGAGGTGATAGCATTGGCAACGCTGCCGCAGAGGTTGGTCATCATGGAGGGGGCTAGTACCTTGGCATCCGTTGTGTTGCTTTCCACAAATAAGTCTTCCATGTCAGTATCATCCATGATCTGGAAGTAGACGGCGTTCATTAATTAATTAATATACTTCTTTAAGTAACCTTAACCGCCAAAGGTGGATCTAAACTACTCAGTCTGTATCCAGACTTTAACGTTGCCTCAATCAAAGAGAGTTTAAGCCCCAAGTTGTAGAACAACAAATTTTTCAAACGAATCCTGAAAGCAAGCAGGGAGGGTACAAAGAACAAACTGATGAATGGTGCCCCAAGCAAAAGCCTAACAGAAGGCAGCTACCAACAATCATACAGTAGGAAGGGATACACATACGAGGAGCAGCGCCGCATGGCTGCACTCAGGCGGGCTGGTCCCACGGTATGTGGGATGGAAAAGACAGGGGCCATAGTCTTGGAGGAAGAAGAACAAGGGGAGGGAATTTGAGTAGTGGAGGTGCGTGTCGACAACTCGATTGAATTTGCGGTCGAAGGGATTCGAGTTTTTTTTTATTTTTATCGAAGTTGCCGCCGACAAGGTAGGTCAAGTCTACCGCACCTTGGTTGCTGTTTGAGCAATCGAATTTGCCGCCGACAACAGTAGGAAGGGTTGTCGGGTTTTTCGCCAATCGAAGTGGAGCTAGGAGGGAATACACATAGGAAGGGCATAGCGGCGCACTGCTTGCTTGGTGGAAGAAGCAAGAGAGCCTACGGTAGGTGAATGGAAGCCCCGAAGTGGAATTCAGTTAGTGGGGGCACAGGGGCCATAGTCTTGGAGGAAGAAGAACAAGGCAGGCTGTACACTGGAGGGGTTCTATGTAGGATGGGAACCATAAAAGAACAAAACTTAGGGGCACTGGGAAATAATATGTAGGCTGGAACTTGAAGCTCGACCTGTGAGACCTCTTTTATCTCACAGGGAACACTTGAAGAACAGAGTGGAACACTGGAAGGAGGTTCCTATGTAGAATCGGGCTCTAATCGGAACCACTTAAGAAACAATGGGCTGTAGGTGTGAAAACAGATGTCAGCTGTAGGGCACACCTGAAATGTATATGTGGGAAGGAGTCAGGGGCCTAAAGTGAAGTCACACTTAAAGGTCAGGAAAGGAACAGAACGGAACTTGAAGTTCACCTGTGAGACCTCTCTTATCTCGCAAGAGACTTGAAGAACCGGGTGGTACACTGGAGGGTCCTATGTAGAATTGGCCTCGAATCGAAACTACTTAGGAAGGGGGCTGTAGGTGTGAAAATAGATGCCAGCTGTAGGGCACACCTGAAAGGTATATGTGGGAAGGAGGGCCCTAAACGGACACACTTAGGGATCAGGGGCCATAAGTGAATTCACAATTAGGGGTCAGGGAAGGAACATAGCGGATCTTGAAGTTTGACCTGTGAGACCTCTCTTATCTCAAAGGGAACCCTTGAAGAACCGGTGGGACACTGGAAGGAGGTTCCTATGTAGAAACAGGCTGTAGTCGAAACCACGTAGGAGCCAAGGGGCTATAGGTGTGAAAACAGATGCCAGCTGTAGGGCACACCTGATGATATATGGAGGAAGTAGTAGGGCCTCAAGCAAAAACACTTAAGGGCCAGGGGCGCTAAGTGAATTCACACTTAAAGGTCAGGGGAGGAACATAAGGGAACTTGAAGCTCGACCTGTGAGACCTCTCTTATCTCGCAGAGAGAGGGACTCGAAGAACGGGAGGATATAAAGTATACTGCAACATCAGCTTGCAAATACTTAAAGGTCAGGACGTAGGAACCTTCTAGAAGGGAGGGTTATATGTATGTTCGTCAATGGAAACAGTTCAAAAGAACCTTGAGGAATGAAGAACGTTGAGTGTGACAGGATAGAGCTGGTAGGTAAAGATACTTAGGAGCTCTGGGGGAGAAGCTTCTTGGAAATAGATCAAAGTGTTAGCGCTTTGCGAAAACAGATCGAAGAAGTAGCTTTGTGGGTTTAGTACTGGTCTACAGGATTCAGTCTAGGTACAAGTAATACTGGATTCGCTGTAGGAAATTAGGGTGGGTGTCAAGCTCAGAGACCACCGGCCAACGACGACGACGACCGACAATGGTGAAAAAGGAGACAAAGAGGGACCAAGAGAGGCAACAAGAGACTGATCTGATAGCAAAATTGAAAAGGCCAGGTATTGGTTCATACAGGTAGGTCCTGGTGCGGTGTGTGGCGGTGTAGAAGTGAGCAAGATATGGCACCAGGGGAGATTTGTGTAGAAATATACGTGATTTTAGTACTGGAACATCGGAAATTTGGAACGTCGGACAAAGTTGCTCGAGAGCAAAATTGTGGAAGTAGACGGCGTTCAATTGTTCATCATATGGGCTGTTGCCCTTGAATCGGAATTTTATGCCGTCAATAGCGTTCCAATCAAATTGGTCAACCATGCTTGCTTGCGGATTATCAAAGAACTGTGAGTCGGAATAGTGGATACACCCCCTGATTCACAAGCAGGAAGGGAAGAAGAAGAAAACCGTAGGGAGGCAAGGGAACCGCAGGAGCGTGAAGCGAAGCACGTTGGCGGCATCGTCGACGAAGAACAATCGATATTGGAGAAATTGATGCAAAGAATTACCGACAAAGAACAATCAATATCGGAGAAATCGATGCAAAGAAGTATCCACAAGGCCGGCGGAACAAGCAGCGGCGGCCTCGGAGGTGCGAAGACAGATCGGAAGGAACGTTCTGGTACCAAAGGACAAGCAACGAGATCGAAGAAATCGGTGCGAAGGATGCGGGTGAAGAAAGGGCCGAAGGGACGTTTGGCAGAGAAACAATCGCAGGAGGAGTGTGCAGAAGAACGATCAAAGATTGAAAGGACAGAACCAGCGGAGGTGCGAAGGAATAACCGGAGAAAGATCGACGTAACCGAAGAAATATCGACGGTGGCTGTCGGAGAAAGAAAGAACCGATTGCCGGATATCCGAAGAAAGGACCGAGGGAACGTTCGTCGGAGAAACGATCGGAGTCAAAGGATGAACTGGAGGAACAGAATGTGCGGCGGAGGTGCGAACCGGCGTCGGGAGAAAGAACCGAAAGAACGGCGGAACGATCCGCGGAGGTGCAGCGGTCGGAAGAAAGAACCGGAAGCCGGCGAAAATCGGAAGAAGAAAGAATTGCGAAGAATGGACGCGATTGGAAGAATGAACAATCGAATCGGAGCGTCGGAACAGATCTGAGGGAGATTGGAAGGGAGTCGCTCAACAGCAGGCTCACATCAATCTGGAGTAGATCTGAGGGAGATTGGAAGGGAGTCGCGCAACAGCAGGCTCACAACAATCTGGAGTAGTAGATCAAAGGGAGATTGGAAGAGGCGCGCAACAGCAGGCTCACAACAATCTCTGCGCTGGGGGGAAGGCCTAGTATCGCTCAACAGCAATGTCCTCTGGCTGTAACCGGTCAGTGGAGGTGCTGATTTGGCGGAGATATGCTCTTAAGGTATACGCCAACGCGCGAGTTATAAGGGCTCTATAACCTGTTGTAAGATAAAAATCGACCAGATAGGTACCGGTATTGATGTTAAAATTAAAGGAGATGTGAGCTCAAGGTGAGGCTCTTATTTTTGCTATGTTATTCTTGCACCGGTAGTGGACCGGTATCCCTGTATTATGCATGTTGTAGGGATGTCTTCACCGGTCATATATCATGTGCAACTCGTCATAAGACAGAGAACACATGATGTGACCTAAATATCTTGATACTTGAAGTCATTTGTATCTCAGGAGGAGTGTAAGTAACTTTTCAAGTGTAGAATGGGTATAAATACCATAGAATGTACGTAAGTACGGTGTATTTTTGACCGACAACAATTGTTTGGCAGAATATTCCACTCCACTTTTGACCATTGACATTCATCATCTTTGGTACTTCGTATTTCTTTGTTATTACCTAGTTTGACAATTCTCTCAATCATCAACTGTATGAAGAACACATCTGTCAGGAATTTCATTTTCTTGAACATTGTTTCCTTTAGGTACGGGGTAATGTTTTGTTTCCTGTTAATGTCATTGGTCTGTTTTGTTAACAGTAGCATATTCTTGTTGTTGATACTGTTGGTGGTTGTATATGTTTGGCTATCATTTGTGTTTGTTGGCTCACTTCCCGACACACTGCTTGTTGGGCTGTTTGTTGTACCTGTAACAACAGTTGTACCCTGTACTGGACTGCAAATTTGTTGTACCATTATTTCTTTGTCAAATCACAAATAGAAACTTCCCGTTTTTGTTGTTGATTGTTTTGGTGTGCTAGTTTTATGGGAATTTATTTGTTTTGGAGTAACTATATGGGTTTTTAAATTTTCATTCAGACTGTTGCATATAGCCATGCTAAATTATTACTTGTTGTAAGTGCTTGATTTACTGTGTCCTGAGGAGTACTGTATCACTATTTCTTGTATTGTTGCATTTGTAAGGGTGGTTGTACTGATGCCTGCCTATCCTTTGTTCCTGTGTGCCCTGATAATTGGGAATGTGGTGTCCTGAAAATTCTGGCACAGACCACAACATTATTGTGTTTCCTACCCCACCAATCCCTAGGTTCCATCCTTATAGTCATACCCCAAGCATAGTGATATAGTATTCATTTGTTTTTTTCGATGTTGTATCATGGGTAATTGAATGAATCACTGATGTTTTGGAATGTGAACCCAGCCTCACCATTGACATCTTATATGTATTAGTATTACTCCTACTATACTCGTACTTAAAAGCAAATCTGGAACCAACTGTACAGTAGGTGTGGTATGTTTGTATGTTGTTCTAGTAATTCAGAGTAATGTCCAAATTGATAAATAGTAAATCCCGCAATGGCGTTGCAGTAATCAGACAATGAATGGAATTTTTGCAACGGTGTTGTTGCAGGAATCAAATCAATCAAGATTTGAAATTTGTACCCAACAGCCCTTTTGACATCCCACATGTAGTACTACCATACTTGTAATCCTAGACTACCTACTTGTATTGTTTAAAAAAATGAATCTGGAAGTGGCTGATTTGTAATCCATAGTAATTTATCTCAAAACTGACAAATCTGAATACCTGCAATACCGTTGCAGGATTTTGAATCCTGCAACGTTCCAGGTTTTGTTTCCAAAATCAGTGTCCGTTTTTCATTTACGGTAACCATTGCCACTGTTTGAGATGTTTTTTTGCTTGTTTCCTATCATTGTCTGGTTAGGTTTTTGTTGTTGCCTTTAATTGGTTCAAAGTTTTCCAAGGATTTACTGATAGAATCTTTGTTCATAATGGATTGCCATTTGTCCAAAATCACAATTCTGATTGTTTTGAAACAACCAAAGATCTTTCCTTTTATTTTCCTTCTGAATCCGGTCCGTTGAAAGTCTGATTCAAAGGCTTCTGAAGAACAGCAACGCTGCGTTAGTGTGTTAGTAGACAAGCGATTGTACTCTACGCGTGACAATTGTGGTTGGATACTTTCGACAACGGATAATTGGACTACAGACGAGACTATGGAAACGCCAGATCTCTTCTTACTGTGAACTTGTTCAGATACAGCGAGACAGACCTTAGTAATGTAGATTACAGGTAGTTGGTAGCAACTAGTGTGAATTTTGGGATATAAATCAGTTGAATGTTAAAAGTACAAGATAAGAGAGTAATCTTGCTGGAGAGCATGATATCTCTTTTAGTGCAGTGATGAATACAGTACACCGCTAATCGTACAGCACTGTAGAATCATGTGCTATCCAACTTCTATGATATTAGCATGAGAAGCTTCCTTCTAATCGTGATCATCAAAACAGCTGTTGTTACAAGAAGCTTCTTCGAACCTCCCTTTTGATCATGAGTATCGAAACACATGATTGGAAGTATCAAAATGGCTATACCGGAACCAGGCAATTCACCTTGTTTTTGGTCATGAAAACAAAAGGAATCTTGCTTCTGATCTTAAGTATCAAACTTCGATCGTGAAAACAGAAAGAATGGGCCTTCCCGGTCATTTACCATAGATATGAGAATATTCCAATCCTGTTTACGGAAAGAATGGGCCTTCCCGGTCATTTGGCCTTCGAGAAGAATATTCCAATCCTGCTTACAGAGATACTCCAATCTTGCTTACAGAGGTGCATATGACTCGATCCTGCTTACAGAGATACTCCAATCTTGCTTACAGAGGTGCATATTACTCGATCGGTAGTATCGTACCACTCCAGCTGTAGTACTGTAAATTATGTAGGAATCTACGTAAGTTCAAGAAGTACCGGCCTGTGGTTCTCTTACATTCGTACGAAAGGAATTTAATATTTCCGGTTCAAGGTTTTCACCTCAGGTTCTACAGTCTTCATATCAGGTTCAACAGAAGCAATGAGGACATATACAACACATAGTTCCCATTTGGGATCGGTACAACAAGGAAATAACAAAGATCGATTGAAATCTGCATCCCATGATGCTCTAGTACCAGTTACTCCCCCAGACAATGATTCTCAAGCAGCTGCAACAAAAGCTCATGATGGACCACCACCTGCAAAGAAGAGACATCAGTTCCTACTTCCATCAAAGGTTGCACTTCCAGTATTTCCCAAGAAGATATTCCTGAAGCAGCTGCCACAAAACTTGATGCTGGTTCATCAGAATCAAACATGTGACAAAATAAAGGTAAATCTGAATCTCAATCAGAGGTGTCACAAAAACTTCCAGCAAAGAAGACACGTAAATCCCAACTATCATCAAAGGTTGCACCTTCAGTTACTCCCCAAGTCCTTCTTCCTGAAGCAGCTGCCACAAAACTTGATGACAGTTCATCAAAACCAAACATGTGACAAAATGGTGTTCAAGGTGGATCAGCAGAAGGAAAGAAGGAAAGTAAATCCAAATCTCAATCAGAGGTGTCACAAAAACTTCCAGCAAAGAAGACATGACTTTCATCAAAGGTCGCACTTCAGTTACTCCCCAAGCCGTTTTTCCTGTGCAAGATGCCAGGAATCTTGATGCTGGTTCATTGAAACCAAAGAAGGGACAAAATGGTGTTCAAGGTGGATCAGCAGAAGGAAAGAATAAAGGCAAATTGGAATCTCGATCAGAAGTCTTACAATATATCCCTGGTGGTGACCTCCACCCAGTGGCTCCTTCAACACTTGTTGGGTATGTTCCAGGTAGTCTTTTTCCATCTTCTCCTTCTACTCCCCAAGAACATGTTCCTCAAGCAGCTGCAATAAAAGCTCATGGTGTGCCACAAAGAGCAAAGAACAGACATCAATTGGCATCTCCACCCAAACGCGCTGTTTCAGTTAGACCCCAACAGGGTTCTCCTTGTTCACCTAGTATAACAGAGGGAGCTTCTGTTCCCATCACAATTCAGGAAGATGTGGATTGCCAAGAGTATCTGAACTCTGTGAAAAACAATCTTCAATTGGCACTGCATGGTCAGTTGTATGCAAGTACGGAGTTTGTCAAGGCCTCAAGTTCAGATGTTACAAGAACCTCTTTCAGTCAGTTGATGACTAAGGTTTACATTGTATCCAAAATCATTCAATTGAAACCTATGCCCAATTTCCACGAAATGTCTTCAATGACAAGTGATTGTACAGCAAAGAAAAAGAAAAGAAAAAAAGAAGAAAAAAAGAAGTCGTTGAGTAGTTTGGGTCCTATACCACGTAAAATAGACGTGATGGTCAATTTATTTCTCTTCAAAACTGACAATGGTTTCACTGGGAAGTTGGCAGTATTGGGGAGGAATGAAATAACCAATCAATTCAAGGAATATGAAATGAAAACTAAATGGGAGAATTTCCAGCCTCTGCTATGGTATGTTCATGGTGGAAGACAAGTTGGGGACGCAAAACCCTGTTTGTATTATTGTAATGTGACAAACTACAAAACAATTAAGAAGTACATGGTAGTGTACCGAGAGATCCTTGTTTGGTACATGGAGAATGTCAAATATTTCCCCGCACCTGAAAACAAGGAGAAGGGTGTGTATTCTATACCAAATGTGAACACAGCTCTTTAGACCAATCAGAAGAGTACCTCGCTGTTATGAAACAATTCTTGGATGGCCTTATTGCCAAGTCAGCACTCAGGGTTTCTATGAGTCAAAGCTGCAATCAGAATACCTTAGACACTTATTTGAAGTCAAAGCGGGTTGAATGCTTAGAATCCCTATGCAACAACCAAATAGAGTTTGTTCCTCAGAATGAATCCCAAAAGTTTGTCCCCAACGCATTGATGAATGCAGAAAAACCACGAGATGGATTTTGTGAGGCAATTTGGTTTCTGTGGGTAAAATGTCAAGGGGAGTCAAAAATAATTCTTCCAACACTTTGACTATGTCACCTCGGCTTTCAATACTTGTCACACAAAGATTTCTACAGATATTTCTTACCCAAATTATTTCACAATTCCTCTCTCTTGGGAACAACAGTAGTTTCTGGGGAGAAGGTGGGAAAACAGGGGTTACATCAAAACAACACCGTGCCCGCCAATTCAGTGTAGTTAAATATCTGCCGACCATCAGTCTTCCACTTTGTCCTCAACTACAGTGAGGTTTTGACAAAGTTGTATGACATCAATAAAGAATACATTTCTAAAGTACTATGTCACTCTATGTGGGCAGAGGATATCACTGTTGATGATTTGTTTGAGAATAGGAGCAAGGCACTTGTTGAAAAGTTTTTGAAGCACATCACACTGGATCTTTTAGTTGGAAGATGTTATGGAAAAAACTGAAGATTTGGTATTGAAGGAGCAAAGATACGTCCGATAACTGTCCCGCGACCCTTTTTTTTTCGTCGCAAGGTACTTTTGCAACCCTTGCTTATGTGTAATTTCTACACAAGACCCCCCTGTGATCCGTTAGCTTCGTATCAAGGTACGCCCTTGTAACTCTCAATCCCTGGTTCGCAATTATTTTTTTCCTTGGGTCATGAATAATTATTAATAATTTTTAATGTAACATACCCATATGTTCGTGAATCACACCTACTAAAATTAAATACGCAAGGTCATGACTCACAACCGAGCCCCCCCCTGTGATATGGTAGCTTTGTATCAAGCCCGCCCTCATAACTCTCAATCCCTGGTTCGCGATTGTTTTTTTCCTTGGGTCATGAATAATTATTATTAATTTTTAATATAAACTACCCGTACGTTCGCAAATCACACCTACCAAAATTAAATACGCAAGGTCATGACTCACAACTAGTAAAATTGAACATTAGTGCTCGTGGCACATTACCCTTAAAATTTAGCTCCGTTGCTTGTGACACATTACCCCTATAACTTAATAATTGGGCTTGTGACACACTACCCTTTAAAACGTATCTCCTATGCTTGCGACACACAACCAGTAGAATTTAACATAAGTGCTCTCGACACACTACCCTTATAATTTAATATTTGTGCTCGCGACACACGACCCTTAATATTTAATATCATCGCTTGCGACTACGAGTATGTGTGTAAAGTAGGGTGGCCATGTTGAGACAGCTTTTTTTTTCCACCCCCTCCTACACCCATCAATTTGGGTCCTGTTAGTCTTATTGATCTTTCTCTCCAGCTGGAACTTCTTGACCAAAGTAATCACCGCGCCAGAATTGGCAAGAGCAAGAGCTTTCCATAGATACCCAATTTGCAGGGGTTGTGCGCGCCGGAACCCCTTCGGACTTTATGATTTTTCCGGGCAAGAAAATCACCAAAATTATGAAAAAAACTCTATTTACACACCTATCACAATACCAAGTGGTCTCACCCAAACCATTCCTTAACCATAGCATTAAATCGACCCGCTACTTGGCATTACCTTCCTTACAACAAGAACAACAAGACCCGCAAGTTCTGAATTCATCGGCTGAGTGGTTTAGAAGAAATAAGCTTCAGCAACACACAATTGAACTTGACAACGACGCCTTGTCGAAGCGCTCGCTCCCCCTGCTGCTCTAGTACTACGCGGCTACAACAAGCAACGCTACAGTGTAATTCAATTACTAGTAGTTTAATGTTCTTTATTTGTTATTCAGTGCTGTTAAAGTAGTTGCAATTAGATGGAGTAGGAAGCAAAGAAGTGACGAGTAGTGTGTTTTGCAATAGAGGTTCGCAATAGAGGTTCGTTACGAGTACTTCGTGTAATAAAGAGAGAAAAAATGAAAATTTCGATCAAAATAATCAGTCATGAGACCAATTTAGATCATGTGTGTTATATTGAACATTTCGAGCTGGTACAAATTCTACAGAGGCCTACTTTGTCTCTTCGTCATTAACACACATACTCGAACCTACCACTACAGTTGAATTATTCGGGTCAAGAGTTTGCCTAGTAGTATCATATGCAAAATATATATGATATGTATGAGTACAAGTTTAGGTGCGAATGACGAAGAGACAAAGTAGGGCTACGTAGAATTTGTACTGTAAGCAAACCCTTGAATTAACACTCATGATCTAAATTGGTCTCATGACTGAGTTCACGAGACGTTTTCTCTCTCTTTATTACTTTGTACTTGTACGAGTACAATTGCGAATCTCTATTGTGAACCTCTGTTGCAAAACTTGAATGCATCGTCACTTCTTTGCTTCCTACTCCATCTAATTGCAACTACTTTAACAGCACTGACTAACAAATAAACATTAAGAAACTACTAATTGAATTACACTGTAGCGTCACTTGTTGTTGCCCCGCGCGCTTTGACAGCGGTGACAATGCTGGTGGCGACGACCCCGTACGACGTGGATTTTTGCCCTTTGCCTTTCCTCGTCGATCCATTGTTGCTGTTGTTAAAGCTCTTTTCTTCTAAACCACTTGGCCAATCGATCCGCAACTTGGGGGACTTCTTGTAATTGGTATAAGGAAGGGAGCCCTGAGTAGCGAGCGGCTGAGATAGTCTGGTTAAGGAATGGTTTGGTTGAGACCACTTGGTAATGTGATGGGTGTGTTAATGGAGTTTTTTTATTTTTCATGATTTTCTCGACTGAAAGAATCATAAAGTTGGAAGGGGTTTCGGTGCGCGCAACCCCTGCAAATTGGGTATCTATGGATAGCTCTTGACCTTACCAATTCTGGTGCGGTGATTACTTTGGTCAGGAAGTTCCAGCTGGAGAGTAAGATCAATAAGACTAACAGGATCAAAATTGATGGTGTGAGGAGGGGGACCGGGGAAAAGTGGTCTCAAAATGACCGCTCCCATTAACACTTATACTCGTACTCCTTTCCGTACATTTTAATCATTTGTGTCACACAATCTACTATTTGCAACCATGGTATGCAATGTATGTAAGATATGTACCTTTTACCCTAATCACCTCTCCCAGATGATTTACCCGTGTTGTATGTGTGAACGAACCCGCATCAAAGTAGTGAATGGACTGACACAATGAACAGTAATGATTCTGAAAACAATGCCTAAGCTTCCTCCATTCCGCCAAGCAATTGCATCAATACAGGATCAACATAGTTGTCATCCTCATTTTCCTCTTCAGCAAGACTACTGGCAACAGTGCCACCATCTTTCGATACAGTACCGGTAGGGTTTTTTTCTGACTTGAATCTTTCCAGCATCATTTTCTCCAAATTTTTACCCGTTTCTGGATCTTCTCTTAACGATTGTACCTTCTTGCACAATCTAGCGAACACTTGCCTTGCTCCGCTGTTCTGTTCTGTTTGATTGTTCCATTTTGTCATTCTGTTTCATCCCTTCATCCTTCTTATGTCCTTTTGTTGGTTTGTTGTTCCTGAAGAATAAAAATAAGAGAAAGAAAGATCAGAAGCAAATAGAATCTCCAACAAATTGCTGTCATTGTCACTCACTACTGTTTCTTGTTGTTTTCTTTCATTGCCGATCCGTTGTTTCCGTGCTTTTCATTTTTTTAAATACCGTGCCAACCAAGAAGGATGTGTTGCTTTTTGTGTGGTTTTGGTTTGGGGTATGTACAGGTTTCCATGTGTGTACAGTTTTTTTGTATGAACTTTTCTGTTGATCCATTATGTCGTTCTGTCCCATTGTTCCGTTCCATTGTTCCGTTCTGTTTCATTGGTTGTTCTGTTTTAAGTGCCCTCCTTTCCTTCGTTGGTTCGTTTGATTGTTGTTCTGTTTTAATAAAAATAAAAATGAAAGAAAGAAAGATCAGAAACAAATAGTATCTCCAACAAATCGCCGTCATTGTCACTCACTGCTGTTGTTCTGTTGTTCCATTCTGTCATTCCTTTTTTTTAAATTTGTCGTTCCGTTTTGAGTGTCGTTCTTTCCCTCATTGGTTTGTTTGATTGTTGTTCCATTTCAATAAAAATAAAAATAAAAGAAAGAAAGATCAGAAACAAATAGAATCTCCAACAAATTGCAGTTATTGTCACTGACTAGTGTTTCTTCTTTGTTGTTCCGTTGTTCCGTTGTTCCATTGTTTGTGACTGCCGGACAACATTCATTTTCCCTGCTTCAAAAAAACTGTGCCAACCAAGAAGCATGTGTTGCGTTTTGTGTGGTGGTTCCGTGTGTACACAGTTTTCATGTGTGTGTGGTTTTGTGTGTGTTGTGTGTGCTATGCACCCTGACTTCTTCCATGTGCCTGGCTTGTGCACGGCCTTTATTTTCTATATAAGTAAAGCATGTACGAGTGCACGCCACCCCTCCCACGCCATAATTTTTTCAAAGAGGAAATTGTGATTACACAAAGGTTATGTATCTAAATCTCCAACCCATCTGTAGAATCTGGTAGCCAGTCAGTGGCTTGAAACTCCCTTGGGTCAGTATGGTACCTATCTACGTACACTTTTTGCACAGTACCCAACTATGTACCTTTTTGCATGCAATATTAGCTACGACTAGTAGTACTGGTAATATCCGGACCCTTTTTTGTCTGAGAATAATTTAAAAACAGCACCTCCATTTGAATTAAACACCTTATGAATTATTTTCATTCGACACTCATTAAAGTACGTTTTTGGTGATTGGATTATACAAAGTAGTAAATGTTCTTCCTATTATGGACTTGACCTCATACTTTGCCTGTCATTACCCAATAAGTCATTTTGTGCCCTGGATTTGCACCAATAATATTCTCTTGTGTGCCATTTGGAGAGACAAACCACAACAGTTTTCAGCAATCTGTGGGGCAATATTGTTACCAACAATATGCATCATAGGAGTCATGAAAAAATCATTCATGGCCTGGACCGGATACTTTGTAAGTCATTACCCAATAAGTCAGTTTGTGCCCTGGATTTGCAACAAAAATACCCTCTTGTGTGTCATTTGGAGACACAAACCACAACATTTTCAGCATTATGTGTGGCAATGTTGTTCCCAATATGCATCAGATGAGTCATGAGAAATATATTCATGCACGGCACCAAACACTTTGAGACTCATTACCCAATATTTTTCCTCCAAATCCAGTACCCAAATGCACTCATTAGTTTGTGACACACCAACCATCACATATAACTCACTTCTGTTTCTTTCATCTTTCATCTTATCCATTACAGGAACAATATTCATTGACTAATCACCCAAAATATCTGCTTTTCTAATTTCTAATTGCAAATTAGTGTGCATTTTTCCTCCCATTCCAGTACCCAAATGCACTCATTAGTTTGTGACACACAAACTATCACAGATAACTCACTTCTGTTTCTTTCATGATTCATCTTATCCATAACAGGAACAATATGCATGGATTAATCACCCAAATATCTGCTTTTCTAATTTTTAATTGCAAATTAGTGTGTATTTTTCCTCCCATTCCAGTACCCAAATGCACTCATTAGTTTGTGACACACAAACTATCACAGATAACTCACTTCTGTTTCTTTCATGATTCATCTTATCCATTACAGGAACAATATTCATTGACGGATCACCAAAAATATCTGATTTTCTAATTTTTAATTGCAAATTAGTGTGTATTTTCCCTCCCATTCCAGTACCCAAATGCACTCATTAGTTTGTGACACACAAACTATCACAGATAAGTCACTTCTGTTTCTTTCATGGTTCATCTTATCCATTACAGGAACAATATTCATTGACGGATCACCAAAAATATCTGATTTTCTAATTTTTAATTGCAAATTAGTGTGTATTTTTCCTCCCATTCCAGTACCCAAATGCACTCATTAGGTGGTGACACACAAACTATCAAGGATAACTCACTTCTGTTTCTTTCATGATTCATCTTATCCATAACAGGAATAATATTCATTGACTAATCACCCCAAATATCTGGTTTTCTAATTTTTAATTGCAAATTAGTGTGTATTCTTCCTCCAAATCTAGTACCCAGATGCACTGATAAGGTGGTGACACACAAACTATGACAGATAACTCACTTCTGTTTCTTTCATGATTCATCTTATCCATTACAGGAACAATATTCATTGACAGATCACCCAAAATATCTGATTTTCTAATTTTTAATTGCAAATTAGTGTGTATTTTCCCTCCAAATCTAGGACCCAAATGCACTCATTAGTTTGTGACACACAAACTATCACAGATAACTCACTTCTGTTTCTTTCATGATTCATCTTATCCATAATAGGAACAATATTCATTGATCAATCACCCAAAATATCTGCTTTTCTAATTTTTAATTGCAAATTAGTGTGTATTTTTCCTCCCATTCCAGTACCCAAATGCACTCATTAGTTTGTGACACACCAAACATCACACATAACTCACTTCTGTTTCTTTCATGCTGATTCATCTTATCCATTACAGGAACAATATTCATGGATTAATCACCCAAATATCTGATTTTCTAATTTTTAATTGCAGATTAGTTTGTACTTTTCCTCCCATTCCAGTACCCAAATGCACTCATTAGTTTGTGACACACAAACTATCACAGATAACTCACTTCTGTTTCTTTCATGATTCATCTTATCCATTACAGGAACAATATTCATTGACGGATCACCAAAAATATCTGATTTTCTAATTTTTAATTGCAAATCAGTGTGTATTTTTCCTCCCATTCCAGTACCCAAATGCACTCATTAGTTTGTGGCACACCACTATCACACAAAACTCACTTCTGTTTCTTTCATGATTCATCTTATCCATAATAGGAACAATATTCATTGACCGATCACCCCAAATATCTGATTTTCTAATTTTTAATTGCAAATTAGTGTGTGCGTTACCAGAAATTATCTAGTACAAAAATTGTGTAGAAAGCAACTGTAGTAGAAAGCTACGCAAGTTCAATTCAAGAAATTATCTAGTACAAAAATCATGTAGAAAGCTACTGCTGTAGAATGCTACACAAATTCATTACCGGTAAGATCACTGTCACACATGTGGTACGTACTACCAGCACTGGTACATGAAAAATCTCAGTATCACCGGTACATGAAAGTGTAACAGAAAGATCTCACTGTATCACAAGTTGAGAACGTTAAATAAAAAATAAGGGCAATATCAAGCGCGTCGCGCGCTTATTTTTTGTTATTCTATATTCAAAACGCGCGGGACGCGCGATTTATTTACTTAACCTTCTTATTTTAATTAAGAAAATCAAATTATTCTTCATTGTTCTATATTTACTGCATTAGATCTCACAGGTTAAGTATCGATTTTTTTTTTCGAACACACACACACACACACACACACAATTCGAATTTCATGTAGATTCAGTACTAAGAAAAAATTTGAACGGACTGATAGCGGAAAGTAATTCACACAGCGAAAAGTGATTTTACAGTGTGATTTTACAGTGTGATTTTACAGTGTGATTTTTTTTTTGTCGTGAGGCAAAAAATACTCTTTCCTTTCAGAATCTTACCGAACTTGTCTTGAGCAGAGTTGCTTTACCTTACTTGTACGATAAAGCACTCCGTCCGAGAGCGCGGGATCCCACTGAACTGATCAGCAATGATCACTAGTAGGCAGGGAACTCAGGCTTGAGATATTTTAGTCCGAAACAACTGCCTTGGCTGAAAAAAGAATTGGACGGCATTGGACGAGAGAGGAATTGCTGGATAGATAGTATTGTTTGGACTGCAGCCTTACATATACGTCTTGAAAGCAATAAATCTGCATCCATTGCCTATATATCAACAGGATCAAGATCCAGTTTTTTGTGATATATGAGTAAGAAGTCTGCAAATCTACGGCAGCAGCAACAACAATAATTTCTTCCCTGGTGCGTCGATCGGCAACAATGAATCATTGGTAAACGACAACAACAAATCTGTGGCAAACAGTACGAATGAGAGAGAGAGAGAGAGAGAGAGAGAGAGAATGATGCCTACATCCTACATTGCCGATGATGTATTCCTAAATTCTGTTTTTCTTCTTATTTTCATAGGGCCAGAACAGGAACAACGGATATCAACCAATCGTTGGCATAAACAAATCGACGGTATCCTTAACAAATCGACCGTATCAATGAATTGACTGTATCAATGAATCAACCGTATCAACGAATCAACCGTATCAACGAATCAACAGCATCAACAACGGGAGCAGATGGCAACACAGGTGACCCGCAACACGGCAACGGGGTAGGTTAGCATGTAAATTATATTATTCTGTTGTTATTATTTTCTCTACATCAATAGATACTCACCCCATTTTGTTAAATTATCATATATTGTTATAAACGAATCCACAGGATGAATCAACGGCAACAAATCAACAACAGCGATCCAACCGCAAAACACCGCTGCTGGCTGCTGGCATCCTGCTGCTTGAAACGCCGCTCCCAAACCCCCCCAACCCCCCCCCCCCCCCCCTGCTGGCTTCCTGCTGCTCCGCTCCAAACGCCAATGCTTGCTGCTGGCTTGCTGCTGCTCCTCCAAAACGCCACTCCGCCAGTTGCTGTTGCTGTAGCTCCTGGTAGTCGCTGTTGCTCTTGCTAGTCACTGTTGCTGTTGCGCTCGCTAGTCGCTGTTGCTGTTGCTGTTGCTCTCGCTAGTCGCTGTTGCTGTTGCTGTTGCTATTGCTAGTCGCTGTTACTCTTGCTAGTCGCTGTTGCTGTTGCTGGTTGCTGTGGCTGTGGCTGTGGCTGTGGCTGTGGCTGTTGGTGTTGCTCTCGCTAGTCGCTGCTGCTGTTGCTCTCGCTATTTGCTGTTGCTGTTGCTGTTGCTGTTGCTCTCGCTATTTGCTGTTGCTGTTGCTCTCGCTATCGCTAGACGCTATCACCGCTGCTTGCTGCTGGCTTCCTGCTACTTCAAAACGCTGCTGGCTTCCTGCTGCTCCAAAACGCTGCTGGAAACGCTGCTGCTGGCTGCTGGCTGCTGGCTTCGTGCTTCTCCAAAACGCCGCTGGAAATGCCGCTGCTTGCTGCTGGCTTCCTGCTGCTCCAAAGCAGCAAAACGCCGCTGCTTGCTGCTGGCTTCCTGCTGCTCCTCCAAAGTGTCACTCCAAAACGCCGCTCAATACTGCTGCTCCAAAACGCCACTCCAAACGTCGCTGCTTGCTGCTTGCTGCTGGCTTCCTGCTGCTCAAAATGCTGGTTGAAACGCCGCTCCAAAATGCTGCTTGAAATGCCGCTGCTTGCTGTTTATTGCTGGCTTCTCCTGCTGCTCAAAACGTAACCATTTTTATGTTACTCAAGTGGCTTGTTAGCTTCTTGTCTCTGCTAGAGGACAACGAAGACAAAGATGAAAGGCGCCAAAGAGATAGGCGTACACAAAGGATAGCCCTTCCGTGCTCTCGCTAGTCGCTGTTGCTTTTGCTGTTGCCCTTGCTAGTCGCTGCTGTTGCTCTCGCTAGTTGCTATTGCTACTGCTGTTGCTGTTGCTGTTGTTCTCCGCAGTCCCTGTTGCTCTTGCTAGTGGCTCTTGCTCTTGCTAGTCCTCGCTCTTGCTAGTTGCTGTTGCTAGTTGCTGTTGCTAGTTGCTATCTCCGCTCCAAACGCCGCTGCTTGCTGCTCGCTTCCTGCTGTTTGAAACGCCGGTCCAAAACGCCGCTGCTGATTTCTGGCTGCTTCCTTCCTGCTGCTCTGAAATGCCGCTCCAAACGCCGCTGCTCGCTGCTGTATTCCTGCTGTTCAAAACGCTGGTCCAAAACGCCACTGCTGACTGCTGGGTGCTTCCTTCCTGCTGCTCCAAAACGCCGCTCCAAATGCCACTGCTCGCTGCTGGTTTCCTGCTGGTCAAAACGCGGCAGCCACTGGCTGCTGGCTGCTGGCTGCTGGCTGTTGGCTGTTGGCTGTTGGCTGTTGGCTGTTGGCTGCTGGCTGCTGGCTGCTTGCTGCTGGCTGCTGGCTGCTTCAAAACGCCGCTGCTCGCTGCTGGCTTCCTGCTGCTCGAAACGCCGTTCGAAAAGCCGCTCAAAAACGCTGCTGGCTGTTGGCTGCTGGCTTCCTGCTGGCTTCCTGCTGCTTCTCCAAAACGCTGCTCGAAATGCTGCTGCTGGCTGCTGGCTTCCTGCTGCTCCAAACGCCACTTGAAACGCCACTGCTCGCTGCTGACTTCCTGCTGCTCCAAAACACTGCTGCTCGCTGCTGGCTTCCTGCTGCTTGAAACGCTGCTTGAAACGCCGCTCCAAAACGCCGCTTGATTGCCGTTTGAAAACCCTTCCCAATCAAAATCAAAGTAGAATAACGTGTAGGTATTCAAGTTGGTGTCATTTTGTACTATTTGTATGGTGGTGAGCCCTCATGGTCTGTTCTACAGTAGGAGAAATAGAATGGTTGTCAAAATGGAAATGTTGTTTGGATCTTCCTAATTTGCCGTTCGATCGCCCTTTGATTGTCATTCCTGGTCAGCAAATCAGTAGAGTAACATCTGGTGTTCAAACCTGGTAGGATTTGTACACGTCTGCCTCCTTTATCCAAGGGGAAAGAGATGGGTTGGAGTAGGGCCCGTAGTTGTCATTGTCTTTCCCGTTTGAATACCATTCCCGATCAAAAATGAAGTAGAGTAACATGTAGGTATTTAAGTTGGTGTCATTTTGTACTATTTGTATGGTGGCGAACCTTCATGGTCTGTTCTAGTGAAGGAGAAACAGAAGGGTCGTTGCAGGGTCGTCAAAATGGAAGTTAATGACATCCGTGATTTTGATGATCGGAATTCCTGTCAAAAATAAATCATGTCTTTGAGGGGTTTTCTGCTGTGTTTGCAGGGTCTTTTCACTTGTTCTTTTTTTGAAGAGATTTCAGTGTACGGAGCAGACACATGTTCATTACCTGTAGACTTGTACATGGTTTTTGTACTGTGTATTTATTGTGGTATTTTGTACACAGTGTGGAATGCGGCAAAGGAGCAAACAAACACTTCTGAAAATAATTTTATTTCATATCTTGGGTTAAGGTTAGGAAGTTTGGTAGCGAGAAATAGATTTTTTAAATCAATTTAGTCAAAATTGAGAGATCAAGGGACATTTTGAGTCCTCGGGGAGAGTTTTGGTCGCAGCCTGAGGGGGGTTGAAACTCTTTACCACAAAAAATTGTGAATTTAAAATAGTGCCCTTGCGCATAACAAAAGCAGGGTTGATTTTCTCAAAATAGGGCTTGGGAGGGGTCGCATTGGGTCGCGTGACAGTTATCGGACGTATCTGGCTCAGTCAAGGTTTTCCAATAAAGAATATGAAGGATTTCAACATGATGATTGTTTGTACATTTTCACTCCACCCAAGGGGTGGGGGGCTACTAAATGTTTGCACATCAGATTCAACAAAAACCAGACAAACTGGTAGAAGGTTCCACCACAATCCCGGTTGATGGCGTTATCCATAATCTGTTACACCATTTGTTAGTTATGACGTGAACTCCAAACAAAATTTGCACCAATGGAGCAAGGCACTTGTTGAAAAAGTTTTTGAAGCACCTCACACCGAGTCTTTTGTTTTTGAAGATGTTATGAAAAATATTGAAGATTTGGTATTGAAGGAACAAAGATATCTGGCTCAGTCAAAGTTTGCCAACAAAGAATATGAAGGATTTCAACATCATGATTGTTTGTACATTTTCTCTCCACCCAAGGGTGGGGTGGGGTGGGGTGTAACTAAATGTTTGCACATCAGATTTGACAAAAAATCAGACAAACTGGTAAAAGGTTCCACAACAATCCCAGTTGATTGTGGTATCCATCAATCTGTTACACTGTTTATTAGTTATGATGTGAACTCCCAATAAAATTTGCACCAATGGATTCTTATGGAACACACTCCATATGTGTTCTGTGAGATATTTGTTACTGACCCAGAAGTGCTCTGCAACAATTGTGTTGATGAATGGCTGTGAACACTCACTCTGTACAGTTACCTGCCAGAAAATGGAAAAATATTCACCCTGTTGACACCAAGTCTTGCAAAAAAGTTGGTGGAACAGGAGGAAGATCTATTGAAGGTGAACCTTAAAGTTGTATTTCTATCTAAAACCGAGGCACATAATAATGAGGGCAATGATCTATATTTGAGTGGAGTATTAAAACACCTCAAGGGTTGCAACTTTTTGACTAGTGGACGCTTGCAGAAAACAAACAAACAAGGGGAGCGGGCGTTGCCTTTGGAGATGCGCGGGTCATGCTTGAGGGAACAGCATCCGTAGGAATTACCTCAGTTGATGGAAATTGCAACAACGAATGGCAAGAAGGCAGGGGGAAACCGGTTTTGGTGGGTGATGGAACACCATAATGCTGGCTTGAGGATTAAATATCCATTGGGAGTTGACTTGCGCCCTAGGAAGAGCAGGATGATGAACATGACGCGGAGACTTGGTGGAATTTTTCATTGTCAGAACCTCTCCTTGGACAATAGGAGCAGAGGAATGGACTCAGCAGAAGGTGACCGAGTCGCTGCTGGGGAAATAAGTCCGGGTCCAGATGTTATTAGGAGCAGCTTTGCAAGGAAGCATATCAATGGTGTTGGAAGGAGCGGGCGCATCAACAATGGAATCGGTGGCCAAGTTGTCAGCGTTTTTAGGAACGCCTGCATTGGAATTAATTGTCTTGGTAGGAACATCAACTTTGGAGTGAACCAGTTGGATAGGAACCGGGTTGGTAGGCGTCAAAACTCGAGACGCTTGTTTATGTCTTTGGGAGAGGTCAGTGTGGAAAATTTCCTTGGATTGCCAGTGTCCAATATTCACTTCAAGAAACATTAGTGGATTGTTGGGGTTGGTTGTAATCACCTGCTTAGCAGCCTTGTCAAGAGCTGGTTTCCCTCCAATTGGTGTCTTTTGGGCATTACCATTTATGAACGTGAAGGTACAATTGGAAATGAGTTGGACAATGTGATTCTTACTACGTTCATCGGTATATTGGAAGTGTCTTGCATTTGTTTTGAGAATGCCTTCTCTAATGTGATGCAGTGGATTGTGAGCAAAAATCATGGTGCCATAATCATTGTACATAAAAAGGTTTCAAAAGTCATCATTGTGTACGATTGTGGAGTAGCATCAGTTGAGGGACGCATCGTATGGCGGGTTCCCTATGAATTTGAAGTTAATTTCAAGAGCACCCAAATCTATTTTGACCTTGATTGCGGATTATAACGGTGTGCTGTACAGTGGATACACCTCCTGATTCGCAAGTAGGGGAGAAAAATGAAGGCGGTTGCGAAGGCGATTGCGAGGGCAACGAAGGGACCAAGCAGTGAAGTTTTAGGACTAACAAAAGATCATTATCGACGGGGAGAATTTTGGGAGTTGAATTGTCGGCGCTTGTGGATCGCGGGGAGTTGGAATATCTATAGCTGGAGTATTCCAGAAGACTTGGAGCAAGACGGTGGAGATCGTGGGTCGTGGTTGACGGCGGATGGAAGCGACGGGTAGTGGTGACATCGGACTAGAGATTGCTGACAAAGGTCGTGGGATTCATGCAACTACTCATGGAAGAGTTGCAGTTGGTGGTTTGAAGTAGTGTTTAGCACAATCAAACGGGCTTTGATGGGTCCTTGATTTGGTGTGACGCGGATGGTAGACACGGGAACTATGTTTGATGGCTATTGGCGTGTACAAATAGCAACACCAGGACAAACATTGGAGATCGTGGATCTTGGAGAATTGGAATATTGCTGATTGGGGACGGCGAGTAGGGACAATCAGGCCAGCGCCATCAGGTCGTTAACACTCTATGACACGAAAGAGTGAATGGAGGGCTGCTGACGGCGTGTCTAAATAGCGGCAGGGCTTCTTATAAAAAACGATGGTGGCCTTTATCTTGCAATCGGACCAGATAACTGGTTGTGGATTACAATGTATGCGTGGCGAGTACACCCCTTGGTCCACAAGCAGGGAACAGAAGGAAGATGTACATCCAAGGTGCAATGCTTGAGAGGGATGTGCCGCAAGGAACTTGGAGGGGAGGCTGAACAGCAAGTTTCCGCTGGGTTTAACCGTCAGCAGAGGTGCTGATCCGTCCGAGATAGGTAGCTTAAGGTAAGCACAATCTTACGGAAGGGGAACAATTGTGCAAGTTATAAGGGCTCTATAACCTGTTGTACACTCAAAAATTGACTGGATAGGTATAACAGGTAGTTTGAAATAATTGAGATGTGAGCTCGTCATGGTGATGCTCTTAGTTTCTATGCAATTTATCTACTAGTGGACCAGTATCCCTGTATTATTCGTGTTGTAGGGATGTCTTAACCGGCCATGGTCATGGATCACGTGCGATTTGTCATAAGACAGAGAACACATCATCTGACCTAAATATCTTGATATTTGAAGTCACTATTATCTCTTGAGGAGTATTAATACTAACTTTTCATGTGTAGAATGGGTATGACTACTACCCTAGAATGTACGTAAGTACCGTACGTGTATTTTTGACCGACAGCATACACATGATATATGTTGCTTTTTTGGCATCAATCGCTTGTGAAAATACAGTAAGTCTTACCCCAGATCTCTTCGGCAACAGGGACTCAAAGCCATAACGCCTCAAAGAAATAGATTGCTCGTCAAATCAAATCAAAGTCCTCCACCACAAACAACGCATGCTTCGCTCGCCGTTTTTCCAAAGTTGCGGTAATCATTTCCGTAGAGGGAACAACGGTTGCCTTCAGCAAAAACCGAATACATCGAAATTAATGGGAAAAATTGTTAGTAATGCATACGAAGGCCACAGGCTTTTCCATTCATTCGATTGTGACAAGAAAGACATATCATTTGCTTTTTAATTTTATTTCGATGCGACGATAATACTTACCTTCACTATACCACCCACAATCGTACGCAATGCCATCACTATCATGCCAGCCAATTGGACTGTCTTGGGGGCCTGCTGGTTCCACCTTCAAGTACCAAATGAACGCCTCTGCAGGTTGGGTCCACTCGCTACAATGCTTTACCCCCGCATTCAAGACACCTTTGTACGATGCTGAAACTTCTATGCAAGAGCTATGATGAACCGCGACAGAGTGTATTTCTGCTAGCTCAACCTCGTACGTTTCACAGGTGTTCATGTACCACTCGTTTGAACTCATGGTTGCAAACCAACTGTCGTTCTCTGAAGTACTATCGTGTTCTTCCGTGCCAACCGTAAGACTCCCCCATCCATTCACAATCCTCGGGGATTCCTGGATATTGTGGCACTGACCCTCGCGAAAATCACGATATCCATTCCACAGCCAGTGACCGTCGAGTCTCAACCTATGCTCTCCATACGCCCCACTGTCACAGTCTCCTTTAATGCAAAATTTGTACAAGGTCACCTTTTTATTTTCGGAGCATCCACCAACAAGAGCTCGTTCTACGTTGCTACTACTACTACCTCGGAGTGAACCACTGCGTTCGACGGGGACATCGAACACGAGGTCTTCTTGTAGCTTCTCGACAATGGCACTATCAACATCTTCTGTCTGCTCGTTATTGATACTCAATCCATGAGCTACTACAGGGGAAACGGAACAGGCAGCAATCATGAGCTGGCCAAGGAGAATTGCCGCGTTTTGTACTTTCATCGTTTATGAATTGGTGTGGAATGTTTTGGATATAGGGTTTGGAATGTTTTGGGTTTTGGAATGTGATCCTAATGTGAATTGCAACAAACCCACATTTTTTCAATTGTTTAACCTTGGTTCGGATGCTTTTTCGGTTGTCGGTGGTGGCTAGGTCGTGATCTTCCTCTTCCGGAAAGAGAATAGTACGTAATTTGAGTCGTACATGCGAGACAAAAATGTATCTTTCAGACCTAGGTCGTACGGTACCTACGTGTAGTATGCCTCCAACGTTCTTTGCACATAAAGGAATTAAGATTGCAGCTATCAGCAAGACTTGCCGATCTTGATTCGGTGGGGACATAGTGTAGTACGAAGTACTTCGTACCTACGGAGTACTCGTACTTCGTGATTCAGTACTTCAAAGACCGTCCCGTAGGTACGTACCGGCACGTACTCGTACGGCGGAGGCGAGAAATCTCGATTGATTTATTCGTACCGGCTTTACGATTCAGAAAATCTCATGATCAAAATGTCCGTAGTAGGGACCGATGGGCATATCACGAAAATACATGAGCAAGCTGGATGCAGTCTTCTTGTGCAATATGCCCTGAAAATATATACATGACCTGAGATGCAGTCACGTTTGGCATATCATCAGTTACGTATGGAACATAACCTGAATCCAGTCACGCAAGACATGAACTTGGAATTGCAGTCACGTGATGTGGGCGTTGTGGTATTCCAACGCTCACCATTGAAATTACCCACGATTAAAGAAAATCTGGAATCTGACATCAGCATCAACGCCACACCAGCCGGCCTTCAATATTGAAGACTGGATGAAGAACATATCCAATTTCTCTATGTACAAGTACGTTGAATTTTGATTCAACGGCTGTTTACTGTTACAAGCCTTTCAACCGCTCCTCGGAGTAGTTGACAGAGCTAGCTCACAATCTTACTTTTTAACCATTGTTACATAAACCTTATTTTAGTACCTTTTTCTAGAGGCATACGACACTGTTTAAACAGTCGAATAACTGCTTCAACCTTATTACTACCGGTAAAGATTACTTCAACTACGTGAATAAAAATTACCACTACATCTAACAAACAACCACCAATTGACCCTGAAGATTGACCAGTAAGAACAAGAGGAGAAACAATGTCTTACTCCATCATCCCTTTCAAGTTTGACTTTGACCAAGAGTCTATCAACAAAGTAGACTTCAAGAATACACAAGAAGTTAATGGAGTTCAAGAAGTAACCAAGATCAAGATTCCCTTGATTACTGCAGGATCAACCAAACTACAAATCCTTTTTACCATCAATGAGTTCATGTGATCCAAGAAGATGCTCAATCTAACCACAGGACCAAGACTCTATGACATGTTTGTAGATCTCCTCAGAGACTACACCGGCAGTAGCTGGTGGAATAGCTACGTATCAACCAATGTTCCACAGAGAACTGTGGATAACTTCCAAACCACAGTAGAAGAATTTGTCAACTACAAGTTTGACAACAACCTCGATGCATACCAAAACCATAGAAGATTCCTCACCAATATCAAGAAGACAACCACCATGACCGTACACCAATTCGTTGCACAAGTAAACTTCCACAACCATGTCATCCTTCCACTACTCCCTGGACATCCACCGGAGGATGCAGAGATCAAGGATCGAGAGTTCAAGAATCTAATCTTTGAATCGATGCCTGAGGATTGGAAACACACCTACCAGCAACACCACTCTCCCCATAGGGATTCCCTTTCTGAAATGATGATGAGATTTGAACGATATCAATATGCACAGAAAAGAAAGAAGAAATCAGATAACCCATCTCAAAATACCAACAATAGCAACAACAACAATGCCAACAACAATCGTAACAACCGGAATGGAAGCAACAATCGTAACAACCAAAACAATCGCAACAATCGCACTCCAAACAACAACAACAACCAACACAATAACAACAATAACAACCAACAAAACAACAACCAAGGCAACAACAACAACAAAGGGCCGACTAGAATCTCCAATGACTCACCATGTCCTATCCATCCGGGTACCAACCACACTTGGGGCCAATGCTACACCAACAAGTATGGCACCAACTCCAATCAGTCCAACAACAGAGACAACACCGACTCGCATGTGAATGATCGCAGCAGTTCCAACAACAGCAACCAATCCACTACCTCCTCTTCACACGGCAGTAACTTCCATGAACCAGAACAACATATGTGTGTCTTCATCAATGAACCAGAAGAAACTACCATCCCTACAACTCCTTGGCCGGATCTCTTCCATGTAGACATGGACATCGATGAAGAATATTACAACTCGGATCTTCAAAGATTTCCTTCTGAAAACACCAATTCCGACAACAACAAGCAAGAGGTTGCTCCCAGCAACGCAGATGTTGACCTTGCTCCAACCACAGTGAGTGTCTGCAACTCAATCAACGGATCCCGCGGCAAGTACTACTTGAAAACTTTCTTCGATTCTGGATCAACCAACAACCTCATAGTGGAATCAGCAATTCCCTCCGGAATCAAAAAGCACCTTCTAGACCAACCAATCCAAATGCAAACAACAAATGGCAAAACCACTTGCAACCACTATGTGACCTTGGAGAACACTGTATTTTCAGAACTATCCTACTTGATGAAAGTCCTACAAATCAAGTGCTTTGTAGTCTCTCAGAATATCAACTACCACCTCCTTATTGGAAGGAAAACCATGAGAGACCTTGGAATGAAGATGGACTTTGAAACTTGCACCATCGAATGGTATGAGAAAACCATGCAATTTCACCCTCAAAATTACTTCAACAACAAATCCTTGCTCCACAAGGTCATGTCTGCAGAACCACACGCCGTTGCAGAAAGTTACTCTAACCAAGCTATCCAACAATCGTATGTGGATGGCACCACCAAGTATGAGAAAACCGACCTCCACAAGCTAGTCACTGAACAAAACCATCTCTCCTACCATGAGAAACAAGCCTTGTTACCAATACTCCTCCAAAATGAAGAACTTTTTGAAGGGTTGAATGACTTCCCTAATCAAACATTCCACATTGATCTCCAGCAAGGCGCAACTCCATATCATGTAAAACAACCATATTCCATTCCACTGCACCAACAAGAAGCAGTGAAGAAAGAAATTGATCGGCAGGTGAAGCTTGGCATCCTCAAACGTTGCTACGCCACTGAATGGGGAATGCCAACCTTTGTAGTTCCAAAACCAGATGGCTCCTGTCGACTTATCAGTGACTTTAGAGAACTCAACATAGTCACCAAGAAACTGCACTATCCACTTCCAAAGCTCCAAGATATCTTCCACAGACGAAGAGGCTTCAAATATGTCACCCTTACTGACGTTAGCATGCAGTTCCACACCTTCAAACTTGACGAAGCCTCCACCTGGCTTTGTGTCCTTGTTACTCCATTTGGAAAATATTGACTGCTTTGATTGCCAATGGGCTTCCTTAACTCTCCAAGTTGGGCCCAAGGCTGTATGGAACAGATGCTCCTACACTTGAAGGATATTGAAGTATACATCGACGACATTGGTATCTTCTCAGATACTCTCAAATCTCATTGTAAATTAGTCTCTTCTGTCCTCTCCTTGCTGAAGTCCCACAACTTCTCTGTCAAGCCCTCCAAGTGCCACTGGTTTCAATCGCAAGCCCCTTGGCTTGCACATCATCTCTTGTGATGGAATCAGACCCAATCCGAACAAGATTTCTCCTATCCTGAAACTTGCTTTTCCCTCAACAACAACCCAACTTCGATCCTTCGTTGGAATGATCAACTTCTATCGCAACTTCTATCCCAAGTGCGCTGAAGTCCTTGCACCCCTTACCGACCTCTCCGGAAGAGCCAAAGGCAAGAAGATATCTCCTACTCCGGAACTCCTCCAAGCCTTCAACAAAGCCAAGTCCCTCATTGCCAACAATATCCTCCTTGCTTTTCCTGATCCAAACAAGCCCTTCCATGTCTATGCTGATGCTTCTGACTACCAACTTGGAGCTGTCATCCTCCAAGATGGCAAAATCATCCTTTGCTTCTCCAGAAAACTCAACGCAGCTCAACAAAAATACCCAACGGTTGATAAAGAGATGCTCTGTATTGTCGAAGTCTTCAACGAATTCCGCATCATTCTTTGGGGTGCTGAAATCATTGTATGGACAGACCACATCAACTTAACCCGGCAAAACCTTACAAGCCACAGAATTATGACTTGGAGAATGCTTCTTGAAGAATTTTCCCCAGTATTCAAGTACGTCAAAGGCAAAGACAATATCATTGCTGACGCGCTCTCCAGGCTCCCACTCCAGCAAGACACTCCCGAGAAGAAGAAGAAGATTCTTCGGTCCTCCCGCTCCCGCTCCCAATCCAACAGATGATGACTTGAATCTTGAAACTACCGGCTCCACAATCGACTGTGACTCAATGGACTCCGACCTTCTCTCTCGTTCCGAACTGTTTCTTAACTACCCAGAAGACATCCATATGTACCCCTTCGTCCGATAACTGGCACGCGGCCCTTTTTTTTTTGTTGCAAGGTACTGCCGCAACCCCTTTTTGTGTGTAATTTTAACACGAGTCCCCCTTGTGATTCACTAGGTCAGTATCAAGCCCGCTCTCGTATTCTCAATCCCTGGTTCGCGATTATTTTGTTTCCTCCGGTCATGAATAATTACTATTAATTTTTAATCTCACCTACCCCTACGTTTGTGAATGGCACGTACTGAAAATTAAATACGCATGGTCATGACTCACACCCAAGCCCCCGTGTGATTCACTGGGTCAGTATCAAGCCCGCCCTCATAACTCTCAATACCTGGTTCGCGATAATTTTTTCCCTTGGGTCATGAATAAATATTATTAAATTTTAATATCACCTACCCGTACGTTTGCGAATCACACCTACAAAAATGAAATACGGAAGGTAACGTCTCATATCCAGTATAATTTAACATTAGTGCTCGCGACACACAACCCTTAAAATGTATCTCCATTGCTCGCGACACACTACCCTTATAATTTAATATTTGTGCTCGCAACAAACAACGTTTAAAATTTAATACCATCGCTTGCGACTACCTACCACTACAGTTGAATTATTCGGGTAAAGAATTTGCCTAGTAGTATCCTATGCAAAATATGTATGATATGTAGGAGTACTTCCTTCTGTACAATTTAATCGTATTTGTCACACAATCTACTATTTGCAACCATGGTATGCAACATATGTAAGATATGTACCTTTTACCCTACTAATCACTTTCCTCGAAGATTTACCCATGTCGTAGGTGTGAACCAACCCTCATCAAGTTAGTGAATGGACTGACACAATGAACAGTATCGATTCTGAAAACAAGGCCTAAACTTCCTCCATTTTGTCAAGCAATCGCCTCCATGCCGGATCAATATAGTTTTCATCCTCACTTTCCTCTTCAGCAAAACTACTGGCAACAGTGTCACCATATTTTGATACAGTACTGGTAGGATTGCTTTCTGAGTTGAATCTTTGTAGCATCATTTTCTCCAAATTTATACCCGTTTCGGGATTTTCTCTTAAGGTTTGTATCTTCTTGCACAATTTATTGAACCTTTCCGTCCTTCTTTGTCCCATCCATTTGCACTTCCACTTTTTGAATCGCAATATTTTTTTTCATGTATTTTGTTTTCTTTTGTGTTGTGTATGTTCCATCAAGTTTCATTTCCTTTTTGTTTTTCCCAATTGCTGTACTCGTTGTCAATTATCATTAGGGCAAAAGCCTCATCCGTAACAGTAAAGATGGTACTAATAAGATCCTTTGTCTTCCTCAGCTTAAAGTTCGTCTTTCCCGGATTAATGGCAGACAGGATTCTTGTCACAAAATAATAAAATTCTTCATTTGCCGCATTTCCGTATCGCCGGTACTCTTTCGCCAGAATTTCCATCGAGTCCGTATTTAGAGCTACAGTACCAGGGAATGATGCCGGCACTTTTGCCATTTCACTATCAGCTGCGGTGATGACATCAAATGGCAGTATGATATCATAGTATGGTGGGGTTAGTTGTACGTCGGTGGTAGGCACATATGGAAGAACGTCGAAAGTACCATAATTTCCAGATGATTCAACGATTACGCTGTCACTTACCAAACCAATTTTTTCTAGCCAATGTTTGATTATTGTGTCTCAATTTAGCCAGGGCTTTTGGTACTGCATTATCAAAGTAGGCACAGAATTTCTTAATGGGTATATTTTTTGGAACGGATATTACACACACATCGATTCCTTGCACGATTATTTTATTGGAGAGTGTGTTTGTTGTCATAAATTTCAGGCCACCATACCATTCCTTCTTCACATATGCCCTCACCTGTCCTTCAATTGTATCTTTACATGTTTTCAATAGTTTCATAGTTTCCGTTTCCATACTATGTATAGTTCCACAACTCAACGTACTCACTTTATCAACAATATCGCCGCCCCGCACTGTTTTCAATGGAACCGTGTCAGTATTTTTTGCAGTCTCCTCTTTAGAATTGATTCCCTTCTTACCAGCTCTCACCATTTTCAGGATATTCTCTATTAGATCTGGATTCTCATTCGCTATTTCTGTTAATGTTTTCACCGTTTTGTTCATGTATTTCTTTTTGTGTAGTCCGCCCTCCGTACTTTTTTGTTTTGTTGTCTCTTTGATATTTTCTCTACTAGTATCCTTATTCTTGTTGGAGCTCCCATCATTGTCTTCACTAACCGAATCAGTGTCGCTGTCACTGTCAGTGTCACTTTCACTTTCACTTTCACTTTCACTGTCGCTGCTATCCATCATGCTAATGTTTTCAGCTTTTCTTTTTAGTGGTGTTTCTCTTTCCACCGTGGTGGTGCCTTTTTGTGTTGCTGCAATTTTTGTGTTTGTCTCGCTGGACATGTTTGTAATGCTTGTATTTTTGGTATTATCTCTAGTGTCTCCATCCCTGACTGCGTTTGCCATATCTGCTATTTTCTTTTCTTGGAGACGTGTTATTTTTGCCTTGGGTAGGTTGGACCATTTTTGTTTCAGCATCTTGTATTTATAATTTTTCAATCGTCGGTGTTTTTGGCAATTTTGTGAATTTTTATGCTGCCTTGTTTTGGCATCGATTGTACGAATTCAGCAATTTGCAATACATTTGTCTTTGTCTAAGCGGGCTTGTGAGCGCGGGCGAACCAAAAAGAACTGTCTGCCTAGCCGCGCCATTTTTCTTCTTCCCTACATTTGCTTCTTATTTCCAAACAAGTAGTACTAGTAACGGTACTAGATTGTACGATACCAATTTATTTTGATGTTCCCCATCCTACTACCGTATCACACCACTTCATATTGAAATCTGTAGAACCAAAAACAGGCACATTGTATGGAAAGGTGTTGGAGATAACAATTCTCTGTTAGGGAAAATCCGCACAACGTATGTATTTTCGTTTTAGGGTTAAGTTTCTGTAACGGCGTTCCCGATTGAGTTGTCTGGAACCGCAATTCTGACTTCTTCATTTGTAAGGAACTAGTTGCATTGATGAGCCTGTAATGGAAAATAAGCATGATATCTGCAACGGCGTTTCCGTGTTATGTGTCTGGAACGGTGTTGTAGATAACAATTCACTGTTAGGGAAAATCCACAGAACGTCTTTATTTGCGTTTCAGGTTTAAATTTCTGGAACGGCGTTTCAGATTGAGTTTTCTGGAACGGCAATTCTGACTTTTTCATTTGTAACTAACGTTTTTCACAGTAGTTAATTTTTATATTTACGTATTTAAGTATGACAGGATTCTGCACGTATTCGTGGTAAGTAGGGGTAAGTTTTGCCATAGTAAAGCTTGTTACTAGCACTATTTCACACGTCCCTACGCACCACAAGGAACGGGATAGTTATTGTATTCCTCTAAATCTTCCGGTGAATTCCAACGTTTTTCGTAAAGTTGTAGCCAGTGCACAATGTTTCTCTCGTTTCTGTCGTCTTCCTCCCTTTTCTCTTTGTTTGCAAATTGTTTGAGTTTTCTTTTTTTCTTCTTAGACTGCTTTTTCGCTTTGTTCATGAATGAATTCCAATTGTTTTTATTCTTTTTGTTTTTCTTTGTTTCTTTGTTTCGTTCCTTTCCATCCTTGGTTTCTTCGATGTACATTATACTGTACTTTTCAATGATTGCCTCTTCAGTCATTGTGCGCCACTTGTTGAACCAAAGGGTTGTCAGACAGGGACGGTTACCCGGGTGAAAATGTATGCATTGCTTTATGTGTTTTCTGGCTTCCGGCGTCAGGTTACACCATTTTTTTGGTGGAAATGTATGACCATTGAGTTCGAGCCTCTCTCGTTCTCCTGATTGTACTGGTCGTCCAATACCCATGTTGTTGTAGCACTGTATGTCCTCCGTTCCTTTCAATGCTGGATAACCGCATAAAATGTGTGCCACAATGATACCCAAAGCCCATACGTGGTCAACGGCATCAGTGTCGCCTTCCTTGTAGAAAGGAAATATGTCCTCAGTTACGTACTTCAAGCATTGTTCCCAAATTTCTAAAGCTTCTTCTTCATCAAAATGCCCTTTTGGGCTGTTGAGTCTATCTCTAACGTCGTCTATCTTGTTGCATCCATCAAGTATTGTGAGTACCAAGTTGCCGTTTTTGGCACATAGCGCATCGGACCCAGTTTCAAAATGATATAAGAATGGATTATTCTCGTTTTTTTTGTCACCGTCATTTAGCTCTATCATTCTTGCACAGTACTCCGCCGAATCCAAAAGATACCTAGGCTTCAAAGGCTTCCTCTTGTACGCTGATTGTGTTGTTGTGTTCTCCATTTTGCTCTTTGTTGTAATAATGATTTACGTTGGGCAAATACTATTATTTTCCTTTTGAAACTGGCTAACAGCCCTCCTACTTCTGCCTGCAAAACTGATGTCCATTCCACTGGTGACAATCCTGAGACCCCTACAAAATTTCCTGGTAGTTCCAATCCTGGATCCACTGCTGCTTCCACCTCCACCGGGACTTCTCCCTACATCTGGAAGTATTCACCCAGCACTGATTCAGTCCACTTCAGAAGAACTGCCTATTCCTCCACTCCTAGTATTGTTCCTGCAGACATTCCTACTGGAGATGTTCCCTCTAAACGCAATCGTGCGTCACATTCCCCTCTAGCCCAAACTTTCTATCCACCTCCAGCCAACTCTCGATGGACATTTTATCCTCAATCTGAAACCGTGGTATTCCATCGCCCACACAAGCCACTTTCTTTAACCCCGTCTACTTGCATTTCTTCATTGCAACTTCCACCATCTGGGGCATCTACTAAAGATAGTGTCGTTTCAAGCTCAGTTACGAAGCCTCTTTATGGGGCATCCTTTTGCCCAATTCGGAAGTTTCTTTATGGAACCCGGAAGCCTCTTTATGGGGCATCCTTTTGTGCGTGTTCTTCTTCGATTACTAAGTATCGAACTTCGATCGTAAGAATGACTGTTGATTGATCACTAAGTATCGAATTTGGGTGTCAGAATGACGATTGCACCTCTGGTTCGGTCTTATTCCAATCTCACATAGAGAAAGAGGTAACCTTCGAGTCTCATTATTCCAAACGCTAAAGGTGCATATGACTTGATCGTTTGTATCTTCGACTCGTATTATCGTATCATTCCAGCTGCAGTACTGTAAGTTACGTAGAAATATACGTACATAATTTTGAGTACTGTAGTTTTCGCGTACGTGCAATAGGAATTTAATAAATACTGAGGTATTTTCGTTCAATTACTCGTTGTAAACTGTTAATGAATAATTCTTACCGCACTTTAAGTCATGTAAATTTTGTCATCTCGCAAGGATTCGGTTATATTGAAGTAGTAACTGTGTCTTGTGGTTCGACTCCCTCTTAGAACGTTCCATACGTAGTACTTTCCTCCTTACTTTTTGTTCCTACTAGTTCTATTTCTTTATTTTTGTATGAAGTAGTAACCTAAATAGTGATTGCTCCTAAGTTTTTGAGTGCAAAAGTTTGTTAGTTTCTGTAGTTTTAAGGATGGATACTGTTCATTCTATGGATTGGTTAGAGTATGAAAGTATATTGACAATTCTAAGGCTGATACTTTAGTCTTTATGAATGTTTTAATAGTTTTGGTCCCTGGTCATTTTCCCTCCAAAACCAGTAACCAAATGCACTAATTAGGTTGTGACACACAAACCACCATGACAGATAAGTCACTTCTGTTTCTTTCATTAATTATCTTATCCATTACATATGTTTCATTGTTCAATCACACCAAATATCTGATTTTGGAACTTTTAATTGCAAATTAGTGTGTATTTTTCTTCCCAATCCAGTCACCTAATGCAATAATTAGGTGGTGATACCCAAATCACAACAGATAACTCACTTCTGTTTCTTTCATGATTCATCTCACCCATAACAGGAACAGTATTCATTGTTGAATCACACGAAATATTGGATTTTCTATTTTCTAATTGCAAATTAGTGTGTATTTATCCTCCAAATCCAGTACCCAAATGCACTTATTAGGAGGTGGTGACACACAAACTATGAAAGATAACTCACTTCTGTTTCTTTCATGATTCATCTCACCCATAACAGGAACAATATTCATGGACTAATCACACTAAATGTCAGATTTTCTATTTTTCAATTGCAAATTACTGTGTATTTTTCCTCCCAATCCATTACCCACATGCACTTATTAGGTAGTGACAGACAAACTATGAAAGATAACTCACTTCTGTTTCTTTCATGATTCATCTCACCCATAACAGGAGCCATATTCAGGGACTAATCACACTCAATGTCAAATTTTCTATTTTCTAATTGCAAATTACTGTGCATTTTTCCTCCTAATCCAGTACCCAAATGCACTTATTAGATGGTGACAGACAAACTATGACAGATAACTCACTTTTTTTTTCATGATTCATCTCACCCATAACAGAAACAATATTCATGGTTCAATCACACAAAATATTTGATTTTCTATTTTTTATTTACAAATTAGTGTGTATTTTTCCTCCAAATCCAGGACCCAAATGCACTTATTAGGTGGTGACGCACAAACGAGGACAGATAGCTCACTTCTGTTTCCTTCATGTTTCATCTAACCCATAACAGGAACAATATTCATGGACTAATCACACTAAATTTCAGATTTTCTATTTTCTAATTGCAAATTACTGTGCATTTTTCCTCCAAATCCAGTACCCAAATGCACTCATTAGGTGGTGACACACAAACTTTGAAAGATAACTCACTTCTGTTTCTTTCATGATTCATCTCACCCATAACAGGAACAATATTCATGGTTCAATCACACAAAATATTGGATTTTCTATTTTTTAATTGCAAATTACTGTGTATTTTTCCTCCAAATCCAGGACCCAAATGCAGTTATTACATGGTGACACACAAACTATGACAGATAATAACTCACTTCTGTTTCCTGCATGATTCATTTCACCCATAACAGGAACAATATTCATGGACTAATCACACTAAATGTCAGATTTTCTATTTTCTAATTGCAAATTACTATCAGATTGGAATTCTGTATTGATTGTAGTACTAATACTAGTACTAGTATTAGGTACAACCTTCTGAGAACTTTGAACTACTAACCACTATGAACGCCCATGTACTACAACGACTACAGTATTACAAGAACATGTAATAGTAGACTAATATGAAAAAATTCAAATGATCTACTGCGTGTTGTAGTACTCCACTAGTACTAGGTACTCAATTTTACAGTATGGTGTCGTAGTTAACCACATTCTTTGCCCAGACAGAATGCGACGTGCCTTCCGCTACTTCGTCTTGTCCTTCAACCCGGGTGAATTGTGTTTCGCCTGCCGTGGTATTTTCATCGATTTTGATAACAGAGTTGAGCGCTGACTGGAAGGAGTTCCATTTTTCTTTCATTTTGTACTCCTTGAAACGAGTTGTCAGCCCCTTTGCATCCAAGATACAGACCTTCTTTGTCAACTGCGACCCGGAGTCACGTAGGAAAAGATTTACCATCACGTCAACAACCCTTGGTATAGGACCCGAGGAGGGTTTGTCTGACGTTTCTTGCTCGCTGAAGTCAGGACGGGTTCCGGAAGAAGAAAGTTTAGTAACGATCAAAACCTTGTTCATGAGATGGCGGAAGACAGATTCGATGTCACCACTGACGGCAGTGATGAGTTCGTCCGTCAAAATATTCTCAGAGAATCCGTTAGGACCCTGTTGCTTCAGACAAGCTTTGACACGTCTTTTCATTGCATCCATGTGATCCTTGTATTGGGAGTCATCATCAAATAATTCCAATGACAAACTTCAACCGCCTTCATTTCCCGAAGACGACGAAGGTCGAGCAGCACCTGTGACTCCTTGATGTGGTGTTGCGGGAACGACTGCTGGTATTTCTACCACATGACTTCTTTTCTTTTTCTTTGATTTACTTTTCGATTTTTTGTGTTTCCTCTTCCTCGGTTTATCGACTGCACGCCCTTGACTGACCGGATGCGCTTTTGGATCGTTTGCAAACAACGTTTTTGGGGTATTACCTGAAGGTCTGTCTTGGTCTGCGGCTGCCCCTTCATCTTATGGTGGAGTAGATGATGGAGTACCGTTGACTTCTGGCGCTGCATTTGCGCCGGCTACGTCGTTGGTTGGGGTTGCGGCTGCAGCTGTGACTTCATCTGGTGGTGAATTAGCCATACGTTTAGCGGTACTTCTCGTAAGTCTCATTGTTTGATTGTTAATTTAGAGAACAAGAAAATAAAATTGTGTGAAAGCAATCTAAGTTGCTACAATTGTATAACTTGTCGCATATCAAGAGATTCTCAAGTGAGGAAACAAAAAACAGGATCGACTCAACTTCAAACCACAGCAACTCTATCGGCAAACAAACATCATGCAACAATGTACAAATATTTCCACTTTTACGGTAAACAAATAGTACAACCTGCAACGCCATTGCAAACGAAAAGTGAAAACGTTACCAAAACAAACCACAACGATACGAAACACCGATCATCCATTTTGAGATACGGTAATGTATGTTAAGATTTTCCGACAAATAGTTTAAAACCCAGTAATTTTGAGATTTGCAATTGAAACCCAATTGGAACACAAACTTTGCAACGCCGTTCCATGACTGTTGACATGAATTGTACAAGAAACCGTTTCACCACCCCTGAAAAGCAGTTACGGTTACAGATTTCTGAAACGCCGTTCCATGACTGTTGACATGAATTGTACAAGAAACCGTTTCACCAACGTAGTACTTCATTTTGAGATTTCAAATTGAAACATGATTCAAAAACAACGTCTGAAAATCAGTTCCGGTTACAGATTTCTGAAACGCCGTTCCATGACTGTTGACATGAATTGTCCAAGAAACCGTTTCACCACCCAACCGTACGTAGTACGTCCGAGAACTGTTTCGCGGGGTTCAAATTTACTTCTCGCGCACAAATTTTGTGCGTGATTTTAACACGGCAATATTTCTGGACACCCTGCAATTCCCACCCCCAGTCATTGCCTTAAAATAATACAAAAAATAATTCTGTGCGCGTGATGCACATTACTCTACTCTCGAATAAAAATAATTTATTTCAGTCTCTAGCAGAACCGAATTATTATTCTGTACGAACAACACTTACTTCTATTCACGAATAAAAAAGAAATCTTGAGTCAGTATTAATTCCAAAATATTAATCTTCCAAACAACAATTCGATTCTGCTCTCCTAATTGTGAATTTTATTTCTCGACTACAATATTCCCTTTTTAAAATGTAGATTTTATTATGCTTTATTTATTCCTATTGCAACGTATTACGAATCCTCCATAATTTCTAATATTCTCAAAATTAAGTTCAAGATTATTAGTAGGTTTGTATTATGTATGTACTGTTATTTTCTACATTAGTTCACCAATAGATAAACTTTCATTCATCAATGCTGTTATTGCCGGATCAATATAGACGTTTCTTTTCTTTTTCTTTTTTGGTCCACTACAATTAGTGGAGCTGCTACTAGTAATATTTGCATCGCCATGCTTATTGTTGGTGTAATCTGTTGAACTTTTGTTCCTAAATCTCTCCCTCATCATTTCTTCCAATTTCCTTCCTGTTTCTGGGTGTTTTCGCATCTCGCCAATTTTGTTGCACAAGTCACTGAACAACTCACGTCCTTCCTCCATCCATCCATTTCTGCTTCCACTGTCTGAATCGCAGAATTTTTTTTCGTCGCGGAATTGTGGCATCACCCTTTCGCCGCTGCTGGTTCACCCATACATGATGCTCATTGTAGATCAGTGCCAATGCAAATGCTTCATCTGCTACAGTAAATATATCACTCAGCAAGTGCCTCTCCTTCCGTTGTTTGAAATTGGAATTTGTCGGATTGCTGATTGCCGACATGATTCTTGTAACAAAATAATAAAAATCTTCATCTTCCGCGTCTTTGTATGTTCTGTATTGAGGGTTTAAAATACCTGTGTCCTCATTTTCTGTGTCTTCAATAACTGCAACAGTACCAGGGAATGTGATAGGGACTCGACCTTTTCTGTAATCGTCTGTACGGAAGTATCATCAGTATCAACGGGCAGCATGTTAGTGTTGTCGGACCAAAAATAGATTCCAAAATTCCTAATTTCAACAACCAATTCTCCCACCTGTATTTACCTATCCAGTTTTTTCTCGCTAATGTTTGTGAGTTGTGCCTCAATGCAGTCAGTACTGTCCCTACTCGTTTCCTGTAAAAGGAACAGAATGACGCAAGTGGAATATTTGGTGGCTTCATAACCGCACTTGCTTTAACAGCTTTTTGTATTACATGCGCCGTTACCTTGTCATTGATAGGGAACTTCATGTTGTGGTACCAATGTTTTTTGACGTAATCCCTTAGCTGCTTGTCCACTGTTTCAGTCATATCACTCAAAGCCTTAAGCATATCGTTGTCTGTTATAAGCCCATATTCGTCTGTAATTGTACTTACTGCTCGTTCTCTTGTGTCGCCCGCATTATAAGTCCCCTCTCCCTGCATGGTTGCCTCCATTTATTTAGGTACCATTACTACCTTTCCCACCCCTATATGTGGTACCCTCTCTTGTTGCCGTAAGTGTTTTGCCAGTTCCTGTGCCAATTTGTCATATTGGATTTTTTTCATGACACGTTCCGCAACATCCTCGAAATCACAGCATTCTCTGTTAGATGTTTTCTCTACCACATTGGTTTTTGTTCCTTCTTTCTGTTGGTTCGTTACTGTAGTGGTGGTTGTGTTGGTAATGCTCAGTGCTGGTTTGTTACTCTGGTTGATGGTGTTTTGTTCTTCCGTGTTTGTAGTAGTAGAAATTGTGTTGTCGGTACCATTTTTTTTACTGTTGCCCTTTGATGCGTTCATAGTTTTGGTATTACTGTTACACACTTTGTTAGTAATTGCGGTGTTTGTTTTCATTCTTTTTTTCTTACCGTTGTTGTCCCCTGTATTTTGATGATCACTGGGCCGGATGGTTTTGTTGTTTCGAAGGGTCTTCCCCTCGGATTTTTTGCTTCGTCGTGTCTTTCCGATAGCATTCATATTTTTTTATTTTATTTTCTGAATACGGTGTCGATCAAGAATCATGTGTTTCTTTTTGTGTGGTTTTGTGTGTGTACTAATAATTTTGTCGGGTTGTGTACGGTGTTTTGTGTGTCGTGTTTTGTGTGTCGTGTTTTGTGTGTCGTGTTTTGTGTGTCGTGTTTTGTGTTTTGTGTGTCGTGTTTTGTGTTTTGTGTTTTGTGTTTTGTGTTTTGTGTTTTGTGTTTTGTGTGTCGTGTGTCGTGTGTCGTGTTTTGTGTGTCGTGTTTTGTGTTTTGTGTTTTGTGTTTTGTGTGTCGTGTTTTGTGTGTCGTGTGTCGTGTGTCGTGTTTTGTGTTTTGTGTTTTGTGTTTTGTGTTTTGTGTTTTGTGTTTTGTGTTTTGTGTTTTGTGTGTCGTGTGTCGTGTGTCGTGTTTTGTGTGTCGTGTGTCGTGTTTTGTGTTTTGTGTTTTGTGTTTTGTGTTTTGTGTTTTGTGTTTTGTGTTTTGTGTTTTGTGTGTCGTGTGTCGTGTTTTGTGTTTTGTGTTTTGTGTTTTGTGTTTTGTGTGTCGTGTGTCGTGTGTCGTGTGTCGTGTTTTGTGTGTCGTGTGTCGTGTGTCGTGTGTCGTGTGTCGTGTGTCGTGTGCCGTGTGTCGTGTGCCGTGTGCCGTGTGTCGTGTGTCGTGTGCCGTGTGCCGTGTGCCGTGTGTCGTGTGTCGTGTGTCGTGTGTCGTGTGTCGTGTGTCGTGTGTCGTGTGTCGTGTGTCGTGTGTGTGTACGGTGTTTTGTGTAGTATGTGTACGATGTTTTGTGTGTAGAGTTTTTCCGTGGGTTCTGTACTATGTTGTTTGCCCTAACTTCTTCTGTGTGTTGTCTGGCTTGGGCGCGCTGTTATATATTTGTAGAAGTAGATCACGTACCTGTGCCATCCAGCCCTCCCGCGCCATAATTTTTTCAGAAGGGAAACTTTTGATCACACTAAGGTTATGTATTTCAATCCTCTAGTCACATGTAGAATCTCGTAGACTGTACCTAACATACCGTACTGTCTTGTGTGCCATTTGTATCTACAAACCACAACATTGTCTGTACTGTGTGTGGCAAAGTTCTTCCCAATATGCATTTAAAAGTTGTTCACAACATGCATTTCGTAAGTCATGTGATATGCATTCATGGCCTGGTACAAAAACTTTGGTAGTCATTACCAAATGAGACTGTTTGTGCCCTGGAATTGCACCAAAAATACCCTCATGTTTGCCATTTGTAGAGTCAAACCACAAAATTTTGGGCATTCTGTGTGACAAAGTTGTTCCCAATATGCATTTGATGAGTCATGATGAATGTATTCATAGTTTGGACCGGATACTTTTGGAGTCATTACCCAATAACTCAGTTTGTGCCCTAGAATTGCACGAAAAATACCCTCATCATGTTTGCCATTTCGAGAGTCAAACCACAACATTTCCAGCATTGTGTGTGACAAAGTTGTTCCCAATATGCATTTGATGAGTCATGAGGAATGTATTCATTGCTTGGACCGGATACTTTTTGAGTCATTACCCAATAAGTTAGTTTGTGTCCTAGAATTGCACCAAAAATACCCCCATGTTTGCCAGTTAGAGAGTCAAACCACAACATTTTGGGCATTCTGTGTGACAAAGTTGTTCCCAATATGCATTTGATGAGTCATGATGAATGTATTCATGGCTTGGACCAGATACTTTTTGAGTCATTACCCAATAAGTTAGTTTGTGCCCTGGAATTGCACCAAAAATACCCCCATGTTTGCCATTTGTAGAGTCAAACCACAACATTTTGGGCATTCTATGTGACAAAGTTGTTTCCAATATGCATTGGATGAGTCATGATGAATGTATTCATGGCTTGGACCCGATACTTTTTGAGTCATTACCCAATAAGTTAGTTTGTGCCCTAGAATTGAGTTGCACCAAAAATACCCCCATGATTGCCATTTGTAGAGTCAAACCTTAAGATTTTGGGCATTCTATGTGACAAAGTTGTTCCCAATATGCATTTGATGAGTCATGAGGAATGTATTCATGGCTTGGACCCAATACTTTTTGAGTCCTTACCCAATAAGTTAGTTTGTGTCCTGGAATTTAACCAAAAATACCCCCATGTTTGCCATTTGTAGAGTCAAACCACAAAATTTTGGGCATTCTGTGTGACAAAGTTGTTCCCAATATGCATTTGATGAGTCATGATAAATGTATTCATAGTTTGGACGGGATAATTTGGTAGTCATTACCCAATAAGTCAGTTTGTGCCCTGGATTTACACCCAAAATATTATCTTGTGTTCCATTTGGATAGACAAACTACGTAGAAAAACACTAGCATACATCCGGTTCGCAAATTCAGTAATTATTTTTTCTTATATGTGGACTTCTCGCAAGTTCTTTACCCCCCTGTACCATGTTGATACACTACTAGTTTTTATCTTGTACAACAAGCGTGTATTAATCATCTCGCGTAGAATCCTACGCCCTAACCCTAACCCTAACCCTAAACCCTAACCCCAACCCTAACGAATTCAATACCCGAAAATATCTAGTACTAAAAACACGTAGAAACGTACACGTGTAGAAACCTACGTGGATTGAGTAACGAAAATTATGAAGTACTAAAAACGTGTAGAAATCTACTCGCGTAGAAACCTACACGGATACAGTACCAAAAATTATCTAGTAAGGTGTAAACATCTTCTCGTGTAGAAACCTACGCAAATTCAGTACTGAAAATTGTCTAGTACTAAAAATGTGTAGAATTCTACACTAGTACAAAAACGTGTAGAATTCTACATGATGTACTAGAAGTATCCTCTACTTCGATCGATCGATCGAAGTAGAGCAAAAATCGTACGCGAAAAAAAAAAAAATCTCTCTCACACAAACACACAGTAATTGTAATTTTCTTTTCTACCTCGCGGCAAACAAAAAAAATCATTTTTTCTACCTACCAAAAAAAAAAACAATCACTTCATGATCTGTTCTACCTCGCAACAAAAAAAATCACTTCATAATCTGCCTTCTTACATCCGACTTATTTGACTAGGGTGTTGGTTCTTGTAATCAACACTCAGTCCGAGAACGTTTGATCCAAAACCTCTTTAACAGAGCCGGAGGATCTGTTGTCAGATACTTTAGTCCGAAATAACAGCCTTGTACTGGAAAAGAAGTAGTTAGCATTTGACGAGAAGGGGATTTGCTGGATAGATAGTGTTGTTCGGATTCGCGACCCAAACATATACGTCTTGAAAGAAGCAATGAACCGGCTTTGTCCCTTGCAATTATATCAACAGGAACAAGGTACTGTTTTTCGTGACATGGAGTAAGAAGTATTCTACGGCAGCAACATCAACAACAATTTCATCGGGACGATTGTCGGAACAACGTCGGAACAACAAGCAAAGGTAAGAATTAGAGAGATAGGCATCGGCAACGGCAATGGCAATTGGTTTTCTACTCCATCGGCGCCGACAACCGCAATTGATTCGTCTTCCACTCCATCTGCATCGACAACGGCAATTGATTCGTCTTCCACTCCACCGGCATTACTGATAATCTATTTCCTCTCTGTTTTTCTTCTTATTCCCATAGGACCGAATCAACGGATCGGAAGCAGCAACCATCGAATCATCAGCAATGGATCGGAAGCAGTGCGGTGGTCGTCTTCCCTGTAGGTGCGGGGAATTTTCCCGGTTGGTGATAATTACGATGGGCATATACATTATATTATTCTGTTGTTATTATTTACTCTATGTAGTACATCAATAGATACTCACCCATTTTGTTCAATTATCATATCATATATTTGAATAGGATCGTCGGCAACAACAACGGCAACAACTTGTCGATTCGACAGCAAGCGGCAGCAAGAGCAACAGCAGCAAGCGGCAGCGAGAGCAACAGCGGAAAGCGGTAGCGAGAGCAACAGCAGCAAGCGGCAGCAGCGAGAGCAACAGCGGAAACCGGCAGCGAGAGCAACAGCAGCAAGCGGCAGCAGCGAGAGCAACAGCGGAAAGCAGCAGCGAGAGCAACAGCAGCAAGCGGCAGCAGCGAGAGCAACAGCGGAAAGCAGCAGCGAGAGCAACAGCAGCAAGCGGCAGCAGCGAGAGCAACATCAGCAAGCGGCAGCAGCAAGAGCAACAGCCGCAACCGGCAGCAGCGAGAGCAACAGCCGCAACCGGAAACAATCAAACCCACTGCAACCGGAAACGATAACACCAATCGATCTGCAACACCAATCGATCTGCAACACGAATCGATCTGCAACACGAATCGATCTGCAACACGAATCACTCCAACACCAATCGCTCCAACACCAATTGATCCAACACCAATCGATCTGCAACACGAATCGATCTGCAAAACGAATTGATCCAATCGATCCAACACGAATCGATCTGCAAAACGAACCGATCCAACACCAATCGATCTGATCCAACAGCTCCTCCACCGGTGATCCGGCATCAAATCGATCCTAATCCACAGGCGCTCAGCAACGAATCTTCGGCATAAAAACGCTCCTCCTCCTCCTCCTCCACCGGCGCTCGGCAACGAATCAGCGAAACGCTCCTCCTCCACCGGCAAGCGGCAACAAATCAGCGAAACGCTCCTCCTCTACCGGCGCTCGGCAACGAATCAGCAAAACGCTCCTCCTCCACCGGCAAGCGGCAACGAATCAGCGAAACGCTCCTCCTCCACCGGCAAGCGGCAACGAATCAGCGAAACGCTCCTCCTCCTCCTCCACCGGCAAGCGGCAACAAATCAGCGAAACCCTCCTCCTCCACCGGCAAGCGGCAACGAATCAGCGAAACGCTCCTCCTCCACCGGCAAGCGGCAACGAATCAGCGAAACGCTCCTCCTCCACCGGCAAGCGACAACGAATCAGCGAAACGCTCCTCCTCCACCGGCAAGCGACAACGAATCAGCGAAACGCTCCTCCTCCTCCTCCACCGGCAAGCGGCAACGAATCAGCGAAACGCTCCTCCTCCACCGGCAAGCGGCAACGAATCAGCGAAACGCTCCTCCTCCACCGGCGCTCGGCAACGAATCAGCGAAACGCTCCTCCTTCACCGGCGCTCGGCAACGAATCAGCGAAACGCTCCTCCTCCACCGGCAAGCGGCAACGAATCAGCGAAACGCTCCTCCTCCACCGGCAAGCGACAACGAATCAGCGAAACGCTCCTCCTCCTCCTCCACCGGCAAGCGGCAACGAATCAGCGAAAACGCTCCTCCTCCACCGGCAAGCGACAACGAATCAGCGAAACGCTCCTCCTCCACCGGCAAGCGACAACGAATCAGCGAAACGCTCCTCCTCCTCCTCCTCCAACGGCAAGCGGCAACGAATCAGCGAAACGCTCCTCCTCCTCCTCCACCGGCAAGCGGCAACGAATCAGCGAAACGCTCTTCCTCCACCGGCAAGCGGCAACGAATCAGCGAAACGCTCCTCCTCCACCGGCAAGCGACAACGAATCAGCGAAACGCTCCTCCTCCTCCTCCACCGGCAAGCGGCAAGGAATCAGCGAAACGCTCCTCCTCCACCGGCGCTCGGCAACGAATCAGCAAAACGCTCCTCCTTCACCGGCGCTCGGCAACGAATCAGCGAAACGCTCCTCCTCCACCGGCAAGCGGCAACGAATCAGCGAAACGCTCCTCCTCCACCGGCAAGCGGCAACGAATCAGCGAAACGCTCCTCCTCCACCGGCAAGCGACAACGAATCAGCGAAACGCTCCTCCTCCTCCTCCAACGGCAAGCGGCAACGAATCAGCGAAACGCTCCTCCTCCTCCTCCACCGGCAAGCGGCAACGAATCAGCAAAACGCTCCTCCTTCACCGGCGCTCGGCAACGAATCAGCGAAACGCTCCTCCTCCACCGGCAAGCGGCAACGAATCAGCGAAACGCTCCTCCTCCACCGGCAAGCGGCAACGAATCAGCGAAACGCTCCTCCTCCACCGGCAAGCGACAACGAATCAGCGAAACGCTCCTCCTCCTCCTCCAACGGCAAGCGGCAACGAATCAGCGAAACGCTCCTCCTCCTCCTCCACCGGCAAGCGGCAACGAATCAGCGAAACGCTCCTCCTCCACCGGCAAGCGGCAACGAATCAGCGAAAACGCTCCTCCTCCACCGGCAAGCGACAACGAATCAGCGAAACGCTCCTCCTCCTCCTCCACCGGCAAGCGGCAACGAATCAGCGAAAACGCTCCTCCTCCTCCTCCACCGGCAAGCGGCAACGAATCAGCGAAACGCTCCTCCTCCACCGGCAAGCGGCACTCCATCGGCAAATCGATTCGTCCTTGTCATCCTCCAACGGCAATTCGTCTCGGCAACAATGAAACCAGCCACAACGAAGGGAAAGCAATTGTCAGCACGAGGAAGGAGGCAAAAAGCAAATAGGAAACATGAGAGAAGACATAAACAGAGAATGTCTTCAAATTTTCTGACCATTGCAGCACCAGTGTCGAAGAGCCATGAGACTTATAAACAATTGTCGCAGATAAAACCGGAGAGGAAGAGGGTAAATAAGCCCACTGACAAACCTGTCAAGACAATAGCGCTGAAAAACAAATACTGAGCAACTGTGGTGGCAGGTAAATACATGGAAACCAATTGGTGGGGTGGCAAAATAGGGGGAAAGAAGAAGTATGAACCAGAACTGGCATTGTATATCGACAATTTCGAGACGTTGGATAGTACGAAAGACGAGCATATTCTTGCATTTGACGATTATAAACCATCGTTGCGCATTTTTGCCAAAGTTTCAAGAGGTTTAGCAGAATGACACCTGGCTTCCAAGAATAATATCAACTTGTTGAGAGAATTTGCTCCTGCTATTGATGGAGCAAAACCAGCCGTTGGAAGAGGAGTGAAGCGGGGCAGTATCAATGATGATTATGCTATCATTGGAATTCGACCAGAAAGATTGGATTCAAATAATGGTGAGTATGTTTTCAAAAGTCATGTCGATCCAAGCATGAAACTAGAGCTAGAAGAGAAAACAGTTGAAATTGTGAAGCATATGCATCATAGTTTAGTTGACGTGGAACCATTTGTTGGGGAGGAAATGGATGTGTTGTCTCAGATTCTGTCTCGTACAAAGCTAAATGCAATTGGGCAGCAGGCATTAGCATTTTCGATCGGTCGCAACTACCATTCTAGATGCCATGTAGACGATGACATGTACTACACTCGTTTGACAGTCATTGCTCCAGCAGAAGTGTCTGCTGATGAGGTGATTTATTATTTTGTCTTCCCCACTTTTGGAGTGAAAGTTCCATTGAGGGCGGAAGATACTCTGTTGTTCAATCCATTAGTATTACATAGCTGTTCGAATCCGAAATACAAAGGCTGTTATATTATGAGCGCCTATGTATCTCGCAAAACTGTACTTAGAGCTAACCCTCTATAGTATTATTAATCAATAATTTAAAGTTAGCCGTTACATTCACCCTTGCTACTCAATTGGAACTGCTGTCAGAACTACTATCGATGTCTGAACTGAATACATAGTCACTGGATTCGTTATCATTCAATGCCATCTCAAACGGTTCCAACTGGATGTCGTCCTGTAGTGTGCATGCGTTGTACAAACATTCGTAAGACGGTGGTGTAGCAGCATTTTTGCTTTCAATGAAATCGAGCCACGAGATCCGATTTGATATCACTAACCAATCGCAATTGGTTATGCACCCATCAATTCCTTGCTCTGGAACAACTGCCAGCTCAGAATGGATAGTGTCTACATGAAATAGGTACAGAGAATTCATCAGGCGCCCACGTTTGACAAATTCAGAAGCTGTTTTCTTTGGCTCATCTTGAAACCGACGAGCCAAAGCATACATTCCGTTTGTATCAATTGGATAGCCACCAATACTACTGTATGGCTGCTTCAAACTCTGTACAGTTAAAAAGCATAGCAGATGGCACGGAATGAGCTTTGGATTGTTATTCAAATCAAAGTCCAATTTCATCAAACACCAATCCATCCATACGGAGTTGAGCAGAGAACTATCCAATCTATATGAAGGATGCGAGCGAAATATAAAATTAGACTCACAAGCAACATCGAAACGATTGTGCTCTGTAACTCCACAAATGTGCAAAGGATTCTCCAATAAAGGTAGCACAGAATCACAAACAAAGTCAAGTATGTCAGAAGGAAAAAATGGTTTGGTTTTGTTCGTAGAACGAAGCCACTTCATTGTTGATTCCCCATTTTCTGTTCTCATTATTTGAAAATGAGAACCGCCACCATCAGGGCGTTCAATTGGAGGAGGATCAGGTGGATTCAAGTTGTAGTGATATGTTGCCTGGCTTAGCATCATTTTCTCGGACTTTCTATTGGCAGTTTGATTGATTAGTGATGCAGCATTACATTGCGTGTTCTTGGAAGGAGCTTTAATCTCAGTTTTGTGGTGAGATTCATTGGGAGCACTATCCCAGCCTGCAGGGCTTCCCCATAAAGAGATATAATCTGGTAGGTGAAAGTACAGGTGATTCTTGATTAGTTTTGTTCCCATCCCTTTCCTGTGACATGTTGAGTTTATACAATTGATAAAGTGAACAATTGTTTTTGGGAGATTCTTTAAGGAACCATATTTCATCCGACCGTGTTTAAGAAATTCTTCCATTGATATAATTAGCTGAATTACCTCTATCTGTTTCTTTACAAAACGATGGTCACCAATAATGTCAGATCCAGGTTTGGAAACAATAGCGATCAGAAGAGAAATAAGCATTCCAGAGAAATCATGCCCTTCTTTCTTCGTGGTTGATAAAAGCTGAGTCCCAAATTTGGTGCGAGGAAAATCTCTATCAGACTGGCGTGATAACAAACCACCGTACCGTTGTGCTAAATGGCCAATACTGTTAGCAACAGCCACGCCGTGCTTCAAATTGGGGGCATAAACACATGGAACACTTCCGCGGAGCAACAATTCAATTGACTCGACGGCCCGTTTGGCAGTGCCAAGCTGGTGCATGTGCAAACATTTCCCGGAGGTTGCAAAATGAATGTTGTTCTTATTTGTACCAAAGCATAAATCATGAAATACATTCCTTATGTGGTGATGAGAGTTGTTTTTGAAGTTCTTATTGATATCGTTTAGATCTGTGCCGGGAAAACAATGAAAATCAACAGATGACCACTTCTTTGTTGCAGGTTGAACAGAAGGAATGTTTATGTTCGGAGAATAACAGTTGCAGTGACGGCACATCCGCATGACGCCCTTATTGAAGGAGCCATATTTTCCATACAATTTATCGTGAAGTTCTGTGTCGCCAATAACATAGGCAATGGCAAATTTCATTTTTACCTTCCACTGTTGATTTGCGTACGGAAGATAATTCCATTCGATACCACCGTCTTCGTTACACGCGGCTTTGAAGGAACGAAATGCTACTTCCAAACCATTGTGAAGATTCTGAATTTTTTCCTTCGAATTGGCAGGACGAGAGTGTCTGGTTGACTCCCATTCAGGGTCGGGATGGAAGTAAATAGTTGTCCATGCTTCAGGTCAAGAACAGGTTTCCACATTAAAAATACCGAGTGTCATGTTCAATGGTGTTAACGTAAGTCGTCCGTGCGCATCCAAAGATATGCCATCCATGTAAAATATAATAGGAACAAGAATTTCTTGCAAATTGGGATTGCAAATTTCTTTCCAAGAAGATTTCCACCACGAGCCGTGATGCAATTCTGAGATTACAGAATGAGGATTCAACTCAGGATTATTGTCGGGAGATAGAGGGGTGGAATAGTCGGGAAAGGAGAGGTTTTCTTCTATCATTAGCTGCTGGTCAGAAAGAAGAGAATAAATGGCATCCTTAAAAGAACGGACATACACCTGAGTGGGCTTATTATCAGGTAAGCAATTCAGTATATGAGGATGAAATTTCATATCAGAGAGACCCAGATTGGATTGGAGATTGTCAAAAATTGCTTTCCGAGATCTAATTTATGGCATCGCAAAAATCAAAACCCGGTCTCATTTGACTTTTCTTTGACCACTGGAAAATGGATTTGAATGTGTTCAGTGGCAATTTATGTCTGGCCATTAAATTCATGAGTTCCAATTCAGCAAGAAGATGAGGGGGCGGCGGTAGTTTTGTGTGGCTTTGAAATGCATCCTCTCTTTCATTCAAATTAATGCTTTCATGAAAAGATGGTGGTGAAGGGGCTGGCTGAGCAGTAGCGACGTTAACATCAGAACGATTAGTGTGATCTTCTTTGTTGTCTCCACAATCTATGTTGTTGGTAAAATTGTTGTCATTATTTTCATTTACGTTATTGTCTTTATCAACCTCGTCATCGGAATTGTCGATATCATTATTCAGCAGGAATGCATCTTCATCTTGAACAGCGGAAACAGCCATGTAAGATTCAATGGCGTTCCGATCCATTGGCGGTAAAAAGACATCATGGACAATCTGTTGGTTTAGAATGGAATGAAGACCCGTGGCTGATTGACTTGTGACGGTGTGGTGCTGGGAGAGATGGGAAGGGGGAACAGATGGACCATTTTGTGTCATAGTCATCCCAAAATCTGAAGGGGAATGTTGAACAGACGGCAAGGTAGGCTGCACTTTGACAGAGGTGGAGAAGTTAGAGATCTTGCGTTTAATTAGACCATCACTTTTGTATAAGTTGTAGCATTGAATATTGTAGGTGAGATGTTTTCTTAGGCCGTACGAGACATATTTCAAGGTATTGCACTCTTTTGACCCAGATTTGTATCCTTTAAAACTCTTGGATTTTTTCCCTTTCTTATCCCAGCAACCACGGCAGTAGAATAGAAGAGGGGTTTTGATAACAGGAGGCATGATGTTGCGGAGTTGTTTGAAGGAAAATATCAGTAGAATGGGTCAAAAAGAACGGAGGTCGGAAAGATGAATCGTTGAAAGGAAAAAATTAAATGTATTATTTTGTGTGTGATGTGTTTTCTTGTATGGTAGATTTCCTTACTACCATACTTTGATTGCAAAAATGGTCCGGAAAGTAAATGCATTACTACTTAGTGATGATTGCAACATTCCTCGTACAATATGTTTAGTAGTGAACAGTACGTACAATCAACTCATTAAGAGGGTTAATACACAGCGCCGGACGGGTCAATCATATCAGTTCTTCCAAACATTTGTTGGCAGGCGCGTCAGTTCTTCCATAAGGTGCACGGAAATGTGAATCGAAATGGAAATCGTGGACAATTGCGTTGTTGATTATCGAAATGGAAATCGTGGACAATTGTGTTGTTGATTACCATCGAGTTGATTCCAACTTTCATGTACCCGTAAAACCAACTAGTACGCTATTTTGCATGAGTTATTACTAGTAGATACTAGTAGTACATTATTTTCACTAGTACTTCTTCATTATAATTCATTATTTCATTTTCTTTCCGACAAGCAAAACAAAACCCAACGTGTTAGGTGTTACTACTACCTAATCTTTGAATCGAAAATCTACTCTACTGATACTACTAATACTAATCTTCCAATCGACAGTCGAACCAACCATGGAGGGAATTTACAAAATACAAAAGGTGGTTCAGGAACACCCAGCCGATCTCGAACAAGAACTCCGGAAAATGATTGTTAATCGCAAGAAAGAGATTGCTCGACTCCAAAAAATGATTCGTAAGATTCGTGCAGGAAAAAGCAATCATCCAAATGTTAAAAATGAAATCGTCGATCCTACTAGCAATCATCAAGTCGTTCCGAATGTAACCATCAATCCACCTTGCGGGTTATTGAAGAACAAATCAGATTTTGGTGGCGATTCCGACAGTGTAGCTTCTGAAAATACAACGGATTTTCCTGCCATTAAACAGAAACCAAACCCTTGAGTGCAATAGCCCGCCTGGGGTGGATTCGACTTGGAGTTGGAGTTGGAGTTGGGATTTGAGTTGGAGTTGGAGGATTTGGGTCGGAGCCCATTATACCGGTATGGTGGCAACATGTTGAGAAAATGAAATAAGTCATTCGTGCACAAGTTGTACACAAAATAGTGCTTGTCACGAAACGAATATGATATCCTTAACCCTAAAATAGTTATTTTATTTGAGGAGTGACGAGATATTGTCTCGAAAGTAAAGGTGTGTGACGCGCGAGGTTTTTTAGTAGACACGCGACCTAAAAAGATAGGAAATTTAAAAAATAGGGTCGAGAATTGTAAAAATACCGCGCGATAGCCCGCGGGGGGTAGAGAAACAGTTCTCGGACGTACTTCATTTTGAGATTTGAAATTGAAACATGATTCGAAGACAAAGTCTGAAAAGCAGTTCCGGTTACAGATATCTGAAACGCCGTTCCATGACTGTTGACATGAATTGTACAAGAAACCGTTTCACCACCACCCAACCTTTTGTACTACTTCATTTTGAAATTTCAAATTGGAACATGCTCCAGACACAAAGCCTGAAACGCCATTCCGGTTACTGAATTCTGAAACGCCGTTCCATGATTGATGACATGAATTGTACAAAAAAATCTTTCACAACCCAAACAGAAGTCATTAGTATTATCATACATACATTACTACTACTACTAGTACTACTATCGTAATATACCTGGACACAACGGTTTCTGTGTACGTAGCTACTGTTGTAGGATACTGCTGGACAAAACTAGGCCAATTCATTACCAGTAAGATCACCGTCACACATGTGTTGTTACGTACAACCTCACCGGTACATAAAAGATCTCACTGTATCACAAGTTGAGAACGTTAACAATAAAAATCAGGGCACTATTTTGTATTGTTCTCTATTCAAACCGGGCGCAGGGGGCGATTTATTTGCTTAATGTTCTTATTTTTAAATAAGAAAATGGAATTATTCTTCATTGTTCTAGATTTACTGCGGTAGATCTGACAGGTTAGTAAGTATCAATTCTTTGTTTGGAACACACATGCCCACACACACACACACACACACACAGCAAAAACATTTTTTTTTGAACTGATTTTACACTGTGATTTTACAGTGTGGTGATTTTACAGTGTGATTTTACAGTGTGATTTTACAGCGTGATTTTACAGCGTGAATTTTTTTTCTTTTCGACTCAAAAAATACTGTTTCCCTTCATAATCATCTTACCGAACTTATCTTGAGCAGAGTTGGTTTACCGTACTTGTACAACAAAGCGCTCCGTCCGAGAACGCGGGATCCCACTGAACTGATCAGGAATGGTCACTAGTAGGCAGGGAATTCAGGCTTGAGATATTTTAATCCGAAAAAACTGCCTTTGCTGGAAAAAGAATTGGACGGCATTGGACTGTAGAGGAATTGCTGGATAGATATTGTTTGGACTGCAGCCTTATATATACGTCTTGAAATCAATGAATCTGCATCCATTGCGTAGATATATCAACAGGATAAAGATCCAGTTTTTCGTGAGAAAGGAGTAAGATTGAACAACGTATCGGCAACAACAATTCGGCCGACGATTTTCCCCTGTAGTTTGAGAGAACGGATCAAAACAAAATATCGGAACAACGGACCAAGGTACGGCAAACAACTATTGTAAGAACAAGCAACGGTACAAATGGGAGAGATAGGCAATGATTAGAATGCCACCTGCATTGCTGATAAGAATGTATTTCCTCCTTTTTCTATTTTGCTATTTTCAGAGGATTGTATTTGAAACAACGGATTGGAAGGCAACACTGGGTCGAAGGCAGCAAAAACAACAACGTAAGATAGAGGGACAATGATGCCTACATCCTGCATTGCTGATGATGTCTTCCTTACTTGTGTTTCCCTCCTTCTTATTTTCATAGGTACGGATCAGTAGAACAATCAATTGGAGAAAACGTCCAACAAGGCGGACGCAGGATCGTAACAATTTGATCGGACAAATTGATTGCAACAACAAAAGGAGGCGAACGGTGTAGGTTAGTGGCACGTAGATTATACTATTCTTTTGTTATTATTTACTCAATGTAGCACATCAATAGATACTCACCCATTTGGTTCAATTAACATATCATGATAAACTCGAATACAATCGTAGACTACGGCAACAACAGAGAGCAACAACAGCAACCGGAAACCTCGCTACAGCGATAGCAAAAGCAGCAAGCGAGAAGGATCCAAGCGGCCGCAACCAGGAACCATCAAACCAACAGCGGCAGCAATACCAACAACAGCGGCAGCAACAGCAGCAAGCGGCAACAACAATAGCAACAGCAGCAATCGGAAAGAATCCAACCGCCCGCAAAAGTCAGAATTGCAGTTCCAAACAACTCATTCTGAAACGCCGTTCCAGAAACTTTACCCTGAAACCCCAATAGAGACAGAATTACCGTTCCGGAATACTAAATCCAAAACGCTGTTACAGAATCTTGACCCAGAAACGCCAATACACCAGACGTTCAAATCAGAATTGCCGTTCCAGACAACTCAATCTGAAACGCCGTTCCAGAATCTTGACCCGGAAACGCCAATACAGCAAATGTTCAAGTCAGAATTGCCGTTCCAGAGAACTCAATCTGAAACGCCATTCCAGTAACTTGACCAAGAAACGCCAATACAGCTGACGTTCAAGTCAGAATTGCCGTTCCAGACAACTCAATCTGAAATGCCGTTCCAGAATCTTGACCCGGAAACGCCAATACAGCAAATGTTCAAGTCAGAATTGCCATTCCAGAGAACTCAATCTGAAACGCCGTTCCAGTAACTTGACCAAGAAACGCCAATACAGCAGACGTTCAAGTCGGAATTGCTGTTCCAGACAACTCAATCTGAAACGCCGTTCCAGAAACTTGACCCAGAAACGCCAATACACCAGATGTTCAAATCAGAATTGTATTCGTCAAACCTGTTATGTTCAGTAAATCCTTTCACAAACGTAGAGTCCTCCAAAAGTGGAAGCACATTCTGACATACAAAAGACAACACGATGGGAGAAATATAGGGTTTTGTTTTGTTCAATGACCTAACCCATCTCATAGTACTTGCCCCATTGTCGTTAATGAAAACGTGAAATTTTGAACCAGAAACTTCGGGAAGGACTCGATTACCAGAAACATCTTCTGCCGTCACTAAATTGAATTTGGAAGTAGCTACTCGTAACAGCATTTTTTCTTCCTGTTGCTTTGCCGTTTGCATTATCAATGTCAAAGCATTCTGTTGAGTGTTCTTCGAGGGTGCTTTGATTTCAGTTTTGTGGTGTGATTCGGAATAAGAAGAATCCCATCCGCATGGAAGTCCCCAAAGTTTAATGTACTCAACAAGGTGCAAGTATAGATGGTTTTTGATCAGTTTCGTACCCATTCCCTCTCTGAGGCAGGTAGAATTAATACAATTGATAAAATGGATTATCATCTTGGGGAGATTTTCCAATCCAGAAATGGGTATATTCCCATGCTTCAAGAATTCTTCCATGGACAGTATCAGTTGAATTACCTCTACTTGTTTCTGAATAAATGTCGCGTCCTTGATGATGTTTATTGCCACATCGGAACAAAGGGTGATCAGAATGGAAATGAGCATTCCCGAATAATCATTACCCTCCTTTTTGGTAATGGAGAGAAGCTGACTGGAAAACTTGGTTCTGGGGAAATCTCTGTCCGATTGCCTTGACAAAAGACCACCGTATAACTGCGCGAGTGAACCAATAGTAGCTGATGTGCAATTCGTGTTTAAATCAGGGGCATACCAACACTTAGGACTACCTTTTAACAATGAATCGAGTGATTCTACTGCCCGACATGCTACACCCAGTTTATGCATATGCAAACACTCACCGGGAGTAGCAAAGTGAATGTTGTTGACGTTACTACCAAAATTGAGGCTGTGAAAAGCATTTTTTATGGGATGGTGCGAAATGCTTTTGAAGTACTCCATGTGTTCCCATGCAGAATTGTTTGGGGGGGATTCAAAATCTTCTGGAACCCAGAGCCGAGTCAGTTCCTCCACTTGGGCTTTTGGTTTATGGATGACACGTGTAGGACATGTACAATGTCGGCACAATTTCTTCACCTTTTGCGTGTAGGATCCATACTTTCCACATAGTTTGTCATGAAGTTCTGTATCCCCAACAACATAGGCAATTGCAAATTTCGTTTTCACTTTGAACACTTTTCCTGCATACAGAAGATAATCCCACTCCAACCCGCCCTGCATTTCACATACTTCCTTGAAAGATTGCAAAGCCGATGCAAGCACAGTGTGTAGATTTTGAATATTATCTTTCGCCGTGGTTTTTTTTGTGTGTCTTATGCTCTCAGTTTCAGTGTCGGGATGAAAATAAATTGTAGTCCAAGCGTCAGGTCGTTTTCTTGCTTCAGTATTGAAAATACCAAGAATCATGTTGAGAGGAGTGAGTGACAGACGACCATGTGCATCCAAGCTGATTCCATTCATGTAGAAAATGATTGGAACAAGGATTTCATCATTTTCATTGCAGATCTGCTTCCACGATTCCGTCCACCAAGAGCCGTGGTCTAGTTCTGTTATGTATGTTTCATTGGTGAGTGGTGGGTTGTTTTTGGGTGAAAGAGGAGTCTCGACATTCGGAAAAGACAAATTGGTTTCTTGCATCAATTCCTTATTGGTCAGAAGGGAATGAAGTGCGTCTGGGAAGGATCGAACAAATATTTGGGTGGGTAAATTGCAAGGTAACCAGTTAATTATGTGTGGCTCGAACTTGGTCTCTGAAATAGCCAAATTGGGCTCGATTTCACTAAATATGGCTTCTCGATGGCGGGGGTAGGTAGAGCTAAAGTCAACACCATGAATAGTTTGACATTCGTTTGCCCATTGAAAAATAGATTTGAATGTGTTTAGAGGTAACTTGTGTTTTGTCATTAGATTCATGAGCTTTATTTCAGCAATGAGCCTATTGGTAGGTGAAAAAGAAAGATGAGATCGGATCAATTGCTCTTTTTACATTGATGTTTGGTTGGTATGCCGTGGGTTCCGCAGCATCCATACCATTATTGTTCTGAATAGGATGGCAAATTTCTTCATGAATAACCATGTCATCGTTGTTGCTGTTGTCTTCTGAAGGAAACAACTGTGATTCCATTACATTTTGATCCATTGGTGGAACAAATAAGTTGTGTTCTACCTGTTTGTTTAGAACAGAGTTGAACGTTTCATTAGAGGATGCCTTGTTAGTGTGAGCGGCAGCAACAGAAGCGGAAGGAACAATTGGACCATTCTCTGTCAATGACAGGCCATATTGTGAAGGGGTATGACAAACTGTAGTGGTGGATTCTTCTTTGGCAGATGATGAAAATTCCATTAGGTTGTGGTTTAAATAGAAAGCACGGCAAACAGGTATTGAATAAAGGTGACGTGACAGGCCTCGTGATACATATTGGTATGATTGGTGTGAAGTGGAATCTTGTCTGCTTCCAATGAATGTCTTCGACTTGCCCTTATGGGACAAGCAGCTACGACAGATAAATGATTTGGGTATTTTTGTATAACAGCCACTCTTGAAGTGACGGCAACTTTTACTAGGTTGTGACATATTCTTCTATTGGAAGAAGGGACGGGAAGAAATGGTGCAATGGTGGTGTTAAATGAACATGACAAGAACAAGCATGATGCTATCGGATCGAGCATGAAAAGGCAATGATGGTATGAAAGAAGACACAATTTGACATAGAAACAACGCGGAAACATAGTACAAAGTAGCAAACAAACACTTCTGAAAATAATTTTATTTCATATCTTGGGTTAAGGTTAGGAAGTTGTTTGGCACCGAGATTTCAAATTTAAACATGATTCCAACACAAAAGCATGAAACGCCATTCCGGTGACTGAATTCTGAAACGCCGTTCCATGATTGTTGACATGAATTGTACAAAAAATTGTTTCACCACTCAAACAGAAATCGATACTATCATACCTACATTACTACTACTACTAGTACTATCATAATACACCCGGACAGATATCTACAAAAAAAGCATTTTTGGAAACAAAATAAAAGAAAGAATGGTGGTGAAATTGTGTAGGAGGAAGGTAGTAGTGCTGTAGAGTTCTACGAAAATTCGTTAAAACGAGCATGATGCTATCGGAGCGAGCATTAACAGGCACAATGGTATGAAAGAAGACACGACGTGACATACCGTAGAAAACAACGCGGAAACATAGCGAACTAACACTTCTGAAACTAATTTTATTTCATATCTTGGGTTAAGGTTAGAAAGTGTGGTAGTGAAAAGTAGATTTTTTAAATCAATTTAGTCAAAATGGAGAGATCAATGGACATTTTGAGTCTTCGGGGAGAATTTTGGTCGCAACCTGAGGGGGGTCAAAAATCTTTACGTCCGATAACTGTCACGCGACCCCACGCGACCCCTCGCAAGCCCTATTTTCAGAAAATCGACCCTGCGTTTGTTATGCGCAAGGGTATTTTTTTAAATTCACAATTTTTGTGGTAATGATTTTCGACCCCCCTCAGGTTGCGACCAAAATTCTCCCTGAAGACTCAAAATGTCCATTGATCTCTCCATTTTGACTAAATTGATTTAAAAAATCTACTTTTCACTTCCACACTTTCTAACCTTATCCCAAGATATGAAATAAATTTACTTTCAGAAGTGTTAGTTCGCTATTTTTCCGCGTTGTTTTCTACGGTATGTCACGTCGTGTCTTCTTTCATACCATCGTGCCTTTTAATGCTCTCTTCGATAGCATCATGCTCGTCTTAACGAATTTTTGTACAACTCTACAGCACTAACTTCCTCCTACACGACTTCACCACCATTCTTTCTTTTTTAAATTGTTTCCTAAAAACCTTTTGTCTTAGATATGTGTCCGTGTGTATTATGATAGTACTAGTAGTAGTAGTAATGTAGGTATGATAGTATCAATTTCTGTTTGAGTGGTGAAACGATCTTTTGTACAATTCATGTCAACAATCATGGAACGGCGTTTCAGAATTCAGTCACCGGAACGGCATTTCATGCTTTTGTGTTCGAAATCATGTTCAAATTTGAAATCTCGGTGCCAAACAACTTCCTAACCTTAACCCAAGATATGAAATAAAATTATTTTCCGAAGTGTTTGTTTGCTACTTCATACTAGTACTATGTTTCTGCCTTGTTTCTATGTCACGACGTTTCTTTTTTCATACCATCATGCCTTTTCATGCTCGATCCGATAGCATCATGCTCATTTTCATCATGTTCATTTAACACCCCCATCGAAACCATTACTCCCCCTCCCTTCTTTCATTAGAAGAACATGTCACAACCTAGTAAAAATCGCCATCACTTCAAGAGTGGTTGTTATACCAAAATTCCCAAATCATTTATATGTCGTAGCTGCCTGACCTGTAAGGGCAAATCGAAGACATTCATCGGAAGCAGACAAGATTCGTCTACACACAAATCATACCGATATGTATCACGAGGCCTTTCACGTCACCTTGATTCAATATCTTTTTGCCGTGATTTCTATTTAAAGCATAACCTAATGGAATTTTTGTCATCTGCCAAAGAAGAAACCACTAGTACAGTTCGTCATTCACCTACACAATATGGCCTGACATTGACGGAGAATGGTCCAATCGTTCCTTCCGCTTCTTTTGCTGCCGCTCACACTAACAAGGCATCCTCTAACGAAACGTTCAACTCTGTTCTAAACAGTCAGGTAGTACACAACTTATTTGTTCCACCAATGGATAGAAATGTAATGGAATCACAGTTGTTTTCTTCAGAAGACAACAGCAACAACGATGACATGGTTATTCATGAAGACAATTGCCTTCCTATTCAGAACGATAATGGTATGGATGCTTCGGAACCCACCGCATCCCAACCAAACATCAATGAAAAAGAGCAATTGATCCGATCTCATCTTTCTTTTTCACCTACCAATAGGCTCATTGCTGAAATAAAGCTCATGAATCTAATGACGAAACACAAGTTACCTCTAAACACATTCAAATCTATTTTTCAATGGGCAAACAAATGTCAAACTATTCATGGTGTTGACTTTAGCTCTATCTACCCCCGCCATCGAGAAGCCATATTTAGTGAAATCAAGTCCAATTTGGGTATTTCAGAGACCAAGTTCGAGCCACACATAATTAACTGGTTACCTTGCAATTTACCCACCCAAATATTTGTTCGATCCTTCCCAGACGCACTTCATTCCCTTCTGACCAATAAGGAGTTGATGCAAGAAACCAATTTGTCTTTTCCGAATGTCGAGACTCCTCTTTCACCCAAAAACAACCCACCACTCACCAATGAAACATACATAACAGAACTAGACCACGGCTCTTGGTGGACGGAATCGTGGAAGCAGATCTGCAATGAAAATGATGAAATCCTTGTTCCGATCATTTTCTACATGAATGGAATCAGCTTGGATGCACATGGTCGTCTGTCACTCACTCCTCTCAACATGACTCTTGGTATTTTCAATACTGAAGCAAGAAAACGACCTGACGCTTGGACTACAATTTATTTTCATCCCGACACTGAAATTGAGAGCATAAGACACACGAAAAAAACCACGGCGAAAGATAATATTCAAAATCTACACACTGCGCTTGCATCGGCTTTGCAATCTTTCAAGGAAGTATGTGAAATGCAGGGCGGGTTGGAGTGGGATTATCTTCCGTATGCAGGAAAAGTGTTCAAAGTGAAAATGAAATTTGCAATTGCCTATGTTGTTGGGGATACAGAACTTCATGACAAACTATGTGGAAAGTATGGATCCTACACGCAAAAGGTGAAGAAATTGTGCCGACATTGTACATGTCCTACACGTGTCATCCATAAACCAAAAGCCCAAGTGGAGGAACTGACTCGGCTCTGGGTTCCAGAAGATTTTGAATCCCCCCCAAACAATTCTGCATGGGAACACATGGAGTACTTCAAAAGCATTTCGCACCATCCCATAAAAAATGCTTTTCACAGCCTCAATTTTGGTAGTAATGTCAACAACATTCACTTTGCTACTCCCGGTGAGTGTTTGCATATGCATAAACTGGGTGTAGCATGTCGGGCAGTAGAATCACTCGATTCATTGTTAAAAGGTAGTCCTAAGTGTTGGTATGCCCCTGATTTAAACACGAATGGCACATCAGCTACTATTGGTTCACTTGCGCAGTTATACGGTGGTCTTTTGTCAAGGCAATCGGACAGAGATTTCCCCAGAACCAAGTTTTCCAGTCAGCTTCTCTCCATTACCAAAAAGGAGGGTAATGATTATTCGGGAATGCTCATTTCCATTCTGATCACCCTTTGTTCCGATGTGGCAATAAACATCATCAAGGACGCGACATTTATTCAGAAACAAGTAGAGGTAATTCAACTGATACTGTCCATGGAAGAATTCTTGAAGCATGGGAATATACCCATTTCTGGATTGGAAAATCTCCCCAAGATGATAATCCATTTTATCAATTGTATTAATTCAACCTGCCTCAGAGAGGGAATGGGTACGAAACTGATCAAAAACCATCTATACTTTCACGTTGTTGATTACATCAAACTTTGGGGACTTCCATGCGGATGGGATTCTTCTTATTCCGAATCACACCACAAAACTGAAATCAAAGCACCCTCGAAGAACACTCAACAGAATGCTTCGACATTGATAATGCAAACGGCAAAGCAACAGGAAGAAAAAATGCTGTTACGAGTAGCTACTTCCAAATTCAATTTAGTGACGGCAGAAGATGTTTCTGGTAATCGAGTCCTTCCCGAAGTTTCTGGTTCAAAATTTCACGTTTTCATTAACGACAATGGGGCAAGTACTATGAGATGGGTTAGGTCATTGAACAAAACAAAACCCTATATTTCTCCCATCGTGTTGTCTTTTGTATGTCAGAATGTGCTTCCACTTTTGGAGGACTGTACGTTCGTGAAAGGATTTACTGAACATAACAGGTTTGACGAATGCACACAGCAAAATTACTTGTTTCGGAGCCACCCTTCATATCGTTCCGATGGTGGCCAACTAAACTCTGTCTGGTATGATTGGGCGTTGTTTGATGTCGACGCATGTGAAATACCCTGCCATATTATGTGTTTCCTTGAACTCTACAATCTGAAGCAGCCTTACTCATTTGTTTCTGAGTACGAAATTGCCGACGAAGGCATTTATGCAGTAGTGACCAAGTTTAAATCCACTCCACTACCAACAGCTTTGTCGTTTGTGACGAGAGATGAAGTAGACGACAATTCCCTGTTCTTATTTCATGTCGACAGCATACTTTCCGATGTAGCAGTTGTCCCTGAACTTGATGCAATTGGTACGTTGCAATCTAACTCATATCTAGTTGTCTCTAATCGAAGGGCTTGGCTGGATGAATTCCACAAGACAACGTCATCTTTGCCTAATGAAGAGGCACTCTACTCCCAATGCACTATTGTTGAAGAGGACAGCGACAATAATGATGATTCTACTAATTCAGGTGATGATTGTTCAATGTCATCGAACGATGATGACTATAGTGAGGTCCTCTCTGATACATCCAATACTTAATTGTTTTCGTACTACAATATCCATAATCACTTAGTATTAGTGAAGAATTGAATGCTCCTCCATATTGATCGTAACATATTTCTCCTACGTTTTGATTGATAGCTACTCCAAAACGATTGCACAATGTCGCAGTAAAACAAACGAAGTGAATGTAACGTCTAACTTTAAATTATTGTTTAATATATTATAGAGGATCAGCTCTTCTCACAGTTTTTGTCGACACATAGGCACTCATAATATAACAGCCTTCGTATTTTGGATTCGAACAGCTATGTAATACTAATGGATTGAACAATAGAGTATCGCCTGACCTCAATGGAACTTTCACTTTATACGTTGGGAACACAAAGTAATAAATCACCTCGTCATCACTTACATGTTTTGGAGCAATAACCGTCAGCCTTGTATAGAACATATCGGCATCGGTATGGCATTTTGAGTGATAATCCTTTCCAATAGAAAAGGCCGTTGCGTGATGGCCGATTGCATTCAGTGTTGTACGACTAACAACCTCATTCATCACAGTTGTTTCAAGGTTGACAAATTTGGACATTTTACGTAAACAAAGCTGCATTTCCTTCACAATGTGTAGGGCTTTCTGTTCAAGGTGGTCTTGTGTTTTCGGTTCCACATTCTTGTTGAAAACATACACACCATTTCCCGATTTCAATCGATTTGGTCTCATCCCAATAATACCATATCCACTGTTTACACTGTCACGTTTGGTTCCCCGGCCTATTTTGGGTTTAGATTGAACAATTTCCGCAGCAAATGTTCTTGTAATTTCTATATTTTTGGGAGCACCCAAGCGTTGTTTTGCACATTTTTTGGAACCTTTTGCAAAGATTCTCAATGATGGTTCCGATTCGGCGACTGCTAAAAGCAACTTATCGTCGGTACTATCCAATGTCATGAAACTATCAATAGACACCGCCTCTTCCGATGTGTATTCCCTTCCTCCAATTGTTTTAAAACCCCATCGTGTTTCCATGAATTTACCTCGAAACCCATTCTTGTGAACTGTTTTCAATGCTATTTGCTCCACATGTTGTACAATTTCCTTCATACTTTTACGCTTCTTGTGTTTTATCTCCGACAAGTGTTTGTAAGTCTGGTGGATTGTTGATGATGACGTTTCTCCGTTTTTGAGAAATTTGATTTCATTCTCTTTCTCTCTGTCTTCCCCCGTTTCCTCTTTGATTTTTGCTTCATTGATTTTGTTGCCAATTGCTTTGTTGTTGTAGTCAATCCCATTGCACCGGGTGCCTTTCTTGTGTGACCGTTGCCGGACTCTTTGCAGATAAGATGTTTGAGGAAGACGATGAATCGATTTGCCCATGGAGTGTGTTCCCGTGTCAACTTTGTGGAACGGCGTTTCATATTCAGTTGTCGGTAACCGCATTTGTGACTTTTGTGGCCGATTCGAATGTTCCCACCTGTTGATATCGCTGCCGCTGTTGGTTAGTTCGTTCCCGGTTCCGTCCGCTTCAAAATCCGCAGAATCTCTGTAGTGGCGTTTCTGGGTCAAGTTTGTGGAACGGCGTTTCAGATTGAGTTGTCTGGAACGGCAATTCTGATTTGAACGTCTGGTGTATTGGCGTTTCTGGGTCAAGATTCTGTAATGGCGACTATTCTGGAACGGTAATTGTGTCTGTATTTTTGTTTCAGGGTAAACTTTCTGGAACGGCGTTTCAGAATGAGTTGTTTGGAACCGCAATTCTTACTTTTGCGGGCGGTTGGATTGTTCCCTATTGCTGCTGTTGCTATTGGTGTTGCCGCTTGCTGCTGTTGCTGGCGCTGTTGTTGCTATCGCTGCCGCTGTTGATTCGATGGTTCCGGGTTGCGGCCGCTTGGATAGTTCTCGCTTGCTGCTTTTGCTATCGCTGTCGCTAGGTTTCCGGTTGCTGTTGCTGCTCTCTGTTGTTGTCGTAGTCTACGATTGTATTCGAGTTTATGATGATATGTGAATTGAACCAAATGGGTAAGTATGTATGGATGCGCTACATTTAGTAAATAATAACAAAAGAATAGTATAATCTACGTGTCACTAACCTACACTGTTGGCCTTCTTTTTGTTGTTGCGTTCAATTCGTCCGATCAAATTGTTACGATCCTGCGTCCGCCTTGTCCGACGTTGTCTCAAATTGATTGTTCTACTACTGATCCGTACCTATGAAAATAAGAAGGAGGGAAACACAAGTAAGGAGGACATCATGAGCAATGCAGGATGCAGGCATCATTTTCCCTCTATCTTACGTTGTTGTTTTTTCCGCCTTTGACCCAGTGTTGCCTTCCGATCCGTTGTTTCCAATACGGTCCTATGAAAATAGCAAAATAGAAAAAGGAGGAAATACATTCTTATCAGCAATGCAGGTGGCATTCTAATCATTGCCTATCTCTCCCATTTGTACCCTTCTTGCTTGTACTTACAATCGTTGTTCGCCGTACCTCCGTCCGTTGTTCCGATACTTTGTTCCGAATCGTTCTCTCAAACTACAGGGGAAATTTGTCGGTCAAATTGTTGTTGCCGATACGTTGTTCAATCTTACTCCTTTCTCACGAAAAACTGGATCTTTATCCTGTTGATATATCTACGCAATGGATGCAGATTCATTGATTTCAAGACGTATATGTAAGGCTGCAGTCCAAACAATATCTATCCAGCAATTCCTCTACAGTCCAATGCCGTCCAATTCTTTTTCCAGAAAAGGCAGCTTATTCGGATTAAAATATCTCGAGCCTGAATTCCCTACCTACTAGTGACCATTCCTGATCAGTTAAGTGGGATCCCGCGTTCTCGGACGGAGTGCTTTGTCGTACAAGTA